>OX454323.1:72923303-74123303 GCA_949715965.1 Dysmachus trigonus
AATGGACTAACATTAATAATATATAAAATACGAGCCGGTGTTTTTAAAAGTAGTGTAAGTCCATTTTGGGAAAAAAATTAGTTAATGGTATTTTTAGTTTAGTTAGATATTTTTTTTTTAATAATAAGGTAAAAATATAGAAATATGGTGAGATTAGCGCTTCACATACTGCTTTTTACCACAAATACTTCAATATGCTAAGTATAAAAGGAGAAATACAATTGAAATATGAATAAGTTTGATATTATTAGTTTACTTATCTTGTTTATTTCTTAATAAACTCGATTATTCGTTTATTTGTCTTCATCTTATTATAATTATTTCTTTTCACAGTAAAAAAATACATTTCAGAAAAGCATACTTCAATCAAAATATAATTTTAACCCTGGGACTACACACCTCCATACAGAACTTGGGAACACACATGGGGTCACGCTGACCCTAGAACATTTTGAAACTACAATATCTTGCGAACTATGCTTTTTTTAAGCTATACATTTTTTTTCTCAGCTAAAAGTTCATTAGTTCGAAAAAAATTAATTTTAATGACTCATTCTGAGATATTTCAGTTCTCAAAATAATGTTTGAGGTCCAGATTACCTCCTGTGTAGTCCCAGGGTTAAAATTGCTATTATTTATATTTTTCATAATTTTTTATTATTGAAAGTCTTATATAAATCCATTTTTGGCTAAAAACTCGTTTATTATCTTTAACATTTTTGCTAATTACTATTATATGATAAAATTTTCCAAATTTGTAGTTTTAAAAGCATTACCCGAATTGATTAACGTTTGCAATATTTTAAATATTAAATATCTCAATTCATAGAAAATGGACTTATACCAATTTAAAGAAAAAACGGCTCATATACGTTTTGTTGCCTACTTAAAAAAAACAAGTACTAAGTCCAGACGTCTAAGCTTAGCCACCGGACTTATTTGAAGAGAGTTTTTAAGGTTACCTCTTTATATCAAACCAATTCAAATTAACAAATTCGAAATAGGGGGACTATTGTTATTAATATAATGAGTTAAGGTCACCTTATTATCCTGAAATGCATATAATTGTGAGATTAAGCATAAACTAAATTATTCAATACTACATGTCCTTTAACATTTGTTTTTAGAGAAAATAAAACAATAAAAATCTTAAAATTCATTTAATAACCTACGAATGAATTTAAAATCTAAACCAAAAAAAATCTATTAAATTTAAGTTCAAACTAGAGGTGATAGAAAATTTCAAACCCTCAAAAGATTGGACCAACTCAAAGCCCAAATCGTACAACCCTTAGTATTTCAGTTAGTACACACTAAGCTTAAAAATGTTAACTAAAATATTTAATTGGGAATAAAACGTAATTAAATACTATAAAATTTCTACGAATATGACTACTTAAAAAGTTTCACTAATACTAAAACATAATAAAAAGGTAATCTGAGTGCATTTTGACTATATAAAACATATGAGAAAAAGTGAAGATGTTGCAACAAACCTGCAGATAAAAGCGCTGTTTTGTGCTGAAACAAGAATCCATTTTGATATTTAGCTTCGCGCGCAGCCGCCTTATTAGCAGCGGCCGTCGGGCACCCAGAGAGGCTTCGATGGGAATTTCGATTTGAACTAACATGGCCTCTGCCATTACAACCGGGTGTTGGGCATTTTAAAATGGTTTCATGCATCGCCAATACTAGAGGGTTCATCGGTGATTTAAAAAATGTAAAAAAGAATTGTAAAAATAATTTTGGTTAATCTCTCTGGTAAATATTGAGTAAATCGGTTGTTTTTCATATTTTTTACTTCTTTTTATAGAATCGTTTGCCATAGAAAACATTTATTATTATACATCCAATTCTGAAAAAAGTAATAGCCAATTTTTGCATTCATTATACATTTTCTCACCCCACATTACAACACAGTAAAAAGAGCAATTTTTGAAATTAATCCAATAAATCAATAAAATCAAGGGAATTTTGAAATATTTTCGAGAAAAATCAAATTTTTAAAACAGAAACCAAATGCCACCGATAGCGGGGGAGAGAAAAAAATAAAACACATTCTCCGAAATTCGTCTTTCTTTTACCTTTTGAATTGAAATACTTACCACGCGAAATTCTTTGATATAAAAATTTTTTTTTTAAATTTTACTATTTACTCAATATTCACCTTTATAACAAAAATTATTTTTTTTTCTTTCCTTTTCTTTTCTGACTTCTTACGAAAATACAAAATGTGAAATGAATATGACAGAAATGTGATTAAGTATAAACTTCAAAACATCTCTACCCCGCTGGAAAATACTAAAAATTGGTTTGGAGAAAGGTACAAGAGAGAAATGCATGCGTTAGTTGCTTGATAGGGTATTTTATGGTAGAAGTAGAGAAGTTGAGAGGTTAAAAAGCTAAAACGAAACTACTTTTTCATACAAAAAATGCCACAAAACTAATCTGATGCTACTGAGCTACTATCATTAACAAGAACAAAGGCACAAAAGCTTCTAAAAATGTATTGTTTTCGAACTTTTACTTACGTTCTGGGGTGACTTTGTCCTTTTTCGGACAACCTGATAAACTGAAAAAATTTAGGTAGATAATGAAGTCTGTATTAAAAGGGTTTTATTGCAAAATAAAGGCAATTTACCTCCTGTGATGGGAGTAAAGTCCTGTGACATGTCCTTGTCCATTGCATCCTGGTGTGGGACATTTGTTTCCTTCTGTAACAAATAAAATAGGGAAATTTACTAAAATACACTTATATTTGAAAAATACATAAAAACAATAAATCAAAAATTAAAATTCTGTATGTTTTCAAATTTTGAACGAATAGAGGGAAAATTATTTTTGGGAAGGAAGAATTAAGAAAGTTTTTATTGAAATGAAAACCTATAAAAATATTTAGCCCTTTTGTTTTTTGTCAAAAGATTTATTTGGAAGGATATTTAATAAGAGAAAAATTAACCCTTTTCTTATTCTAAGATATTAAAGCAAGTTTCATAGTAATACCTAAATATAATTTATTTTTCTGTATTCTGCAATTGTTTTTGTTCTTCAGCATGTCTTATTTTAACTCAATCAATTCAATAATTATTCTTTATGTATCGAACGATTTTTTTTTATACCTTGGACAGATTAATAACGAAATTTAAAAAATTTCTTAAGAAAATTCAATCGAATATTCCATCAAAGAAGGATTTTGATACAAATTATACTTTACTTTCAAGAGAAAATTATAATTTTGAAATTTAGAAGGCCAGAAATTTTAAATTTAATTTACAGTCTGTCCATGGTATAACATTTAAACACAAAATAGGGATTTGTGAAAAATTAATGATAGTTAAGTACATTAAATAAAATATACAAATGCAAAGAGAGAGAATATGAATAAAACAAAAATTCAAAATTTGTTAGTAAAAAAGGATTCAGTATTAAAAACTTTTAATTTGATAGAAAGTGCAGAGTATAATAAAAATAAAAAAAATAATCTTAATCTTAAAAACATAGCAAAAAATGCCTCAATCTTATTCTTTTTTACTTTCGATCTACGCATATCCTGTACATAGGTTTAAATCCTAAATAAGAATAACAAAAAATAAATCCATATGTGCTGAGCTAAGAAGCTCTCTCATCCCACACCTTTCTAAACCAAGACAATTACTTTATTCTTAAGACTTAATCCTGCCGCGAATTTGCATTAAGCCTCAAGCATCAACCTTTTCTCAAGATTTCCTTTTACTTAAATGTAAATGGAAGAAGATTTTTGCAGTGGGCTCTTCTCTTGCAGGACTTTTTAATGCCTTCAGTTTCGAGTGAGTGTCTTCCACACACGTATGTAAATTAATATCCGAGAGTGTAAGTAAAATTCAGCATCTGCCATCTGTTATAAGCGGAATTAATTTTCCTTCTCCGCACCTATATATTTGTTTTCGAGATATAAACGAACGTAGCCCAGAAAAAAAAAAAAAAAAAAGCCTCTTTTTAACTTCTTTCGTCACATGAAGCGTCATAAGGAGAAACATTTTTCGTGATTTGCATAAGTACTCACTTATGTGTGTGCTTCTGGATAAACTTTTGGGTTATACGTAAATGAAAAATCTACAAATCTTCAGAATTCTAAATTCGATTGTGTTACCCTATATGTTTGGAGTTTTTCTGATTGAATCTACCACCCTGTGTTTTTTTGATTTTCAAAAATTAAGTAAATTCCGAGAGTGTAGAGGTGTCTATCATTAGTAGAGTATATGGCATTAAATTTCTAACCCTGACATAGTGTGAGGGACATGACTCAAAATCAATGCTATTAGGGTTTCAAGGGAAACGCTTAATGACAGAAATCTTTAGAGGCAAGAAGCTTGTTCTAAGGCTAGAATATTTATTTTTTGGGGGGGGAGCTCCCATTAACATCTGACAGCCACATGTGAGCCTCCTCCACCGCCACTGTCTTCTAGGGCCAGGTAGCAACTATTGAAAGTCGCTCAGCTACTTTGGAACTCGTAATGACAAAGCAAACACTTGTTCCACTATTCAGGAAGTAAATGTAGAAATAATTACAGGCAGGCAGATGTGAGAGGGTTACAGGTACTGCGGGGGCTTTTTGGGGGGAGGGAGCAGATGGGGACTACGACTACATACAAAAGTAATAAACAAGAACAAACCATTTACCTCTGTTCAGACTGCCAGGTGAGAAAGATGGTGTACTGTGATCAAAAGGTATTTTGTCATTAGACGTCGTCGAGGACACAACGCTGCCCATTCCGGGGCTGCTGGAGCTGCTCACCGCCGAAACGGAGACGACCCCCTCCCGGGCGATATCCTGCATAACTGATGCGGCCCTGCTTCCGATTCCGGCCGGCTGCAGGATTGTGTACTGCTTTGAGTCCGGAGTTTCGATCGTTTTTACAGTGTCATCGTCGTCCTTGGGCTTTGCGATAATAATTCCCTTATCATCCGCAATGGCGCTGATGCTGATAGGTGGCTGAGATGGGGGTGGATAGTTCAAGAAAGCACCATCCCCGCCGTAAGGTCCTAAAGGTCCAGCTGGGAACCCAATTGCACCATTTCTCTTCGTATCAGTTGGCGGTTTAAATGCTGACGCTTGTGAAAAAGGTATTTTCCCCACAGTACCACAGTCGAATTTTCGTTTCCCATCATCGACGAAATGTAGATCCGTTTTGGCGCCACCATCGCCAAATTCGGTGGTTTTATATTGTGAATTAATTCGCGCCTGATCATTCTCCTTTTGCCTGGAGGAATACAGAAAGTTATCGGAGTCCCTGCGAAAGCCTATTGAACTCTTATACTCATACTTCGCATACTTATGCATTGGAACGGATGGGCCGTAGCAATCCTGCGGCGATGATGCACTCTTGTGCTTCTCTTCGAATAGATTCTGGAATGGGGGATTCTCGTCTTGATCATTTAATCGGTACAGGGATCCTCTTGCATCGGGCCAGCTACCTGAAAGACTTTTGAGAGCTGCTTGCGTCTCCCGAATCAGCGTTTCATCATCTTGATCCTCGGCTGGCTTGTTACTATTTCCATTAGTTCGACCATTCACCACCATTCCTGCGGCTAATGAACGTTTTTTCTGCGGCAAATTAATTTTATCATCTTGCTTGAATGCATCATCGTCACGACTTGGACGCTTTTTACGCTTGATTGCAACTTCTTGATCGTCACTTCTTATACTCTCGAAAATTCCATCTTTCGATAAAGGTCGTTTCGCCAATGCCATTATATGTTGCAATTAAAAAATTTTAATATTGTTCTAGTCCTCAACATTTATAACAAATTACACTGTGCACAACTTTGGAGAAAATTATTTAATCGACACTTTACAAACAAATTTCCTGATTGCACGATATTAACACTGATATGTATCTATTCTTTTTCGTATTGACTAAAAGTTAGTTCGATTGTTTTAAATAATCTCATTTCTGTTTTTTGTCACTTGATGTCTCGATCAGTTTGTGAATTTGTTCTGAAAACTTAAAAATTGTGCTATTTTAGGGATGCCTGCTACAAATACTGAATAGTTAGATAAAAACTAAAAAGATAAGCTATTCGAGTGACTTTTATACAGATAATAAAGGAAGGTAGGTGAATGAGTAAATTTTTATAGTAAAAACAGTACCTATAGTAAAGGAAGTGAATTTACAAAATAAAAATTTTAAGTGAGTTCAAATTGCATTCGAGGATAATTTAAAGTAAAAGAAAATTGTATAATACACAGTCTTCTAAATTTTATATTGTGTTATTTAGTTTATTAAAATAATCTACAATTTTGACTCTATATATGAAAAAGTGTGAATATGATGAATAATATTTAAAGTTTTTCTGAAGTCTATTGCATATTTAAAAAATATTTACTATACCTTAATATTGCATTGAAATTAAAATAATAAAGATAATTATTTTAAATTAATGGAAGCAAAGTTAGTGGCAATTCAAAACAAAATAATATAAATGGAATATATAAGATAGGTGTACATAATTAATTAATCTATTATTAAATGTTAGTGGTGCAGAAAACAAATTTTAAGGGATATTATCGCTGGAATCAAAATGGGAAGAAATTTATAGGGTCTGTTTTTGTGGTGTAATAGAAAAAACTAACACTTTTCAGGTCTGGGGTAACTTGGATCAATTTCTTTAGGGAATAGTTGACACTTTAACTTAACAGACGCAGCCAAAAGTTGTTTTAGACCTACTCCCCAGTATATTTATGCATAATTCCCCTTTTGTTAAATTAATAATTGTTGATGATTATTTTAACATACTTATTCATATATATAATATATATACAGGGACGAAGAAAATTTATACTATTACCAATATTGGAAACTTTGCACTAATCTGTGAGACTATTTCATTCATTAATTCAGTGATTCTAAAGTTTTGGAGTGCTTCAGTCGTGGCTTTTTTAAAGGTCCTTTACAGGGTAAATTTCTTAAAAACATAAGTTCCGAAAAATGTCTAATGTACTTTTGAGTTTATTAATGTAACGTGCATTACAAATTGATAAATAATATTTGAAAGCTGTTCATATTAGTCTTTTTTATACTCACTTCTGCAAAATCTTGCATTATCTTTTTAACTGACGTTCTAGTCCACTTAAATACACTGCTTCTCTTGGAACATAATTCACTCACTTATTTGGAATATATTAGCAAATATACAGAGGTTTCCAGAAAAAGTGCACTTTGTGAGTCATAGTATAAAAAAAAATAAAGAAACAACTGGGAGTTTTGAAGTGAAAATTTGTTAATATACCATTAAATGAAACTGATATTTTATAAATCCTCAAAAAATTCTCTAGTGGGAAATATTTTAAATATTTCAAGAGTTGTGCGAACTCATCTTCGAAAATTAAAGTTATGTTGTAAGAATTCTTAATCTTTTATGAAAGATAACACAGGCCTACGAATTAAAAACTTTTAAAAACTTTCTTGGTTTTCATAGCCGATTATGATAGTTTGGGACCTACTATTTACGAATCTGAACTCGGTTTTTCGGTTCACATCACGTTTTTTAGCAAAATAGGGTTAAAATGCACAAAATAGCGTATTTCGGCCTTTTTAAAATGTTATTAAAAAATAAAGGAACGTGAAAAAAGCTCTTAACACGGCTCAAAAGAGACCCTGAATCCTTATCTACATATATAAAATACCACTAATCTATAGCACTTACAAAGCATCTTTGGGAAAAAGACTATCATTCAGCATCTATTGTACAGGGTGTCGAATAGGAAATTGCGAAAACTAATGGGTCACAATTTTTTAACAAATGGAGGGATCGGTAAAATGTAAATACTTTTTAAAAGGGCAGTCGTCATTTTTATTTCATGTCCATTTTATTATAAAAAAATTAAATCTATTTAATACAAAACAATTAATTTAAAAACATAGTGAAAAACGTTACTTACTAATGATATATATTTTCGATATTTTAACCATCTAATTTGCCACAAATATCCATATGCTTTTTAAAACTATTAAAAACATGTTCTAACGTTTCATTTGAAATGCCATTGACGATCTTCTCAATGTCTTTAATAAAATCCTCAACTGTTTTTTGGTTATTTTCATAGCAGAGATCTTTAATGTAGTCCCATAAAAAGAAATCACATTAAGTAAGATCTGACGAGTCATGTGGCTATTCTATTCCTTTTCCCCTAGCAAAGCGTGGGTAACTTAGGCCAATAACTCGATCGCCATATAATTTATTAATAATACTTCTTGTGTGCGATGAGGTGCTGCTCCGTCTTGAATAAAAAAAAAAAAGATTTAACGCGGCTCCTCTTTTTCGCATGAGAAAGGATTTAGTCTCTAACATCCCTTTGTACTTCTCTCCGGCGACAGAAGATTCAAAGAAATGCAGGTAGATACCTTTTATGTAGATGGTTCACATTTCACAAATATATATTATTAATAATTCACGTTTTTCACTATAGTTTTAAATTAATGGTTTGTATTAAATAGATTTAATTTTTTATAATAAAATGGACATGAAATAAAAATGACGACTGTCCTTTATTAAAAAGTATTTACATTTTACCGATCTCCCCATTTGTTAAAAAGTTGTGACCCATTAGTTTTCGCAATTTCCTATTGGGCACCTATATATGAAGTAATCGGTTTATGAAAAAAATTAATAATATTTCGGAAAGTATTAAAGCCTTTCGTGTTTTAATATAATAACTATATATTCTTACTTTTATTTGAACTAATTTACAAGCTCCTGAGACAATTCGTTATTTTTTAATTAATTTACAAAAATGGCCAAAATACGGTCTTTTCTACTTTTGAAACCAATTTTTTTCAAAAACGTGACGTGACTGAACTTTTTTGTTTGTGAATTCGTTATCTAAAATCCTATTGAAATAACCACTTTCTTTTGTGAAATGCCTATGTATTTTTTATGAACCATTTTATGGTTGAAACAAAATTGAACTTTAATAACCCTAGTGATTTTTTTTAAATTTATACTTAAAATCTCTTTTCTAAGTTATATTTTAGATAGATTATGAATGAAATTTAGAATTTCGAGCGTTCTCAATTTCAAAATTATGATATTCCTTAACATTAATTGTATTCTTAGTAATTTTGTACAGTCAGAGCAGTTGTCTGTTGGCTTAATAATAAATAAATAAATAAATAAATTTATGTCAAAATCCCTGTTTGATAGAATTTTGATTTTTTTAGGAAATTCAAATGTGATATTTTTAAAATTGTGTATACACGAAATTCTAAATTAATTTTTTTTTTATCACATTCAAATTATATTTTTAAGAGAAGTCTTTACAATGGCTGGAGAAATTTTTCGTATTTTTGGAGCACATTTTAAAGATGTTTAACTTTTAAAATATTAGAAAATACAAATAAATTTGATTAAAATTGTATCTAATGATCTACTAAATTTATGGTATGTTAGTTTCTCCTATCTGTAGACTGTATACTAAATATTTCTTATTAAATACGAAATCTCGCATCCTAAGCTAAACCTAAGATTTTGTTTTTTTAAATATCTATTAAAAAGCTAGTAAATTATCAAAATGTATGAGCAAACCTTTATAACAATTTAAAAATGGAAAAGAAAACTTAGATGACAATCCTCCAGTCAAAAAAAATTAGTCTTAAAACTCCCAGGATAAACACATGATATACTATCAATAAAAAGCGCAACATACTATATAATACATAATCACTGTCATTTTTAGCCTACATTGATTTGATGATCGATTTCCCAGCAGAATGGGCCCAGAATTAACAATTGTATTTCAATTTATAATTAGTTTTTAAGTAAAACTACTCCAATTATTAAAGTGTATAATATCAATCGAAATATATTCGAATAGGATCTTTTGAATTATCACTTCTAAATATTTTTCTAATCGCCATATTTCCACAAGACCTATGAAGTAAATGTTGACTATCTGAAGCTATTGTAGATATTATATTAAATCTCATTGAATACGATTTGGAAGATTTATTAAGCAATCTAAAGGTGATTAATCTTTCCCGCGTATATTTCTAATGAAAGATGTTTTCATATGAAGTTGACGCACTAAACGAAAGGCATTAAAATTATTTATTTCTATGTTCAACAACAAAATTGAATGTTGTAATAAAAGTCTACGTAGTCTACTCTAACTAAGAAAGAATAAAAGACTTCTCTATTCGAACAGTCACTAGAAGGTATATCAGCGATACTGCTAAAATAAACAACTAAAAAAACATAGGTAAAAGGTAAAGGAGCCACAAATTAAGTCTAATAAAGATGAATATGATTTACCTATCATTTAACAACAACTTTACGAAATGCAACAAAGTCTAGAGGCGCGTTCCACTTTCGGGGGCGGTCTTCAAACAGTGCGAAAATTCAAATTTGACTCGATCTCGAGCAGGTGTAAGTCGTCATAAATAAAAACTTTACGCCCGCGAACACACTTGCTTACGCACTTTCCCGCACACACACACACATACACAAACCACCTTGCACAATGTTTGTTGGAGTCCTTAGGGATTTGAATTGTGATTCTGGAATTGTGTCGCTTCCGGAAGAGACGTTTAAAAATTACGTTAAAAATGCAAAAGATACGACTGCAAGTGAGGCGTTTTAACCGTCACGGGCCTGGTCCGCGAACTTCCATTGGGAACTATCTTTTGCACATTTCTTCAATCACCTGACGAAATGATGACGAGGTTGGAAAAAACACCAAACACTAAACACAACAAACAAACACGTCCGTTCGAGCAACAATCGCGGTCAGCAAGTGGATTACACACTTTATTATTTTTATTTTTTACATTTGTTGTTTATTTTTGCATACGATGCACGGCGACAGGCGGCGGCAAGCAGCGGCGGCGGGCGGCAAGCGGCAGCGGCGGCACTTAAAGCAAAGGAGCGCACTGAAAAGTTCCCAACAAAGTTTCCAATATTTTGATCATCATTTCAGTAGGCGAACAACTTTGAAATAAATCGCGAAACTTTTTTGGTTTTATATTTCGTGTTTTTTTCGTCTTCTTCTTCTTTTATATATATATATATATAATTTTACGTGTTCCTCTTCCTTTATACGTTGCCGTCGAGTTGCCCTCGACTTCTTGTTCCTCCGACACTCTTCTTCTTTTTCAACTTAAACTTCGTCTTGTTCGTTCTGATAAACTTATCCTTGATGTACTCTTCTTGCCTTTCATCCCTTATCCCGGGTGAGACAAAAATTAAAACTCGTCTCTACCTGTACTAAGTTCGTAGCTAACTGGCACCAAACTACCCGGAGTTTTCCAAAGTTGTCGAACTTTACGATGAAACTGCAGCCAAAATTGCTTTTTTCGGAGAATGGGCGGTCACCCTTGGTGTAGTAATGTAAAAATAGAAAAAAGTGGGGTTGCTACCCTTCTTCTGCGAACGGTGCTCCAAAGTTTGGTGCGCGCGCACCCCATGTCCTTTTTGGTCCTGGAGCTTTTCAATTCTTTCCGTCGAGCACGTTGTGTCTGTGCTTTCGATTATCCTCTGGTGCAGTGCCGGAATACCCCAGATCCTGGTGTGTAGGCACCCTCGGGGGGTCTTGGGGAGCCTGCACCGAATCAGGGGCGGCAATATACCGCACCACCCGCTTCACAAGCCCCCCAATATACACAAAAAGCTCCGCAGCGACCGCCTCAGACTTCAGTTTTCCAACAGCGGTCAGAGGATAAGCAATTTTCGCGCTTCAATTGTCTGTCCAAGGTCCTCCAGGATCCAGGACTTACGACGTACAGATTCCAGGACGCGGGTAGTGTAGCGGGTTTGAGCAGTTTCAGTGTAATGCACTGTAAAAGCGTTTTGCGGGTTTTGTTGCCTTCACCACAAGAGCTGAACGGGAAGAACTCAACTAAACGAGGGGAATGACTACAGCGGGGTTCTTTAATTAACAACTGCAGGGGGTTTTGGACCCAATTCAATCACAAAACTGTAAGTACACCTTGCAGGAAATTTTGTACACTTTCCAATAACTTTTACTTGACGAAATGAAGTCCAAAGAAATGTTCGAGGTATTTTCATTTAAAAACACAACTCGTTTTCTAGTAGTGAATTAAAACTTCAGTGATTTGAACAAAACTCGTGTTTTCCTGCCCTCAATAACACAATTACGATAAAATAACAATTCACTTGTTATATAAATAGAGAACTTTCTTAACAATAGTCCAAGAACTATAAAATTTCTCTTATCAAATCAAAATCATAATCTTAATGGTGGTAATGTTCGAAGAATTTTTATTTGCACAGTCTTTCAGATTTCTGTTTTTAGAAAATATCGTGTAGAGTTTTATGCATTTTCAAATTGTAAATAGAAGAAGTTTTTGTTTTAATTACAATTATGTATTCTACAATTTTCATCTCCTTAATCAAACCGATTAAATAAGAATCGAAAAAGTCATACACATTTTGAAATAGAAATATGTACCAGTAGTATGATGCATTTATTAAAGAAATGTTTTAGGAACTTGCTAAATAAGTATTTTTCTACATGTCGCCTGAAATTTTCCTTTTCACAGTTTTTCTATAACACTCTTAGTTTAAAAAATAAAAATCTGTATGTATAGTATCTATTATACACCTTGATATTTGAATAAATGTTTTTGTTATACTTTAGCTATACGCTGATTTTATAAAGAAAGACTAACACTGGTCAACATCAATTTAGATGCGGAACAAATGAAGGATCATTTCTAAAAGATTTTTTCTGTAGACTACGATTTCGAAAACGAAAATATTCAATTAGGTCCCATTTTCGAGAAAAATTGAAATACAAAATAAAAGTAAGAAAACTAAATTTTGAAATCAAGTGTTTATATATAGGTATATTGTATAATTTATAAAAGCTTGGGGCGTTAACTTTTTTGTTTTTTACCTCTCACAGCAGGTATAATTTGTCACTTTTAATTTTTGCTCTGAATTTGTCCCAAAGTTTATCGTATTTTACTTGTCAAACACATTCATTTGATACCCATGTCAAGGAGGTTGTAAAGAAAAAAGGTAATCCGCCATCTTGGAGTATCCGCCATATTGGATTTACAACGATATTAGATATACAATATTGTAATGTCATGAGACTTAAGTAAGTCTGTCAAATTTCATCAAAATCGGGTAATAGGAAGTGAGTTTAAATTCAAATACAAATTTTGAACCGGAAAGATAAACATACGAATGATTCTAGTTAAGTTTGTATAATAATAAAATTAGATTAGAAATTTTTAACGTGGCTTAAATGTAGGTTTGAACCTTAAGCTACATTCCATTGAAAATTACTTTTCAAATAAATTGGTTACTTCATAAAATAGATAGTGAATGAAGATTTCACCTGGCGAATCCTTATAAAAGTTATCTTCCCCAAGATGTTTAGAATTTATATCTCTAGATTAGGATTAAGAGTTTTATTATGCACTTTTAAAATCAATTTTTCTAGAAAACAACAGCTAATTGAAGTATTGTAATGTACGGAAAAAGTCCTATAGAAATGAAGTAATACTTTTTCGGTAGCAGAAAAAAAAATGCAAAATTAGTTTGAAAAACATACGAGTTACGAGTTAGTTCAAAATAAAATACATAAATATTCGCAAGAAAATTATAATAATTTAATAAGACATATCTAATAATTATAAATTTAAGTTATTCAGTCTCTTTAATTCTTTTATTAATATGTTTCCCCTATTACGTTTTTATATTTTATTCTGCTGTTCAAATAAAATTATTTATTATAGTTTAAAATGAATAGATATACAAAATCCGTTTAAATACGAAATCGGATTTTTTCGATAATTGTAATATCTGTCCTATTGTTTTGAATAAAGACACTTTAAGGAAATCATTTATTTATCATTAGTTGTAATATAGTACATCTCGAAAACTTATAGTTTAATTTTCCTGAGGAATCACTTTCCTCTTTCAAAATACAATAACTTTTTATTTCTATCATTTCTCCAATAAGAAAAACTTAACTTATAACAAATATTTATTACTCTTAATACACCGATTTTGAAGCATACTAATTTTGAATTTAAACAATTTGTCTCCTTTCAGGTGACTTCATTCATCCATTAAGAGCCTAGCTACAAAAGAAGGGAAAGTTATTTAAATTTTTTTCCTTTCTCTTTCAACTCCTTAAGTTTATTTCTAATTGTAAATAAAAGCAAGTAAATCAAGGAGACATTTGAATTTTCATTGAAAAGCATTCCACAAACTTGAAAAAATTGAGTAGAACAGGCGCGCGGCAACGAACTGCCAAACCACATAAAAAGCCAACCGCCGGGAGTCCCTTCGAATCCTCCTTGGGGAGCTCTGGCGCGGCCGGGGAGGGTAATAATTAAAACCGAGAAGGAAACGGGGCCCGTCCCAGCGCTCTTGTGATCGCATTTAGCGCACAAAAGTGATTGACATCGCATAATTAAATTAATTGAGTAATCCTTATATCTGGAGGAATATCTCTTTAAGACCGCAGACATGAAGAGCCCCGCCCGGCCGCTCTCGGCTCTGGCGCTGGCTGCGGCAGGACCACCGACGACGTCGCTACACAGAACTCGGATTAATTTTAAACCCAAATCCTGGTGTTAAGTGTCTTTGTGCACTCCAGCGTGACAGGAACCGCCTGGAAGTAAAGACTCTTGTCGGTTGATAAAAGCAGCCGAAAGCCCGCAGAAAAGAACCCGAAGGATTCGCCTCTAAATAAGTGCGGTGGCGGTGGCGCGAGTCGCGGCTTCAGCTTAGGATTTTCGGGTTTTTGACTTAAAGGACGCGTTGGTCGACGGGGGATGGGAGGCTGGGATGTCGCGCAGGGGAGGGAGGCCATTGTTTTCTGCAGACGATTGAAAAAGCTAAAATTTATTAAGCGACTCACATTAAGAGCTTTTATATGTTTGTTCACACACAATCCCGGCTCCGGAGTCCTGTGGGGCCCACGAGCCGCGCGGAGTTGCTCCTTATTTTGACGCGACTCGTAATGAGTTGATTTTCGAAAAGTGAATGAGTCTAGGGCCGCCTCCACGCCATGGAAAAGTCTCAACTCTGCACGGGAAACGCACAAAATTTATGACAGGCTCTTAGGAAAACGTGTCGCGCGGCAAAGACGTTCGATAATTAAAATCGGGAACTCGTGAATAATTTCGGGGACAATTTTTATTATTAGGCAGTCACTCTGAAATGGGCTCCTTCCAAGTTTCGGCTGAAGGCGGAGAAAAATTTATTATATGAAGAATGTGGGGAGCGACTTGTATTGAGAAATATAAAGGGAGGGCCATCTGTTAGTTTCTTTTTAAATTACATGTTATTTCTAGGCAAGCACCTCTTTCGCACTCAGAAAATTGACAGAAACACATTATCATAATTCCGCGGTACGAAATTAATAGATTTAGGATATCTCGCACCGTTGAGAATACTATATTTCTGCGTTTACCGATAAACAACCTAAACTTGCCCCAGGTTTCAGCAACTGAACATTAGCCAAACTAGCCTGAGAAGAAATTTGCATAAAAACCTTGGCTTATTCCCTTATAAGATCCAATTGACTCAGGAATTGGACTTAAGCGAACTCTAGTTCCACCAGGATAGCGCTATGTGCCACATAAGACGTGCAATAATCGATCTTCTGCGCACTTAGTTAAATAATCGTGTAATTAGCCTTTTTGGAGATGGGTTGCTGTAAAATTCGATGTTATGTTGACAATCCAGAAACGATTCAGGCACTTAAGCACAATATTGAACCAGATATTCGTGAAATAGGGCCCCAAACTATGGAAAATGTGCTACAAAATTTAATGGAGAGAATGGGGTATTGCCAAACCAGTCCAGACAGCCATTTAAATTAAATAATATTCCATAACTAATCGGAAGCTTTGCTCTTTACGATAAATCAAGAAAGTATTTAAAATATTGAACAGTGTTTATTTTATAGTATTTTTAAAAAGAAAACAGGCGATGACTCAAGTTTAATTTTAAAAACCATTTATATTTACTTTAAACAAAAATATATTCACAGTTATAAATTGTATACGGCATAATAATATTAAAAATAAGGAAATTTATACATATATCAAAATTAGAAAAGCTAAAAAAAATCCTGTTCAAGCCAAAGAGCTAACGAAAAACACTAAAATCTAAAATGTATAACTTTTAATATAGGTTGTTAAGTAACTTACGTAAACACTAAGAAACAGAGGACCAAATAGAGTTCCCTGAGGTATTCCCTGAGGTATTCCCTTCTCAATAGAATTCAAAATACATGAAAAAGGAAAAAGTCACGATATGAAATATTGAAAATTTTTTTTGTAGCGAATGAGATCTCAAATTTAAATACATGAGATTTTCAAAAAAGTGTTTATTTTATCAAATAGGACTGCCTACATTACATAGGTGATATACTATATTTCTATTACATTTTTTTTAATGCTTTAGGGTGCAGGAGCCAAATTTAGTCGAATTTGACCACAAAATTTTACTAGTCCTTCGTAGGTACCGACGGGATTGTGTAAATATCTGTTTTTATTTTTTTATCAAACTTCAGTAGAAAAGATATTCCTTTTAGTCCCAGCGACGATTTCAACCTCATTCTTTTCAAAGTATTATTTTCTTAGTGTTTTAATTTATGAGTTTTTCCAACCAATGAATAAAACAATATTTGTATAGGTATATTAAGGCATTTTTTAAATCAAGAAAATAAATTTACTTTACATACCTTTTTCTGATGAGTTGTTTCATACTTTTTTTGTATTTGTTTTTGAGATGTTTGTTGGTACTGGTTTAGGAAAAAAAAAATACATGAAGTAATTGTGACTTCGCTTTTTCTTTGATTTCAAAATAATGTATCCATCGTAGATCGGAGTTTCGTCTTTGCTGGCAACATTGAATTTTAACATAAAAACCAGTTTTTGACCTATTTCAATACAATTTAGATTATTTGTCTATTGAATATCTAAATAAAATCTATAATGTATCCTTCAAACTGATATAGTACCGAATTAGTTAAATATCAAGAATTCCTTATCATTATATCATTAAGAATAGTCATCCATATATGCCATAATATTACCTAAATAGCGATTTTCCATTAAACACTCCAATTAAATTAAGTACATCCATTAGCAAGTTAAACATCCCAGAAATCAAATATGAAATACATCGCACCTTCACGGCAATCGAACATTTATTTATATTGGCAATTGAGGCCGAAACAGCGAAGCACTTCCCGACGGCAAGATACTCCTGTGCGATTTAATTTAATGGGAAACTGCACCAGGAACGACCTACACTCGGCGAAGCAGTTAATTAAATGTAAATCATAAATTAATGCTTTAAGTGCTACCTGGCACGCATTGCGTACCTCAAATGGAGGCGCTAATTGTGAGGCTTAATGAAGCAACAACCAACAGCCGCGTGATTGAGGGAATTCAATCGACGAGAACTCAAGGAAACGTTTATGAGAAGGGTAATGGTGATTTTGTTGAGTAGATAGCAATTGTACAGGGGCTACTTAAAATTATTTTTATTTTTAAAGGACTTTTATATTTACGCAAAACATTTACTTAAATGCATCCATAAACTTAAAACACTTTTGCCATGCAATAAGAAAAATAATGTTGTGTAAGTATTCGTTGCTTTGATTATTTTTAGGTCTCAAAACGGGCTTACTTTTGATTGTTTTTAGTCTTTTTAAAGTTATTTTAAAATGCATTTTATGGTATAATTTATAATGTCACATTTTCAAGTTTATAAAGGTCCAATATTTTATTGTTCTCGTCTAAATCCCGCTTGTGCTATTAAGGGACTAGTGGAGAAATTGCATCATGCATATAAATTCAAGTTTAGCATAAGTTTTAGCAGAGATATTAATGGACAGAGCGGACCCAAGGTCCTTCAAATAACTTTCGTCTTATTATTAGAAATCCAGATAAATTTTATGCGAGCTCGGGGAGAAAAATTAGAAAATTGTAAATTGATTTGATTAAACAAATTTAAACCAAAAACCTATAATTTTCATACAATTTTAAATTCGAAAAGGCTCTTATGAATTTTATTCTGGGTGGATTAGTGTGAATTACGTAATTTTCGGACTTGTTTCCTGTATTGGAAAATGTGGTTTTTCCTTATTCTAGGCCTTTTTACTTGTAGTTCTAACTTATTTTCAATTTTTGTAGTTTTGTCTGATCATTAATTAAAATTACGAGACCTATTTTGTTACGATCACAAATGTCGTTTTATTTTTTATTACAGAATAGCTTCTTTAATTTCATATTTTTGTTTCTTCTAACTGCAATACTGTGCAAAACATTTCCAACTGGAATCGCAATATTCTACGGCTTACTACAAAACTAAAAAATATTCCTTTTTTACACGATTGTGAAATAGCGCGGTCAATTTATTCCAAAACGATTTCAAAATCGGTTTCTCCGAAATTTTTCATGCTTGGCTTCTTTCTATTCATGAAAAACTTACAAGTAAAAGTGCATTTGACGAATTTTCTAACACAGAAAATCAAAATCACAAAAACTCTCAGAAAGTTCATCTATTCAAAATTTTCTTACTTGAAGGAAATCTTAATTAGATCCAAGGTTAACAAATTGTCTAGGTCTTTCTAATAAAGGTTTAAATCGATCTCGTCGAAAAGATATTCAATTATTATTATAGCGTTTTTAATCTAAATGTTTTTATTCTTTAATTTTCATTTAATTGATTATATACCTCAATGTGTCTTTGTATTGTGTGTGTAAATATGTAAACACGTATGTGATATACAGTAATACCCCGAACTTACGCGATAGGTGGGACTGAGCGATAACCGCGTAAGTCGAATTCGTGTAAGTCGGGGTATAATTTCGCATATAAATACATACAAATTATTTTTAATTGGGGCCGGAGACTAAAGAAAATAATAATTTAGAAAAAAAATGTTTAATAAAATCTTAGATAATACGAATACAAAATCGCAAGCCGAAGTTAATGTGATGTAGAAAACTTTCCTCGTAGCATGCTAATAATTTTCTAATTCCTTGCTTTGTAGAAGAAATGCGCTCTTCATTGGAGTCTATATAGTCTACAATTTGTAATCCCTTTTCAATTGAACTGAGGCCTTCTGTTAAGTTTCCAACCGTCATTCGATCTTCTGATTGAGCTGGATCTAAAGAATCTTCAATGTCTTGCTCTTGCTCATGCATTTCACGCGTCATTAGCTGAACATTAGTGTGAAGGGAGTGAGTAATCAGGAGTTGTGTGGCGCTCAAACAAAAGACGAATCGACGAGATTTGAAAATCGCGTAACTACGGGTTCGCGTAAGTCGGGGTAGCGTAAGTCGAGGTATTACTGTATTTGCATACCTCAGGATTTTTATCGGATCTTTTTACACGGGTTTTTCAATTAAATATAATTTTTTGTTTGATTTAACATGGCTTTTTTGATAACAGTTTACCATAGGAATAGGATTTTTTTACACAGGTTTTCGAGGAACGTATGCAGTATTGTATTTTTTATTGTCTAGTTTGAAAATATTTTTTTTTGGTTCAATACTTTATGATTTTTTGAAATAATCTGTAGAAAAATGCGATTTTAGTTGCAAATGTTGTGCACAGTACTGTATCTATTCTATTCTAGCTTTTGTTGTTGAGATATTGAATTTATCTGGTTGCTACAGGCTTAAAATTATAGTTCAATTGATAACGAATCTTTTCCAAAGCCAGTGGAGTTAGGACCAGTTTTTGTTTGAAATTAAAAGTTAACACAATCCATCCTGAAACGCTACATCAAACAAATCCCGATTTTTGAAACGATTCATATACTATCACTGAATCAAATAAGACTTTTTGGAATTGGAAAATTGATCCTATTTGAATTAAAGTAGACCTTTTGCCCGGAAAACTTCAAAAAAGATCATTTTCAAATCACACAGATCACACTTCAATTCAATAAAGTTGTTTTTAAAATCAAAAGGTCTATTTTCATTTCAAAGAAGTCCAAATATTTAACTCAAATAGGTCAAATTTTTCAATTCAAACAAGTCCTATATTAAATTTTAAATAATTTCCACTTTACCACCGTACGAAATTTCTAAATGTTTGTGAAGATGTTAATTTTAATTGAAAAATTAGACCAATTTGGGTTAAAAATGTCAACTTCTTTAAAGACAAAATATAATTTTAATTTCACAAACGACTTTATTGAATTGAAATGTGATATCTCTTATTTGAAAATTGTTCTTTTTGAAGTTAAAAAAGTATAGCTAGTAGTGGCCTTATCTATCTTCATTAACTATTTCAATATAATCGCTGCATTTCTTTCGTCTATCCAGAACAATATAAAACATTTTGCATTGAACTGACGCTTACTAACAGCTATCCAAAATAAAAATTTCAAATTTTTTGGAAATTTGCTTTAAACTGAATCCATATAAAACTTCAAATTTTGAATTGAACATTTTTTAGAGTAGTTTTTGACTCAAAATTGGTTGTAAGTCATGACAATTTCAATTTTCGACTATGGTGCTAGATTTTCTTATATTCTGGATAGACAAACAAAAGGCTACTAACATCCTTAATTTACAAATAACATTTTAAGGACTGCAAAAGTGTATTAGACATGTTTTCTGCAGAATACTATGGGTTGCTATAATTTATAACTTTCTGCGATGTACTATAAATGCTTTGCTACAGTTTTTATCGCATAAAGATATATACTATAATATGTAGATTTTTTTCGGATTGATTTTCAAAACGATTAGTGATTTGAAAATGTAGTATTTTTAAATTAAAAAGCTACTTATAAAATTTATTATAAAGGTTTATAACCTGTGTCTAGATTTTAATGCTTCTATACCCATGATTGCTTTGTTCAGATAAATAGGTGTTTTAAAACTTATGTCTGCATTATTTAAATGATCCTGTCTTCCGCAGAAGGAACCTAAATTTGATAGCCCTCTGCCCTTAGAGAAAAAGAATGTTCGAAAAATGTCCGTGCCGAGATAAAAATGCCTTTGACATGTTAAGCCTGGGAGTAAGTTGTTTATAATGAAAAGTTCCCATAATTCTTCAGGTCTCATGCATGTTAAATAAAATTCCATTTTCGTTGTATTTATCCACTTTTTTTTTTTTTTTTTTGTTCGACCGACTCCATTTATTTTGGTCCTTTCTTCCCGGAAGAGAATACGCCACAAATGAGGTGGAAGGAAGAGAACACTTGCGTCAATTTTTTTTTTTTTTTACCTGCAACACGGAATATTTTGTTCCTGTACGCCGCAGTAAATTTCACGGGAACTCCATTCCCCGAAACGCGGGTCCAGACACAAATTGAAATCCCAACAGAGCTGGAAGATTTTTCGTATAACAGACGGTAATAAAAAAAGCTCCACGAATGGCATGGATGTGTGCGAGTTCTTGATTGTGTGTATGCGGGTGTGTTTTGTGTGGGAAAAATGCTAAACTTTTCCTTCTTTTGCTTATTTTTGAGCAGAAAAATTTCTTGTTTTTTTCTTTCCCCGCATCTGGCCCGGTTCGTTCCTTCCAGTTGTAGTAAAACTAAGTGGGTGGAAATGGACCCGCCTTATTCCGGCGGTTCACCTATCGCGTCGACTCACGTTTTTCTGTTTCACCCAGTCCAGGATACTCCGGGCACATGCCGTCCCAATCGCCAGGCGGCGCTATGTATCACACAGGCAGGAGTAGCAGCAGCGGCGGTGGCGGTGGCGGCGGCAGCGGCGACGGCACAAAACGAATTCGCAACCGTATAACTCCTGCGGGATATAAAAGAAAAAAGAAAGGAATTGCAAGAACAAAAATAAAAAGCGGCAAAAAAAAAGAACGTAGGTCTGATGAATTCCCACCGAAGTCGGGTTCTTTATTTTTTCCCTGTTTTTTTTTTTTCTTCTTCTGTTCCCGGAGTCCTGTACCAAAGTCCTTGAAAACAATTCATCGGAGCTTTCAGTCGTGCTTTTGCCTTTGGCTCGCCTGCTCTGTGCCCTTTGTTCCCGGGGAATGTCTTACGAGTGACTGAGCAAGGAATCGTTGCGAAAAATAAAATAATAAACATGGAGCTTTTTGAAAAATTTAATTTACGGACAAAAGCTTACTCTAGCCCGACGTGGACTTTGTTGTTCTTCGGATGAAAGAAAAGCAGAAAATGTCCGCAAAGATTGCAACCGAGCGAAATGCCAGCGATAATTTCTGCTTGAGGAACTGTTGCTTAAGGCGCGAGTTCCGCCATCGCAAAGGATTTTACCCTACCACTTTACTCCTGCTTGGCTGCCAGCTGGAAAAACTTTTCAATAAATTTTAATGCTTTTCTAATTTTGAGCGGTTAATGATTTACAAAAACTTTATAGAATAAAGTAATCACTTATAAAAATATCAAAAATCAACTATTCATAGCACTGAAACAAAAGATTTAGATGTAATGCCTAAAAATTAGACAACTCATCTATTTTCGGCAGGTAGATTTCAGCCAACTAAACGTTTTGCTTTGTCTATTTTGAATTAGGTGAATTTAACTGAGAATTTTTCATGGGTTTTAAGAAAATTGTTCAGGCAAATATCCTACAATTTGTAGACAATTCACCTAAGTTTTATAGGCTAGCTTTCTGGAAATTTTGACAAATTTTCCATGATTTGTAGGCTATTTTTCTACATTTTGTAGGCAAATAACTCCACAGAATCTAGGAAAATTTTGTCCAGAATGTGGACACATTTTCTAGAAAATGTAGACAGATTTTCTACAAATTGCAGGCAAATGTCTACAAGATGTAGACACATTTTCTACACTATGTCAATGAGTTTAACGCAAATTTACTACATGTAGGCATATATTAGCAAACTTTCTGTGTTAACTTTGATCAGACAAACAAACGAGTCCTATTCAGCAAGAACTAAGATGACTAAGATGAAGTAGAGGAGACTTGGGACTTTTGGGATGCGTTTATATATTTTTTTTTTAACTTTTTTGTGTATTATATATAATTATCATATTATTTTCATTTCTCGTTACCTCTCTACTACAATATTATAAGAAACAGGAAAGAAATCGTAAACGTATTGTAGTTTCTCATTTTTTTCCCGAAAAACAACATCATTTTTATACATTAACATATTTTCAGTAACAAAAGTAGTTTATTTTTTTAATAAATGTGATGTAAGAAATATTACTTAATCATTTAGATGCGCAGAATCAACGGACTAGCCGAATACGAACACGAGAGTTCGGTTCATTGGAAATTTCGGCCAGTATAAATGTTATAGATTTTCTTATACAAATGAATTTTTCTTTAAGGGGGTAACCCACTGTTGAAAAAAAAAAAAATCGATTTTTTTTTTTTTTTGTTATATATTACGATAGATCAGCAATTTAAGAATATCTGTGTAAAATTTCCGATCGATATTTAAATAATTGTTCTTTCTACAGCTCTCACAGTCCTCCTCCGTTCAACTACGATTTCGGAGCGCGCGCGGCCTTGTAGCCGCTCAAACAGCTGCCGCGTGTATTACCTATTATAATATTTTCTAAATGTATATTACATAATACATTAATACATAGTTCCTTATAGTATTATAATTAGAAGGTACCCACTATCACCTGGGATTCGCTGATTAAGGGTTAGTTGAACATTTTTTTACTTATGTAACAAAATTTCTTTAAGAAAACTTTAAATGCGTTTTTCTCAAAACACTCTTTTTCGGTGCGCGTCGTAAAATTGTGAAAAAACTATTGGGCCGATTTACTTCAAATTTTGCATACACCTTTATTAAATGTTTATCTATAGAAATAATCTATTATTAGAGTAAAAAATCAAATTTTGTTGATATAGGATCAACTTTTTCGTGTTAAAACATAGCGAAAATCGATACATCAATGTTCGAACCCCCCCTAAATCATCAGATTATTTTATTTTGCTGCAACAATAGGTTATTTCTATCCTTTATAACAAATATTGAAGGATTTTTCTTTGGCAGATGTTTGCAGATGCATACTTTAGCCAGGATTTTACGATTCACAATTTGCATTTCTTTTTTGGACTTCTTGCGCGCTGCATCGTAACGGCCGCCATTTTGTTAACATTTTTGTTTTTATAATCAAAATGTAAACTTTCGTTCTCAGTAAAGAAGTATGGAAAAAATCAAAAAGATATCTCGGATAGTTTTTTTTTATCGATTTTTTAAAAAAAGTTCCATTTTTTGGGCTCCAACAGTGGGTTACCCCCTTAATATGATTCTTGTATAAAATTACTAGAAAAAATCTATTCACGGTTTTATCTCTTTATTTTTTGGAATTAAATTTATATGGGATATAAATTTATAATAATTCGCTATTACATTCATGCGAATTTCGTATATAATTTGAATTTATTCCAAATATATATAAATTATAAATTCAACACTGATCTCAATATAATCCATTTTAAACCTACTAACCTACTACTATTCTAGATTACAAATGCAGACACACAAAAATAGCATAATTACATTTATAAATAAGAGGAGTCGTAGTTAAAAAAAAAAAATTTAAATTTTCTTTAAATAAGTTATTGGAATATAGGAAATTTATATTTACACATCTAAGTTAAAAAAAATATTTAATAGAGAAATTTGATATAATTTGTCATACGTTCATAGTAAATATTTTTTAGATGACTTAAAAAGGGTTGAAATATTCTATTTTAATATTTTTTTATATTCTTAATCACTAATAATTGAGTATTGATTTGATTTCCTTTCTTTTTGTGTATAAAATTCATAATGTGAAAGGCAGTATGTATTTAGTTCCTTGGGTATATCTACTTTTTTTTTCTAATACCCTATACTTACAAAATAATATGCACTGAACATTCGCGAATTCGTGTTTGATTTACCTGGAAAAATGGTATGACAAAATGTGTTTTAAATAGATTCAAAATTAAAATAGGATACGATTCCAAAATTTCGCTGTCTTTTATTAATTTAATTAATTTGTGTATAAGAACGTTTTAGTAAAATTTGAAACTGCGTTCATTTTTCAAGAGAATTTAAACCGAGTCAAAATTTAAAATAAATTTTTATTACTATTTGTATACTAAAAATTGATTTGATCTAAATCCTCTTGAAAAAAGAACGCAACGCATAAGAGCTGAAAAAACCGACCTAAATCAAGATTTTCATAAAAAGCAAATATTAAGAAAGTTCTAAAATTTAAGGAAATTTTTGTCAGTACGAAACGTTGCTACTATTGTACAATAAATATGTAGCAAAGATCGGTTGAGTTCAGAAAAATTGTTAATGCTATAGAATTATTCAGGAAAAAATAACAATGCTATTAAAAACGATTCAAATCAAACGAAAATTTATTATATTTTATTAAATTATATTAACTACATAAATCCGCATTTGTACACTCAGAGAAAAAACCTTCGTTAGCGTAACCAGAAAAAATTGTTCAATAACAATTTCAGATTTTTAGTAATATTAAACAAGGAATTTGTTAATGCAAACTGGTTGAAAGTGTAATTTTAAACAAGGAAAAAGTGTTATTCGAAAATAGTACATTTAATTGTTATAATTGTTGACTGCACTGTGTATATTAGTAACAACAAAGAAGAAAGTTGATCAATAACATTTCTACCTATTGACTTAAACACGCACTTGTTAGCATACAATCTCTGTGGTTGAAGCAAACAACATAAATTGTCCATCCCTTGAGAATTGTTATTATATCTGGAATGCGCATGTACAATCGTATCATTTGCGTCTCTTCAATTCAGTTTTCAACGTACTTGGCTTGTGTTCGGATACCCACTTTCAATCTAAGTGTTTTTGTGATGTGTGATTTTTTTAAATTCTCAAATGGAGCCGACTAGTTTTATAGTGTCAAGTGAAGAACACGGTGATGTTTACGAAAATTATAGTTTGTTAGCTCTTACCGAAGACAATATAATTGCAATAGGTGCAGAGGAGGATTCAAATGTGACAAACCAGATAGTCCCAGAGTTAAGTACATTACTTACTAATTGGGGATATGAAAATATGTTAAACGTTTTCTCAGGTGAAACAGTATCAGTAAAAATAAAGTATATGTTGTAATAAAATCATGTTTTATACGTTTAGATCATGGAATTACGATTGACACTTTGCCAAAATTAACCGAAGAAGATTTAAGTGAAATCTTCAGAGGAAGAAGATTAGTGGAGAAAATTACATTTAGGCAGAAACTCATTGAGTGGAAAGTACAAAATGTACTTCACTTTAAGAAATACTTCCGAAAAAAGTTGATAGAAGATAAATCAATTTCTTTTCAGAATCACCCACTTGCCCCATCGCTTAATGACACAGCATCGTTAACCTCTGAATTTAGCCTTTACGTGAAAAATTGGCTTGAGAAAAGCCGAGACTCAACTTGTTCCACCTGTTCCCTTCAAACCCCTACTCCTCCTTCGAATCGTGATGGACCAAAATTTGTAAGTTACGAATTATTACGTTATCCCTGAAATATAATAAAATATAATCCTTTAGGATCTTTTGGAAGTCGTCAAACAATTTCCTCGCGGCGAATATGTATTGAATCGATATGAGGAATATAAGAGCTTAGATGATGAGGCACGAAAGATTCTAGTGGAAGCTATTATTGCATGGCATATTAAACAAAAGACCAAAATTACACGGGATGGGTTCGAAAATATTGCTAAAGATATACAAAAAGTATTTGGGGACGACAAGGTGAGCTTAATTTGAAATTTAGATCTAACTTTTATACGGTTCTTTTAAAGGAAATTTATTATAAACGAAGAGGATCAAAACAAAATCCGTCGGGACGTTTGTACGATAAATATTACAACAGTACAAAGCGTTTGAATAAACTGGGCATAGGTCTTTCTGTATCTCAACCAACTGTGTCATCAAATTTTTCGGAATCCTTTGTCAGTACTAGTGAGATCGAAGATAACAATGAAGAAGGTATAATTCAAATATAATACCAACGGGTGATAACGAACATAAATGTATATTTAAAGACAAAGAAAATATAATCGCTTGGTTGTCTTTAAACAACTTCCCCTGGGAAGACGTCCAAAAGAAATGGAAGCAAACATTTAAAACAAGGAGACGACAAATTTTAGATGAAAGGGACAGTTCAATCTTAACTAAATGGCCTCTTTATAAACATTCAAAGGGATATAACCTGGTAGGATTACTTATATGCAATTTTTATTTTAATTTTTGACAAAATCACGTATTTTAACCATATCTTGCTTAAATTATTTAATTTCTAATGTGAGCAATAAATCGATTATATATGCAGGTCGATCTTGATTTTGCTCTGTTATACAAAGGGAAAGAATACGGACTAATTCGTAAATGGGAGGGTTTCAAAAGCGATATTGTTGACATTTTCAATAAGAAGGTTAAAGATAAACAGAACTTACATCTGCTACACCAGCTAAATTCGTCAGCTTTGGATAAAGGTGATATATGCACTTATATTTACTCTAGAATGTATTTAATGGCTTATTCCTTACACAGATTCAACAGACCTTAATGTTGCATTGCTGCTGCACGCAATTTTGCCACCGAGTATTAAACACTTTACGAGGAAAGATAATGAGAAAAAAGTAGTAACAAAGTGCACAATCAAGGATTCGCAGGAATCATTCCTTCTTCAGGTTAATTGTCAAAACGACATAGATAAAAGGATTAAAGACTTGGCTTCCTCTATTATGAAAAGAGGAGAGCATTTACAGCCATTTATAATAGTAGTGGAGAACCATGAGAACAAAAAGAAGGACTTCTACGTATACTACGATGAAATTAAATATAAATTGGAGAATTTTGTAAGTGCATATGACATATGTTTTAAAATATTCCATGCACTAAACCTAAGATACCCGAGACCAAGTGAGAACGTGTGGCTATTTACTCAGAATTTTTTTTACGATATTCATTTAAAAGAGGACAATTTATCTCCTAACGTACTTTGCCTTTTGAAAGATATGTCGAAAAACTTGCGCTAAAATATTTAAACTGGAGAGATATACTGTACCAAATAGCCACAATGAACTCAGAAAATTCCCTGCTAAAAATACTTTGGTCTTATGAATGAATGATACATATGAATTGGTGCAGAAAAGAATTCATTTATCATAAAAATGAAAAAGTTGTTTGTGCATGTCACAACTTTAAAAGCCTGAAAGTGTTCATCAAAATCCCCAAGCTTATATTCTTTACACACTACGAATACCTTACCACTACAATTGGTAGCTATGTCCATGATTTCAAATAATCGTATTGACTTCAAAAGTAAAAAATATCCTCTTTTATACAAAGTTCCTTGATAAACTACATTAGGTTCTAATATTACCAACTGTTCGTGTAAAGAAGTATCCAAATTAATTAAGTTTTTAAAGTAGCTTTTGCACCGGAGTTTGTCTTTACTTCCATCTGAATTATTTGGAAAAATGTAATGCAAGCCTTCACGATTTAATAATCTGTTACAAAATTTTAAACAGCATTTAATGGCAATAGATAGCGCAACATTTTTACGTGAATTAATATTGCTGGCATATAGTTTTAATTCTCTATGCTTGGATTCAAAGCGGAAACTCCAAATATGCCTTACCGGACCTACTTTTCTAATAATTGTTGGATAATGTAATAAAAAGTGGAATTTTGGCTTCATTGTGTTTCCAAAAGTTTTCACATAATGCTGGTGATGCTCTTTGATCCTAAGTTTAAGGAGTTCTATTTCGTCCTCCGTGTATTCGCTCTTTAATGATAAATCTATTACTGATAGCAAAAGAGTCAATAACTTCCAGTACTTATTATGTCTAGGAACTAAATCTCCTATCATAAGAGGGAGTAGATGGCAAAAAGTCCACATTTCTTTAGCAGACATATGGAGATGAAAAGAGTGTAAATGTTGAGCCTTTATAGGAGGCGAAAGGTTGCCAATTTCTGTTTCGCCATAGTTGAAAAGCTGCTTTCTATTATTCAAAACATCAATTGAAAATAATTTGTCGGATTCTATAAGATGATATATGATTTGGCAAATATCGTAATGACATATGCCTTCAAAGAGGTCATGCATGAGGTCGCCGGTAAAATTTTGTACAACGTGGAATGAGTCTATTTTTGTTAAATATCAAGAAATCTATAATTTTGAAAATATGTTCATTCGATGTAAAATTTGTATTTCATAAATTTATAATAAATACGTTTTACTTCAAATTTCTATTCGTTTTACTTTTACTTTCCTCTTGTATACCAACAACCCTAAACAATCTTTTAACAATCTAAATTGGTTTTTTAACCAGAACATTTGTATAGTAACAAATTTTATGGTAGAATTAATCAAGAAACTTATTACAATCGAATTGTAAGACAACTCTCCAGAGCTGTTGGTTTACAATTCTATGGGTCCAAGCAAACAAACCCCATTAGTAAAAACAAACAAATTTTATGGTAGAATTAATCAAGAAACTTGTTACAATCGAATTGTAAGACAACTCTCCAGAGCTGTTGGTTTACAATTCTATGGGTACAAGCAAACAAACCCCATTGTAACTTGGTAATACCAGGTTAACAATGTTGGCTTAGTTCATTTAACACTTTTTTCCGATTGGCGCGTTTTCATATACGCTTTTTGTTTGATTCTACCAACGTTTTTCTCTGAGTGTAGGCTAAAAGACCCCAGCAAAGAAAGCTCCACAGCCAACTTCCCCAAGATTTTCTTAGAATCTCCCCAAGTTGTCTGAACGAATCTTTCGTTAAATTGGCAATTTCCCCAAGAAAATTTCGCTGCAAAGAATTTTCTAAGAAACCAGGACCGGGTGAAGCTTTTCCTTTAATAATATTTGAATGTGACAAATATGTTTTATTTTATAGTTAGCCTATGTCCAAACATTGCTTGAAACAACTTACGCGTACATTTTCTGGTGTTATCTGCACAATGATCAAAGATAATTTCTTGGGCGTAATATAAACCTCCCAAAAAATACTACCCGAATAGATCTCATCGTAATCGCCGGTTAATTATCAGTCAATTAAATTTTATCTCAATCCATCTGCGTGTCACAAACGAAGGGAAATTTTGAGCGCCCCCACGGTTCGCGCAACAGGTGCAATAGACCTGGGCCGGACTGTTGGTTTTGCGGCTTGTTGACTTGTCCACTTAGTGAGGACGTCGCGTGTCCAGCTCGTCCAGAACGCGAGATATCCCCCATTTCGTGAGGGTGGCCACCCCCCGGCCCTCGGAAACAATGCAATTACCGAACGAGTGGTCGGACCCCATAAATCTCACATTTCAATATTTCAGGGTGATTTGACTCCTTGATACAGCGGGCACACGTTCGGTCTTTGGGTCATGTAATTGCATAACGACTTCACAGGCAATTGTCAACCCTAATTAATAGTAACTTTTTTTACACGAAATTTTATAAAGTTCCAAAAAAAATAATGGGGACACATTAATCGCCCTCACCACGATTGGGTATGTTTCAAAATCCCAACCAGAAAAATAAACCACAATTCGTCATATGCATGCAATTACAAGTCATTTTTTTATAAACTATTCAAGGAATATAAAGGGAAGCGGCAATTTTCCCAGAGAGTCCTCATTGCACATAAAATGCCTACGGGTTTCGTGCCAGACCTTTTCCTCGGGTTTTGATTTAATATGCTAACAAATTGTCCACAGCGGAATGCCACACAAAATGGGAATAAGTGCGCAAAAGTGTTATTTATGTATTTATGACACGGAAATTGTTGGTAAACGAATTTACGGTGCATTCTAATGGCCTCTAAAATTTTCATGATATCGTTGACGAAACGTGAAACAATTCACAGAAAATTCCCACTGTGCTTACTATGGCACTTCAAGGATCTGAAAAGGGGGCGATTCTTGAGGATTATTGCACATTATGGGTGATTGGAGGGATGTAAAAGGATTGATACGTATTTGTATAGTCCTCCATTATCTTTTTAATGCAGAGATAATGTTACTTTTATATTATTTGAACGATTATAAGAGAATTGAAAGAAAAACATTAGTAAAAATAACTAAAATTGTAGATTCGAATTATTTTAGTATGCATACATATAAATTATCGGTTAAATTTTAGCGTAAAGTTTTGTATCCTTAAGAAAAGTTATTATTTGTATCATTTCCTTGATATATTCAAATTACCTTTAAATAAGAGGTTTTTCTGATTTTTTTAAACGTAGTATTTTGTTTTATTTCAATATCTTCTATGAATAATTGAATAAAATTTCATGAACATTTTGTGAAAATTCTTATCAAAAACTACTCAAGCGATCAACACGGAATTTTTTTAATATCGTCTAAATATGAAAAAACTAGTGTTTCACAAAATGTATTCGTAAAAAATAGTTTTTTACTAAATGGCAGACTTCAAAAGTGAAATAATCGTTTAAGAAAAAAATTTGAAAACGCTATTTCCTCGGTATGAAAAACACACTTTATTCACAAAATTTCGCTTTGAAACTCAGACCTAACAATTGTTAAAGAATTTTGAAAATAGTAAGATTTGACTTAAACGTGGTAAATTCAACAAAAGATAGGTTAAGAAACAATATGAGAAGTTAAAATCGCTTCAAATTGATTAAACAACACATAGCGTGAATTCTAACTCAATAAATACGATGTGAGGTCTGCTTAACACTAGTAAAACTGAAATTGAATTGAATAGATATATTTAAGGTATTAATCTTAGGAGCCTAGCTTAGGAACTCATCTAACTTATCATTAGACCCTTACTATAGCCAAAGGACGTTGTTTGAATACGTAAACCAAAAACCTACTTTACTATCAAACGGACACTTTTCAAACATATCATTATAAATATAATTTTTCTCTAAATGAAATTTAAAAGCAATAACATTGCGAATTAACTATTTTTGCTAGTTGGTATTGAATAAGAAAATTGTTTCAAAATGTACAAATTTGTTGTTGTTTAAATTGACCAATTTTCTTTTTCTGAGTGAGCGTGAGAAGGCAAAAATATTAAATTTTCTAGTACTTAGAAGAAGTAGAATTAGGCGCTTTGCCAATTCTCTTGAACATTGAATTTTAAGTGTAAAATGTAATTATTTCTTTTTCTTACCTTGAATAGGCTGAGTTTTAGCCTTAAGACAAAACCCGTCCTTAATCTGTAAAACTTAAACGTGAATATGATGTATATCCTTTCATAACTTTAAGTAAATTTTACAATACCTACATTTTGTATTCCCAAAGGACCTTCCAAGACCCCTTTCCACTTAAAAACCATTTCTCATTTTCAAATGTAAATACGTACGTATTCAAATTTTCAAAATTCCTACAGATTCTTCAAACTAAACATAAAACTCCGAAGAAAAGTCGACTGGGAAACTTTTCAGACGCTGCCGGTACACACGGCCGCCAACACCAGGGTGTAATTTTCGTTAGCTCCGCTGATGGAGCCAGAGAAGTCCTATTTGATCAATTAAAGTAAACAAAACAGGCGAAATTAGCTTAAATTTGATTGAAACTTGTTTAAAGCCTATGCCGCGCCGCGTCGTTGCGACTGGGTCTCGGGTCGGTGGGGGTGGGAGCAACCATTGACCCAGTTCTCCTCAGTACGTGCCTAGGCAAAATATAAAGTTCGGGGACGACATATTGACTGCGAAAAAAGGGTTCTCCGTGGCCTAGTCCATGGCTCGGTTCGGCTCGGCTCGGGTTGGCTCGAATCGGCTCGGCTCGGCTCGACTCGACTCGCAACAAGGTCAATAAACTTTGCCTTCCGATAATATCTTAAAATTTTGTCATTGTTGTAAACACTTTACAAATTTTATTAATGGCGGAGTCTCGAAAACGACCGTAGATATATCTCCGGCGGGAACAGCTGAACAACATTTAAAGGGAGGGAAGTAATACGGAAACGTTGAAACTTTTCCAAAGTCGGCAAACTTTGAATTAAAACTTTTGCCTTATATACTTTAGGAAAGTTTCCATCACAAATCAAACTTTCCGAAACTTCAACAACTGCGCGCGCATGAATGTAATTACTTTCATTGTTTTTTCGGTAGGAGTTAGACGCCTCCGCTGCTTAGTCATCTATGAACACTTGCGGTACGACAATTATTTTCTTCCCGAATGGGATTATCTCTCAGGGAGCTCTCTATTCGGCCGCGGGCATTTCGACGACATCCAGGTGCGAGTGGACACCTCAAGTGCGGTCGTGCCGCCGCCAATTTCGAAATTTTTGAATCCGAAAACGCGCGCGAAATGCTGCAACCGGTGACGTCAGATCGATTCGTACAAAATCGATGGAGTTGCAACGATTAAAGTGGCCCGTTAAAGTTGAAATCGCGACGCTTAAATGGTCCAAGGTGTGCACTCGCTGAGGTGACGAGCTTTTTCGGAAAGCTTACATACGTGTGATCGATTCAGTGCGCAGGGATAGAAGGCTCTTGAGGTGCGAGCTTACGTGTGCTTAGGAATTCGTGCACGTTCTAATTTCCCATAATTTCTGATTTTTAAACCTAAACCACATACTAGAAGTTCTTATTCACATTAAAGCAAAATTAAAAATTTAAAAGTTCAAAAAGTGAATTAAGTTCTCAATCATTCGAAATTCGATTTTTGTAGAAAACAATTTATTATGTGTGCTATTTCAACTTCATAATACAGGATTTTAATTTCTTAAAGAGTTGTGGGGTGATTTACGCGTTAATCGAAATTAGAAGCAAAAATTTAAAATTGAATAGTGCAATAAACTATAATTATATTTAAAATTAGTTTTTTTTTTAATTCCAACTCTCCCAAATTTGGACCAATAAAAGTTTAGAATGTTACCGAAATTTAGATTCCCTTTATAATGCAGCAAACGATTCTAGATTCCCCTTTTTGGGATTTAGCAAATTAAAATACAGTGGAGGAAATTCATATATTTAATTTTTTACAGATCTGAATAGTGTTTGACATTTCCTTTTGAGATTTATAGTCACCAAACACAATAAGAGTTATTAAAACTTTGAATTATACTTTTGAACTCAATTATAGATATATTATAAAGCAAAAAAGAGAAAAGGAGAGGAAATTCACATAAAGGCACATATAATATTTTGTAAATAAAATTACTATAAACTCGTTTTAATAATAAAAACTTTGTGGTTTTAATAATCTTAAAAAGTCGTTTTAGCATTGATTTGACCAACAATTCCATTTGTCGTGATCCCTGGCGAGAGTTAAAAAGTTGCACTAGAAATTATGAGGAATTGTGAAGCTTAGTTATTTAAAGTAGAACAAATTAGGTGTATGTATTTAATAAAAATAAAATTCTAAACTTTGTCCCTGATGAGTATTCAGTGAAACGTAAAAACAGAAAAGAATTTAAATTTAAACCTAAATAATATTGAATTTTCATCATAGGTATAATAATTTTGGTTCTGACTAAACCAGATATCTAAATCTGTAGATTTTTCAGAACTGAACAGAACGCTAAAAATATTCCAGTATAGTTTCAAGAACTTTTTTCTAAAGTTTATCATCAGAGTATTTTAAATAAATTTAATTTAGATAATTGTTTGTTGCGTTCGTAGTGGCGAAAGTGCGGAGATCGTAAAAAGAATGTTTAATATTTTGAATTAAAACGCATAATTAACCAGTTAACTGTGGCGCCCTCATCGAGCCATGACGAGTATATTCGTCAATCACAGAATAAGTTGCGCTGGTAAGATAAGGCCATGCACAAAAACCTGTCCTCAGATCGTGAATTTTTGAATGAATCGTGGGATAGTCAGTATCGTTTGCTTATTTTTGGTAAACTAATTGATTGAATTCTTGGAACACTAAACCGAGGAAGACAATTTCCAAGAAAATGTTGTGCCTCTCAATTCATGTGCTTTGTATTTGGAATGGTTTTTTGTTGACATTCATGCAATTAGCCCCTTTCTCTGTCCGACAGCTTCCAATTCTTTTATAAAATCTAAATTATTTTCATACTGACAAGAGTTCTTGTAGTTTCATATTTTTTGGTTAACATCTAAAAAACGTTATCATCGCACATAAATAAATTCATTATGCGAACTGGTAAACTTTTTCAACCAGTGCATACCGGGACGCATGAGATCATCCCAAACTGTTTATATTTTCTACTTGTTTGTTTTATTCCGGCATAGCCTCAAAATATTCTAAACATCTTTAAATTTGAGAATATGTTTTGTTTTTCTCAAAAATTGCAATTTAAATAGCCAATGGTCACTGATTTATACGCATGACGAGTATACTCGTCAATCACAGTTAACTGGTTAAAGATTTCAGTGCACTCCCAACAAACAAACATAAATTAAACAGATTCTGTAAAAATTGTAGATGAAGTGCATTTTGTGAAGTTTATTTAAAAACGCTTTTATAATTTATTATTTTTGAAAATTTACACACAACAAAAAATTAACGAAATGTGAATGAATATTTTCTCGAATATTTTTTTTAGAATTCCGTCTGTTGTCTGTCTTAGAACTTTAAAATTTAACACCAAGGAAGGTCTCTTAGCACAAATAAAGGAAAAAATCTGAAAATTATTAATTTCTAATTCTGTGGGTAGTAAAAATTAGTTTTGCGTATTTCTAAAAGTTGTTCTACGAAAATTGTTTAATTTCCGATACCGATTAACCCCACAAAATTCTTAGAGCTAATTTTTGAACACAATATAAATCAGAACGAAACCCTCAAAACACGAGTTCTATTCGCACTTGCCCATCTTTTTAGGGTTCCGTAGCCAAATGGCAAAAAACGGAACTCTTATAGATTCGTCATGTCTGTCTGTCTGTCCGTCCGTATGTCACAGCAACTTTTTTCCGAAACTATAAGAACTATACTGTTGAAACTTGGTAAGTAGATGTATTCTGTGAACCGCATTAAGATTTTCACACAAAAATAGAAAAAAAAGCGGCCAAGTGCGAGTCCCCATACTTAGAACTGAAACTCAAAAATTTTTTTTCATCAAACCCATAGGTGTGGGGTATCTATGGATAGGTCTTCAAAAATGATATTGAGGTTTCTAATATCATTTTTTTCTAAACTGAATAATTTGCGCGAGAGACACTTCCAAAGTGGTTAAATGTGTGTCCCCCCCTGTAACTTCTAAAATAAGAGAATGATAAAACTAAAAAAAATATATGATGTACATTACCATGCAAACTTCCCCCGAAAATTTGTTTTGAAAGAGATCTAGTGCGTAGTTTTTTTTTAATACGTCATAAATCGTAAACCGCAATTTACCTTTCATTCAATCAACTCAAATATAAAAATAAAAAAAAAACATTTAATTTCATAAACATAACCGTGAACCATTATTTTCTAATAATAACAAGAACTTTTATATTATGTCACTTGCTGCTATGGAACCCTTCATGGGCGAGTCCGACTCGCACTTGGCCGCTTTTTTTTAAATAACAGTCACAATTAAATAAATGATCATAAAATAATAATAAAATGCGTATTTATTTAATTCAATCCGCCATAATCCACTTTGATGAATATTTTAAAGACACGATTTCGGTTTTCCTTTATGTTTATATATAATTTTATAATTTAAAAAAAAAAATAAAAATGAGTTCATCAGTGTTTATGGAAATTCAGTTTCAATTTTATTTTTAGTCTAACAATTCAGCCTAAAAGCCTTCTTCTGTTTTCGTTGAATTATAAAATTAAACTTGTCACAATTTTGAATTTTCTTAAATGGCCCATTTTCTATCTTTTTAATCATGCTGCTAAGCAAATGGACTTTTCACTTCAATCAGACCGCAACAAACTCGCAAAATTCAACTTTGTATGTGAAATTGATGTATCAAAATTGGTAAGATAATAAAAAACTAATTTATTTAGTTCTTCATTTCAAAAATTATTAAAATAATTTACTTACAGACTGTTGTTAAAGCAGAACTAAATTCTATTTGTAAAGCCCGTGTTTATCTGAGTCCGGCGTTTTGCATCTGCTGAACATCCCTTCCGGTTTGTAGCATTGCTCAACGATCTGTGTTGCATCCAATCGTTGTAACATATTTTAATAAATAATAAGGTAGAATAAACACGAATTATATTCCAAAAAATAAAGGTAAATATTAAATTTTAAGTAAGTTTTAGTAAAGTGCGCTTGAAAAAGGTCACAAAACAATATGGAACAATTTAACAAATTATATAATATTTAAGACTATTTGATTAACTAAGAATTTCCAAGAAATAAAATCTTTAAGCATTTTAAAATTGCCCTACTCATCCGAAACCCAAATCTAACTCCCTTCCACTTTAGATTTTATCAAAATAGCCTCAGATAGCATCAAGCCGTAATCCATTTCATTTGAAGATTGTCAATTTCCTTGGAGCAGAACCGTGGGGTCCTGTGTTGAGGGGGTGTAAATTGTCTTTTTCGGTTACAATCAATGCACACCCCTGCCATTGCGACCGGGACCCGAGAGGCGTAAAATTATGCAGATTAATTTCACGCCTTTTAGGCCCAAGCAAATAAAAGCTCTTGTCAAGTTCAAAAGGACTCTTTTTTTTTTTTTATCGCGATGAAGGAAACGCAAAAATAAAAAACGCACTCGACTCGACTGCCTGTTGACGACGTGTGAGCCTTTTATCACTTTATTTTGGCCCTTTATGATTATGGCGCGATAAAATAATTCTTTTAAGGCGGCCGTTTGCCGCGAATGATGGGAAAAGCATTAGCCGGGGAGCATTTCTGCTTTTCGAGAGGCTTAAGAATGGAATTAATCTTTAAGTAGGCATTTAAAGTGGTGCGAATTTTGTTTTTTGGGGAGTAATTTCCTCTTCTAGAGCAAAGTGGGCGAGTGGTTGATGAAAGAGGTCTTACTTTGCAATGGAAGTTTTTATAGATTAAGAGTATCATGGTGATGATTTCAATGATTTCTTTTATTATTTTATTTGGAATATCATGACTCGGAAACGCGAGGTATAAATGTCCCATAGTTTTTCCGGCGGAAATATTTTTATAGAATATACTCTCTAAAAATAATTTTTACATTTTAATCGACCAATGCAGAGATAATGACTAATATATATTCTGTTTGTTTGTGTGCGTAATTGTTGTATATTTTAAATTATTAATAAAGCTATTTAACGTACCTAGACCTTTTTGAATACAGCTTAATTTATGAGACCTAGTATATACTTAAACCCTTTTTTTTTGACATATTGCACCCTTTCTATTTTGAAGAAACTTACCACACTACTAAAGGATATGTAGAGCAATATTTAGTATTATTTTCAAAATGGTCAATCAAAAGCAAGTTATAGAACATGTAACAGGTAAAAGTATCAAGAAAATATTTTAATAAACTGTAGACTGTTTCCTTACACTCCCGTTTTACTTTCTCATCGTCAGTAGTTTATTATTATTTTATTATTAGTTTTATTAAACAAATTTCATTAACATCCATATTAGATATACTTATTAGACGTTTAATTACTACATTATACTAACTTTATGCTACGTATTCTATAGCTATTATTTAGCCTAGATAAGTTTATTCACACTTAAAATACAATTTTTTGACTGTTTTGTATGTATGTATGGACTATTACATTATTATTAGCAGTTTGTTGTCTAGGCTTATGAAAATGTTTGTTTTATCTATGACTTGTTAAGATTTTCTCAAATCCTAAATATGTCACAGTTTCACAATATGAAATTTCTACAGCACTAATTTTGTGTTTACTAGCTGGGATATTGCACGGGCTTCTTTTTCTTGTAAATAACATGGGTTTTTATTTGTCTAATGTTGTAAATCTGCCGTAAATAATACAGGTCCGAGTACTGATCCTTGAGGGACACGTGTCATAATATTGCAAACTTCAGCAGTCAAAGGCTCAAATCAATTTGAATGAATATATTATAAGAATATCAATATGCACAAACGCATATTAAAATAAAATTCTCAAAAGGTTTTTTAATCTACCACTGAGCTACATAAGTTAACTGATGTAGAATTAAGCAGCAACAAATTAAGGACTGCTGCTGAAACATTTCATAAAAGGTGTAACTATGTAGACAATCCCTTAGTTAGGCAATTTTCTATTAGTGATAATATAGTGTAATTTAGATTAAGATACAGATATAAGTTTTTGGATTAATTTCTCTCATTGAGTTTTTATATATTTTTTTTCTTTAAAATTTATATTAAAAACGAAAAACACACTCTGGCTACATCAATGAACTAACTACTAAATAAAATACTAAATTATAAGAATGAAACAAGTCTGCACTAGGTTAGAAGCTTTTTTAGTTTTAACTAACTTTTGACGTTATTTATGTTGCTTAATATGAATCTGATAACCAACATTTTGGCATCACTTAAGGTTTTTGTAGAAAAATAAATTTAAAATATGAAATAAGGGATATTATAGCCACTTTTGGAAATTTTCAGAAATTTATCAGATTGTTGTAGGAATTTGTTACTTGATTTAAATAAAAGTCTGGACCTTAAAGTTATTATCTCATACAACAGATATTGGATTAAGACTAAAACTGGTGTATTTTCATGAAAAACCGGTTTCTACAAAAGTTCAACTAACTTTCTAACCTAGCTAAGATCTCAAACTTTTATTCAAGTATCGTTTTGATGTTCTGTTAAGCTCTGTTATTTTTTAACTAATTTTTAAAAATTTATTATAGTGTGGTTTTGTTTTACTTTTTAACACTATTTTTCTTAAAAACGTGATGTGATGGAAGATGTTTGTTTTCGAATTCTAAATCTAAATTGTATAAACTATGTACAAAAATAAAGCAGAATCTGCAGAAACTTTTGAAATCGTTGAAAACTTCTAATTTTACGATGAGTTTGTGTATCTTTTTGTTTTACATAAAACAAGTATGACATTGTCTTAAAGATTAAATGTTAATTAAAAATAAATTCTCAATTATCACCCACAATAATTTGTTATTCGTAGAAAAGCTAATTAGTTAAAGTGCTTGAAATTCAAAACTTTATGGAAGTATCAAAAACTTACTGGAGTGTAAAAAAATTGTTGTTAAACCTCATCCAATTAAGGTGAAAGCCACGGAATTGATTCAAGACACCACCTTAAAGTACAATTGGTGCAGAGATATGCATCTGTAATTGCGGCACGACGTCTTAATCTACTCCAGAGGTCCAATTTTCAGATTTAATTCCAGTTCTTATACCTGGATAACACCTTAGAAGACGCTACTCCTGCTCAAATTGCCATACACCGCGTGATTCCCGACGTGTGCATAAGGAGACATTTTACAACCCACGTAATGGCGGGAAGCGGGTGGGGGCTTCCTGGGAAACTCGATTTTCTCTACTCCCGTACACATGTCTGGGGATGCTTCCAGCGATGAACTCCAAGATTACATTTTCGGTTATTAACATAATTAGGTCCTTTACAGGCACGCATGCTGGCGTATACTTTGGGCTTGGAGCCCTGCCGATCTCAAGACGAGCAGCTCCGTTCCTGCTCCGCGAGAGTCCTTACAGCTGCCGCTTTCACCGGGAACAGACTGCTAATAAGGGAGCAGAGGGAACAGTGGCGTAGGACAGGTACCACAGAGCACCTACCTGTGTATATATATATATATATATGTAGGTATGTAGGTATCCTCGTCTCCGCACTGAAAATGAATGACAAACGTCGGGACGTCATTACAAGCCGTGGGGATGGTTTTTGCTGGAATTATTTTCTCTCTAAATAGAATTCATTATATTTGACAAGACCCCGAACTCAATGCTTAGGAAATACCAGGAATTACAATAAAAGTTTTAACGAATCCGAAGGCATACGTTCAGTTGAGTGGCATACTTGACGGAAGGATATAGTATACGCATACATGAGTCTTGTATTTCCCTTATTCCTCCTTCACTCAAAAATTTAAAACTACATAACTAATTAAAATTAAACTTAAAAATATTTCAAGTAGGATCTCCAAAATATTCCCTCAGAATTTAGTTGAGGGAAAATTTCAGCAATCATTAAATTTTTTAAGAATTATGGTATATAATTTCTACCCTATATTATGTAATTCACATTTTCGTAATTCAAATGTTGGTCAATATAGGGCTTATTTTGTTGAGATTTTGTGTTTGCTATTGAGAATAAAATTTTTTGTTTAAGCTTTTAATCTGGTGAAACAACCACCAACAATTTCTTCCTTTATAGTTAAAAATTTTATTACTAAGCCACGATCAAGCCATAATAAAAAATGAAATTTGGTATTAAAGGCTAGTTATGATAAAGCTTGAAAGCCATTGAAATATACTTGTAAATATTCGGAAAAGGGCTCGTATCACAAAACAGAGTTTAAGACATTGTAGCTTAAAATATTCCTGTTGAACGTGACTTGATTTTATGCTTTCTACAGGGTGGGCCATCTAACGTTTGGAATTGGAACTATAGGTTATTTTGAGGTTGGAAGGTTTGATGACATTACCGATGTGACAGAAAGTTAGTTATATGTTTAACATTTATGAAATGGGTCGCTTTTCGCTTGAACAAAGTTGGGAAATATTAAAAACTTACATATTTCCAAAGTGTTGAGTCTTCTACTCAAACTGTAAGAAATTTACGGAACAAAATTTGACAAAAAGGATGTGCCAAAAACGCAGTTTGTGGATCAGTTTGTGAAGCGAGTTCGTGAAACTGGATCGTTGTTGGATAAAACAACCCGTGTATGTACTCGTCCAGTGCGCTCAACCGAAAACATCGCTGCTGTTGCTCAGAGTGTGCGTGAACAACCATCAACATCAAATCGTCATCGTTCTCAAGAATTGAACATTTCACGCACTTCTTTGAGAAGAATTTTTCATAAAGATCTCGGTATTGCGCATTCAAAATTCAATTAGTGCAAGAGCTGAAGTTGCATGACCATCCGATGCGTTTTCGGTTTGTTCAATGGGGCGAAGACCGCTTGATCCGAAGATAAGCGATTTTTTGTTTCGCAAAATTGAAGAGTATGACATAAACGACATTTGGTTTCAACAGGATGGTGCAACGTACCACACAGTCAACGTAACAATCGATCTTTTGCGCACAAGTGTTACGCTAACCATCCAGAGACGATTGCCGACTTGAAACGTGAAATCGAAGTTGGCACTGACGAAATAGAGGCCCAAACAATCGAAAATGTACTGAAAAATTGGACTGATCGAATGGGGTATTGTAAGGCTACCCGTGGCAGTCATTTGAATGATGTTGTCTTCCATTCCTAAATGGAAAGGTTCAATCTTTCTCATAAATTCATGAAAAAAAAATTCATTTGTTTTTTTTTTATAGCCGATTCAAATTCCAAATCTTAACAAAGGCCCACCCTGTATAAAGGAGCACGTTAAAAAATATAGGGGTAAATTTGATCCAATGTAGTATACACATAAATCCATAAAACTTTGGTGTAACTTTTATAGAAATGTAATTTAGAAAAGGTGTGAAGCTTCTAGATTAAAATCAGTCGAAATCACACTAATTTAGTATACTATTAATAATTCATAGCTTTCGTTCGATAAGATTTGTAAGATTGGCTTTCATATAAAAAGCAAACTTTAATCTAAATTCAAAATTATCTCGTATAAATTGTTTTGATAAATCTCAACCTTATTAATTTTATATAAAAATTAAGATCTTCTTTTTTTCCTTAGAATTTTATTATTTTAAGAGGTTCAAAAAAAATTTTATTTAAATGTTTTTAACTTTTTTGAAGAACGGAGCGCAGCGCAGAATAAATTAATTTTGCATTAACTTATTTTCAAATGCACTTAAGGATTTTGAAAATTTTACTTTCGTAAAATGTTGGTTTCGTATTTGAGCCACTGTTTACTTGTAAATTTCGGAAAAGGACCTTTCCCTCAAATTTGGAGCTAAAAACCTTTTATTAAAGCTTAAAATATTCCTCCTGGACGTGACATGATTTTATGCTTTATGCAGTATTGTTAAAAATGAATATAAAAGTATTATTCCACGTTTTTTTAGAAAACTACCCCCTTTTTCCCCCATTGAGAGGGGTTAGTTATTTAGCCATGCTTCAATATAGGTAAAATTGTTGATTTTACATGAAGAAAAGAGAGACTTGGCCTTTATTGAGCTATCAAATTGTTTTTTTTTTCAAAAAACCCCTTGTTTATTATATTTATCCCATATTTGGGGGTGTAAAAAGGGTTGAAACTGCATGTAAAATTTCGCCCGGTTGCCGAAAAAATTCAACTATTCATAATTACGCAAAAAAAAATGCTTTCATCGTTACAAAGGGGTAGTTTCCTACTTCCTAAGGGGTTAAAATGTTCTATCGAAGGTCTTAGGTGTTTTCTATGCCTGTTCCGATGTATAATTTTTAAAAAATTAATGTAAAAGGGCTTTTTTCCGTTTTTTAGAAAATTACGAAAGGTGAAAAGGATTCGACAGGGGGTAGTTATTCAGCCATGTTTGAATATAGGTGAAAATTGTTGATTTTGTATTAAGAGTAAAGACACTATACTAGAATTGAGCTAATAAAACAGTTTTTTCGTACGTTTGTTCAACGTGAAGCTATTTTGAATCTAAATTGCCGAAAACACTTTTTTTCGAGTGTCTAAATACAGTGGCTTCGGTTAAATCTGGTAAATTTGCTACAGAAACAAACCAATTCTGTTTTCATCTATTAAAATTCCAACGAATTAAATATTTTTTCATACATCTTGTGATGGATTTGCACCTTCAAGAAATTAAATACCTAAAAGTCCCACCTACTCTCGTCCTCGTTAAAAAGGAAATCCCCGAATAGGCCGACTCCAGCAATGAAGTCGAATATAAAAGCCTGCAAAAAAGAGGCAGCTAATAACTCACTTATCGGCTTATCTCATTTCGGATCAGATAATTTGCACAACACGGCGAGTACACAAAAGGCGGTCATACCCCAAAAAGGGGGGCTGAAATTTGTGTTTTAAAAAAAAAAAAAAATCTTTTTCTCTCTACCGCCGGTCCACCCCCATCCCACCCTCATGTGTTCCTCCCCCGCAGATCCGCCGCAATTTCACGCATACGTGACAAAATTCAATTTGATGCCAGCCCCAATTTATGAACCGGCAAGGGCTTATTCGGTTGCGGAAATTTTATTAAATCTGTCAGCTCGCTGCCGCTTAGGTGGATTTGAAAGTGCCGGCGAACGATTGGGCCTGGGCATGCAAATTAGATCAGCGGCGCACTTCATCTCGGATTGTTGCGACCGCAAAACTTCGCCTTTTCATCCTCAACCGTCCTCATGCAATCTTTTTTCAATTTGGATTTTGATTTTGATTAGATACGAGATCTCTCTAATTAGTTCCCTAATTAGAGCAAATTAAATGACCCCCGAAACGTTGCGAACTGCAAAAAAAAAAAAAAAATGAATGACCCCCTGCGCATTCATATTGAGATCGAATTCGCGAAATTATTGTGCCTGTTCGCTTTTGCTGTGCTCAAAAATTGATTGAAAGTCTTTGAAAAAGTCCCGGGCAATTTCTGGTGCATTTGACCAGAAATTGACTCATTGTGCGCCGCTCGAGCTTTGAATGACCAATCGAAAAACAAAAAAAGCGAATCCGAAGTACGGTTGAATTCCACTTTCATTGACTTAATTAATCGAAATTTTCCGCCTCGGTATTTTTTCATTCACGGAGCCTAGAAGTTCCGGTCTTCAATTAGCACACTTGATTGGGCAAGAACTTTTGCGTTAGCATAAATGAGGAGAGAACGTTAGACAAAACATCGTAAACAATTTTCATTAGTGCGCCCCGCCCCGGACCGGCATCGATTTCCCATTATTTTCTTGACAAAATGCAATAAATGTCGAAGGAGGTCCAGGACTGGAATTATCCTTAAGAGACCATATTTTTATGGTTTGTTGTAATCAATGCTTTCTTAAAATTTTATCTATTTCGCTAAGGACATTTGGAGTTCAATAAAATTAATACCGAAGTTTCAGTACAATTTGCTAGAGAAGTTTATAAAGATTAAGTCTTCTTACCCTCGTTTTCAAATTTGATATAACATTTTACTAAAATTATTTTATTGCAAAATTTTTAAATTTTTTAAATAAGGATAAAAATGTTGCATTTAAAATATAATTAATTTAAAATCAAATTAATATACCTATACCTATAAGACCTAGAACTTTCGTTATAATTTTCCTGTATACTTCAAGTTAGATGTTATATTTCCAGAATTTTTCAAAATTTTAGGTCCAGTTGTTTCCGAAATAAGGAGGAGGAATTCTCTATTTTTGCATATTTTGCAGAATATCTTTTTAAATATGGTATGGGGTTAAAATATATATAACTATGCCAAATTTCAAGTTTCAACGTATAATAGTTTTAAAGACGGACAATCATATTGTTGCTTTTAAAATTATTATTTTAGAAGCTATTTTTATTGTTAAATAATTTAATAACTATATATTTAATAAGAACAAAGGCTGAAATATTTTTAGCAGTGCTTGTCGGCACGTTTGATTCCATAGATGGATTGCAAAAGATTTAACTAAAGCTAGAACTGGAGATACGTGCAATGTGGCATTTTACCCTAGTATTTCATTTTAGGCCAGTCTCTTTAGAACAATGACCAAAAAAGTCTTCTGTTTTCTTTTAAGAAAATTATACTACAAACTCTATGTAGTAACTACCAGTTTTAAAAAGACCTTAAAACTTTAGTTTATTTAAATCTAGAATTTTTGCATCCCAGAGCGATCATTTTGAGAAAATTAATATACCCAGAAGGCTAATTCTGCCGCTGTTATTGAATTCTTTAAATTATATACACGTGTACCTTCATCATAATATTATCTTCAGCAAAGTGAATATTTCAATTAATTTAAAACCAGACTCGAAAAATAAAATTTTTCCAGTATCCAATCAGAGTGGGTAGAAATTTCAGAAAATATTTACCACGTGATGGTGTGTACTTTGAGTTCGACCAATCCTCTGGCTCTGGTTCGAGGAGAAGTTTCCTTCAAAAGAAAGTTACTTTCCTTAATCATTCTAAGACTCCACGTGCACCACACACGTTCCGTCCGTTCTCTTCCAAACTTGGGTACTTCACGCTCCTCGAAAAGTTGGCGGTTTCGGGGGAACCCCCGGCAAGCTGTTCGGGAATATTCCTTGCCTGCATGAAGGTCACTTTCGATGGCAAATAAAAGGCTAGACTTTTACTTTTGTTGCCGATCGGAGGGGGGGTGCCTTTGACGTCGGCCTCGTCGGTGCCGGAGGTATGGAAATGAGTCCTTTTCTCATTTATGATTCTTGAATAAAACAGGAGTCTACTAGAGTCAACTGAAATTTGGTCGCTGTCACGAGCAATTGGAGCCCTGGACAAATATATGCATACAGCGCCCCGCACGTCAATCCCGTGAATTGCCCAAATATTGTCGATATACTTGGAAAGTAAACAGGACGCCAGCCGCACGTATGGGCTTGAATTGGCGCTAAGGGTCGGGCCGGGCCGCCCTATCGCCCTATCGCCCTTTTCGCCCTGCGGCCATCCAGAACGGATGCTGGGAAGATGAGTGGCAGGCGGGGAGCCTGGCGACTGGCAGTGGCAACATGAATATAGATGGCTCCTTTGAATCGACGTGATTGATTCTTATGGAGAATTTATGGCGACTTTATTTGAGTTTTGTGGGCGCACAGCGACCGATATATAACTTCGAATATCTTCAAGAATCCGCAAGAAAATTGAATTTGCATACATTCGCCGGGGAAGCATAAAGGCGATATAGAACTCGCTCGGACCTGAATATGCCCGAATTTACATAAAACCAGCTCCGAAACGGAAAAAATAACTCCCGCGTTGGACATAGTCCATTGAATTCGGTCTGGTCGTCTCAGCATTAGAAGAAATTTGATCGGGTGTCCTCCGAAAAGTGAGTTCATACTGATTTATCACCAGCAGTTCTCTATAATAAAAGAGTCGGGGGGGTGGCTCCCTCACATTCGAGAGCGACTCGAAGAATAATAAATCACCCTTTTACTCGACAATGCTCTGCCACCACCATCGTGTGTGTGTATGTTCAGAGTCTCCTTACGAAGGCGCTATATATTCATTCCTCAGACACTCTGTAATTAAAATAATTGAATAATCTATGTGCTGCAGAGAGATGCTGGGGGGGGGGAGGCTCAGGACGGCACCACCTCTCACACAGCCGCCACAACATAAAGAAGTGAACTACCTGAAGCCACATCCTGTCGCAACGGACCGCCATTCACCTCAATTCGGATTAATTTAGCAACGAGAGCACCCGGCCTCCGTCCCCACCCGCACTAAAGTGTTTTTGTGTAGCCTGCCGTGACGCTAAACCACTTTCGGAGAAAAGTCAGTTGGATGCTGCCGGCAAAAACAAGATGAGGTGGTTTCGCTGCCAGAGGACCACCGGCTGGTGCGGGGCGGGGCTGCGGAGGATGCTAATGTTCTTGAGAAATTTGCATGGTGTCAGGAAAAGCTGCTACTCCTGCTGTTGTTTCCCGCACACCATTTAAAAAGCGAATCTCTAATGTGATTTACGTCTGAATCGGATCCCTGCACCTTTTGTTCACAGTTTCGACTGTTGCTGTTGTTGCTCCTACTCTAAAACTCAAGTTGGTACATTTTATTTTCGCAGGTTGTTTCGAAAATTAAAATAATAAAAATTGTCACAGTATTATTTTATCGAGAATTAATGTACGTTTTATCTTTTGTTTAATTTCAACTGCAGCGCAAAATAAGCGAGTTTTGTACGGCAGGTGGAATTCTACTTTATAAGATGATAAAAGATATAATAAGTTTCATTTTAATGACTAGATTCGGCGATAGTAGGTAAATAGTAGATAAATAGACTGAATCGAGACTGAAATTGTTCAACTTTTGGGCTTAGAATTTTTGTTCACTATAGCACTTAGAAATTTTTCAAGTATTGGACTTTTTCAACTGCTAGACTTAAAATTGTTTCTTTTCACTATTGAAAAATTTCTAAGTACATGACTAATGAATCAGTTTAGCATTATGTAACTTATTGTTTTTTTTTTTTATTATTTTTATTTAACAATTAATTTTTGAGTAGTCCTTAAATTTGTGAAAATATATTAAATATACTATATTTTAGGCTATTTTCCGTCTAATTTCAGTTTCAATTAATTTTCCAACTGCCTTTTAACAGATATTCTATTGGTTTTTTTTTGAGCCATTACAAGGCTTGAAATCTAAAACGGTGTTAAGTTGAATAAAGCAAAGAATTTTAATTTTAATTATAATTCTGAAATAATTAATAATCAGTATTAAAATCTGTGATTTATTTCATATTTATATAAAATTCATGTTCTCACTATTTAAAATATTATTCGGATTTCAAAAATCGTTTTGTAGTGACTTTACTTAATAAAAAATATATTTTCCTTTCTTATGAAAATTGTAACCTGAGTTGACGTTCAACAACCTGCCGTGTGTTGTCGTACAGTTAAAGCTTTAAACATTCAAATTTTGAAATTGTACTCAAAAACCAAAAAATGAGAAAATTCCTTTTTAATCTTTCAATATTATCAAAAATTCGGAAAACCAACAATTTTTTTTCATTTTTCTGTACCGAAAGAATTTTTCAAAAAATTCCCTTCGTTTATGGTTTATTGAATTTTCTTTAGAGACTCGGGATTTTATCAATTTTATTTTGATAATGCGGAGACCGAACCACTAGAGTTAACAATAGCGATCTAGCCATAGACAGTTTTTGAAGATAAGTAGAGGTGCGTAGAATAAAGCCAACAAATCCTTTTCAACGTCAATATTTTTAGTTATTTATAATGTTTTTAATGTTTTCTTTCAAACAGATCATTAAATGATCAATTACAAAAATATAAGGTTGAAAACAGACAAATCATTCGACATCTTCCATTCCTTGTTAAAATGTTTTCATAACCTGCGATTATCTGGCCCGAATGAATACACATTTTTTACTTTTTCTTCTTCCTTAAATTTAACGCAGACAGTTTGTTTGAATACAAATGTGAAAATTTGCATAAATAATGACAAAATTGTGTATTTTTTCTGGCTTAAAAAGGAACGTCAGATGGCAAATTAAGATGCCCAGCTGAGACGTTGTCCCCCTGCAAAATAGGACCTGAGCCGTAGCGCCGAAAGAGTCCAGAAACAGGAACAAACCACCAACAAGCTGGTTGGATATAGCCGTCGAGTTTAGTCGTCCTGATTTGCATGTCTGAAAATATGCAGCAACATCCCTACAATTAAAATACAAAGACACACAGTCAAGTCTGGGGCCGAGGTGTTCCCCTTATGTAATATCGCCCCTGCATGGGAGATGGAACAAGGAACCATCGTCTTCCCGGAGGAGCTCCGGCTCCGACCAAGTCATGATCAGAAAATCATTAACTCGGAAGATTTAGGGCAAATCCCATCTTCTACAGCCGACGGAGATGTCTTGGCTATAAAATTTTGGTGAATTCCACTCCTCCGCCGGGTTTGGGGATGGATGCACGAAATAGGGGCGGAAGGGAACGGCGAAAACCTCAGAGCCCTCAAGAAATTTCGATTTGTCTCCTGAACAATTTCGGAGCGAATAGGATGGGGGTGGCATGTTGATGATAATAAATGAAACCCCTTGATGCTGGGCCGAAAGACGGCCCCGGCCAGCTTGAATTTAAAGTGGATGCTGGGATAATTAGTCTGGAATTGATTGATTACGGGGCGAATTTAATTACAGGGACCAGTGCTCGAACAGCCCCTTCGGTGGACACCCGCTGCAGACAGCAGCCGCAATTTACTACTAATTTAAGCGCTTTTTCTAGCGCTCCATAAAACACCCTGTGCCTTCTTCCTGTTTCCTGTATGCAACCGAAGGGTGTATTTAGATTTTCCATAGAAGGTCCTAAGAAAACACTCTCGGCAATAATTCAGGCGTATCAAAATTCGGCATTCATGGGGGGCTCCCGAAAAAATTCCAGGGAGCACACACTGGGAAGGACTTGGGGGCGCGGTGGTGGCTCACTTAACAGTGCCCTGTTCAACACCGGATCCCTTGTAGGACACAAAACCCGCCCTTGTACCGTGTTTTTCCTGCATCCCACTCGGAAACTTTTCCATGTGCTAATCTCTCAGCTCAGACCAGGACGTGTTCTTAGCCGAAATCTCGTTCTTGTAATTTTCGCCGGTAGTGTGGCCGGCCCTTTGTATGTACAAGTGGTGCCCGTTGATGGGTTAAAGAGATTATTTCGCCTGATTGGGATTTTCGGTTATTTTCGGTTTGGATATGATTAACTTGTTGTGCATTTTAATGGAATCCGGTTAATATCGGGCCGAGCATGGCCGAGATAAAATTATTCCCTGCGGGCATGGCCTGAATTATGATGAGGTAATTACCATTGACAGTGTATCTGCCAAGGATAATGGTAATCTTTGCTCCCCGGCCGCCAGTCGAACAGGACCCTTAAGATCTTAATCTTAGCCGCTGGAGACGAACAGGCCACAAGCCGTATCGATTTGCATAGAAAGTGTATATACTAATTTTATCCCCTACACGTGCAGTAAGTCAATATCACTCCTTTTACGCATTGTTATTTGAAGCGTAGTATTTAAGGAAATAATGACAAAAATATATACTACAAACGTTCTTCGACCTTAACACTAGTATTTTATTCAAAATTTAAAAACATGTAATTGTAAGACTGGTTGAGATTAATACTAGGGATATTCACACTTGATTGGATTTTCTACTGCATAGTGGAAAATTTTAAATTTTCCTAGTTTTTTATATTTTTTCGCCTATCCAGAATATAAGGAAATTATATCTTAAATTGAAATTTCTTATGAGTAACATAGCCAAGATTTAAATTTTTAAAAAACATCAAATTACCATAGTTAGAATCACCTTTGAGTCAAAAATTACTCCGAAAATGGCAATTTGATGGAAATATCCAAAATTATCAGATTTTCTGCATGGGGGGAAAAAACGCAATTACCTTTTACAGCGATACACTAGCAAATTGATCAAAGCGTGAATATCCCTACTTTAAAATAAGCTCAGGAAAAGGTCTGCATTATTACAATTAAATACAATTTTTTGAAAGTAAGTTAAACAAAAGAATGAAAAACTTACAAACCTCTACTATGAAAGGTGCATATCATTTGCAATATGTTAATAAAATTTTCTTCACGATTCTTAGAAGAAGAAATATATTTTTACAAAGTACCAAAAGTAAAAAACTTTATTCCGACCCGATCTATATGAATTGTTTGAAAATTTTGAACTCACTTTTATCAAAACAGCATTTTTCACTATACCATTTTTACCCATTAATGCGTAAAACGAGGATTTTGTGCACGCAAGTTCAATTGTACGATTCGAATAGAAAATTGGGGCGATTTTCTTCCAAAATCGTATATAAGGCGTTTTTAGGGATGCTCTTTCAGAAAATGGTATTTGTTTTTCATAAAAGCTTCAAAAACACTATTATTTTTTGGGTTTTTTAAAAAATGCTGATTTTTTGGTATTTTATCTTTTCAAAGTCGATTATCTTCTCGTTGCTGATATTGAATGATCATATAACCACCACAAATCGTGGTCCGAATGTCTAAACCTTCTCAAACCATGGTATTGTAATTTTCTTTTTTTTTTTTGCAAAATGGCCACTTTGTACAACAATGTAATAAAAAACTTCACGATTTTTTTACACGAAAAGAATCAACTTTACCATTTTTTTTATAGAACAGAAAATGCTTAAAATTTGCCACGTGTTTTAATTTTCAGAATTATTTGGTCTATTTTTGGTTTTTTGTATTTGGTAAATTTTTGAAAAATCCCAAAATGTCCCGAAAAATTCTGAAAAAATTCACACGTGTTCTTTAATTATAAGCACTTTTTGTCCTATAAAATTTATTCGTAAATCTTAATGGCAGCTCTTACATTCAAAAATAATGAATGTCAGTCACATTATAAAAAAAACTATATATTTTTACTCAAAAAGGACAATTTTTGATTTTATTTACTATTATTATTTTTCTCCTTCTAGCCAATGTAAAAACCTTAATAGTCGCACAGTCCAAGAGGATTGTTTTATTGTTTTCATGTTTAAAAGTAAAACAGGTACACCATTCAGATTTTGAAAAAATTTAAATTCTAATACATATTGCTTTTTTTTTGCAAATACTTCTTTAGAAACTACATCAAATTATCAATTAGGTACCTTCCCTGCTGTAAAATAAGTCAGGTAAAATCACTACATATAGTTTTTTTGCGAAAATAAAAATTTGGAAAAAGTTCTACATAAATTCATAAGACATTTTTCATTACATAACATAAAGTAAACTTTGTTATCTTCCAAGTTTTCTTTAAATTAATAGTTTTTAAGTTATTGAGGTTTTTGAATTTTTTTGTATGGATTAAAATATATTTTTCAAAACAGTTTGAATAGTTTAAATCTTCATATTATGACAAAACAACAAGAGATATTTATTTTTTCACAATTTAAATCTTTTGACTTCTTATAAAATTTTGGTTATAAAGGCTATCGCAACGGATAAAATATATATATGTCTTCGATAGGGTGTTACTAAAGTTGAAATTGAAAATCTTAATGTTTTTACTTGGCCAATGGTTGAACAAATTCGCATGGGATTAAATATCTCTTAATAACAGTGAGACACTATCCGAAAAATTTTACAGGGTGCTCCCAAAATCAAAATTTAAACTTTTGTGCTTAGAGCATCATTGCGTGAACAACGAACAAGTATATCAGAGATTTGAATGTTTAAAAATTACTAAATATAGCTCCAACTGAGTGCTCTCAACATTTTTTTTTATTTGATTGTAAAAAACCTTACATATTTTATAATAAATACAAAAATACAATTTCCCTGCGAAATTTCGAGAATACCCATAAAATTATTGAGCCTTCTATGAATACAAAAAGTATTGTAAATTAAGGGGACGTGACACACCCAATTTTTTTATTTTTTATATTTGGAAAAATTGGAAAATTGAAGGGAAAAACAGTAGATAGATTAATCAAACTTTGCATATTTATTAAATAGCGTTAAAGTAATACAAAAAATTTTTTGTTTAATTTTTTGAATTCGTGTTTTTCTTTGTAAATTTTTTTGTAAAAAAAACCACAAAAACTGACTGCGGGCACGATTGGGAGCGAATGGAACGTCTGAAAAAAAAAAAATATATATATGGGGTTAATTGTTATCAAAATCCCCAGGGATTGAACCTAAATGGAACATTTTTCACGAAAAAATTACAAAATGGCGGCATTTTTCTGTTACAAAAAAAGTGAATTTTTGAAAAAATGCCGCCATTTTGTAATTTTTTCGTGAAAAATGTTCCATTTAGGTTCAATCCCTGGGGATTTTGATAACAATTAACCCCATATTTTTTTCTTTTTTTTCAGACGTTCCATTCGCTCCCAATCGTGCCCGCAGTCAGTTTTTGTGGTTTTTTTTACAAAAAAATTTACAAAGAAAAACACGAATTCAAAAAATGAAAAAAAAATTGTCTTGTATTATTTTAATGCTGTTTAATAAATATGCAAAGTTTGATTAATGTATCTACTGTTTTTCCCTTCAATTTTCCAATTTTTCCAAATATAAAAAATAAAAAAATTGGGTGTGTCACGTCCCCTTAAGGGGTTATATACAGTCAGGAGGCCCAAAAAAGTCGATTTTTCAAGAATTTTTCTTGAGATGATCTTTTAAGTTATTAATGTAAAATTCTGTACACATATAACGGTAACTCTTGAGTGTATTTTAATGTTTTTTATTTGTAAAAATAATTATTTTAAAAGCTGCTACAGCTGATCTCCGGGAGCAACTCTAAAAAAAAGCGTTTTGCGGTGTGCACGATATCTCTAGACTGGATCATCCAAAATGGAAAAACCAAAAACATTTCGTTAGTATATTGTTTTATCTCATAATTAATCGAAGGAATAAGCAAAATAAGAATTTTTGACAAAATGGCGGCTTCTTAAAAAAAAAATCGATTTTTAACAACAATTTTCGCTCTAAATTGTTTATAAAATGGAAAATATTTATCGGTGAGCAAAAAGCTTCGATTAATTACTAAAAAATATACTTAAGAAGCTTATGTTAAAATTTGAAACTGATCCGTTCAGCCGTTTCCGAGAAATCTTGCTCACCGACTATAAGAACACAGTTTTGAGAAAAACGCGTTTAAAGTTTCAAAAGCATTTTACATTTAGTACAAAAACTCGAACACGTCATTACAAATATGCGTGTAACTTCGAGAATATTCACCCAATTGACACGAAATTTTCTGTGGGTGTACTTTGATATATGTACATTACAAAAATAAAATAATAAAAAAATCGATTTTCTAAAAATCCTGACTGTATATAACCCCTTAAAACGACTTCTTAATAACAATAAGAATATATTCTTAAATTTTTTTAAAAATTATAGCTTAGAAAATACACTATCCTTGATAAAATATTGAAATACGTAAAATAAATGCCGGGTAATATAATACAGTGAACAATATTTTAATATAATACAATGAATATTTTTACTTTTTTATACTTATAAATTATACTAACGATTTTAACTACAAACTACAAATTCGAAGAAATTTTTGGTCATAGTAACTTAAATAATAGGCCTATACAAAACAAAGAGATTTGATTCCGTAGATTATACCATTGCGCCAAAAGAAATTTTTAAAATTCATAAAGTTCAAAAAAATAAAATTTACCAAAATCTTTGAGGCGATTTAAAGAAAAAAAAACCTATTTTAGAGACTTCTTCATTTCATTGGCTATTTATTCTGTAAATTTTATTGTTATTTCTATAGCATCATATTTAAAATTCGGTTCAAAACAAACTAAGTCTAAAATTATAATTTTTGGTATTGAGTGAAAAAGTGAATAAAGCTAAATACAATTTGTTTTTAATGTGTTTATTCACCCAAACCTTTGTTAAATAGTAGCTCCGGACGGATTTAATTCGGTGGACCTTAGGATCGTCTTTGATTAGTATAAGTTCTGATATTAGACGCCTAATAAAATAATGAATGATAGTTTTTGAATATCGCGTCTCAAAATCGGCATCTTCAAGTGGAAATATAATAGGCTTTTTTTAAAAAAATAAATTATACTATAAAGTAGAATTGTTTTGTTTTATACATTTTTAATTCAAGACGCATGAATGAAATGGTCAAATAAAATCCAATTAAGCGAAAGTTAGTTGAATCGTCGACGAGAAAATCATAGGCCAATGTAGCATTAGGTATGACATTAAATTTACTTATCCCTTCTGCAGGATGCAGTGGCTCGTCCGACCGGCCGGGTAAATTAGCCCACAAAGGACCCTGGAAACCGCATTAAAAATTTATTTAGCTTCTAATTAGCGTCGTTTCATGTCGAGAGAGAGCGAACGCCCCAGCAGCACACCCGTCCGCCGCTTCTGGCGAAATTCATTTAAACTTTGGTGTTATAGGCCAAAGAACAACATGGAGATGGCCATTTCTTAACCCTTTCTGGGTAATTTTGTTTGTAGGTACTGACGCCTTCTGAAAATGTTATTATTACTTTGCTCACGGCTATTTGCAAGTTTTTAATAAAGGCTACTTGCGCCCGGGTCCGGCAATGGGTTCTCCTTCTTGCAAGATTCCATAAAAAATGGAAGAAGAACCTCCCGGTCCTTTTCTTCTAAAATATATACTATATAAGGGTATATAGGGGACGGGGAAGCGAACACATCTGATGAATTGGCTTTCTTCTCGTTACGAGATTAATTTCGTCCTAAAATAAGGTTTTTCGACACCGCGCCGCGCCGGTCAAGGGTTAAGAAGGCACCCGTCGTCGCGCGGAATATCATTTGTCAGAAATATTTAATACGTTGAGCTCCGCAGCTGCGTCTTTTTGCACATAAAATCCCCTTAAAAAAAAAATAAAAAAGAACAGGCGAAAAATTGACCGAAGCATCCTTTTTGGCTTTTACCCTTAGAAGAAGTAGATGAAGGAGAGGTCTTCTTGAGCCAGCGAAAATTCCACATGATTGCGCGCCAACGGATGCTGCAATGCTGAAGCCCGTTCTGAGTGTAATTAACATGACCTCATCAAAATCTCACAGCTTCTTGCAAAATCCGGGCAGCAGTTGGAAGATAAGGGTTGGGGGGTGGATAGAGGTGTAAGAGGGATGCTGCTGCCCCAACAAAACGTTTGAGTTGCACGACAGACTGAAAGGCAGCCAATTTGCGAAAACCTCAACCTAAGAGCGTGACAAGAAAATTTAAAGCTGTTAAGTCTCGGAATTCATCATCATTTATCACTTGTCGCGGTGAGAGCTCGGGGGATGCTGAGCCGCTAAGTGAGGGTTGAATTCTACATTCTACCCCCGTCTCGTTGGCCCACAAAATCAGCGGGTAAAAAAGCGCCATCGCCATTTATATTGAAAACGCAGAAATTGCTCAATCACCTCCAAATGTGATCCTATCTCCAAAGAAGGCCGGGTCTAAATTGATTGCCCGAATATACACAAAAAAAAAAAATAGAGCAAAATCTGTTGCGGCTCAAAACAAAGCGGAAAAAGTTTAAACCGCGTAAGATAAGGGCGTCTTATCGGGGAGTGCTTACGTTTATTTATAAGTGTCTGAGGAGGGGCGGAAAGGGGCGAACGACGACGACACGAGTGGTTGGTTTCGCATTTTACCCCCGAGGAGGCGACGAGGACGTGCCACTTAAATATTTCATATCGCAAGATATAAATGAGATCGCTGCAGGCCCTTTTCCAACACGAAACTCCAATCTAGAGAAGGGCCGGGCGCTCGCTGGGCCGGGCGGCCACCCTTGCGGGTGCTTTTAATGATAAAATGTTAATTTCATCGCTGGCATGGGACTGATGTTTCCGAGGCACAGTTCACAGTTGAGCCGGGTATGTACCACGCTCTCCTCTCTCATCGTTGTTACTTCCTTTTATCCGTTTTATCCAATTTTAAATATCGACCGGGCTTAACCCTTATGTTTGACAACCCTTCACGGGATGGGTGGGGATGGGATCCACCCACCACCCAGCCACCCCCACCCATCCGCCATCCTATCCGTTTATCTGTGTATCCGTCAAAGACAGAGGGATGTTTGATGACGTTCGCTTTCTTGGATCCCAGAGAATCTTTCCGACTGTTTGCATTTAGGGTTAATAAATAGCAAAGAGTTGACTGTGAATGGGGGTCTGCTCCCCCCGGATAGATACGAAACGGGGTACGGGCCCGGCAGCTAGTGCTTCGCACAGATAATATGGTCCCGCTTTTGGGCTTTGAACACAGCATCACAGGCCCTGATTTTGTTTCTCTTTAGTTTAATTAAATTATCTTGCATGGGGCACGAGGAGGCCTCTCGAGTCGACTGGCGTGGCGTGCGCCTTCCTTGAAAACCTTCGAACGAAAGATACTCGAACAACTCGCCTTCGGCATGTTTGGTCTTCGGATAGAAAAGATGCTGGTTTCCTTGAGGAGATAACAAACTGGGCGAAAAGACTGCCAAACATTAAAACTTAATGCAATTTCTAATTAGTGGTGGTAATTTTACATTTTCTCTAGACAAAAGACATATAATATCAGAGGTAGAGTGTAAAATTGATTGTATTTATGGACGATAAATGTTGCATTAATTTCTGTAGCCAAAATTATAGTAGAACATACATTTATTAATTTAAATTCAACAACAACTGACTACTAAAAATGCTATTACAACTAATTAACGATATTAAGATGATTTTTCAACTTAGTTTTGATAATATTACAATTAAAGCAGAAAATCATAAACCATCAAAGAACGAGGTGAAAACGAAGTAGCCATTGCACCCAAAAATTCGAGACAGAAGAAATTAGATTTGAACCGCTTCGACACAATTTTTATAATAATAAGTAAAGTACGAAACAAACAGGGCTAGCATTCTCCGAAATGGGCCTAACAAAGGTACAATATAAAAGCTTAGTAATGTAGGGATCGTCAAATTCTATGAACAATCTCTTTATAAAGCCTAAGATAGAATTAGCTTTTTTTATAAATGCATTAATAAGGTCCTCAAAACAAAATACCCAATTTAGGATAACGCCTAAGTTTTTGGTCTTTCCAAGTCTAGTTATTGAGCTTCCACCCACACAGTAACTGGAATTATGATAGGATTTTTTTCCTAGAAAATTACATTAGAAACTAAACGAAATAACTTCATCGCATCGTCAGCATAATAAAATATTCTGGTCGATGAAAGAAGCAAAGCAATGTCGTTAACATACATAATAAAAAGTAGTGGGCCGAGAATACTACCCTGAGGCACACCGTAAAAGTTAACTATTTCCGATAAGAAAGCTCCACGAAATAAAACTCATTGCGTATGACCAAATAAATAAGAAAATCATATATGGAAAATTTATAAATCGGGATTTACTTACAAAATCGGAGAATAAAATTTTAAAATAAAAACGATTTGAGGTTCAAGCCTAAAGTCGATTGTGCCACAAAATATTCTTTTTGAAATGTCAAAATTAAATAGAATTTCTATTTAAAAGTACTTGAAAAAAGGTAATTTTCAGAAGAAACATTAAGAGTAATAAAATTTCTTTATTATAAGCAATTCCTTTATCTAATTAAAATAAAAATGGTGTAATTAGCGATTTTCTTGAATCATTATTTTTCAAACTGGTAGGACAAATATCTCAAAAACTATTTAACCATTTGACATTTTTTTCTATTAAAAAAAAAAGGTTTATCAGGAACATAAATAATCTTAGCACAAAAATAAAGGAACAAATTTTGCTCCAATTTTAAAGCATTGCCTAGATAATTTTATGTTTTGGATTCGTTTTTAGGGTTCCGTACCTCGAAAAGAAAAAAACGGAACCCTTATAGGATCACTTTGTTGTCCGTCCGTCTGTCTGTCTGTCAAGACCCTTTTTCTCAGGAACACGTGGAGGTATCAAGCTGGAATTTATATGAAATACTCAGGTCAACTGTCCCTTGGAGCTGTGAAAAAATCAAACTTCTAAGCCAACGCAATCAAAAGATACAGCCGTTTATGCCGCAAATTTCCGCAAATTTTCGACACTCGCAAGGGAATCAAAACCTACAGGGTATTTCCCGTGAACTCAGAATCTTGAAATTTGGTACAAAGCAACGTCTTATAGCACAGATAAAGGAAAAATTGCGAAAACCGTAAATTTTTAGTTACATCATATAATAAAAATATTTTTAATAATTTTAAACTTACTACCTCTTTCCTCATGAACGCGTAGAGGTATTAAATTGAAATTCATATCAAATACTCAGATCTATAATACCTTTAAGCTGTAACAAAATCAAACTTCTATGTTAACGCATTCAAAAGAAACAGCAATTTAAGCCGCATATTTTCAAACTCGCAACTACTCGCAAGGGACTCAAAATCTAAAGGGGGTACTTCCAGTCGATCTAGAATCTTGAAATTTGGCATGAAGCAATGTTTTATAGTACATATAAAGGAAAAATCCTGAAAACCTTAAATTTTTAGTTACATCACTTGTTTTTTGGGTGAACTTTTACTTATATACCAACAGGTTTGTACGGAAACCTCGGTGCGCGAGTCCGACTCGCACTTGGCCGGTTTTTTGATTTTAAAATAGTACTAATGCAAACATTTAAAGCTCTTGAAACAAATGGGTAAAAATCTAAATCTTATTATTTTAATTTTCGATAGTTGTCTTTTATTATGGTATCTTACTGTAGTCAAATCCACGTATAAATTGAACTCTAACAATTTTCTAAATAAAATTTTTCTTGTGCATCACACGAGGCAAGATTACGCGCTGGAATCTTTGCTCAATTTAGTAGCTAGATTTGAAGCGTGCTATGACGCTAGATGTCATGATAGCTTTTTTACGCTTGGCTTCACACGGTGCAAGTTTTGAAGCTGGATTTTAAAGTTATCTGGTTTTGTTGCGTGCGTAATGACAGCTCCAATATAAACAATAAGATTATTGAGGAAATTATTAATCGTAGACGAGCTGCAATTATTGCTTTTTGATTACTTTATGAAAAACATTGAAGATTAAAAAGTGTAAATAAGCCACATGCCAACCACGTGATAAAATACTGCTTCTCGATTGGCTCTCATTCGAATCCAGCAGCAAATCTAACCCAGAAAATAGCACATGCTCTATCCGTAAATTCTCGCATGCGCTCAAGCAACAGAGCCCGCAGAGACGTCATTTTCTACCTCCGCAACCAGCTTGGTTGCCAGCAGAGGTCCCAACAAACAATCTAGCAAGTAAACTCGCCTCGTGTGATGCGGGCTTTAGTCAGATTATAAAATATCCAATAGTTTAGTTTAGAAAATAAAAAGCATTGCTATATTTTATACACGGCTGTTACATTCTTACTTACAATTAATTAGTGGAACGTGGGTTCAGTGCGGTCAATAATTATTTAAAAAAGTTGCTGATAAAAATAGAGCCCAATAAGCAATATAGATAAATTTTGAGCATCACACCACACTCATCATTCTCATTAATTAATTAATTTTTACTACCTTATGCTTTATTTTGATTTTTTATCATTCGTTATTTACTACATTGTGTTTGCATAACATCTTCAATAAGCTTATTAAAATTAAGGGGGTATTCTAGTCTAGAGGCATGAATTTCAGGTAATTTTTGAAGTGTCGTAAAAAAAAAGGCAATTAATATTTTTACCATCCATTTTTTTATAAGTTATTTATTAACATTATAAGAATACAGAAAAAAATTAGAAAATAAAAAAATTAAAAAATTCCAAAAATTAGCAGCTGATGAAGTGGGGGGGGTCTCATAAAATTGGCACGTGACCATACCCACGATTTCAACCCTCCTAGCAATCTGAAACCAAGCAAAAAAAAAATTATTAATCTAGAATAATGACGCAATGGCTGGAACTACGGAAAAGTTGGAAAAAAAATTTTTCACGATTTTTTCGGATTGTTTCGAATTTTTTTAAAATAGTAAAAATTGAAATTTGGTGATGAGGGTAATTCCAGCCATAGACAAGTCTATAAAGAAGGCTCTCTAAAAATTTCAAGTAAATCGGTCCAGTAGAACCTGAGAAATAGTGGGTATCGTTTTGAAAAAGACAGTTTCGAGAAAAACGCGTTTAAAGTTTCGCGTAAAGTTTTTCGCAGTCTAATTCATGAAATGCCGGGTCAGCAAAATACCTATAACTCCGAAAATAATTTGAATTTTGAAAAATCCTCTTGTAGACATATTCTTGAATAGTTAAACTTTGAAAATAGCAAAAACAAAATAAAAATCGATTTTTTTAATTTCTAGACTAGAATACCCCCTTAAAGGTCGTAAAATGTCTTATCTTGTAGAAATATAAATGTAAAATATATAGAAATATTTTTTTAAGCTCGAGAAGTCGATTCGACGACATTTATAAGATTTTCATTGTATGTGATATTTAAAAAGGGGACAATGTACTCTTGATTGCATTTTATTAAAAAAAAACTTTATTTATATGTATTATATGTATGCATATGTATATACTATATACTTATATATATAAGTAAACAATCTCACTTGACCAAAAATTCCCCTCAAACTATAATTTCTCATTTCTCACGTCTTTATCAAAGACCACAATAAAACAATTTGGAGGCGTCGAAGCGTATTCCTTTCAGATAGATTAAAAAAGATATCCACAAGGGGTTAAATAGAGAAATGTCGTGGAACCTCGTTGAATTGGCTGATTATTCGCGACACCGCCTGAAATTTAAATTTTCGATTAAGGGTGGCACACCGCCTTCCCTCACCTGGGGGGGCCAAGAAGACGATCACCGTAGAAGCACTGCCAGTAATGTGCAGAGCCACTGCAGAAATTGGCACAGACACAGTCTTATGAATAAATCGTCAGGTAAATCGAATTAATGAAGGTAATACCCAAATTCATTTCTCTAACCCTTTGTTGAAAGGTAATTCGATTAGCAAGCGTTAGGGGATCCCGGTCGGGTTAGAAGTTTCCTTTTCCTGCAAAATATTGAATTATCCCTTCATCTCTCTCAGAACCAGTTGAAAACGTTAAATTGAAATTGTATATATCTTGAATCGTCTCGAAGGTTTGGCTCCCCTGCACCACTGGGAATTATCTTAACATCAACGGTTTTAGAATTATTTAAATTTTTAATTTTTCCTCCCGTGTATTTAAATGTTTTAGGGATTCACTGTACAAGTTTTTTTCGGTATTTATTTACACCGAGACCGAAATCAAAATCAACCTTCAGTGGATCTTTGTAGAAAATTTTACAAAATTCTTGAATGTTGTTTTATTGTCAACAATGAAAAAGGGAAAAGTCAAAAATCAAAATTTAATTTACTAAATCAGTACGCTTTTAAAACGAATACACACACTCCCTTAAATTTTACCCCAAAAAATCTCAACTGGATGTTTTTAAATTTGTGCGTAGGGACCCTCATCAAATCAACACTAAACGCACCCCTAAGAAGCGCCTTATATCAAATTACCTGCAAAACAAAAGAGAAGACGTCCTATATATATATACACTCGAGGAAATACGTGAATATACAACGATAGCAATGATCGCTTAAGTATTATCTGAAGGATAACACATCAAAGTTGAAAATTGGTAATCCCAAGACGTAAAAGGGATTGCTTAATAAAGGGGACGTGACCGCAGACGGAGAACATAAGATGTGCACCAAACCTTAGGCACAGAGGTCTCGCCCCGTCCCAGCACCCCCCGCCCTCTGGCTGTTTGTATGGGTAAGTGAAGCGAATGAGCGGAATACAAAATCGTGGCCACGTATCCTTGTACGAGGGACGAAAAGGACCATACTGAAGGATATTCATTCAATTTAATTGTCTTTTGAGAGCATTCCCAGTTCATCTAAGCGAAAGGTGTGTTCAGAGAGCGTCTTTAAAGCACAAAAAACGTCTTCAGAAGCTTCTTATACGTACAAAGACAACGAGGCTCAAGCAAAAAGCTAGGGTTTTATGGTATGTTCCAAAATTGAGAGGTGACGACGGGTTTATTAAGGTTTTGGTTATTCAAAATTGATAATTTATATTAAATCTAAGTAAAATTAATCTTCTATCTTAAGTGGATAATATTCTCTGAATTTGTTGGATACTATACCTCTAAAGAGGCCTAAAATTTAGTAGCTAGTTGGTATTCAAATAAATAGTATTTTAATTACAATTGATTTACAAAATATTTTAAATAGAGCTGACTTGATGATAAATAAATTCATATCAATTCTTATAGGACCTAAAGCGGGGTCAAAAACCTGCTGTTTAAATCCTTTGTATAAAAAAACCATGTACTTGATTAAATTGAAAACTTGTTCTTTAATTTGAACACATATTTTGTTACCTATTAAATTATTATTATTTTTATATCAATATATTTTTTTATAAAATCTGGCCAATTTCCAAGTCGTTACTAAGAACAGTCTGACACTTAATATTATATTTTATTATGTTCTTTTTCCGGTAAAGTAAATAGATGTAATTTTTTTAGATTATGATTATTATGATTCACCTAAACATCAATAAAATAAATGTGTTTAGTATACATTCAATAGCTAATATGTTACTCTTTCGATTATACTTAAATAATGTTTAAATTCTTTAACGTTTAAAGCATAACGTTACTCTAAACATAACCTATAATTGAAAAGAATATATCTTATTATATTATTATTATTATTATTATTGCTCAACTATTGCTCTAGAAATATATCAGTGATTTTGATGGGGTGTTTTCTGTTGCGTAGCTTATTCATTAGGTCTTAATATAGGATGCTCTTAGTTTCGAAATTCAAAATGGTGGATCCAATATGGCGTATTAAAATTGAAAAACTTGCAAGATTCTTATAAAAATTGGTACAAAGAGGTTTTAGAACTTGCTTATTTGAAATATTTTATAAACATGTTAAAATTCAACGTAGTGGATAAAATATGGTAGTCCAAAATTGATAAAATTTATTTAATTATTATAGAAATTGTTTTGATGTCAGAATTATATAAAGTGACACATAGAGCCACCAAAAATCAATTTTTCTGTAGTTTCGATATGTTAAACTTCTCTATTTTGAGATCAGAATCGATATAAGTGACCCCAAATCACCGAAGTACCAATTTTTATTTAAATTCGATTGAGTTAAATATTTATTTGGTTCGATCATATTGAATTTTTAAATGTTGATATCGGAACTGAAATAAGTTACCCCTAAAACCCCCACATACTAATTTTTATGAAAATCAAAATCAAAATTAATGTTTTTAGTCCACCATTTGATAACAGATTTGAAATCAGCAACACTAAAATTCCCTGTTTACTTAATTTCAAGCATATCCGACGGTATTTCAAGTTTTGAGTTTATTTATGTTGAAAAAATTGTGATACTTCAAATTGTAATTTTGAAATTTAACGAAATAAATTTTAATTCTTTAAAAAACGTCAATTTAATTTTGGATTATGGACTTTCTGGTAAAAACCTTCGTCAGTTGGAATTAATAGTTTTCTTGTAATGCTCGCTGCCCAGTTGCAATGTCTACAATTTAATGAATTTTGACACGAAATTTTGTAGATATGTCTCTAAGAAATTTAAAAATAAGATTCCGTAAGGGAAAAAAAATAGATTAATGAATAAAGCATTAAATCTAAAATGTTGGTACCTCTTCCTTGAATTTTTAATTCGAATTAAACAATAAAAATTAATTCGAACAATTTTAGAATTTTAAGTACTTGATATACATACAAGAGAGTTTTCAAGACAAAGTACGAAGAGTATTAACAAAATGTCCATTCTATTGGAAATAGCTTTCATAAGCTAAACAAAACCTTTAAATAATACTACTAAATCACTCATCCGCGATTTCTTTTGTCAAAAGACTTTTTCTGCAGTATTTAGGCATTAGGAAAAATGTACTTAAACATAATTCCTAACAACACGCACCTTTATATTATTCAGCAACATTAAGCAGCTTTCGAACTCGAAGTCGTCGCCACGTGGGGTCATCATTTTATCAGAGAATAGAATCTGCCATAAATATTGATGCCATTGTCTCACAGATGTTCCCATTCAAGTGTCCTAATTCCCCTTTGTCCGATACTCCTCTTTTTCAATCTTCTCAAAAAGGACGACCGACGACGTCGGCGACAAGAGCGTTCTTACGTTCAGGACGTGTCGCCTTAATCCAATTAAAATGGTAGAATAAGAAGCGACGAAAAAATCTCATTATAATGTTTTCCTTGATAAACAGTGCCAGAAATTTTCAACACCCCCTGGGCACTCCCGCGGATGTACCACGCGATGAAGGGACCAGAAAAAAAATGAAAATGAAAATGAAAATCATCTCCCCCGGAATAATGAGATTTTTAAATAAGTCTCCGAGAAGAGACCAATTTTAATCCCGCCAAATAGCAGCTTCGTCAAACGCTAAAAAATATGTCAACGAAATTTGTTTTATTAACTTTTGAATGTAATGGACCCGTGTAATGGTAACACAGTTGGACCGCCAGGTGACTTGGTGTTGTACCTGCTTATGTTCGATGTCGAAGTCGATGTCGATGTCGACTTCTACATGGATTCCGCGTATAACGCTCTCATTACGTGTTCTTTAAAAAGTAGTTAAACCTTTTCGAGCTTCACCAAATCGACACAATTTCAATTAAAAAACCTTATTAAAAATGCCCCGAGAAATTCTTGCACCCGCGGCCATAATATATATTAATCTAGAGTAAGTGAAGCAAATGCAGCACTTGTGCCAGAGAGCGTTTTCATTAAATTCAAGGGGAAAAAAAAAGAATTAAAAGGAAATAGCGCCAAAAGAAACGAACGAAGAAGGCTTTCAGGGAGATTTATCTTGCAAGTGTGGTGCTAATTTAGATGATTACACCAATTATCTAAATGAGTCCTGGGGAGACAAATGTTGCCAGCTATAATTCCTTCGACCCCAAAATTTATGCTTATGATTAATGCAAGGCACAAAAACATCCCCCGGACGACGACGACGACATGTCGCTCTAATGACGTGAGTAATAAAAAATAAATCTGAGATTATCTCTCCCGGCATTTATTGCATATCTTATGGCATCTTATCGTACACCAAATAACGTGTTACTTACGTGCCGTGTCATCCGAGATGGTGCACTTCGCAAATGAAAAGGTGAAGATGAAGATGGAATGTGTTACTTAGGGTATCTCATTTCATTAATTTCGACTTTTCTTTCTTCATACTGGAGCTTCATTTTGTAGATAAAGGTCTTTTACTAATTATCTCAGAGTAGGTAAAAATAAAATTTTCGTAGGGTTAATTTACTTTGGAGCCGAGTCATAATTTATGTAAATAAAAAGAAAATATTTGAGATGAACTAGGGAATCACATCAGAAATGTCGTTGTTTAAGAAACGATACATCATAAATATCGAGGTTTTTCATCCGATACATCGAAAATATAATACAATATAAACAAAAATGGGCCAACGGTTGGTTTCTTTTCAAAAATACTATAAAATGAACACTACTCAATATTTTTCAGAGTTTGTTATTTTATTGGGAAGAGTAAACCTTCCGATTAGTTTATGATTGTGATTTTATTTAAATTGCTGCCTCAATTGGTTTGGCAGTAGTCAATATTGTGCTTTAGTGTTTGAATCATTTCTGGATTGTCACCATAACATCAATTTTTAATAGCATCGCAAAAATCAAGTCCAACAGCATCAAATCGCAGCTGCACGGTGCTGTTTACATGATATTTCAAAAATTCGCATTGTTTCGACAACACGGGATTCATTTTAGAAATTATTTTTCAATATTTCTCAAGGTTGTTCAAGCCTGAGCCTATTCATTTCATACTGCGGAGATATAATACTGTGTTTCTATTAATTTTTTGAGCGCTAAAGACCTACCTGTGACAAGATAACATATAATTTCAAAAGAAACCAACAGATGACCCATTTTTTTATAAATCAATATTCACTGCTGCAATGCGTTACTTTTGTAAACTACGAAATGAATACAGTTAATTCAAAGATCGTATAAAGATAGATTTTAAAATTATACTCAAAAATCAATAAGATTCAGTTGAATACTTACCAAAATACAAGATTCTAAGCTTCAATTTTCTTAAAATTAAGGCGTAAGACTGTCACAACTCTCCCCCTTTTGAAAAGTTAGCCGCCTTTAAAACCTTCGAGTATTTATGGAGTCGAAAAATTCTGGCCACGCCAAAATCACGGTGAGCCCAAGGCGAGGGCCACATTGGGCGCATTAAAATTCCCTAATCATGTTGCCGGCGACTCGGCCGCTGTTTGGGGTGCCGGTCACGTAATCGTTAGAGCCACCAGATGTCATGTTACGATTAACACGGTGTAAAGTTACATTTAATATTTCTTGATGTCATCTGTCTGCCGAAAATTAGTATTCTAGCGCGGTGGGTGCCGCCTTTCAGCAACTGGGAAATTTCATATCCTTGCTGCAGGATAGTTTTACTTGTCTTGCATCGAACTCGACTAAGAAACTAGATTTTGTGATGTGACTTGCTTTTGAGGACTATAGACACAGTCATAAGTCACCTATGTAATTTGTATTATATTGCCGTTTTGATGAATTAATGTATAGAATTATCACTGAAATAATGTAAATATTTAAAATTTTCAGCAAAATTTATTTCTTCCGGCTAATGCCGATTTTCCTATTCTAAATATTTTTACTATATAATTTGTACTTGACAAAATATGGTAATATTTAGTAAATTGTATCTTCTTTCAAAGCAAGGAGATTACTATTTTAAAGCAAATTTTGATTTTGAAAACTAATTACGAGTACGCTTAAAGAGTAAGCCCTAGTTTTATTTTTTAGTATTCATATTCATTCCACAACTATGACCAAAGAACAAATTTTAAATCTCATTCTATAGCTTTAACGTAAAAACATCATTAAAATCGATACCGGGTGTAAGGTAAATTACTAATTTCAAACTTCAATAACTTGGGTAAAAATAAACATAGCACCATAATCTTGGTATCGTTTTAAAGAGGAGAGATAAAAGTTTATCCTAGTACTGCTTCAACATTCATCCAAAAAGATACTTGGCTCTGAATTTTCAAAAGTCTGAGAATTTCCTGATTTTCTTAAAATATCGCAATATATGAGGGCAAAGCACGACTAGAATTACAAAAATCAGGCTAAAATGCGTAGTGCACAAAAATTAAATATTTTCTTAAGATAACCATCATTTAGTTTAATATTCAATTTGATTTTCTCACTTTTCATTGCATACAAAATCGTGTCTTTTAAATTTCTTAAGCTGTAGTCGGTTTTCAAGTTGAAGCGATTAATTTTTGATTTTCAAATAAACCAAAAGGTGCAGAGATCTGTTTAGACTGTTCTATACGAGTATATTTAAAATTAAGATATCTTATCTAAGTTTTTGCACAAATATTGCTTAAAAATGTGGAAGATTTAAAAAAATAGAACCCTAATTCGCAAAAAATCGCTTTCAACAGTTTTTAACGTTTTAACCCTTATTGTCTCAATTTGTCCGTTTTTGTCCGATAAATTTAAGCTCGGACAGCTTTGTAATTTATTTTTAAGAAGCTCTGAAAATTCATACAAGGGTATTTTCAATAGAATATCACTTGAAAATTAAAAAAAAAAACCTTTCTATTATGTTTTTGAATTTAAAGAAAAAAGTACAGATTTCTGATTGTCAATTTTATAAAAAATTTATATTTTCGATATGAAAGAAGTTTTGGAAGAAGCCAAAACCACAAAAATTCTGGCTCAAAATGTCCAATTAATAAAATTATTAAACCCGGAGGTACGATTTTTATCATTAAGGGGCTGGAAACCACTCCTAAAATCAACATTTTTACGCTAACTCGCTATCTTATGGATTTTTCTGAAAAAAAATTGGTTTTGGCTTTCGAAAACAGGTGAAAATGGAAAACAAAATTTAAGAGGGATGATAAGAACCTCAATTTTTTTTTATATAAGGTCAAATTTAATCAAGACCCCAAGAAAAAAGCTCAAAAGGGGTAAAATTTGGCAGTTTTTCAAAAACACTGTTTTGAGAACTAACGACTTGACTAATCGCACGCAGCGTGTTATTTTTCGCGGTGTTTTATCTGATAGCATTCGCAATACTTCTGGAGTGCCTCAGGGTAGCCATCTGGGACATTTGCTATTCATCATTTACATTAATGATGTTGGCTTGCTTCTGAATCATTCGAAGATTCTTTGTTATGCAGACGATGCGAAGATTTTTCGCTTAACCTCCAATAAGTCTGATTGTCTTCTTCTCAATTCTGACTTAGACACTTTTTCTAATTGGTGTTCTATCAATCGTCTACCTCTTAACATTAGTAAGTGCACCGTGATGTCCTTCTCGTGTAAAAAATCACCTATTTCCTTCAACTATACTATAAGTGATTGTTCTCTATCTAGACTCGACAAAACCAAAGACTAAGGGGTGTGGCTCAACACCAGGTTTTCTTTCGATGACCATCTGGAGGCCATAGTTAGCAAAGTCAATTTTACCCTCGGCTTCGTTAAACGTTGGTCTAAAGAGTTTGACGACCCTTACATTACGAAACTCCTCTTTTGTACGTTCGTTAGGCCTATACTTGAATATGCCAGTCCGGTGTGGTCTCCGTATTACGCTGTACACATTAATCGTATTGAGTCGGTTCAGCGCAGGTTCATTCATTTTGCGCTTCGCGGCTTACCTTAGGTCAATAGACTTTTTCTTCCCCCTTACATGAATCGTCTTAATCTCCTCTCATTACAAACTCTTGAGCAGCGTAGAACTGACTCCAGAATTGCTTTTGCTCGTGATTGTTGGCGTGGTAGGATTAACTCGCCTGAGATTTTGTCTTCATTTCATATTTCTATCCCAACTCGCTCTTTGAGGGACTTCCGTTTCCTCCATGTTCCGTCTTACCGTACTAACTACGGATTTTTTGAACCCATTTCATCGATGTCGCGCGCAGTTAATGAGAACTATTCTAATTTTGACTTTTTATAATTTCTTGTTAACCTGTTAATTAGTAATTTGCTTTACTCTCAATTTTATTTTGTAGTAGTCAGCTTTTGACGAACTTTTGTATAAATAAATAAATAAATAAATAAATAAATAAACGAGTTGGGAGTAAACTAAATTCTGCACATAAATAAAAGTGAAACTTATGGTTTTAAATACTAATGTCAATGCTTATACTTAATAGAGTTAAAAATATTTCCCACCCCTTTTTGGTTGTTATAAGGGATGAAAACTGGAAGATGCACAGTATTTTTCATTATATAAAGTTGCAAATTAATACTTGTAAGGTTTTTGGGCATGCAAAATTCAAATTTTTATATATTCTAACTCTACAAGTTTTTGTTTGAGGGTGGCAGGGTATGAGTAAGGGTTGAATATTCGAAAATCCGTAGCATTAATTTTACCCAAGCCACTGCCGTTTCTATCGCGTATTTGGCATTCTAAATGTTGGACTATTATTGCCCTTTATGAATTTTCAACCCTTACTCACCGGGTATGAATTTTCAGACCTTTTGAAAAATAAATAAAAAAGTTGTCCGGATAAATTACGACAATAAGGGTTAAACGAAACAAATTCATGACACACTTCATAAAATTGCCTTTCAAAATTCTATAAAATTTCAATATCAAAATTTTTTTAAATTTCCAAATCGCTGAATTTTCACATTTAACTATTAAAAGCAAAATATATTCCAGCTTCCAGCCTATGCCTTTTAAAGTGCCTAAAAGTGGTTAAATGTTAAACAGGGAACAAAAGCCGAGAATAAAAAAAAAAGAAAAAAATTCGTAAGCCTTTCCAGGGAGCGAGCATTGAACGGAAAAGCCAGAAGGTATGGCCTCTGGAGAGCACGGGGAAAAAATCAATTTTAACCCAGAGCTGGGATTTTTCTTTTTTATTTCATAACCATTAGTAATGAAAATATGGTTCGTATGATTTATGTAGCACTTTGCACTCCTCGGAGGAAGGCTCCTTTGCGGAGGTATCCTTCGAATTGATTTATGCGGGTACACAATTGGTGGTAAAGATTTTCGAAATTTTGTATCCAATAAATCACTCTCCCGGGCCAAAGGGCGATTTGCCAGACAATAGGGACGCTCGCTAGCTGGCCTGGTTATTGTGCTGGCGTGCGCGCTCCAATCCTCACGGAAAGTCCTTTCATAATTAAAAAATTCTAGGCTCTTTTCTGAGCCTCCCCGCCCCCCGAATGCCTTCCAGAGGGGATTCGCCTTAAAGGGGAGAAGCCCAGTGACGTGCCGTAACGTGCCGTATACTGAGCTGCCAAAATGACTTTATTTACTTTTATCGAATTGGAGACAAAATAAGCCGCTCAATCAAGGTAATTCGCCGCTGCAATAATAGGAATAATAACAATAAAAATTGAGCGCCGAATCGCTCGCTCGGAGCCTTTATGTTTCGTCGATTTGTGTTAAATCATTTGTAAATCATTAGATCAGAGCCTGAGCGACTCCGCTCAGTGGTGGCTCGGTTTATGGGACGTTCCAGGAGCACTTTGTGCCCCCAAACGGCAGGCAATTACACGACTCAGTTGAGCTCAATTGATTCAGCTCCACCCACATTCGGATACATGTCGGGGCGGCTGGCGCTAAACGCTTCTACGTTCCTGTGCCGCTGCCGCCGCCGCCGCCGCCGTATCTTCGGGCGCACTTTGCGTAAACGCTGGCTGCGAGGATTCGCTAACTTGTTGCCAATTACAGGTAATTTGTAATTAATTCACACTTTGCGGCAACACGTTCATCCGTCCTTCCATATGCAAATGAATATTTTAGGCGTGAGCTGCGGGAGCGACTTAATCGCTTTTGGTCTCGTTTTAGCGAGCCTTAATTTCGTGCGATAATCCTGACTGACGTGGATGAGAAGGATTTTGAATTATTTCGCTGTATGATTCTCAGGAAATTGGCTTTAATATGGAATTAGAGTTATTTTGATTGAGAAAAAGTGATATTCCATTTTTTACAATTCCATTTAATTTTTTGAACCTACAACGCTTTTATACAATATTATTTGCGAAAAGGATTTCTTGAAAAGGGCTTTACTGATTTTCGTAAAATTTAAAAAAAAAAAAAAAAGTCTAGGGTCATTCTATTTGGCACACGCACGGTTTACTTCCTAGGCTGCAAAATTATTAAGGTCTAGGTCAAGGATTTTTATTTTTCATATAAACACAATAGGCCAAAAATTTTATTTATGATTAAGTTATGATTTTTCAAAGTAAAACACAAATATATTATAGTGGCGCTGAAAAATAGACTTATTAAAAAAGTATTAAATTTGAAAAAAAAAAAAAAAAAATTCCATCCCTAAGGGTAGAAAAAAATTGGGAATAATTGATTTTTCATCCACCTCTGAATCGATTATGTTGAAACTTGACACACATATGTAGTTCTGATGACACTACAACATAATGGCGACCTGGAATTAATCTGATGACGGAGACGAGAGAATTATTAGATTTTAGCTGCAAACAATTAAAAAATAAATAAAAAATTAACAACAAATTAAACTACAGGGTGGGCCATCTTACGTTTGGAATTCGAACAATAGGTTATTTTGAGGCTGGAAGGTTTGATGACATTTCCGGTGTGACAGAAAGTTAGTTTTATGTTTGACATTTATGAAATGGGTCGCTTTTCGCTTGAACAAAGTTGGGAAATATTAAAAACTTATTTCCAAAGTGGTGAGTCTTCTACTCAAACTGTAAGAAATTTACGGAACAAAATTTGACAAAAAGGATGTGCCAAAAATGGAGTTTGTGGATCAATTTGTGAAGCGAGTTCGTGAAACTGGATCGTTGTTGGATAAAACAACCGAAAACAGTGTGATTATTAACGGTTACTGTTCGAGAATTTTTAATGCTGATTCTGGTGTTCCACAAGGTAGCCACTGTGGTCCCATTTTATTTATCTAATTTATAAATGATATTGTCAATTGCTTTTTATTTTCTCAATGCTTAATTTATGCGGATGATCTAAAAATTTTCATTAAAATAACTGATCAAAATTGCTGTTCAATGTTGCAGCAAGACCTGAACAGTCTTCTAAGCTGGTGCTCAACTAATTGTCTCCATCTTAATATTTCTAAATGTAAAGTTATATCATTTTGCAGGACCGCTGTTTGTTATAATTATAAGTACGTTTTAAATTCGGAAAATCGTGTTGAGGATATAACCGATTTAGGCGTTATCCTGGATAAAAAGCTCTCTTTTTCCCTCCATTTTGATCATGTCATTTCTAAGGCCAATAAAATGCTTGGTTTCATTAAAAGGAGTACCAAAGAGTTTACTGATCCTTTCGCTATTAAAAATTTATATGTCTCGTTAGTAAGATCTCTGCTAGAATATGCCGCTGTTATCTGGTGCCCTATGTATACTACATATGTTTGTAGAATAGAAGCAGTGCAAAAGAACTTCACTAGATTTTTATGATTCAAATGCAACCTTTTTAAAAATGTTTTACCACCCTATAAATCTCGGCGTCTGTTATTTGGTTTGTCAACACTCGAGTTTAGACGCGATTGTTGTTGTGCCATGTTTATTAGGGATTTATTGTGTAATGACATAAAATGCGCAGAGTTACTCTCCTTGATAATGCTTTATGCCCCTGAAAGACCTCTTCGTTCAAGAGAGCTGCTACTTGCTCCTTATCATAGAACCAACTATGGGTCTCAGGAAGTTATTACTAGGTGCATTATTAAATTTAATTATTTCAATGATTTCGTTGACCTCTCTTTATGTAGATCAAGTTTCAAATCCAAAATCACGTACCTGGAGAATATATCTCTCAATTGATTATATTGAATTTGTTGTTTAAATGAATTATTGAATTTTGTAATAATATATTATAGTCTGTAGGGTTATTGTATTGATCTGTAGACTGAATGAATGACTAAATAAATAAATAAATAAAAACATCGCTGCTGTTGCTCAGAGTGTGCGTGAACAACCATCAACATCAACTCGTCATCGTTCTCAAGAATTGAACATTTCACGCACTTCTTTGAGAAGAATTTTTCATAAAGATCTCGGTATTGCGCATTCAAAGTTCAATTAGTGCAAGAGCTGAAGCCGCATGCCCATCCGATGCGTTTTCAATTTGCTCAATGGGCCGAAGACCGCTTGATCGAAGATGGGCATTTTTACCGAAAAATCAATTTTTCAGATGAAGCTCATTTCCACCTCGGAGGATACGTCAATAAACAAAATTGTCGTATCTGGCGCTCAGAAAATCCACACGTCATCGTGGAGAAACCAATGCATCCACAACGAGTGACTGTCTGGTGCGGATTTTAGTCTGGCGGCATTATTGGGCCATTTTTCTTCGAAAATTAGCAAGGAAACGCCGTTACAGTGAATGGCGATCGCTACCGCGCCATGTTAAGCGATTTTTGGTTTCCCAAAATTGAAGAGTATGACATAAACGACATTTGGTTTCAACAGGACGGCGCAACGTGCCACACAGTCAACGTAACAATCGATCTTTTGCGCACAAGTGTTACGCTAACCATCCAGAGACGATTGCCGACTTGAAACGTGAAATCGAAGTTGCCATTGACGAAATAGAGGCGCAAACAATCGAAAATGTACTGAAAAATTGGACTGATCGAATGGGGTATTGTAAGGCTAGCCGTGGCAGTCATTTGAATGATGTTGTCTTCCATTCCTAAATGGAAAGGTTCAATCTTTCTAATAAACTCAAAAACTTTGAAAAAATATTCATTTGTTTTTTTTTTTGTATAGCCGATCCAAATTCCAAATCTTAAATGGTCCAACCTGTAAAAAATTAAAACAATTAAAAATTAAAAATTAGAATTAATTAAAATTTAAATTAAAAATTAAATCACTAAATTAAATTATCGAATTAAAATTAAATTTAAATTTAAATTAAAAATTAAATCCAAATACGGATTTTTTCTATATTTTCCATATACAACTAAGAAATCGAGTCCTCTGAGGTTTTAAAGAATTAATTTTTACCGAATTTATTAATGACACAGACGATGCCTTAGCTGCCTTGGCCTTGAGGACTCTTTGCAAAAGTGCCTTATTAAAGGTGGCACTATGATGCCAAACGTCCAAGTAAACATAATCATTAGAGTAGTAAATGTGTTCATTACCGTAGAGAAAAGGGGACTGTTTCACTTTTATAGTGGATCTAACAATTTTTTTTAGACTAGATCATGATTGACAGAAGGAAACGAGTTTCACACAGATCTAGGAATCTACGAATTAAGAATAAAGACTTTATCGAGAAAAGAGCTCTTAATAATTTAAATTGTTCACAGAATAAGGTCAGCCGAGAGCAAATGATCTGTTTAAATACTTTTAATATACAATTTATTAGACCTAGAGACTTGCAATTTGAGTTTTAAATTTGAAAATTGTATACTTATACTGCGATTCTAGAACAATACAACAACAAACTCTCAGGTTCCTCCCAGGCTTAATATTTAGCAATTTTTCCTATGGTTCTTATCGAACGATCTTCTTAAAAAAATTTAAAAATGCGCTTTTCTCGAAACCCCCTGTGATTAAATTATTCCAGGTAAATTGCTAAACAAAAAATGTGTATCCAATAAGCATTAATAAGTCCACCAAGCCAATGAAATGACATACAAATCCCAAATGCTCATAACCAACCTGCCTTAATTGAATAAAAGATTGTTTTAAAATTAGTCATCACTACCAACTCAGCCGCAGGGTGATTTCTTTTAACGTCTCCCCATTCGTTCCAACCCTAAGGTTTTGAAACCTTCGGCTGGAACCTCAAACCCTTAGCATACACACACACACACACACGCGCTCACACAGAGCCCATGTTTATCTGATGGTCGAAAATCTTTCTAATGACAATTTCATGGGGACAAAATGGCAACAAATGTCCTCTGAAAAGGGTTGAGTGGACATTACTCCTCTTCTGTTGACTTGGTACAACTTGTGATATATGCCTCGGCCCAACATAAATTTTCCATTTACTTTCCTGTTCCCAGTTGCTCTTATTTATTTCAGCCTTTTCGTCCGAGAAAAGGTTCCTTTAAAGAATTCTTCTTGAAAAACTCGAAAGGCTGTGTCCTTTAAAACGAATTCAACCAGGCGTTAAGGTTTTCACTGATTTCTTGTTTTATAAAAGGACTCTCTTAATAAAATAAATGTAATGGCACGTGTCTTGTTAATTATCATTAGATATTTTTATTTATTTTGGTTTTATTGAAAATACGTAGTACCTTAGGGTAAACAAATTTTGTTGAATATATACTATAATACTATATATATATATTTTTTTAAAGAGTTGACTCATAAAAAATTGCACAAAAATTTTGCTGACCCTTGATTGAATTGCAATGGGAGCTGAGCACCATTCTTTATTAAATCAGGGCAAATTCATTCCGATAAATCTCGTCCTTCTTATCCTGGAAAAAAAAAACGAGCATCACTGACATGACCACAATAAATTTTTACAGACACTTTACTTTTACGACTACACGAGTGATTTGGTTTTCAAGAAGTTATCTGATCTCGATTGCCGTATATCATAAGTCGACGGTTTTTTCGCATTTATGTTATATTCATAAGATTTATTGAATCACAGAGCGGAGGGGACCTAATAATACGTGAATACATGAATCTTGACTATCTGTGCTCATCCCTGATCCGGGCGAACAGGATATGTGGAGACGCCACATGACTTCCATATAAAAATCTCGTAAATCTGTCTAAATATTTCATTCAAAAGTGGTCGGGGGGGAGGGGCATAAAGCGGATTAAGGACCCTTGAGGGTGTTTTGAAGTTGTAAACAGAAATATCCTTCGATTGCATTGCAATGAAGAGTGCAATTGAATTGTGCTTTATAAGAGAAATTTCAAGTTTTCCTTGACCTACAAATTGACCTTTCTCAGAGATTTAGTTCATGGGCTTCTGGGATTTTTAAATTGATTCTGGCTTGATGAGGGATAGTGACAGAAAACAGCTGCAGTAGTAGAATTATAACAAAAAAATCCCTAAAAACAGAGTAGAAATATTTAAAAACGTCTTCTTCCTTTTACCACCTTTGTTTTTTGTTACTTTACACTTTCTTTATATATTTACTTTTAAAACGTTGATGAGGACACTCCATAGAATTGATTGGATTATGTTGGTATATATCATTCAAGGACACCCTGTATAAAGTGATTATGAAAAGGCTTTGTAACCGAAAGCAAAACAAAATATTAAATTTATTATTATGGTCTAGATATAGGCATGCTTAAATACATATACATTATACATATTTATATATATAGGTTTAATAGTTATAAAAAAAATCATATCGCGCATTCAAATTAAAGAGGGAATATTTTGAAGTAATTGCAAACAATCAAGAGTTATAATAGTTAATTTTACTACGAAATATATTGTTCCAAAATGCCAGTACGTTTAATTCAAAAACAAATATAGTTAAGAATAAGAATAAAGAATTTCTTTTTGCCAAATTAACGAATTTAAATTTCCAAATCCAGGCACGTAATTAAATTAATAATTTTCAGCATTGGTGCCAAATCAAATTTGAAAAGCCGGGTGATTTTTTTTTTCTGTATTAAGGGGCTACGTGAATTTTAAATTGTGAAAAAATCGATGCTTTTTTGACATTCTTTAAGAGATCTTTCTGATTTAAAATTTTGAAAAACAAAAATTGTCTTTGAATAGAAAAAAACAAGATATCGTTATGAAAATTTATTGAGGGATGGTTTTAATATTATAAAAATAAAAAATAAAATTTTTTTAATAATTTGGCTGCCCCATTAGAGCCATATAATTTTACGAAAAAACCAAAAATCGCCATGATTTCATCCGTTTGGATCATTAAAAAAAAAAAAAAAAAAACCGGCATATTATGCTGTATAGAAACCCCTATCACATGAACTAGGATGAACTTTTTTATTAAAAATTGGTGGACATTACAAAAAAAAAAAAAAAAAAAAAAAAAAAAACATTTTTGAGATCGGAAAATCTTGTGAAAATAGGAAAATTTTCATCCGATCGTTTAGATCCTAGTTCACGCAAAAGCCATAAATGTGGTAACATATTAAAAAATCAGAGCGATCGGTCAAGTGGTCTTTTTTAAATCATGGCGACTGTCGATTTTTGGTGCTTTTTTCAAAAAAATTATATGGCGCTGATTGTGCAGCCAAAAAATTTCAAAACATTTTTTTTTTTTTTTTTTGTATTTTTATAATGTTAATAAACATCCCTATAAATTTTTAAAACGATATCTTCTTTCTTTTTATCCGAAAAAAATGTTTTAAACATTTTAATTTTTCAAAATTTTAGACAGGAAAGACCCAAGTACCAAAAAGAGCAGCATTTGAAGTATATCGAAAAGTAGCCCAATTAGAACTGGTTTTCGAAAACCTCTTAAAAATTCGGTGGACATCATAACTTGTGCTAGATTTATCTATAACCAAAATATCAAATTTTTTATATTAGTATACGAGTTCAGCCCGGGAGTGAATGAAAGATTTGTAAAAAAATTTAAATTTATATTTTTGGCGGCGTTGCGTGCGAAAAACTCATTTTTGGTAGGAAAAATAATACATTTTACCATTTAAAATAAGTTGTTATGAAGGAAAATCAAAATCCTTCTTTCACTTCCTAGTCAATGCTATTTAGAAGAAGTGTGCAAAATTTGAATAAGATCGGTGCATTAATGTTTGAGTAATCGCGTCTACCAACTTCGAAAATAGAGTTTTAAGAAAAACGAGTTTAAAATTTAAAGAAAGAATAAAAGGGTAAAAAATTGTTCATAGAATATAGTTCAAATGTTACTCTTCTTGATACTTAAAAGTACGAATTTTAATAGTACTTATTTTACTATTAATAAATATATATATAATAGATTTTTTTCAAAATTTCAAACCCACGCAACCCATTAAAGGGTATTCGAAAAATGGATTGAAAGTAGACTGAGGTAGCGAACAAGAGAAAGTAATAGACGGAAAAGAGACAGAAAATGATTAAATGAAAATTATGGACGGTAATCAGGCGAAAAACAGACTAAAATATTCTTTCTCTTCAGTCTACTTGTCTTAAAGCAAAGGATAAACTGAACTTACAGTGAAAATATACTGTTTTCAGTCTCTTTTCTAGTATCTACTATCTTACAAAATTCGAATTTGTAAATTCTAGTGTTTTCATTTTCATTTAAAACGACTAAACGTTTTATTTTAAAACACTTGAATGTTTTAATTGATGTGCTTAATTTTAAAACGGTTTTGAGCGCTTAAAATATTAAAACACTAGATTTGTTTTATTTCTAACACTCAGTGTTTTAATTTGAAAGAGTTTGAAGTGTTTTATTTCAATACGTTTTAGGCGTTTTGAATATATTCTATATAATACATTGTAGGAATGTTGAAGAGAAATTGATATTGTAATAAATCTAGCAAGTTTATTAATATACTAGCATTATTAGAACATAGTTTCTTTCACTACACTTGTACAAAATATGTATCTTTATTTTACATATAAATATATAAACATTTCAATATTTAAAGAAAGCTTATGATGTTTTTATTTAAAAGGGTTCATCAAATAAACACTTGCGTGTTTTAAAATAAAATAACAACATGTTTTGAGATTAGAGATAAGATTTACAGTGGATGTAATATATTTTTAGTTTATTTTCAATGAAGATATGATTTCGCCTAAAATTCACTTTTCAGTATATTTTCATTCATTTTTCAGCCTTATTTTTTTCACTGGGTTGTGTCTATTGTTATTACTTTTTCTTAGAATTAAGCTATTAAATATAAATAACCATTTTCATGCATCTATATTGGTAATATAATATCATTATGTGGGTAAAGGACAATTTTCCCACATAGAATGAAAATAGCATCATGAAAATTTGCCCAGATACGTTTCATGAATTTTTTTCCAAATTCACCCTTCTTACAGGCTAAAGTACATTGAACATTTTGTCTATTAAGAATCGTGCATCAAATATCTTCCCAAATCGCTACAAATATTGCCTGCATAAAGTCGAACCACATGTGACCCGGAATCATTTAGTCATTCAAAAACCGGTGAAAATATCTTGAGCGACATCTTAAGACAATGCCATACAATAAATCGACTGAATATGGCGAAAAGCTTTCAAAAATACATTTTTCTCCTTATGCGTGTGTGGCGTAAAAAGGATTTGCCTGCTTTACACCAGCTGTCTCCAAAATGTACCAAATGTACATCGAACGAGACGAGCATCACAGCCGAAATTCAGTCAACAAAATAGGGGAGCAGCCGTCGTCATCTGCTAAAAAAGACGCACTCCGCGACAAAACTACTTATGCGACAATATATGCAAATCTTCGAAAATGAAAAATGTGCGCCAAAACGCATTTGAATTTCGAAATACAGTGGCGTTGGGGCCGTGATGGCAGAAAACACTTAGGAGAAGCCCGAGACCGTGCAAGGAGTGCATTAAAGAAAGATTTCGGTAGAAACGACTTGATATCTTTCGCGAAACGGAGAGCGCACACTGTGCAGGCGATAAACACCACACCTAAGATAAATTACTCCTCGCAGGTGGGAAAAATATGGTAGATAGATGCCCCATCGCCCCCAGGAGCATCTTTCACCGGAGCGAATCATCTCGGCGGAGTCTTGGGTTTTAGTGGTGTTTCACCAATTAAAATGGAACCGCTGTCATACCTTAAATTCGATATCAACCGCACAGCCAGGCAAAATATGCTCGGCTAGGTAAGAAGTTGCTGTCAAAGTTTTAGCAAGTTCTTAATTGTTTGAGGGAAGCCACAACACATAAATTTATCCAGACAAATCAGGAATACAAATTAGTTTCCCAGTCGTGTTCCGAAAAGGACAATCGAAATGTTTAAAGCAGATACCCCCGGGGATGTGCACCCCCAAAAACACTGGCGCTCCGCTCCGCTCCACCGATGGCTCTGGTTGGGGCTCACCTGCCACTTGATATGGAAGTTAATGCGAAGGTAACGAGGGCCTGACTAGAGGATGAGTTACCAAATTGAAATGTTGAAATGCAATTTCGTGATCGGGAACGCTTTTCAACATTTAATTGAAAAGAACTTCTGCCTTTTTCAGGCTGTGGATTTTAGTGAAGGGAGAAGGGTTAAAGGTTGAAATTAATATTTATTTAGAATATTATCTCATTTAGAAAAATTGCCTAAAATTTTTTTTGCATTTACATACATACACATATGTTTTTTTTAAACTCAATATCGCTCTTTGAAAATTCCTAAAAGCTTAGACTTCATCTTTTCTGATATTTGATAGCTCCTATCCTTGAAAAAAAAAAACAAAAAAGAGATTTAGTCAGTAATTTGCGGAAGAAAAAGATATACTACTATATACTAAACTCATATAAGAGTGAAATTCCTCAATTTCATTCAAGAACTAGTCTATGAAAAAATCGAAAATGTGAAAATTTGGTGTATTGCAAAAAAGAAAATACTTAAATTTTCATTCTATTTTCGAAAATTACATTTTATACAAATTCGAAATTGAAAACAGGCCCATGAATGTTACTTACCGCTTGTAAATTCCATTAAACAATTTTATTTTGTCCATTACTGAATATCATAACTGATATTATAGTATAATAAGCTTTTGATAAAGGTTCCCAGAAAATACCTTAGTAATTGAAACAGCTAATATAAGTGTTATTTTTCATATCTCTGTTTAGGATTTAAAATTGCAATTTAATAATATTATGAGGTTCTATGATATTATATTATTTTCTGAAAATAGCTTAAAGGTGACTAAAATCATATTTTATATAACATTCATGAATTTTATATATAATCTTATTTTTTTCACCGTAGTTAAAGATATTTTAATTTCGAAGTACTCAAAATTGCGTAAGTTTTCGTAACTGAATTTTATTAACTTCGAACATCGAAAAATGCAAACAAAAATTTTTAGGAATCTTTTATATATACACTCCGTTCAAAATTAAGGGTTCACCCAAAAACACTTATGAACGAATTTGGATTAATTCAATCAAAATTAAGGGATTACTCAAACGAATTCAAAATTAGTCCTAATTTTAAACCTCTATATCTTAGCAAAATATTAACAAATTTGGGTAAGTAAAAGCTAATTTTATAACTTGTACTTTCTACTTTGAAACCTATCTATCGAAATTTTTGTTTTCGTCCCCTACCGCCCGGTTAAAGTTAGAAAAGAAAGAAATGATTCTTTAATTATTGTGTGAAGTTTCACGGCCATAATGAGCTTTTAAAAAACTTGCGAATAAATCCAAGTGGAGCATTTTAAAACAGGTAATTTTCCTTTTAAAGCGGTTTCTTTTTTTTAATTTTCCTCTGATGTTGTTCAACTGATCTGTGAGCTTGCAAAGCAAAAACGTCCTTTTCAACGTTGAGCTTCCACAACTTCTAAAAAAATGACCGTACAGTAATCCTGAGGACTCTAACTGAACGGTAGGGAGTGAAAACAAAAATTTCGATACATAGGTTTTAAAGTAGAAAGCAAAAGCTTCAAAATGAGCTTTCTATTTATCCAAATTCATTCATTTTTCGCAAAGATAAATAAGTTTAAAAATTAGGATAAAATTTTCCGGTTTTTTTGTGTAATCCCTTAATTTTGCTATTGTATAGTATGTGGATTTCCAACTCTTAAACAAATCGAAATACTCCAAAAAACTCCTAAATCCAACTTAGATATCCCCTTAGAAAAATAAATCTATATGTGATAATAAAAATAATCTATATGTATATATAGATTAGGGTGCTTTTTTTTTCGCGACTATTTTTTTTTTTTTAGTCCCACCTCGAAATTTTGTGGCTAATACCTAAACAAAAATTCCCTGAAAATTGGAGCCCTTAATATTAATATTTAGTACTAGACCAAGGCGTATAAAGATTTCCCATATAAAATACACGTAAACTTTGATTATTTTTCTTCAAAACTCTACAGCTCAGAGGAATTTTATGGTATAATCTTGGTCAATGGTAGGGTGTCTTCAGAATTTAATGCTCTACAAAAGTGTCTATTGCGGTGTAACCCTAACCCCCAACAGCGAGGTAGTATGGGTCACTAACCCCAATTTTTCCATGAAATTTTCGCTTTTTGCCCCTATCTCGTAAACAACAAGAGGTACAGAAAAAATGAATATGACAAACTTGTAGGAAATTCAATTTCCTATAAAAAAGTTGTGAACACCAAATCGCTAACATCGATATTTCTTGAGATATTGCATTTTGAAGTTGAGGTAGTGTTTCTACAATTTCGCTCAATAATCCATGAAAATTACACTCTACCTCAACTTAAAAGCCCAATATCTCAAGAAATATAGACGTTAGCGATTTCGTGTTTGCAACTTTTTTGTAGGAAATTGAATTTCCTACAAGTTTGTCATATTCACTTTTTCTGTACCTCTTGTTGTTTACGAGATAGGGGCAAAAAGCGAGAATTTCATGGAAAAATTGGGGTTAGTGACCTGTGCTACCTCGCTGGTGGGAGTTAGGGTTACACCGCAATGGACACTTTTGTAGAGCATTCAATTCTGAAGAAACCCTACCATTGACCAAGATTTTACCATAAAATGCCTCTGAGCTGTAGAGTTTTGAAGAAAAATAATCAAAGTTTACGTGTATTTTATATGGGAAATCTTTATACGCCTTGGTCTAGTACTAAATATTAATATTAAGAGCTCCAATTTTCAGGGAATTTTTGTTTAGGTATTTGTCACAAAATTTCGAGGTGGGACTGAAAAAAAAAATATAGTCGCGAAAAAAAAGCACCCTAATGTACAACTTAAAATTTTGAACTGAAATTTCATAGTAATTTTTGACAAAGAACGAAAAATGGTTATATATATATAAGTTATAACAAATTGATGTTATTTTTAAAAAAATATATAAGTCTGTGTTACTCATGAGAAATTTCAATTCAAGGTATAATTTCCTATATGTTCTTTCTGGATAGACGAAAAAACCGCAGCTATTTGAGTTAATTTAAAAATTGACTTGTAAGTACTTACCATTTTCAAAAATAACAGCTCAAATTTTATTTATTAAAAATTTAAAACAAAACATAGCTATCGGTTTTTGTCTCGTTTAAAGTCTCAGAGTATAATCAAAAGATATAGGCACGAATAAATGAAGTTTGTTTTTTATTTTTCTACCGCCGCACATACGGCAAAATCATGGATTTACGACGACAAAAATATTTATGATTAAAATCCATCACGATCATGTTTTACCTACATATATTGAGTGTTTATTATCTCTCTGGAATAGTTTAAGTATTCCTAAGTAGATACCTATCTACATATAATTAAGTATTTGGTACTTTTAAAATATTTGTAAAAAATAAGTATGTTTCATACAGATATAGCAGATTATAGCAAGACATTTAGTACATAATAATTATTATGAGAAAATCATTGAAGAAAAATTATGTGCCATCTTCGTAACCATTTTGTTGAAGAAGTGCTCGGATTCTACTTATTTAGTTTGTTCAAAATATAGTTAAATAAGCGTTCAATACATGTAGACGAGCAAAACTTAAAGAAACTGTCTCTTTTTATAACGAAATATAGTTCTATTCTTGTAAAAGTTGACACTTTCATGGAATCCTTTCGACTACAAAAATGAAGAAAACTCAAAGACGTGCAGATATGTGCAAATAAAACCAGTTTCTTATAAAAAACAACATTCAAACCTTTTGATTAATATACAGTTTAAATTGTTACTCCTTGGAACTTTTTTTAAAAGCTTCCATGAATTTTATTTTGAAAAAAACACGATTATTTTAACTCTGTTGACATATTTAGGCATTTCTTCATTAAAAATGTTTATAATAAGTCATGTATAGGTTTATAATAAAGTACTTACAGCATGGCAATGCCTCCATATGAAAAAACAAGCTTTCACTTCACGACAAGGCACATAGTGTGTCTATGTATTCACACTGTTTTTGGTAAAATAATGGCAGCACGCTCTACAATAAGTGGAAGAGTCGAACAATAGGGGTTCTAACAAACTGGTCTCGCTCACTCATTAAAACCTTTTGTTGGATTTTGTTTATTGAAGACTTGGGAATATCTAGGATAGGAAATAGATGTATTTCAAACAATTTGTTTTTATTACTTTTGTCGTCGTAAATCCATGATTTTGCCGTATGTGCGCCGATAAGATAAGATTGATATGAATTTAGAAAAAGTATTATATAGGGTAGAATTTAAATCCGTACTACTCGTAAATTCAACTTAAGTCAATTCAGTTCTTGTTTTCAAGGGTGACAAATTAAATACAGTATGTGTGCCTCCAAAAAATATTTGGCGCCTAAAAAAATTCAAATCCATAGATTTTCTTGTTTTAGGAGCAACATTTTGTTTCGATCAATAAGAAGTATTGTAGATTAGAAGGATGGGTGCAGTCTTTACGAATTTAAAATATAACTTTAGTAGATACCCTTAAAATGAAATTTAAATTACCCTTTTCTCCTGGAAGTTCAAAAATTCATGACATAGATTCATACGCTGTCCCAATTAGGGAATTTTTCGTAGCTCCCTATTGATTGTGCAGGTTTCTGGCGTTATCCCCTCGCGTTTAGAGTCGCTTAACTCACAGTTTCTGGATGACAGGAAAATTAAATCCATAAAGAATGTGAGTTTGCTGGCGTGGCAGTTTGCTCGCAAGGAGAGACGTCATAGTGACTCCCTTCGCCCCGATAAGCCGGCGGTAAGTGTAATGCCTCGTTGGCCCTCTGACGTACGTACGTAGCCCATATGTAGCTCCCGTCGCGCGTAAGAGCGCACATATCCCTGGGAATTTTAGGTATGTTCCCTGCTCCGCATACATCGACTTAAGTGTCAGAAATATTTTACACTGGATAACTTATGCTCATGCAAAAAGTGGATTCCTGTCGACTTTGCATTCCGGCTCTTTATGGACCCGCTCAAGATCAAGATTTATTCGTTGGGTCGTAAATAATGCCCGCCGTGTGTATACATATAGGAAGCGTGGCATACGAATTTTCCCTAAAACTAGTCCCGGGGCCAAGCGAAATAAAAATCCCTGGGTAAAATTGGGAGTGTATCGAAGTTTGCCCTCCAATTTGAGTTGAAACAGGAAAAATCAGATTACCCCGGAAATTTATTGGGTGGCCAGGTTGGGACTTACAACACAAGACATCCGATCGGATAGTGCTGCAGGTCGAAGAGGAACTCCTCCAGGAACCGGGTGCCACTCGATTCTTGATTTATAGTCACCGAAATTTCGTCTCGTGAAAAATTTATGGGCACCGACTTGACTCCCGCTTATCTTGGGAGAGATTTACCCAGGATCTGATGACTTCTTTAGAGCGGCGTGGGAGCACAAAATCCGGGCTGGGTATGGGGTGCTGCAGGGCTCTCGTAAAGGTCCTTTGTTACTTTTTTAGCTACGTACGTACCCATCTAATGGACAGCTCGTCGCTGGCCCACAAAGCCTCTGTCGCTGAGGCTGTTGCTGTTGCTGTGCCGCACCGCCTGCCGCCGTTTTAAAGGGCTGAAAATTGTTAGGCTGCTTCTACGGGCGTGCACGTTACATCGCTTGCTTTGAGCAAGAACTGAAACATTGTGAAAAGTTTTTTATCGGTAGAAATTCCTTTGTCTGTTGGCGGAACAAGTCAGACACCCCGGGGATGGGGGATGTTGTTCTGCACCGCACCAGAGGATATGTGAAACTGACAAAGAAAAGCATTTTAACGTGCTCCTGCTCCTCCCCGAGAGCCGCCGCCAGATCAGAATGGCATTTTCCGCACAATTCGCTGCTAACTCTTTTATGAATTATGAAGGATGGCAGAGAAAAAAACAAAATGCGGACAAAAAAAGAAATTTTCGGGGAAATGTATGCCATCGAAATAGCGTGCTGTACTTCCGGAGGGAATGTTGATGTTGTTGAACCTTTTTTTTTTTTTTTGTTGCTTATGCAGACGCCGACAAGCTGCTCCCAGGAATGAATAGGCCCTTCCTCTGGCCCTGCGGCGACAACGGCAAGGGAATGTTCTTTCCAGGACCGAAACAATAACCGAATGGGAGATACCTTGCCCAGTCAACAAGAAGTTCGTCCTTGTGAACAGGATCAGAGCGGAAAAGGTCCGGAACGTGGTCAACAATTAAGAGAGCTGACCAAGTGGCGAAAAAAAATTAAAATCGTTAAAAAAGGCAGCTAAGCCTCAAGATTATCTTTGTGGAAAAAGTTGACTACCTAGTTCAGGAAGTTTATAAAAATGATAATTAAGCTCATTATCCAGCGGTTCTGTGTGGGGAACGAGATTTACGACTGAACCGTGCAAAATACAAAAAATTTAGCAACAGTGCACCATATGAAACGAAACTTTATATGTATCTTAATGGATTTAAACCTAATAATACATTTTTAATATTCCTCTTCTATTAAATTTATGTTCTTTTTAAGTTTAAATAACCCAAAACACAGAAAAGTTCCGAAGAAAAAATCGAAGTTTTTTAATATTTGAATATTTGAATTTTCCTTGTATTTTTAACTCCATAGAGTTAAAAAATTTATTTTCTTAAAAAGGACTCGCCGGATTGGTTTTTTTGACTAAATCGACTCTCAGTAAAATAACTAGATGATTCTAGCCAAAAAGCAGAAAACTTCCGAAGAAAATAATGCAGTTTTTTAATAATTGCATTTTCCTTGTATTTTGTTCTCCATAAAATTTAAAAAATGTATTTTCTTAAAAAGGACTCTTCGGATTGGTTTTTTTGACTAAATCGATTCTAAGTAAAATAACTAGATGATTCTAGCCAAAAAACAGAAAAGTCCCGAAGAAAAAATCTCAGTTTTTTAATATTTACATTTTCCTCGTATTTTTTCTTCATAAAAGTTAAAAAATTTATTTTCTTAAAAAAGACTCGTCGGATTGGTTTTTTTGACTAAATCGACTCTCAGTGAAATAACTAGATGACTCTAGCCAAAAAGCAAAAAAGTCCCGAAGAAAAAATCTCAGTTTTTTAATATTTGCATTTTCCTTGAATTTTTTTTTCCGTAAAAGTTAAAAAATTTATTTTCTTAAAAAGGACTCCTCGGATTGGTTTTTTTGGCTAAATCGACTATCAGTAAAACAACTAGATGATTCTAGCCAAAAAAACAGAAAAGTCCCGAAGGAAAAATCTCAGTTTTTTAATATTTGCATTTCCCTTGTATTTTGTTCTCCATAAAAGTTAAAAAAATTATTTTCTTAAAAGGGACTCCTCGGATTGGTTTTTTTGACTAAATCGACTCTCAGTAAAACAACTAGATGATTCTAGCCAAAAAAACAGAAAAGTCCCGAAGGAAAAATCTCAGTTTTTTAATATTTGCATTTCCCTTGTATTTTGTTCTCCATAAAAGTTAAAAAAATTATTTTCTTAAAAGGGACTCCTCGGATTGGTTTTTTTGACTAAATCGACTCTCAGTAAAACAACTAGATGATTCTAGCCAAAAAAACAGAAAAGTCCCGAAGGAAAAATCTCAGTTTTTTAATATTTGCATTTTCCTTGAATTTTTTTCTCCGTAAAAGTTAAAAAATTTATTTTCTTAAAAAGGACTCCTCGGATTGGTTTTTTTGGCTAAATCGACTATCAGTAAAACAACTAGATGATTCTAGCCAAAAAACAGAAAAGTCCCGAAGAAAAAATCTCAGTTTTTTAATATTTGCATTTTCTTTGTATTTTTTTCTCCATAAAAGTTAAAAAATTTATTTTCTTAAAAAGGACTCCTCGGATTGGTTTTTTTGACTAAATCGACTCTCAGTAAAACAACTAGATGATTCTAGCCAAAAAACAGAAAAGTCCCGAAGAAAAAATCTCAGTTTTTTAATATTTGCATTTTCCTTGTATTTTGTTCTCCATAAAAGTTAAAAAATTTATTTTCTTAAAAGGGACTCCTCGGATTGGTTTTTTTGACTAAATCGACTCTCAGTAAAACAACTAGATGATTCTAGCCAAAAAAACAGAAAAGTCCCGAAGGAAAAATCTCAGTTTTTTAATATTTGCATTTTCCTTGAATTTTTTTCTCCATAAAAGTTAAAAAATTTATATTCTTAAAAAGGACTCCTCGGATTGGTTTTTTTAACTAAATCGACTCTCAGTAAAACAACTAGATGATTCTAGCCAAAAAACAGAAAAGCTCCGAAGAAAAAATCTCAGTTTTTTAATATTTGCATTTCCCTTGTATTTTGTTCTCCATTAAAGTTAAAAAAATTATTTTCTTAAAAGGGACTCCTCGGATTGGTTTTTTTGACTAAATCGACTCTCAGTAAAACAACTAGATGATTCTAGCCAAAAAAACAGAAAAGTCCCGAAGGAAAAATCTCAATTTTTTAATATTTGCATTTTCCTTGTATTTTGTTCTCCATAAAAGTTAAAAAATTTATTTTCTTAAAAGGGACTCCTCGGATTGGTTTTTTTGACTAAATCGACTCTCAGTAAAACAACTAGATGATTCTAGCCAAAAAACAGAAAAGCTCCGAAGAAAAAATCTCAGTTTTTTAATATTTGTATTTTCCTTGAATTTTTTTCTCCATAAAAGTTAAAAAATTTATATTCTTAAAAAGGACTCCTCGGATTGGTTTTTTTAACTAAATCGACTCTCAGTAAAACAACTAGATGATTCTAGCCAAAAAAACAGAAAAGTCCCGAAGGAAAAATCTCAGTTTTTTAATATTTGCATTTCCCTTGTATTTTGTTCTCCATAAAAGTTAAAAAAATTATTTTCTTAAAAAGGACTCCTCGGATTGGTTTTTTTAACTAAATCGACTCTCAGTAAAACAACTATATGATTCTAGCCAAAAAACAGAAAAGCTCCGAAGAAAAAATCTCAGTTTTTTAATATTTGCATTTTCCTTGAATTTTTTTCTCCATAAAAGTTAAAAATTTTATTTTCTTAAAAAGGACTCCTCGGATTGGTTTTTTTGACTAAATCGACTCTCAGTAAAACAACTAGATGATTCTAGCCAAAAAACAGAAAAGTCCCAAAGGAAAAATCTCAGTTTTTTAATATTTGCATTTTCCTTGTATTTTTTTCTCCAAAAAAAGTTAAGAAATGTATTTTATTAAAAAGGACTCCTCGGATTGGTTTTTTTGACTAAATCGATTCTAAGTAAAATAATTAGATGATTCTAGCCAAAAGGCAGAAAAGTCCCGAAGAAAAAATCTCAGTTTTTTAATGTTTGCATTTTCCTCGTATTTTTTCTAAATAAAAGTTAAAAAAATTTATTTTCTTAAAAAGGACTCGTCGGATTGGTTTTTTTGACTAAATCGACTCTCAGTAAAATAACTAGATGATTCTAGCCAAAAAGCAGAAAAGTCCCGAAGAAAAAATCTAATTTTTTTAATATTTGCATTTTCCTTGAATTTTTTTCTCCATAAAAGTTAAAAAATTTATTTTCTTAAAAAGGACTCCTCGGATTGGTTTTTTTAACTAAATCGACTCTCAGTAAAACAACTAGATGATTTTAGCCAAAAAACAGAAAAGTCCCGAAGGAAAAATTTCAGTTTTTTAATATTTGCATTTTCCTTGAATTTTTTTCTCCATAAAAGTTAAAAATTTAATTTTCTTAAAAAGGACTCCTCGGATTGGTTTTTTTGACTAAATCGACTCTTAGTAAAATAACTAGATGATTCTAGCCAAAAAACAGGAAAGTCCCGAAGGAAAAATCTCAGTTTTTTAATATTTGCATTTCCCTTGAATTTTTTTCTCTATAAAAGTTAAAAAATTTATTTTATTAAAAAGGACTCCTCGGATTGGTTTTTTTGACTAAATCGATTCTAAGTAAAATAATTAGATGATTCTAGCCAAAAGGCAGAAAAGTCCCGAAGAAAAAATCTCAGTTTTTTAATGTTTGTATTTTCCTCGTATTTTTTCTAAATAAAAGTTAAAAAAATTTATTTTCTTAAAAAGGACTCGTCGGATTGGTTTTTTTGACTAAATCGACTCTCAGTAAAATAACTAGATGATTCTAGCCAAAAAGCAGAAAAGTCCCGAAGAAAAAATCTAATTTTTTTAATATTTGCATTTTCCTTGAATTTTTTTCTCCATAAAAGTTAAAAAATTTATTTTCTTAAAAAGGACTCCTCGGATTGGTTTTTTTAACTAAATCGACTCTCAGTAAAACAACTAGATGATTTTAGCCAAAAAACAGAAAAGTCCCGAAGGAAAAATTTCAGTTTTTTAATATTTGCATTTTCCTTGAATTTTTTTCTCCATAAAAGTTAAAAATTTAATTTTCTTAAAAAGGACTCCTCGGATTGGTTTTTTTGACTAAATCGACTCTTAGTAAAATAACTAGATGATTCTAGCCAAAAAACAGGAAAGTCCCGAAGGAAAAATTTCAGTTTTTTAATATTTGCATTTCCCTTGAATTTTTGTCTCTATAAAAGTTAAAAAATTTATTTTCTTAAAAAGGACTCCTCGGATTGGTTTTTTTGACTAAGTCGACTCTCAATAAAACAACTAGATGATTCTAGCCAAAAACCAGAAAAGTCCTAAAGAAAAATCTCAATTTTTTAATATTTGTATTTTCCTTGTATTTTTTACTCCATAAAAGTTTAAAAAATTATTTTCTTAAAAAGGACTCCTCCTAAAAATTAAGATAATAAAGAAACGAATAAAGAAAATGATGACTTATAGTAAAAATAGCATTAAACCGAAAAGTGAAAACACATGTAAAACTAATGCAAAAGACAAATAGCTTCAATTATGATACAAAAGCGTAAAAATGTTTTCGAGAAACAGAAAAATAGCCACACCCTCTACACTAGGAATACATCTTGCGACATCTCACTTAAAAGGCATAAAAGAGCTTGTTCGACGTACGACGGCTGCACTCGTTCGGCCGGGGAGCATGAAGCTATAAATTTCTTCACGCCGCGCCGAACCGAGCTACGTTCCCATAAATATCAAGGGTTGCGTTCGGTTCGTCTCGCTGGCGATAGCAGCGACTTCTTTAAGTGATACAAAAATATTTATGGTTGTTGTGGGATTTATATCTTGCGGGCACATCAACATGCTCGCAATGATAAATGCCGACGCATGTGAGCAATCTGCTGCGACCCTCCTCGAGCGTGTCATGAGAAATCCCGATTTTATCACAGTTCCTTACTCGTGCAAAATTTCGACTTTAACGCTCATCTGAAAAATTGTCTAATTTAAATTTTAAATCAACACTACCTCCACACGTGAGCACCCTGCCCCCCTAAAGTCTTGTGCTGCTGCTGCTAATTATATTGTAGGAAGCGTGGTAACGTAAAAATATTTAAAAGACCCTTTGTCACCCGGGACAGGACCCAGGACCCAGGACCCTTCCTCGTGTGTGCGCCGCGCCGTGAAGTGTGATCACCTCTCAATAGCTGCCGCAAAACCAATGTTTATGCACCCCTGCCATGATGTAGTCGCATATATCAAATCTGGTGGCTTGCTTGACACTGACATGTGATACGCCGGTTGCGGGGGTGTAGGCGAAATCAATCAAAGTGCGCTTCCGATACAGCCCCGCCATTGTATCGACATGCTCGCGCGCTCCTGTGGGATAAAAGGGGTGACTGCTGCCGTCGGTTGTCCTGAACGCGACCTCCTGCTGCTCAGTTTATCAAATCATTATCTGCCCGTGAACTCGGGGGCATTTGCATTTGTTGCTCCGGCTGCAGATACGCGGGTCACCCGAGGCGAATTCAAATTTTTCCCATTCTCTGGAATACGTCCGATATCTCGGGTGGACGTTAATTGGGCTGATATGTTTCTGTCGATTTGATGAATGGCGGACATTACTCATTAAAATTGCCTCATTTCGATTTTGTTATTTTTTTTATTTTGATGATACAGTAAAACCCGTTTAAATGCAACCCGCTTTACTGCACAATTCCTTTTATTGCACACGATGCGAATGCACCGAATTTTTTGCCGTATTAATGTGTAGAAACAAAGACCGCATTATTGCACACCTCTTAAATACACAAACCTCTTATTTGCACATTAATTTCAGGCACGAATTTTCTATTTGAATTAAAAAATAACCGAATAAATGCAATATACATATTTTAAATGAACAGATCTGTAGAAGTGTAGTAGGGTAAGGTTGCTTAAGTCGTACCACGGTCTAAGTCGTACCCCGGCAATATCTCGTCTGATACTTATAATTTGCACCATCTAGTGTCGGCAATCTGAACTATTTAGTCGAGCGAGCAAACGTCAACAAGTGGATGGCCGGCCGGTTTCGTGAAGCAGAAATAATTAAAAAGTAAGTTTTTTATACAGTTTTCATTAAAATTGTCGACTCATTTGTAAGCTTTTTATGGCAGGAATGTGATCCTTACATTTTTTCTTTATTAAGATCTATTTGTAATACTTCTTTGGCAATCATTTAGGCATACTCAAACGGTAGAACGTTTTAGGTTATGTCAGTGGTTTTAGTTTTAAACTTAGAATACCCCGCTGCTTAAGTCGTACCTGTGCAAAATTCCTTATTCGTACCGGTACGACTTAGGTATTAAGAAAATTGTTTAATAATTTACTTAATTTTGTACCAGGTAATATAATAAATATGGCGAAGAGGAAGTACAATACTTGGAAGCAGGAGGATATGGACGAAGCTTTACAGAAACATCGGAATGGAGAAATTGGGTTTAATGAAGCCTGTAGAAGATTTAATATACCAAAGCCCACACTGCGACGACATTTGAGAGGTTTGAATAAAAGAACAAAATTTGGAAGACCTAATGATATGTCACCAGATATGGAAGAGATATTAGCACAGCATTTGATGAATTTAGAGTCTTGTTTCTTCGGATTAACTACCACTGAATTCAGGAAACTTGCCTTCGACCTTGCTGAAAAATTTCAACTACCTCATCGTTTTAACAAGGAGAAGAAAATAGCAGGCAAAAAGTGGTATTACAGGTTTATGAAAGAGCATCCTACTTTGTCCTTGCGTGTTCCAGAACCAACCTCGATGGCCAGAAGTAAAGGGTTTAATAAAGAGCGTGTTAATGAGTTTTTTGATAAGTACGAAGAAATACTGGATAAATATAAGTTTGCTGCACACCAAATATATAATATGGACGAAACTGCATTATCCACCGTTCACAAACCTTCCAAAGTTATTGCTCAAAAGGGAAAACACCAAGTGGGTGCAGTCACAAGTGGAGAAAGAGGTCTAACCACAACAGGCATATGCGCGATGAATGCAGCAGGCGAATTTATACCACCCATGTTAATATTTAAGCGCGGCAGACTGAATGATGCCTTAAAAAAAGGAGCTCCGCCAAACACAGCATTTGGTTGCTCGAAAAATGGATGGATAACATCAGAACTTTTTGTTCAATGGCTCCAACATTTTATTAAGTGCACAAAATTAGAAAAAAGTGATCAAAAACAAATTTTGCTTTTACTAGATGGTCATAGCACACATACCAAAAATTTAGAAGCGATCCAGATGGCTCGCGATTATGGCATAATAATGCTATCTTTCCCTGCTCACACGACACATCGCCTACAACCGTTGGACAGATCGTTCTTCAAATCATTGAAAAGTTGTTACAATGAAGCCGCATCTTCGTGGCTACGCGCAAATCCTGGTAATGTCATAAAACAAGCTAACGTTGCAGAGCTGCTTGGAAAAGCATACCCTAGGTCGGTTCGTATGGATATAGCGCTAAATGGTTTTAAAGCAACAGGGTTGTGGCCGTGTGACAGAAATGTCATTAAAGAAGAGGATTTCGTAGCTTCTGTAGACATCTCTGACCCATCAAATCAAGAACTTGGTGATCCAACTGTACCAACTATGGAATCACCAACAGTTTCATCACCATCACCACCAAAAATTACAACGCCACCCTTAGCACCGAGAGATTCAACACCGCCCATCATTCAACCTGGACCTTCCACAATATCACAAGATACTTCACACGATAACAATATATTAACAGTTGATAAAATTACCGATAATCAACAAATAAAGTCTCATTTGAATATTTTATCTCCTGTGCCTTGCATAAAAACAGTAATTAAAAAAATAAAGAAAGGTACTAAGCCAACAATGGAATTAACTTCAAGTCCCTACAAAAATGAAATAGAAGCCAAGGAAAACATAAATAAAAGGAAGAAGCCTGTACTAGATACAAAAAAATTAAAAACAAAAAAGGGAATAAATAAAACTATAAAAAGAAGGAATACAGCTGAAACATACAAGAAGAACAAAAAAATAAAAGCTAAAGAATCGTGGTTATGCCAACTATGTAAGGAAGATCGTGAAGAAAACATGATCCAGTGTATAAAATGTAAAGGTTGGATACATGACCTATGTGCTGGCGCTGAAAGCAAAATAATGAAATATATTTGTGATATCTGTGTTCAAACTCAATAATTTTCTAAGCATTACTTTGTTTTTTAAGAGATTATAATTTTATTTTCTGTGTTATTTTAGTAATTAGGTTCGACTTTGTAACTAATAACTAAAGAAAAGTTGATCTCAGACTGAATTGTCTGTAATTTTTAGTTGTTCATGTGATCTCTGGTTATTAAGTATTTTTCTATATAGTTTATTATGTGTTCACTAGAATCTATTTTCTAAGTACGACTAAGGCTATAGGTGGTACGAGTTAGGGGACTAGGCGCCTTAATCGTACCGAAGGTATGTTTTTGAAAAACATTAAAATACCTGTTTTGATATAAGATTTTCAAGTTTCTATGATTGGTAATTAAAAGGCAACTAAATAAAGATTCAGTATATGTAGAAGATTTTATTTTATTTCAATTACACTAAATATTACAGTATTACTTCCTTAGGGGGTACGACTTAAGCAACCTTACCCTACTTTTACATTGTCCCCTCGGTGGTTACCATTTAAAGGAAAAGAAGAAGAAGAACACTTTCTCTTTTTGAGTTGGCGGGTGGACCTTGTAAATTGTGGATTGTAATTGTTTAATTTTGGTAAGACTTGTAAATTAAAGACGAAAATGGAACGCTATGTAATTACCAAACTGAAAAAAAGTAATCCGAGCTCTCTTAAATGCACAATATGTGCATTTATCTTAAAAACGTTTAAATGCACAAACCGTTTAAATGCACGAAATTTTCTGACAAATTGGATGTGCATTTAAGCGGGTTTTACTGTATTTGTAATTTTTTTTGTATTTCAGTCTAAAAATGCACAAATAGATTGTCAACATTAATAACAAAAAACAATGATAGAAACTTCTGTTTTACAGGATTTCTTCAGAACGTGCACTATAAACAATTTTATGGTAAATTTGATTCAAAATAGTGTAGGGGAGAAGTGGCATGAAAGAGCCAGTTTACTAAACGGAGCAAAAATATATACTTTTAATGAAAGAAATGATGATTTTTTTTTCTTCAATTATTATTCATTTATTAAAGTAGGTAATTTCATAGGAAAAAACCTTAAATACTATAAAAAAATCAACAAAATATTCATTTTTAAAAGATGTGTCTTTTGGCTCTTTCATAACATTTCGGTATTGAAAGAGCTACTAAAAGTTATGAAAGAGCCAGTCTGTATTATAAAGTGTAATTGTGAAAATTATGCAAAAATGATCATATAACCACCAGAAATCACGGTCCGAATGTATACACTTTCTCAAACCATGGTTTTGAGAGTTTTTTTTCGCTTTGGTTTTTGTAAAATGGCTATTTTGTACAGCAATGTAATAAAAATCTTCGCGATTTTTTTACACGAAAAGGATCAACTTTACAAAAAAAATTTATATGACAAAAAGTGCTTATAATTAGCCAAGGAAAACACGTAAATTTTTTCAGAATTGTTTGGACTATTTTTGGTTTTTTGGATTTGGCCAATTTTTTAAAAATCCAAAAATGTCCCAAAAAATTCTGAAAAAATTCACACGTGTTCTTTGGCTAATTATAAACACTTTTTATCATGTAAAATTTATTCGTAGAATTGATCCTTTTTGAGTAAAAATATCATCAAGCCAGCTCTTTCAAGGCCCATTCACCCGGCTCTTTCATAACTTATTCTTTAAAAAAATATAACCTTCAAAATAACAATAATATCAAAACTTTTGTGGCTCAGCTTTTACGCAGCTGCAAGGCCAAATACATGCACAAACTCAATCTGCAATCCATTTGCCTATATTTGTTTACAATAAAATACCAAAAAACAAATTAAATGAAGCAAAATACTTACTTTTTGGTACCAAAAACTTTGACTCAATGTGCCGGCGTCCGTTGCTTTCGGCGAACTGTCAAATGTTTGTGGGTGACGGGAAATCATTGTTGGCACTTAAAAATAAAATTACCAACCAAATCCGTTCCTGAACTACCAAAATAATGTAAGTGGCTCTTTCAAAACCTGGCTCCTTCATGCCACTTCTCCCCTACATGTAAATCCATAACAAAATTATAGAAACGCAATTTATAAAAATTATAAAGCCCTAGATTAAAATTGTACGAAAAATTAGACGAATTTACACTGATTTAGAATAAAATAAATAACTCATTGCCTTCGTTCGATAAGATTTGTAAGATTAATTTATTAGTTGATCAAAAAATAATGTGAATTTATCATTTAAACTTCGCGGGTACCATAAAATCATGAGATTAGTTTTTTTTTTTTGTGGGTTGGTAGTACTGTCTCTGACATCTTTGCAGAATATTATGCCTGATGATGGCTGATGCTGTGGGAATTTCATTATGATCAATCCAAACTATTTTAAAAGATGTTTTTTGCTTCAAACGCATAAAATCGCGCTTGGTTCCAGAAACACTCACTTCTTTAAAAAATAGCGTCACGTTGACATCTGTGAAACAATGATTTCGGAGTACCATAAGGTCATCAAACGGCCTATTCACCTGATTTAGCTCCGTCTGACTTCTGGCTATTCCCGAAATTAAGAAAACCACTCCGAGCACATCGTTTTGACTCGATTGAAGAGATACAAACCGAATCGAAGAAGGTTTTGAAGGCCATTCTGGAAATCGACTTCAACGACTGTTCCGAAAACTGGGAAAAAACTTTGCATAAGTGTATTGTATTTTATAAACAAATTCACCTTATCTTTTTTATCACAGTATTGCATATAGTATATAAGGTAGGGGCGGGTAATAAGGCCTAGCTAAGGGAGATTTGAAATAAAATAAAAAGTATGTATCCGAATCAACAAATTTTAATGTTAATTGAAACTTTAGATGAATTACTATAAAGTATAAACTAAAAATAACAACTTCTGCCGTAAACTAAAAAAAATTAAAGATTTTTGAAAACCTTGTCAGTAGGCCTTATTATACTATAGTAGGATAATAAGGCCTAAGACTTTGACATACATAAATAATCAAAATAGGCTTCTTAGATTTGGTAATTGAGTTCAATAATAATATAATATATATACATTAATCACGCTTAAAGTCTTAAACATAAGAACAAATTTCTTTGTTTAGCAGCCATCAGGACACTCAAAATTATCTGTATCATCCTGGATCTAAGTGACAAACTGCTCCATCAAATATTAAAAGCCACTTTCCTGCACTTTTGTACCTGGCTAGGTGCTTCAAAAATTCTTTGAAAAGTTCATTAGTCATATAATCATTTGTAGATTTTTCTACCAATGATTCCGGTGGAAAGTTGTCATATAATTCTATCTTCAAACGTATAACTTTAAATATGATCATTGGTGGTATAGCGCTACCAAGTGCATTTACACATTTCGCGATGGTGACACTTTCAGCGTGTTAATCCCCATCTTTGCTTTCTTTGTAAATGCACTCTTTTATCTTTTTTGTGTGCTGGTGGTGAATTGTTAAACAGCAACCTTTCTCATCCATATTATAAATTCTTTCAGGATTAATTTTCAAATCTAGATCATCATAAACTTCATTCAGTCTTTTGGAGTGATCATCAAGGATAAATTTATTAAACTTTTGTGCCCTGGTCGGGTTCATAAACTAAACTTTTCTTCTAGATATTTCCGGATCGCTTTTCATAAGCGGTTTAAACCAATCTTTACCAGCAACTCTAGCATATTGATTGAAGTTGTGCTTGATGTTATTAAGCTCACAAAATGTATAGACCAAACGTCGGAGAATCCGTGGTGTCACAGGCACCTCATAATTCTGCTAACAATATCACCTTCCTGGTCGTCACTGAGTAAGGATTTTCGACCTAGTGTTTTTTTTTCAAACTACCAGTCTGGAGCTGATTTTTAATGGTTCTTCTGGAAACTTTATACCTTCAGCTTTACAGGTGCTCAGCATTCCTATTTGAACTGCTTGGACAGCCGACACCAAGTCATTTTCAGACCACAATGCTCGTTTGGGGGGTATCGTGGTTGTAGTCAATAAAAATAAGAATAAATAAATAAGTAAACAGTAGTAATTACTTATTGACATTCCTAACATTTTGAAAAAGTAAAAAGAACAGTAAAACTTTGATACAAAAAAATGAGGATAATAAGGCCTATGGTCAAATTTGGTAGGCCTTAATAACCGCTGGTAACGTGGGTAAAGAAAAACTAAAAAGAACATTATTCGGATCATGATATATCATTCAAACATCAAAGGTCATAGAAGCATGAAATAATACAAAATTATTGTGCAAAATTATATATATAAGTGTAATATTACAAAAAATACTTACGATTAATTCGGACGATTTCTTATTATTCGTGCTGCGCAACCGCCCCTCACAATGAAAGACACCACACTAGTGGCAGCGAGCGAGCTAAAGCGTCGCAAAAAGTTTCAGGTGCCATCGATGAGTGTTAGCTACCTGCAATTATGACCTTGAGCGACATCGATCATTTTAAATTATATTTTTGTTACTTAGGCCTTATTAGCCGACAGGCTTTATTACCCGCACCTATCTTAGTATATACTCCCAAAAAATGCTTATCCGTAACAAAAAAAAATCTGCGAAATGTTACCTTTCTTATTAGCATTACCTTGCATTACTCAGCATTACTTGGCGTTGCTTGAAAATACTTATGATTACCTAGCATTACTCGATGAGTATTTGTAAGTAATGCCAAGTAATGCTTCTGAAGTACGGTAATGGTGAAGTACCAATAGAATTACCTGGTAATGGTAATTAAATTTTTTGAAGTACCAATAATGGTAATGTAAATTTGTCTTGCTAGCATTACTTGTACTGGTAATTGATTGGTAATCGTAGTACTTTATACTTTTTTTAAGTATACGGAAATTCCCCCCTTTCTGTATACTTAAAAAAAGTATAAAGTACTACGATTACCAATCAATATCAATATCAAATCTTTATTTAAGATATTATTACCGTCTAGAATATTCAAAAATCAAATTTTTTTTTTACATTTTTCAACTTCTTAGACTTCCAAAAAGAGCCTCCTAAAATATTTTTAAGAAATTCGAGGACCGCACGCATCTTGGCTTCAAGCAGGAGTTTTAAGTTTAAACGCGATTTTCTCGAAATGACTTTTTTTCAAACTGTGTATAGTTAATCTCCGGATTGGCTGAACCGATTTTAATCTTAGCGCGTTTTGTTTATTAATATATGTCCTGCAGGGTAATTTATCACTACTTAGCAAAAAAACAAAAATCGAAAAATTTGGCAAGGAAAAAACTATGAAAAAAAGTTCGTTTTTCACACTTTTTTCAAATATCCTACATATTTTTCTTTTTTTATCGATTTTTCATTAATGGTGGTAAATTACCCTGTCCGAAACTTTCCTCTTTAAGAAATTGTTTGCTTCAGACTTACCAAACCTTCGATTAACTGTCCGCAATGTGACAAGGATTTTTTGAGGATTCAAATTTGGCGCCCTTTGTTCTGAAAAAAGTTTTGTAAGTATGTTTCATAAAGGTTGTAACAAAAAAAAAATTCTTGAAAATTTGCTTGTTTTTGGCTTTCTAGACGGTACTAGTACCTTAATTTAACAACGAATTTCCCTTTACTGTGGAGTAGGAGAATATTCTAAAAGCGGTCAGAAAATCATTTCTAGCACAACACCCCAACGGACTTGAGGGAATATGTGTTATCCATCAAAATGTCGATTCCTCTAGACAAATTCACCCATCCGCACGACATCCGCTCCCGACACGGAATCCTTATCAGGGCCGGGTGGGTCCCAGAAGTGAGTCCATTTACATGCTCAAACGAGTCCTGCCGCTCCCTCGGCAAATGCCCGTGATGTAAACGGAAGAGCACATAATGGGCGTAATAAGCCCGGCTAATTAGTCGACCGTTGTACTTTCTTGCTCCTCCCAAGGACACGGCTCCGAATGGCATATTTCACCCTTTTGTTCGTGTAACACTGGCTCCTAATTGGGATCCATTTCCACTCAAACCGCATACTCATGCATAGTTCTGTTTGTTTACTACGGCCAAATTTTGTGGCTGAATTTCGGGCGGTGCCGTCCCGTGCCGTGCCGTGCTGTGCTGTGCCGTACCGTGCTGTTCTGCACAGCACAGCATCACACCACGGCTCGATCTCTTTGAATGTGCGGTAATTTGTTTAATGCGCTAAGAGACCTTCGCCTTCTTATTGTCTTCGAGGGCATTTATCTCGTGATTACTCCTAATGCGCCAGAAGATGTCTCATATTCGCCTCCTCCCGGCAGAATGGCACTTTTAGGGTTGAGACTACAACAGCCGAAGAAGAAGGGTTCCTTTTCGTTTCCTTTCCTTGATAGTTTCACGAATGAGAGGAACTCTTTCCCTACTTAAGGGACCGGGCGAAGGGCTCAATTTGGTGGAGTAATCAAATCAAACGCTTCAACTGCCGACGGATTCTTACTTCTGATCCATGGAGTGAGCCGGGCCCACTAGCGAAAAACACCCTCTCTCCTTTATCTTAACATCTTCCGATTATTTATTGATTTTATTCCTCGAACGCAAGAACGCAAGAACGCAATCCCCGCTGGCGGGCTGAAAATGCTTAAATCATTTCTCTGCTCTCGAAATGAACCATTTGGCATCATCCGGAACGTGACGTTTTTACAAACAGCTTAAAAACAGAATGGCTGCCAATAAAACAAGCAGTTTGGGGCGATTTATGCCCGTTCCCTGCAGCACGGCACCTTCAAAAAATTGAATAATTGCAAACTGCTCCCATCTCAATTAGGACTCAATTCCTCTGTTGTCCCCTATATACAAATATATCATATATATCGCATACATCTCGCCGTTTTTATGCCTTTATAAGAAAAAAACAATATACATAATATATAATGCATAAAAATATTCAAATCTTAAAGACATTCAATAAAAAAGGCTTGAAGATCTACAAAAAAAAAAAAAATTGAAAGAAGTAAAAATCGCCCGATACTGGCAACCTGTTGATTCGGATATTAGATGCTGCAGAACGGCTAAAAGGAACGTGATTTGAATCAGATATCATCCTGTATTCATTTGGATACATCCCCCGTCCCTGGAAGGGACAAATATTATAAGTGAGTCCCAAGTGGAACATATTCGATTGTTGACAAGACAAATCGTCTCCACGTGGGTCAATTTCTGCAGTTTTATTAACACAACAACTGGACACTCTTTACGATCGTATATCAAAAGATGTAAGATGTAAGATGCTCAAGGACTAAGGAGCGGCTCCTTTGTTTCCTTCGAAGCCCTTATTAAAGGGCAACAGGGTAGTAGATAAAATAGACAACAATTAAAGGGAGCATTTTATTAGATAGTTGCAGACATAGAAATAGAAAATTCGGATTCCAGAACAGACAGATTCCGGGCAAATTAAACGAAGAAATAACTTTGATCTGCAAAAATTGTGCACCAAACAACAGATAGGCTAGTTTAGTTCTGCAAACGAAAATGTTTAATTGGTTTAAAATTTGAAAAAAAGCTTATTTCACATATTTGGTACATACTCTATTATTATATAAATTAAAAATTATAAAAACACAACCTTTTTGAAAATTTCAAACATTTTTAAACTTAACGCTTTTATTACTTCACTTTCTCTGTCCGGAACAAATCTTGCAATCAGAATTTCGACTAGTTCTAGTTAAGGTAGAGCTTTGAAATTTTGCACACCTGTATAAGTCCGGTGACAATGCAGTATAGTATATCTAATATCATTTTAAATTATCATTTTCTTCACAACCTACAAATTTAAAAAAAAAAATATATAACAACAAAATTTTAAAAACAAAAATAAGTCTTAAAAAATTGTTATAAGACCAGAGAAAAAATTATTATTTTACTTTTGAGTAAATTTAATAAATCCTTTTGTTTAAAAGTTATTTTTTTATAAATTTTATTACTACGACAGTCATCATAAGTTTTACAAAAATTTAGTAGTGTTTTCATCACTCGTCTTAAGGGGGGATATACATTTAGAACAAGAAAAAAAAACTCATTTTTGAACATTTTTTTTCAAGGGGAAGTTTTTATTCAAATCAATCGAAACTTTTTTACAATTATAAGTGTATCCATGTAGTATACAAAAATATTTTTTTTTAATTTTTTTCAACAAAATGGCGGCCGTTATATGGTGTTGAAAAAGTCGTTGTATTTTGCTTGTGCCGGCTCTCCTGGTCGCAATTTTGATCAGAAATCAAAAAATTTACATTAATTACATTCACAGTTAGTAGATGAATTGAAAAAAAAATGAAAAAAAAAAAAAATTTGCACTTTTGGCGTAACTTTTTCGAAAAAATCAACATTTTCTCCGCCATTTTATCACATTTTTCCATATTTAATAATAAAATATTACAATAATTTTTAATTCATATAGAAGGTAATACTATAATAAAGAAATTCTATAAGTTTCAGCTCAATCGGATAATTAGTTTTCGAGTTATTACCGGCATAAACTCCGAAAATGCTGTTTTGAGAAAAACGCGTTGAAAGTTTTAATTATCGAAAAATCGTACTTACATTTTAATCAGCAACCCCGGGGACGATGAAAAAAAAACACTTGGAGTTCAAATTTCGAAAAAAGGGTTTCAGGAGCGTATTCTACGGGAAATTCACTAACTTTTTATGCAAAAAAAAAATAATTGAATTTTTTGGTCATTCTAAATGTATATCCCCCCTTAAAGCAGATGAAGTATTTAAATTAAATCTACAAACAGTTGAAATTTTTCTCCAAAGAATAAATCAAGTGGACCTACGAAAGAAAATCTCGGTTTCTGTTTGATTTTTATATTTTTATTTTGTTTTTAGCTAAATGGCGGTGAGCCACCTTCATTGCTGGGGCGGAACCCTCATTAAAATATTTTGGTTTCGCCACATCAAACACGCGTGCAGTGAGCTGCGACTAATGCTAATTAAAGCCGCCGAGAGTTCGAGTCCGATCCCTTTTCCTTGAGACGCCGACCCAAGTAAATCTTAGAAAAATCTTTGATGTGGTAATTGCATTATTTTGTTCGCTTCCTTTATGGCATCCAAAAAATTAACTAAGTACACGACCGCCGGCCCTTTGGCTTGTTTTTTTTTTTTTTCATAATTTACTTCCGTCAGTGACCACTAAAAAAAGTTCATCAACTTCGCCTAATTATGTGCTGTATAAACACGCGTTGTTGTCCTGCAGAAATAATTTTCAATTCAATTAAACTGCCAGTTTTTATTGCCTAATTAAAAACTTTAACCAGAATACTGCTGCGCTGTATATTTTCTGGTATTGAGGTGCTTAAGAGTGAGAGCGTTCGTAAAATTTTCGAACAATAAAATTTTCAATAACTCAAGGAAGTCTTCATGTCATAAATTGAGAGTTGAACGACTACGCTGAAAATTTTACTTGTTTTTATGCCTTTTCCTGCTGCTTCTGGTCGAAATGCCAGCGGCGTATCGGAAATTGAAATATACACAGACGTCCGACGTATATTCGTGTATAAGGGCGTATATAAAATCATTTATACATCCTGTCCCCTTCTTGTCCTTTCTTTACAAAATTCATGATGTCTGGGGACGGCCACTGTTCGCAAATGTTTCGGACATTTTCGTAACTTTTACCAATACTGAACAAATGGAGGGGTCACTTTTAGAGAAAATACTCTATATTTAATTTTAGACAATGTTGCAACATTTTTGATTAAGATATGGAGGAATATAAGAATACAGATGTCAATAATTAACTTATATATTTATTTTAAGAAAAACTTATTTTTAGACAACGTCATATTTTTTTATTTATGCAAAGTCCAGGACACTTGACCAAGGAGGAGAGTTGAACCACTAGAAATATATTTTTTCAAAGTAATTAATGGTTATCATGTAAAAATTTTCAATCCCCATGCATGATAAGGCTGCATTTTTTAGCATCATATTTTCTCAGGGTGTTGATTATGTTTATTTATATTAGAATAACAGATATCCTTAAAATCTCGTTAAAATATTGAAAATCCTGATTTTATGTTGATTCAAAGTCCAACTATAGATATTGAAATAATAATAGGATGTTTTGAGCGTATATACCCTATATAGTATGACTTTCGGTCGGTCTATGTTTTATATAATTCTATCTACCTAAAAGTTCTCTCTTTCTGAAAATTTTAATGCCAGAATAATCTCTTAAGGTTATATAAAAAACTTAAATTCAGTTTTTAAGTAAAAAAAAGTGGCAAGCAGAATAAATAACGAGACCGTTGCAAAACCAGAGCTTCTTGAAAACCTACATGGTGACAAATTTTGGTGTAATTTCCATATAATCTAAATGTGTAAAAATAATAAGGTAGAAATTATCAATTTACGTTTCATATTTTTGAAAAACACTCTTGATGAATTTCTTTAAAAAAAAAATCTTTTTAAACTTCTCATTATTACTCTCGCCCTAAAAGTGGCTGAAAATTTAAATTAATTTGTCATCTCATCTCGTTTATTCAATTTTCGTTAGCCATATTCCATTCATGGAGGTGATTAACTTTTAACATCGCCTGTGTGATACAAGTCGGCGTCCTCAAAATTACCTGTCACATTCAGCTGTCTGTCTGATTAGCTTCGTCCTTCATACTCGTCTCGACAGGTGAATTTTTGCTGGCAAAAAAAAAAAAAAATCAGAGCAATAAGATGAGATACGAAGAGCATTCAAATTTTCCCTTTCGTTTACATTTCCGCAGCATCCCTCACCAGGGCGGATTGCACCTTTTATAGGGGCGGGGAAGAAAATTTTGCGAATGGCATTGACTGCCGGAGATATCGAGAAAAGAACCTACCGCCGCCGCTGCTTATTTACGTTTTCTGTAATTTATTAACCAATTTTCAAGAAGTCACGTCCCAACAACTTCTTTGAAGAGTCTCCTGCCTGATGGATGGCATCGATGCATTCAGCCGGAAACAATTTATATTTTTTGATCCTTGGAGATGTGCTCGTCGTTTTGAGTGCCATATTTCCCGAGAAGAAGCTGATTAAAGGTTTTTGAACAGCAATTTTTATTGAAAAATATTTTTCCCAGTATTTTTAGGTATAATATAATGTTGTCTTAAGTGTATTGCAGTCAGACGGGAAATTTTCGTAATCCCTTCGGCCACATATGTCATATCGTTTGAAGAACAGTTCTCCTCATACTTTCTGGGGGTGGAAATACTACCGAAAACCCGCAGTGTTGGTGCCGGGATCGAGAACCGACCTCCCTTCATTAATGTAATTGCACTCGGTAGAGAGTCCAACATCTTAAAGGAATTCCATCTGAGCACATAAAACTTTTAACGTTCTGTCTTGCGGTCAAGAAGTTTTGAAGGGTTTTCTGTCTTAACATACACATAACACCCTAAAGCAGTCTTAGCTCTTAAAACTATCTTTGAAGATTTTGTGGGTGAATAAGTTGGGCAAAGATGCTAAGAATTTACATTTCCTTGGATGTGGTTATTTTAAAGGTTAGTGGCCATTAAAGAATGTGTCCATTTCAATTCCCGGACCCGGACCCGAAGCCATCGGGATATCTTCCCGGTAAAGTAAACCCGAGGCACTGAGCTGAGATTTTAGTGTTTAGTGAATTCCTCTCATCCTGCAAGGATTCTCTAGCAGCAGCAGGAAATCGTTCAGCTGAATGCATTTCCAGCTGCCTAAGGCCCCGACCACAGTAGTAGTTTTTCATGCATATATCACACAGCAGCCCCTTACCCCTTTATATGGAAATTGCTCCCCGAGCCGGGAGTCGTGCTTTACGCAGTAATGTGACGCACAAAGCACTCTGCGGCAATATGCCGCCCTAATTTACCTGAAGACATCACATTCCGACGTCTATTAAGTGATTAGCTTTCGCTTTGTCTCCTCAAAGCTTTGTTTGCATAAGCAACTAAGCAGCGCTCGCTCCTTTTAATGTTGCTCCATGTGTTTTCACATGTCGAGAATAACATCCGCGCTGATGACACACAATCAGGATGATGATTTATATTTGCTCTTGTGTCGCTGAATTTCCTTTCCCAGTAAATCATCATCCCCGCCTCAGCATCCGATGGAGCCGTGCCACTTCACGTGGATCTCGTCTGAGAGGATCGCGCTATTTGGAACTCGAGTAGGAAGTTAATTATTTTCACTTTGATGTAAACTTTCGATTATTAGTCTCCGGGTGGAGGGTAAATAGTGAAATATTACAGAGCAAAATACCCACAGCTTGGATTCAGTTGATGATGTGATATTTTTTACTAAGAACACTAATTCTAGTCAAATATAGAGGATATAAAATTCGACGGTAGCAACGACAAATTTTCTGATACTTTGATGTGTTTAAATGTTTTTACATATTTTTAAAACTACCCAACACTTCGGTGTAAAATTTAAACTTTAAGGCTAGTGCTGAGTTCTGCGTTAAACTAATTATTATGCTGGGGCCACACTAACGGCAAACGCCATAGATTATCGCGTTAATGGACGTTAAACGTAAGTGTAGCCACGACTCAATTTTGAACGCCATTTTTAACGCCGTTTGACGTTAAGCGATAATTCGAGTGGCGGTCTTTTTTGGCACATCAAAGAGATTTAAGGGTTCATGCCGAATTACACCCATGAAAAACAGACTATTTTTCAATAATTTTTTTAGTAGGTTCAGTTGTAAATATAAATATGGGAGGGGTTTTACTTCAATAAATATAGTGTCGAAGTATATGAAAACAATTTTTTTTGTTTATTTTTCCGATTTTTTGTTGTTGTAACAGACGGTTGAAAAAAATTTAAAAAAAAGAGGGCTTCGCCTTGTTGATGGTATCTCCGAGATGGATGGTCTGAAACTAAAAAATGAAAAAGTTTTAGATTCAGTATGATAAGGGCTATGGCATGAATAGACAGATTTTTGATTTTTTGAAAATTGACAAAATGGCGGACATTTTTCGAAAAAATTCCAAAAATCATCATTTTTTTCCCCGTTTTTGCCCTTAAAAAAATACTTAAAATCAAAATTTCAAAAAACTGTCTATTCATGCCATAGCTATAGTTATAGAGAACATGTGGTAAAAATTTGGTGAAGATCGGTTCAGTAGTCACCGAGATTTTATCAACAAGGTGCCGAAAAACGTTGTTTCGAGAAAAACGCGATCAAAGTTTTTTTTAACGAAAAATCGTAAAAAAATCTCACCTGCGCTTAATCAGCGATGCCTGCACAATACAATATGCCTTCTGTATGTTCACAATTAACGTTTTCATCCAAAACAGCGTTTCTGCGGATGATTCTGGCTTTCTTAGAGGCAATAGTGCTGATGCGCGTCAGCATCTCGTACGCGCTGTCGGTCACGGTAATCAGCAAATTGTATGGCGGCCGGGCCGATTTTAACGCCCATTAATATAGTTAGAGTGTCAAAAATATAGTTAGAGTGCTCCGATCTTTATCAAATTTTAATATGATATTTCTATATATATATAGTTTCCAAAAATGTAATAAAAAAAAAATCGATTTTTTGAAAATTACAATTCGGAATGAACCCTTAACGCAATAATTACTGCTTGTAGGGCTACACTGACGTTTGTTCATTGTGCGCGGCATTTGTATTCTGCCCGGAGTGTGTGACAGTAGTGACAGATGATCGACGATAACTACGGTTGAGTATTCTATGGCTATGAATTGGTCAAATGAACTATGTCATATTTAACGCCACTGTTATTGGCGATGATGGACATTGACGTTGAATTTGTAGTGTGGCCATCTCGTTATCGCATTGAATTTGTAGTGTGGCCATCTCGTTATCGCGTTAATTTTGTTGCCGTTATTAATGGCTTTGATAGGCATTGATATTTTTGCCATTAGTGTGGCCCCAGTATTAGCGAGTCTCCAGAAATTTGTCGTGACTGGTTAAATAAAATTGTTTACAAATACTAAATATAATAATAACTAATAATAATAAATACATACATTTTTATAACAAAATGTAAAAAATAAAATGTATAAAATTGAAGAAAAGTTAATATTTTTGCATATAATAAAAAAACAAAAAATCAAAAATTAAATTAATTTTTATAATTGTTTAGATTCTACTATGTAGAAATTTTGGTTGTTGTTGCAAGAAAATTATGGAAGAAGTTACTAGATCATTTTCAGTACTTTTGTGCTACTTATACCTTTCCTAAGGTTTCTTGTAATGAATCAATCATGACGCATTGCAGAATAAAGAGCATGTGTCAAAATTTTAACTGTCAGATTAAAATCTCAAAAAATTAAAATTATTTGAAATTTTGTACAGAACAACGTTATTATAAAAATGCTGCGAAATTCTGTCGAAAAGCAATTAATAAACGATGCTACCGACGTAAAAATTTTCTAATTCAAATTTCGTTGACAGCTGATATGATTTTTTAGTTTTCAAAGTCTCTTTGCAATTTATTTGAGGTACTGAATATTTGAAACAAACAAAAACAGCATTTTTAGGGTTCCGTAGCCAAATGGCAAAAAACGGAACCCTTATAGATTCGTCATGTCTGTCTGTCTGTCCGTCCGTATGTCACAGCCACTTTTTTCCGAAACTATAAGAACTATACTGTTGAAACTTGGTAAGTAGATGTATTCTGTGAACCGCATTTAGATTTTCACACAAAAATAGAAAAAAAAACAATAAATTTTGGGGGTTCCCCATACTTAGAACTGAAATTCAAAAATTTTTTTTCATCAAACCCATACGTGTGGGGTATCTATGGATAGGTCTTCAAAAATTATATTGAGGTTTCTAATATCATTTTTTTCTAAACTGAATAGTTTGCGCGAAAGACACTTCCAAAGTGGTAAAATGTGTGCCCCCCCCCCCTCCTGTAACTTCTAAAATAAGAGAATGATAAAACTAAAAAAAATATATGGTGTACATTACCATGCAAACTTCCACCGAAAATTGGTTTGAACGAGATCTAGTGCGTAGTTTTTTTTTTAATACGTCATAAATCGTAAACCGCAATTTACTTTTCATTCAATCAACTCAAATAAAAAAACAAGCCTATATGGGCTCGCATATAGTTAGATCTAAATCCCATCATTTAGGTACCTAATTATAATGTTTACTTATCAATAATTTAATTTAAAAAAAAATACACTATTATTAAAACATCGATCAAAGTTACAACGAACTACAAGAACTTTTATATTATGTTACTTGCTGCTACGGACCCCTTCATGGGCGAGTCCGACTCGCACTTGGCCGATTTTTTTATATAACTTTCGGTATTATGCAAAAAAACAGGAAAATAGTCAAAGATCATTGATATTGAAGTCTTTTTTAATATTAACACGCTTTCATAGACTAAGTTATTTAAATAACAAATGAAGCGATTTCCCAATTTATATGATTGCAACTAGATCGGTTTATAGCAAACACCTGGGAGGAAAATTCCTTAAAATTTGCGTGCCTTTCGTTCCATTCATCAGCTCAATTTACGTCATGCCAGGTTCTGTCGTTTGCGCTGGTTAACTCTTTTCAAACTTTCAAATTAAGGGGGTAGTCCAGTGAAAACGACTGTTTTTTCAACGATTTTTTTTTCATATTAGAAGTCAATTTGTATTCAAAAATTTTTTGACATATGATAGTACAACTATTAAAATACACAAATAAAATTTTTTTTTTTGTTTTCGATGAGTCATCTCGACAAAATGGCCGCTCCAAAAAAAAAAAAATTTTGTTGGCGGACGTCGAATCTCTGCAACGGTTCATTTGAAACAAAAAATTCAAACGAGGTTTTAATCTGTAGAACATTGGCTATCGTCGGAACTAGAATTATTAATTTTCAATCAAAAATAACAAAATGGCAGCATTTCGAATTTTTCGGGTGTTTTTCGGGTGCTTAATTTGTTTATAACTTTGTAAATAAAAAATGGATTTTAATAATTCTAGTTCCGACGATAGACACACAATCAAGAAATATACAGCTAAATTTTTAGATCAATCGGAGCAAAAGACTCTGAGATCTGACGTCCGCCGAGTCAAAACATGCTGTTTTCAGAAAAACGCGTTTAAAGTTTTTTATGCGGGAAAAAGCTAAAAAAATTAATTTTACCTTAGTCAGCGATGCCTGCTCCATACATAACGCGATGCCTCCTAAATACATAACTAACCTTAAATATAAAGCAGAAGGACCTAGACCGTTATAAACCGAAAAAAAATGGGCGAAGCAAACAGAAATACAAGAGTCCTCCTTGCTCCGAAACACGCCAGGGGACCTTCGAGCGCTCGGCTTACACGTCTCTCGAAAACTCTCTGTATCCTTAAAACTATTCAATATTTTGCTTAGATATTTTAAGGGAGTATTTTCGAGGTGTAGTAGAGTAGATTTAAGCAAAAAACAAAAAAAACGAAAATTTTTTTTTTTTCACTGGACTACCCCCTTAATTGCTTTCCTTATTTTTTTTTTTAATAGCCCTAGAAAGAGAAGAACAAGGCGGTACAGCCCTGCGGCGACATGCATGCCACCGTTTTTTCACCAGAGGCAGTGAAAATAAATTTCGCGAGCGAATTGAAGACAACAGGAAGGAGTTATTGCATTAGGCAGGTGGTTAATCACAGCCAATTAAATTTTCTCCTGCGGTGCTAGCTATAAACCCGGTCGAAATGTAGGTTACTCCTGCTGGTACATGGGGCCTCCGAGGCCTCGCGGGCCTCCTGGGAAAAGCGCTAATAAGTCACCATAAAGACAATACCGCTGGCGGCGCGGCTCTAAACCTCGAAATGGGGCCCCGTCGACGAAGAACGTCGATGCAGGCTAATTAGCGAGCCGAATTTCGTCGTCTTCAAATGTTCGTCTTGCCTCGTCGTCGTCGTCGTCGTGCATTAATATCAATAAAAGAAATCTCGGCGCTCTGGCACGCTACCAAAATTAGCAAATGAGGGCCAGTTTGCGCCGGGTACCGATTGGAACGGCAGAAAAATGTGCTATAACTCTTAATTCGCATTAGCCGGTCGTGGGAGGAGGGCTAAGGGCTAAAACGGCTAAAGGCTAAAAAGGCTAGACCAGCCGATTCGTCAGGGGACCCGTGTGTTGTGTTGTGTTGTTTCCTTTGGGGAGGACGCAGGCGAAGGGTTGTTTACGAAGGGTTGCATGTCGTCACGTTATTGGTGTCTGCAGTAATACTCTCTCCCAGAACAAAGTTATTGGTAGCAATAAGAAGGAGATTTCCGTTCGCGTTCCTCCGGAGATTGTTTCCTGCGTTGGGGCGGAAAAAATCGATCAGCTACGAATGAACGGGTGATTTAAAGACACGTTAAAGATATTTTACGGCCAAACTCCAAACGGGGAGGGGAGGGGACGAACGCACGCGGGGGCGGGCACTTTATCGCGGCAAGAAAAATGTCAAAGGGTTTGATTGAAACTATCCCGGAACACATAAAAGTAAAACTTGCCGACACAGAAAAATGCGATATTCGACCTTGACGTAATAAAATATTGCCGCGGTATCACCGTTTTAACCCTAGGTCAGTTCACCTGCTGCGAGTTGAGAAGTTTTTTTTTTTCTCAAACACGCGAAAGGGTTTACACTTTTCCCTAAGTTTTCATAAAGGTTTTGAATTTAGTTTTCATAAAGTAGTAGTCAAATGAGAGAATTTCGATTATCAGCCAAGGTGTTCTGTTCCAATTGTCGCTACAAATTCTACAACTTGTTTTAGGGTACAGTCGATCCCAAGTCGGGTGTCCAATTTGGCTGAACATTTGTACACTTATTCCAGACTACAAAATATTATGATTTGCAAATTTTCAGTCCAAAATATTCAAAATGGCTTCTTATATGGACATTTAAAGGTTTAGCTATCGTCTCGAGTGGTTATTTTCAATGCATTAAGATCAAATTGCTCAAAAAAAATATCAGCAATATAATTTCCAATATAAAATATCCCGCCACACACGATTCCGCCATTAGAATTGGCAAAAAAGTTGAAGAAAAGTCGGAAAATGGAAAAAAATTTTTTTGGAAAATTGAAGTGTCCAAATTTTCAGTCAAATCGGAAACCCGACCTAGGATCGATCGTACAACCGACGTGGAAGGACCCTTTAGTTTTTAGTCAGTTTTTCTAGAGCTACGCATACAATTTGTTATATATTCCCAACAAACAATATTTTTTCTTATAAAGCCCTCTAAGAGTTATGTGAGAATTAAAATGGGCTTAGCTTTAGATAATACCTTCAAAAAGTAATTCCTTAACTAATTAATTAATTCTTAAACACCATTCCTAGCCAAGAAGTAGCGTATGAAATGAATCTGTTAAGGCGTTATAATATTTCCTGAAGAGTTCTTCAAATCACTTCTAAGAAATTTCAAAAGCGAAATTAACTGATAAAATTTGGTGTGATACCTCCAAAAAATGCTTATCGCTCTCAAAATTTTGCAAATTAATCGACATGAAATGATTAAAAAAAGATTTTTATTTTTAATTCAATTAATTATCATTGAATAGTTTGAAATTTCCGAGAAATTAATTTTTTTTTCTACATTTTGTCAATGGAAAGCAAAATATGGCCAGTTGTTGTTGTCTTTCATTAAGTCTTTATAAAACTACTTCTAAAAAGTCACGAAAATCCTTATTTTTATAACAATCTTAGTTTAACTTCATACAAAATTACGAGCACATATGGTTTTTAAAATAGATTTGTAGAAATCTTCTTCGTATAACGATCCTCTAAGATCGTAGTTCCAGAGATCAGTTATTTGTTTTTAAAAAGATTTAAGTTAAACTATCACAAGAATGTGTTCTTACTTTTCTTATAAAAACACTAACAAAAAATTATTGTAAGACAATAATCAGAATAACAAGTGTTCTGAAAAGTCAATGTTACTTCAAAGTGTTTCAATCAATTCTTAGGGAGACTATTGGAATTGATTTTTAGATTAAGGAAAACTTTTCTATGAAAAAATCGACCGGTCTTGTTCTCATTGATATACAATCAGCTTTCGACACGTTATGGCATGATGCTCTAGTACATAAAATGATGGCCTTTGGTTTTCCTTCTAATATAACACGTTTAATTCAGAGCTTTTTATATAACAGAAAGTTCAAAGTGCATATTGCCCCTGAATCTTCAGCTGCCATTAATATTACATTAGGGGTTCCTCAAGGCTCTGTTTTGGGCCCAATTTTATATAATATATACACAGCAGATTTTCCAAGCGTCCCACAGTGTCTCTCATCTATCTTTGCCGATGATACTGCTATTTTCAGGTCGCAAGAAGACGCTGCTCACATTGGACATTATCTGCAGAAAGGGCTTGAGGTTCTTTATAAATATTTTCATAAGTGGAAGATAAAAATTAATTTGGATAAAACACAAGCAATGTTCTTCACTCGAAGAAGACATCCACGTTTTTTGCCTAGCTGCAATATATTATATTAATATAAATGGTTGTAATATTCCTTGGACAGATACTGCAAAATATCTAGGTATTATATTAGATAAAACTCTTACGTTTTCAAAGCACATAAATTATGTTATACAAAAAGCCAATATTCTAATTAAAATATTGTATCCATTCATAAATAGAAGCTCAACCGTCAACTTAGAAAACAAGCTTGTAATTTATAAAGTTATATTTCAAGCCTTTATGTTATATGGAGCATGGTTTCAATGTGCACGTTGTCATATTAAAAATGTTGCAAACTAAGCAAAACAAAATACTCAAGATGATATTTAATTTACCATGGCACTTCTCCATCTCGGAATTGCACGATTTAGCAGAAGTAGAACTTATAGCTGCGAAGTGTAAAACAATTGCTAAAAATTTTTTTCGAAAAGTGCTCCTTTTCAGAAAATCCTTTAATTGTAGAACTGCGTCCAATTGGATTGTAGTAATAGTAGTCTTAAGTAGTTTTAAGTTTTAAAGTAATGGATTTTTCTCTTATTTTTATAGTAGTTAAGTAAGGTACTTTTCACTGGGTTTTTCTTCAACTGTATTTTTTTTTTCCCAAGTATCTCAATGTTAAAATCAAAACCTCTTTTGCTAGCCTATATTAAAAACTTTATAGATGAATGCACTTGGATTCTAGCTCTAAAATTAAGATTCTTATTGTATAAATAATCTGTACATCATCTTATGAAATATATATCTATCTATCTATCTATCTGTCTTTTAAAAACCTTTTCACATTGTAAAGAATTTTATTTTTATACTGAAAGATTATTTGGTTTAATAAAGAAACCGTTTTATGGGAAAAAACGTACATAAACAATATTTTATCAAGGAATTATAACTAGAAGAAAATCGTATTTAGAAATTTACTATAATTGTAATGTTATCTAAACACAAATAGATGATTAATCTTTAGAAAAATTGTTTAAAACTTTACTTGATATTTTGAATACATTAAATAGTTTTCAAAATTGAATGTTTCATCATTATTATTAGATGTTTTCCAAACCTTTTCTTTTAAAATCTGTAATATGATACTCTTATTACGTTGGTATATTTATCAAATGAATGTGTCATAAATTTCACCTTATTGGCTTTTGTTTATTTATCTAAGCACAATATTATCCAGTTCAGTTTATCAGTTTCAGTTTAAATGTTCATAGTTAAAATACGAATATTTTAAAAAAAATTATTTAATTCGATTTACTCATATTTAGGTTTTTTGTTGATTTTATTTTGTTTATTCTTTTACTATCCAGTGAAAAAATATATTGTTGAGTCTCCCTCGTAGTCAGCATCTAAAAACAAAAAAAATGAAATCGTGAGCGAAGGCTCGAAATTGCGTGGACGACTCACCTTTCTGTGCGAGCACCTGTGGTCCTGATCTACAACCCAGCGATCCTTCGAGGCACATCCTAAAAATAAAAACAAATTTAAATCATTTAGTATGCATGAACACTGCAAAAGTCAACAAACTAAATGTAAACAAACACTGAAATCGCGCGAAAACTAATCGATTGCATGATGACGACAATTAGAACACATAACATCTTCTTATATTCACGCACGCATGATTAGCAATCAAGATCCCGGACAATTAAATTGAAAATAAAGAACAGAATTTAAGAAATACTCACCTCGATAAAATCCAAAGCCGGCTGCCATCACTTTCACTACACATTTGTCATTTTCAACTTGAAACATTGAAGTTGGCGATCGTTTCTAATCGGTTCGCTCAGGAACAGAGGGAAACGAATCGCCCAACAAGGACCAACGAACTATATATTAAGAGGATGGCATTAGAAGGAGGCTAAGGAGTTATTTCGAATTGTTTAAAGGGGAAATGTAGAGTAGCCGCAAGCATATGCGTAGGGGGTACCTGTGATTGGTGCTTCTGGCACGCATACCAGAGTAGCGACCACGGTACCCTTTCGCTACCGTTGACACGGCTCGGCTACCAGAGAGTTCCGGGATCTGGATTATTCGCGAAGTGAAGTAAGAAGGTGTTACACGGAGAAATTAAGTCGGAAAAAATAGTAAAAAAAGTATTTCAGTTTTTGTTCAGTTTCTTATTATAAATCGTTCTTTTTGCTTAATTTGTAAGTTCACATCATAGTTGGTTTTTAATTTCAGTCATTTAATTTGCATCAATATAGAATTTAATTCTTGCTTTTTTGTCCTCAAATTACGCTATTTTAATTGAATTTTCTTAGCTTAGATTCAAATTTAATTTTATTTAGAGTCATTTACATTAATTCAATTTTTTATTATTTGCATGAATTTAGAGTATTTATTTGTATTGCTTGTTTTTTTTTTTTTTGAATATTAAATTAAGATTTAAGAAACACGCATTTATCATTTAATATACACTCATTTGCATGTGATCCATATAGTGCAAACTCGAAAAAAAAGGGCAAGGGGAGGAAAAAAGGTTCAAAAATTCGTTCGCGGTTTTTTCACGTTCAGCGGCGCCTGAACATTTGGTCCTTCGGAGCCGGATCCGTTACGGAAGATCCAGCTATTTCTTAACGGTCGGTCCGCGAGTGAATTTTCCTTGCATATTGTGCAACTAGTCTCCTGTACGGAGAAAACTAATCACTAATTAAAATGGAAGCGCTTATTAAAAAGCAAAGGGCTCTCAAAAAGACGTTTGAAATTATCGTACGTAACTTTCGGAAAACTTCCAAAAGCCGCTATACGAGTGGCTATCTCAAAGGTCGTCTTGAGGCCCTCAGCGAAATTTGGCAATCCTATCACGAGAATTTTCTGGCAGGATGTGAAGAATTTGATTCCGATACAGATTATGCAGTCGTAGAAACCGAATATGCTCAATTCGAGGATCAATTTTCCGATTTCAAAGGAGAATTGGAGGAGTTATCAAGTAAACTCCTATCAACGTCGTCGCAAACGACACAAAACAGTGTTCAAAAAATAAACTCAATACAGAGTGAATTCAAACTTCCTCCCATCAGCATTCCTAAGTTCGACGGAAAATACGGTAGTTGGAGTTCCTTCAAAGATTTATTTATATCTCTTATTCATCAGAATAATATCTTGTCACCGGTGCAAAAGTTGCATTATTTGAAATCAAACATTTCAGGTGATGCCGAGCAAATGCTCAGACATCTGCAAATGACTGATGGCAATTATCAGATAGCGTGGACCGCACTAACAGATCGCTATGAAAACAAACGCATGCTTGTGGAAGACCAATTATCGCGCTTAATGGCAATTTCTAAAATTTCTAAAGAAAACGCTCAGAGTTTGCAACAATTATTGGACACTACAAATGAGTGTTTAGCGAGCCTCAAAAATCTCGGTATGAAAACGGACGACTGGGATCCTCTGATCGTTTTTATAACTGCACGAAAGCTGCCGTCTGAAACGTATCGGCTGTGGGAGACAAAATATGAGACAAGCAAGGAAGTTTTAACTTATAATCAATTAAAGCAATTTTTAGAAGGCAGGTATCAAACGCTGCAGAGGATCTCAGCCGTAACACAAGCACAAGTGACACCTTCTGCTTCGCCCACGAATTCGCGAACTAATGCGACACCAAACAAAGCGGTGAAATCCTTCCACCGCTCTGTTTCCCACGAATGTGCAGTGTGTAAAAAACAACACACTGTACGACAATGTCCTGAATTTCAGAAGCTTAATGGGAAAAAGAGGCGCGAACTGACCCAGGCAAAGGGTCTATGCCTCAATTGTCTTTCACGAAGACACCAGACTAAAGAGTGTAAAAGCTCCAGCGCATGCTACATCTGCAGCGCGAAACATCACACTCTTCTGCACGAAGGCTTTCAAAATCAGGACTTGAATCAAACTGATTCCAAGGTGAAAACCACTCAACCTTCTGCTTCTTCGCAGCCGAAGACAACTCCCGTGAAGGACAAAACGTCGTCCGAAGAATCACGTGAAGTCCGCGCACTTTGCACGACAGAACTTATTTCTGCCTGCACCTTATTGCCTACCGCTCTAGTCAAAGCACACGCACCCAATGGCGAAACTGGGGTTTTCCGAGCTTTGATCGATCAAGGCTCTCAGGCTTCATTCATTTCCGAGGCTGCTGCACAGTCGCTGAACTTAAAACGCCAGCATGCTGCAGCCACGATAAATGGAATTAGCCAAACTCGATCGATCAGGGCAAGGGGATCTGTTTCGCTGACCATCGGCTCTTACACAAATGAAATGAACATAGTACAAACGGAGCTATTGGTCATTCCGTCTATCACAAGCAATCTGCCTTCTTCTAAAATATATCAGATTCCAACCTTGATTGCTGAGCTGGAATTAGCGGACCCCAGTTTTCAGAATCCAGGCAGAATCGATCTGCTTCTGGGTGCAGACTTGTATCCCCAAATTATTTTAGAAGGAATGATCAAGGAGCCCGATGGTCAATTACTTGCGCAAAAAACAATTTTCGGTTGGATCATTTCTGGTCCAACTAATACACGAAGGCCTAACGAAGGTCTTACAAGTCTTCACATCACGAACGGCTTGGAGAGTATTCTCCGAAAATTCTGGGAACTCGAAGAAATAAGTTCCAACCGCGTATGGACGAAAGAAGAACAATTATGTGAGGACATATACAAGACAACAACAAAAAGAGACAAAATAAACGGCCGTTACACAGTCAGGTTACCGTTCAAACATCCGGATGGCGAAGCAGCACTTCTGGGACGATCCAGGGAACAAGCCATGAAAAGACTGCAGCATCTGGAGCATAAATTCGCTCGCAATCCAGAATTCGGCGAACGATATAGTGCCTGCATCCAAGAATATCTCGATCTGGGACATATGGCCGAGATAAAGTTTCCTAAAGAAGAACACGGTCAAACGCCTGAAGGCAAAAAATATTACAAATGTGCATACCTGCCACATCACGGGGTCCTGAAAGAGAGTAGTACCACCACGAAGTTGCGTGTGGTGTTCGATGCTTCGGCTAAGACGTCTTCTGGTGTGAGTCTGAACGAAGAGCTGCTCACTGGTCCCACAATACAGGAGGAGTTAATCCAAATTCTTTCACGATGGCGCACACATAAAATCGCTCTCACGGCTGATGTGGAGAAGATGTACCGACAAATCCGGGTTGATTCTCAGCACACGCCTTATCAACGAATTCTCTGGCGTTGTAACCCAAACGAAGAAATAAAAGAATTTGAGTTGCGCACCGTCACTTTCGGCACATCTGCAGCACCATTCTTGGCGATTCGAACGCTGCATCAGTTGGCGACGGACGAAAGGAACAACTACCCAAAGGCATCAATCATAGCACTAAGGGACTTTTACGTTGATGATCTGATGACCGGAGCTGACAGTGTTGAAGAAGCATCGAATCTTCGTATCGAACTCACGGGTCTGACTAGCTCCGGAGGCTTTCATCTGCGCAAGTGGGTTTCAAGTCACCCCAAAGCTCTCACCGGATTGGGTCAAGAAGACAAGGAAGAGAATCTCGCAATCGATCTCAGCCTAGATGAGAACGTGAAGGCCCTTGGGATCTTATGGCAACCGATTAAAGATGAATTCCAATTTAAAATTAAATTTTCACCTTTACAGGACCTCGTGACTAAGCGAAATGTGTTGTCAGATGTCGCTCGTCTTTTTGACCCGCTTGGCTGGCTAGCACCTGTGATAATCAAGGCTAAAATCATAATGCAGTCATTATGGTTAGAAGGACTTAATTGGGACGACAAATTACCTCCGAAATTATCCAGCGAATGGACAGCATACCGAGAAGCCTTACCGCAACTGGAAGAGATTCGAATTCCCCGCTGGCTGAAGACATCACGAAATCAACCGTGCGAGCTCCATGGGTTCAGTGATGCCTCAGACGATGCCTATGCCGCTGCATTATATGTGAGGGTGAGTAATGGTGAAGGTGTGGTACATGTGCACTTACTTACAGCAAAGACGAGAGTGTCTCCAATCAAGAAGGTATCCACACCGAGGCTCGAACTGTGTGGCGCTGTTCTCTTGGCCAGATTAGTACGAAAAGTAAGAGATATTCTACACGTTGATATCTCAGCCATACACGCCTGGACGGATTCGGCGATAACATTAGCCTGGATTCGAGGCTCGCCGAATCGGTGGAAATGTTTTGTGGCCAACAGGGTAACAGAAATAATTGCAGCCCTCACTCCCGAAATGTGGCATCACGTGAAATCGGAACATAATCCGGCCGATTGTGCCTCAAGAGGTATCACTCCCAAGGAGCTCTCGGTCCACAACCTCTGGTGGCACGGTCCAGAATGGCTACGAAAACCCCCGAACGAATGGCCAATCACCAAAGCAGTCTTCTCCACCGATGAAGAACTGCGTAAAGAAAAGGTCGGTACAAAAACAAACCTCGACGAAAAGGTGACGAGCTTGGTCGCGACGAAAGAAACTCCCGAATTTTGTATGTTTCAACGGTTCTCGTCACTCAAAAGGCTCGTCAGAGTTGCGGCTCATATTTTTCGGTACTTTAGCAACCTTCGAAAGCCAAAGGACGAAAGGACGAATTATAAAAATAAAGCTTTAACGGCTCCTGAATTAAAAGACGCCTTTCAAGCTTTGATTAAAATTTCGCAGAGAGAAATATATACGAGCGAAATTCGCAGCCTCTCTAAAGAAAGATCAGTGCCAGATAAGAGCAGGCTAAGCTCGTTGCACCCTTATCTGGATGATCACGGTGTGATGAGAGTTGGAGGACGTCTACAACACGCAAATCTGTCTGATGAAGAAAAACACCCGATAATTATGTCGCCGAAGCATCATTTGACGAAGTTAATCATCGCGCAAGCTCACCAGACCACACAGCATGGAGGCCCGCAATTGATGCTAGCACATCTGCGTCAACAATTTTGGGTCATTGATGCGAGAAATGCCTTGAGGAATCACTACCATCAGTGCTTAAAATGCTTCAGACAGTCCGCGGCGTCCAGCAAACAACTGATGGGACAACTTCCACGACCTAGGGTGTCGCCTACCAGACCATTCGCGCATGCAGGTTTGGATTACGCCGGTCCTATTGACATTCGCGTATCGAAAGGAAGAGGCAACAAATCGTACAAGGGATATATAGCCTTATTCGTTTGTTTATGTACCAAGGCACTTCACTTAGAAGCAGTAAGCGACTTGACTAGTGAAGCGTTCTTAGCAGCATTCCGTCGCTTCGTCGCTCGTCGCGGTCTTCCAAGTCATCTCTACAGCGACTGCGGCACCAACTTCATAGGCGCTGAAAGGCAATTAAAAAAGGAGCTCAAACAAGCCGGGATAGAAGAAAACGCGGCGAACCTGTTCGCAAATGACGGCGTGGAGTGGAATTTCATACCTCCAGCTTCACCACATTTCGGCGGACTGTGGGAGGCTGGAGTCAAATCAACGAAGTACCACCTCAGAAGAGTCATAGGGAACTCTACTCTCACCTATGAAGAACTGGCAACAGTGCTTTGTCAGATTGAGGCTTCGTTGAACTCAAGGCCTCTGTGTCCACTCACAAATGATCCGTCTGACCTCAACGCACTTACTCCGGGACATTTTTTAATGGGAGTGGCCCCACTGGCACCACCGGAGCCTCGGCTGATAGACCTCAGCCAACATTCCTTAACTCGATGGCAAGTCCTTAAACAGATGCACCAACACTTCTGGAACAGATGGAGCAAGGAATACTTGAGCAGACTTCAACAAAGACCAAAGTGGACGAAGGAATTCGCGAATCTAGAGCCAAATGCGCTTGTTCTCGTGAAGGACGAACGATTTCCTCCTTCAAAATGGCCTTTGGGCCGAATTATAGAGGTTCATCCCGGTAGTGACGGTCTTGTTCGAGTAGTCACTGTCAAAACTGCGACTTCGACGTTAAAACGGCCTATAAGTAAAATTTGCGCGCTGCCCGAAGCCGATACATTAACAAATTAACATGAAAATTTAACGAGCCACCCCTTTTCAAAACATAAAAACCGCACGTACGTCACACCAAACAACTAAACGAACGAGACAAGACATGGACAAAGCGTACCTTAAATTGAAATACCATATCCACCGGCATTTCAAGGAGGCGGAGGAATGTTGAGTCTCCCTCGTAGTCAGCATCTAAAAACAAAAAAAATGAAATCGTGAGCGAAGGCTCGAAATTGCGTGGACGACTCACCTTTCTGTGCGAGCACCTGTGGTCCTGATCTACAACCCAGCGATCCTTCGAGGCACATCCTAAAAATAAAAACAAATTTAAATCATTTAGTATGCATGAACACTGCAAAAGTCAACAAACTAAATGTAAACAAACACTGAAATCGCGCGAAAACTAATCGATTGCATGATGACGACAATTAGAACACATAACATCTTCTTATATTCACGCACGCATGATTAGCAATCAAGATCCCGGACAATTAAATTGAAAATAAAGAACAGAATTTAAGAAATACTCACCTCGATAAAATCCAAAGCCGGCTGCCATCACTTTCACTACACATTTGTCATTTTCAACTTGAAACATTGAAGTTGGCGATCGTTTCTAATCGGTTCGCTCAGGAACAGAGGGAAACGAATCGCCCAACAAGGACCAACGAACTATATATTAAGAGGATGGCATTAGAAGGAGGCTAAGGAGTTATTTCGAATTGTTTAAAGGGGAAATGTAGAGTAGCCGCAAGCATATGCGTAGGGGGTACCTGTGATTGGTGCTTCTGGCACGCATACCAGAGTAGCGACCACGGTACCCTTTCGCTACCGTTGACACGGCTCGGCTACCAGAGAGTTCCGGGATCTGGATTATTCGCGAAGTGAAGTAAGAAGGTGTTACACGGAGAAATTAAGTCGGAAAAAATAGTAAAAAAAGTATTTCAGTTTTTGTTCAGTTTCTTATTATAAATCGTTCTTTTTGCTTAATTTGTAAGTTCACATCATAGTTGGTTTTTAATTTCAGTCATTTAATTTGCATCAATATAGAATTTAATTCTTGCTTTTTTGTCCTCAAATTACGCTATTTTAATTGAATTTTCTTAGCTTAGATTCAAATTTAATTTTATTTAGAGTCATTTACATTAATTCAATTTTTTATTATTTGCATGAATTTAGAGTATTTATTTGTATTGCTTGTTTTTTTTTTTTTTGAATATTAAATTAAGATTTAAGAAACACGCATTTATCATTTAATATACACTCATTTGCATGTGATCCATATAGTGCAAACTCGAAAAAAAAGGGCAAGGGGAGGAAAAAAGGTTCAAAAATTCGTTCGCGGTTTTTTCACGTTCAGCGGCGCCTGAACAATATAAATATGAACTTCCGCTGGAATTCTTTTAAATTAGATATATAGGCAATAAATTAGATATACAGGGTGTCCGGTAAGTAGTGCGCGAAAATTAAGGGGATGGTAGCTTGGGTCATGACCTACCAGAATATCAAAATATGACCTAAGTGAAAACCTCACCGTTTTCGAGATATTTGGGTTTTTATGAAAAATTTAATTTGATTTAAAATGAACATGGCAATATCTAAAATGGGTGATTCTGAAATTTGCATCAATTAAGCATTTTTTTGAATTGCTTTCCCATCACTGCCTAGTACATTTTTTTTTTTTTCACCAGTCCAAAGTAGAGTCAAATAATTTTGAACAATAAAAAAAAAATTTTGATTATTTTTTTTCTCGACGGTCTTGTGTTAGTAATAAAAAATGGCATGCTTACCAGGTAGGGCAACTTATCTAGAATATTTTAGCAAAAATAAAATGAGAACATGTCTTTTTATGTGCACCAACTAGTCAATAATCTGAAATTTAATTTTTCATAAAAACCCAAATATCTCGAAAACGGTGAGGTTTTTACTTAGGTCATATTTTGATATTCTGGTAGGTCATGACCCAAGCTACCATCCCCTTAATTTTCGCGCACTACTTACCGGACACCCTGAATAGGCCAATTCTTTAGAAACATGTTTGTCCAAATTGATTTAAATAAATCAATAGTTGTCTTTAGCAATCACTATTTCTTTCAGCATTTTTCTTTTCATAGTCTACTACGTATTTCAAAAGAATATCGATAACTAAATTGTGGAGCTTCCTACTATTTAAAACTACTTAATTCCACATAGAAAATTTGTAACTAAATTATTCCCTGTACATAAGTTTATAATAGGTGAATATATGACAAAAGTATCCCAAATAAGGTCGAATCTATTACCAGGACGATATTCTATTTTACTCAATCTATAAAGAGAAAATTAAAACGAATTTTGAAACTTTTCGACATCCTCAATAGAATCCATAGAAATAACTTGAATTCCCCGAGAAGGACCTCAGAACTGCACAGCAGCCAATTTAGCCGCCCTTAAAGCCGGCCAGAGCTATTTAGATAGTGATACAGTCGTCGTGTCCCTCGTACGTTCGGGAGGACATACACACATATGTTTAATATAATGAGCTCCCAAAAATTTCATATAAAACTAGAGAGCATCTTTCGGTGAGAACCCTTTTGCACGTCGAACAGAACGTCTGGTGTAGGGCGCCCCTGCGGAGGAGCGTGTGCGTACATTACAGAATTGGCTGAGAAAGGACCCGAGCCAAGTCCCTCAGAACTAGCTGCAAATGAGCAACAATAACCCAGAGGAAATTAAAGAGCACAGCATCCGAATATGCCTTCACGTGATGTGCGGGGGTGGGCCCGACCCGCTCAGACCTAATTTAGACGTGTAGACACTGTCAACACTTGTGCGGGAGTAACTCTTCAAAAGCCCACCCGTACTATAAAAGGAAATTAAAATATTTCTTTGTCTGAGGACACGGAGAGCTCGGGGCCGATTATGTTGCCTGGTTGCTGTAAGATTTCACCATGCCAACAGGGATTGAAATTATCACGTGTTTGAGTGACACGAATTATTTCATCTTCGCCATCATCTGGCCCAACCTGACCCCCTGTCGCTATTTAGAAGGATTATAAAAATAGTTCTAGGCTTCAGTTAAAACACGAAAACAATTCAATCTGCACGAGATAAAGAGCTATCTTGAAAAAACCTTTTTTAAAGTCTTCAAATTTCGGGGGGGTATCGTATCATATTGTGGGGCAATAAATTGATACGACGCGCAACAGATACTCTTAAAATTCGAGGGGTCGACCTGTTTGCATATTAAACCAGGAATTGATTGAATCAACAGAGGGGATGCCAATAAAATTGATGACGGTGCCAGTGATGAGCAAAACCGATATCATTTTTTATTAAATTTTCTGAGGAATAAGCCGTTGGGGTTTCCACTCAGATTTCTTTTTCAGATTACAAAACATAAAACGCCACCGATAAGATTTTTAAGGATTTTTATATAGTTTTACGAAAAGTGGTGTTGAATTTCAAGGAAAATTATTTTACAATTGTGTTGGCATTAACAGAAAAATCAATTAAAATTAATATGCTTTTAGTTATCTTATATAAATTATGAAATCTTTTACTTCATAAGTTTTTAATATGAACCTTTTAAAGTAAAATATTATTTTAATTATATTCACTATTAAACAAGCATGGCATAAATATTTATTTAATATTATGGATATTAAAAAATCCTTTTGTTTATATATTGGGATGTTTCACGCAGAACGGATCACCTGCATACCCAAAATTGGTGTTAATGAACCTTGACGTTCGAGACAGTGGCGTAGCTGTGGTCAGCGTGGCCCCCCCGCAAAAATGTTAACGGGGGCCCCCCTTAAATAACCCAATAACCCATCAATCTGAAATTTTAATATCTTAATAAAAATCAATAATGTAAAATTTTTAAACTCCTCAATTCCAATAGCTAAGGAAAACTAAACTTCAGCTCTGTTATATAGTTAAACAGAAAATTGTAGAATTTATTCATAAGGCTAATAAATGGATTTTAATTCAGGTTAAAAAATTAAAATGAAAATTATTTCATTAGGTTATATTATAAACAAATTACATGTAATGTTCCAGTTTATGAACGAAATCTTTCTGAGCGCTTGGCATTTTTATTTGCGAAGTCTTCTATTATCGTATCGATATTTAATTTTTTAGCTCTCTCGCATTCTATTGACAACATAGCCAAACCTGTTAATCTTGCTTGTGACATCGTGCTTCTCAAATAGTTTTTTATTATTTTTAGCTTCGAGAAAGACCGCTCTGCTGATGCTACAGTAACAGGTAATGTCAAGTATAACTTTATCGCTATTATTACATCGGGGATGTTACTTACAAACGACGAATGATTTTTGATCAAATATTTACAAAGATCGCCGATTGACATATTATTTGACAGATGTTTCTTTATTAAATTTCTAAGTGACAAAAGCTGATGAGTAAAATCAATAGACAGTTCTTCGGAATAAAAACTTATTAAATCTTCTGATGCTTTCGATAATTCTTCATCCTCCATTCTTTGCAAATTTACTGGAAAAAGGCAGCGAAATTGTTGGCTTACTTCTCTTACTCCTTCGAATCGAGTGCTTAATTGTCCAATGATAATATCCAGGTGGGCGTTAAAAATATGAACTTTAAAAGACTGCTTTGCATCTAGAATTGTTTGATGAGCTGACTCGTCGAAAAAAGTTTTCGTTCGTTTTCGCCTTTTTTCTTGAAAATTAACATCTATTCCCCAACTCTCAGCTAAAATAGACGATTCTTTAACTATGCTTTCAAAATTATTTCGCAAGTTTTTAACATTTTCAAGTGATGTTTGCAATAGCTCTGTGGCATATAACAAGTCGGTTTGTTTTGATTGTAACTGTTTTGATACAAAATTTGTAATTTCCAGTACTTTGCACTCCAAGACGAGAAAAATTACGAATTCAAATTTGTTCATATTATTATATAGAATTTGTGCATCATCTCTCGTTTCCCTATCATTGGATACTAGATTTATTTTTAATAAGGCTTTCATAACTTGTTTAAAGCCTGTACGACAAGCATAAATAGCATCGTGTCTGGATGACCACCGAGTTGTACACAATTTTTTTAATACAGGATGTTTTAGAGCATCTGCAGCCGTTACTTCAAGTAAAGTTTCCCAACGCTTTATACTGACACTAAAGAACACATATACTTTCTGGAGAATTTCATAAAAAGTTTTCATCTGTGCTAAAGATTTAACAGAGTCTTCCAAAACTAAATTTAAGTTATGAGCTAGGCAGTGTACATAAGATGCTTTTTGCTGTATATTTTTGATTCGTTTTTGTAAACCAGAATACATTCCACTCATTACGTTTGCCCCATCATATCCCTGACCACGACAATTTTCAATAAAAATATTATTATCTTTTAAAATTTTCAAAATCTCAGTTTCTAGCCCATTGGCACTTTGGTCAATAACATTAAAAAATCCCAAAAAACTTTCTTGGACAATTAACTCACAAAGATTACCATCGTTATCGTAAATTGTAGTAACATATCGAATAACAACACTTAGTTGGTCTTGTTTTGATATATCTTGTGTTGTATCTAAGATTAAGGAATAAAACGTACTATTTTGTATATCCTGAATGATGCCTATTTTAACTTGAAGAGATAGTAACAGAATTAGTTCATTTTGTATCTCGGGACTTAAGTAATTTATTCTCTTATGCTCTGAGTTCATTAGGCTATATAAGATGCCATCATATTTTGCCAAGAGATCAACTACAGATAAGAAGTTACCTCTGTTGTGTACGTCAACTTCTTTTTCTTTCTGTTCACGGTGTCCACGAAAAGCTAAATTACAACTGGCCAACATCAAAATAACATCAACAATTCGCTTCAAAACTTCTTTCCAAAAAATAATTTTTTCTTTTAATTCTGAGTTTAATAAGCTGTCAATGGTTTTGTTATTTTTCCACAAATCATAATGGTATGCAGCTTCTAAATGATACTGAGCCTTTTCGTGATGCTTTATTTTTTTGGAAAGTCCTTGCCAGTCGTTTATTCCTTCTGTCCATTTAGAACGAAAAGAAGGGCTCATTCGGTCTCCGAACAGCCAACATGGCTCACAATAAACTTTATCGAGTAGGTTTGAATAGCATAACCATTTCCTTGATAATGTAAGACTTGCATCGTTTGTTTTTATAGTATAGTATTCTATAGAAAAACTTCTATTATGTGAGTCTTTAGGAAACGGTCCATGCGGTTTACAAGGACCATAGTTCATGATTTGTCTTTTTAGTGCGTCACTTACAATTGGAATATTAATAAAGTATCCCCGATCCGAAGGAAAAGGCTGGTCGCTCCGCGATAGATCAACAGAAACTGAGTCAACGATGTTGTTAGTCTGTTCGTCAATTAATTTTGTATCGAGCTCAGCTTTATCTTTATCTATCTCAGAGCTTGCACTATCGTGAAATTCCGTAATAGGTATATGGACATCGTTGCCAATGGTTTCTGATACCTCAGCTTCTGAAATAAATTAGAAATAAATATTTGAGTACTTGACTAAAATTAAATAACTGGATCTTTTAGTTGTTTTATACTGTTATAAAACATAATACCGTTTTTATTTTTACAAGGAAAAAAAACGAAATCAACCTTATCTTTTTTATTTTTAAATCAAATACTGAAATAGAGTTTTAAAGTTTGTTCGTGTTGATAAGTGAACTGTACGTGCGTAAACTATATTAGCATATGTGTATAGCAAATGTATGAATAGAAAGTATACCATTATTATTTATTACTTTCTGCAAGTGTTGTTAATGCCCGCCCTGATCAACAAAACCTCGGCTTTGCCTCGGTCTTGCGAAAGTCGGGCGGCCATCCACCACGACCACGTGCAGCTCACTCAACTGACCTGGGGTCTAATCACGTCCTTCGAGAGACGCGATACGGTTCGAGATTGACCGTCATCCCACCCCCGCGGGGATAGGGCAGGGGTGGCCAGGGGGACCTTTGTTACATTTTTGTCACGTTTTAGCACATATGTGACGGTCAAACTCGAACGCAATCACGATATCGAAGTGTCGTGATCAGGCCTGTTTCGACGTACCTTAGTCGAACATTAAAATATTATTCCAAAAGGGCATCTGGATCTATTGCACAAAATATAGAAAATCTATAGCTTGACCTCTTATAGTCGAAGCAAAGGATTTGACAAAGGAATCTCAAATTAAAGACTAATTGTTATAGTTTAACGTAATTCTTTATTTTTCGGAAAGATTTTACCTTATAAATTCTACTACAAATTATACAATTTCTTAGGATATATATATTGCAGCCAAATCCTTAGTTATAATTTGCTCTCTACGGTTCGACGTGTATATCGAGGACTTGGAGACAAATTTATTTGGTAATATCCCAAATAAATTGTTTCGTATATCAATGCGAGAAAATATTTTAGCTGGTGATTTTCCCAAGCCAAATATTTTTCCGTGCATTAAAATAGACAAGTAAAATTTTTATTATTCAACACTTAGGAGTTAGACTTGGAAAAAAATTCAGTTGGTAATATCCCTAAACTGAAGTTTTTTCTAAGTTTTTAAAATACAAAATAAAAATTAGAATTCAACGATATTGCAATAATTGGAAAGATTTCAGTTGGTGATGTCCCAAACTGAAATCTTTCTAAATATAAAATTTAAATTAACTCCAAAAAAAAATAAAGTTTTAGTCCCCAACGTGTTATATTAATTTAAAATGTATTAAGTCCATAAAAAAAAAACCGGACTTAGAATAATTTCAATTGGTGAACTCCCAAATTGAAATTCCTCTAAGTATAATGTTACGAAAGTTTTGACTCTAATAAGTCCAAAAGAAAACGCAGACTTAGTATAATTTTAGCTGGTAAACTCCCAAACTAAAATTCTTCTAAGTATAATGTTAACGAAGGTTTGACTCTAATAAGTCCAAAGAAAAACGTGAACTTAGAATTATTTTAGCTGGTAAACTCCCAAACTAAAATTCTTCTAAGTGTAACGAAAGCGTGGTAAGTTCCCAACGCCTTTGGTACAAAATCCCTACGCGGACTTAGAATAATTTCAATTGGTAAACTCCCAAACTGAAATTATTCTAAGTATAGTGAAAGCGTGGTAAAATCCCAACGCCTTTGGTATAAAAAATCCTTGGTGGTCGCCCTAAGGTGGAATAGCTCCGGTGATTACCCAAAAACTATTGACTGTCCGAAGCAAAATTCCGCCTTATATAGGCACCAGTGACCGTTAGGTCAGTTTAACTGCTATAAGCTACTCCCTGCGTTACATTCGGCAAGTGTACGCACGTACAAAGTTATCACTTCGACTTAAGTAATCTACTCCTTGCGTTTTACGTAGATGTACGCATGTACAAGGTTGCCGTGATCTGCTCCTTACGATGCGTTTGTCAACGAACGCATGTGCAAAGTTGTTGCGAAGCAGATCGTATGGGAGAAATGCAACTTGAACGCAACCTTCTCCGTACGTTCTCTGCATTTATAAACAAATGCATGTCAATATGACAAATGTCATTTATATTTCTTAGTGCGCGGTGCGGACAATTTTGTTTAATGTTTAGAGGAATTAAACATCCTCCGCCCCCATTGATGCACAATCAAGATAATACTATTATGCTTGACATTTTACAATATGAAATAAGCTATATTTTAATACGAGCAAATAAAAATTCCTTTTTTTTTCTGTTATATTTAGCTTATATTCTATATATAACAACTATGCTGCCTCCCTGTAGCCTTGCCACACCAACTTATTGCGACGCAGCATTAACCGCACCCTGCGTCCTTGTCCTAGGAAGACCGTATACCGTTTCCGCTTCCCTGCCCGGACTTGCTGAAACGGGATGCCTTGCATTTGTGCAAAGGTGATATTGAAAGGTTGGCCTTCCACTGTCCTCAGCTCATAGATCCTTTCCGCCAGACCGCTGTGTGGTTTGCTGGGACCATCGAGTACCGCTTCAGGAGCCTGCGACCGTTTTGGGGGAGTGTTTATGGCTGGCATGTCTGGCAGTTTTGAAGACTTCGGTGGGGTTTCTGGTATTCTCCTTGGGGGTTCCGGGAAAAGCGCCGCCCTTTCCGGAGTTATCAGCACCTCCTCGTAGACGAACTCTTCATATGGCGGTGTTCGTGGTGGAGACCGCATGTTCCATCCCTGAACGTCGTCTTCGGATAAATTCAATTGCAGAATATCTTCCATTTTATTAAATCTATTTAATGAAAACATTGTTTTATTGTCTTTCTGTGGTTTGACAAAGAACGATCACATAGACAGCACGAACATTTATGTTATTGATGTTAAGGTTAAATAGGTAGTGGACAAATTTTACGTATTGGTCTTTTATAGGTGCCTGAGTTAGTTCGTACTGTAACAACTCTGACTATCTCATCGTTGCCGGGATGTAATTCATCTACAATTCCCAACGGCCATTTAGAAGGTGGTGTTGTCTCGTCTTTAATTAAGACAACTTGACCAATCCTTAAGTTCGGGGTCTGAGTCAACCACTTCTGTCGGCTTTGTAGTTGAGATATATATTCTGTTGACCATTTCTTCCAAAATTGTTGCCTTAAACGTTGTATATATCGCCAGTTATTGGTGTACGATATGTTGTTTAATGTTGTGTTTGATTCCGGTGGAGCAAGTAATGATGTGCCAGTTAGAAAGTGAGCCGGTGTAAGTACATCTAAGTTCGATGCGTCGGCAGATATAGCACATAATGGTCGAGAGTTGAGACAAGCCTCTATCTGAATTAACAGCGTATTAAGTTCCTCGAAGGTAAGATTGTTGCCTGATACTGTTCTCTTCAGGTGATACTTTACACTTTTAACACCTGCTTCCCAAAGACCGCCAAAGTGTGGTGCGGAAGGAGGTATAAAGTGCCATCTAGTGTGCTCCATTTGCATGTTGATTTGTGTTACACCATTTTCTATTGCTTTAGCCACTTCCTGCTGTAGTATTTTGTCTGCTTTTACAAAATTTGTTCCATTATCGGAATAAATATTTGCACATAAACCTCTTCTACCAGTAAACCGTCTATATGCTGCTATGAACGCTTCGGCAGTAAGATCTGAAACAACTTCTAAATGCACAGCCTTAACTGCCATGCAAATAAATATGCAGAAGTAGCCCTTGTAGGTTTTTGAACCTCTGTGTTTAGACATCCTCAACTCTATAGGCCCAGCAAAATCAACCCCTGTATTTTCAAATGGGCGTGTTTGATTTACCCTTGCTGGAGGTAATTCTCCCATTATTTGAGAAAATTGTTGATTTCTCAACTTCACGCATTTGATACATTTTAGTATCCTTGAGTTGACCGCTGTTAAGCCGTTTATAACCCAGAAGTAATTACGTATAGTGCTTAGTGTAAGCTGTGCTCCTCCGTGTAGGGTTTCCAAGTGATACTTATCAATGATCAAGTCAGTTATATGGTGTTTCCTCGGAAGAATCATGGGATGTTTCGCATCATGATTTAGTTGCGAATGTTGTAACCTTCCTCCTACTCTGATAGTGCCGTCTTCAGCAATAAATGGATTGAGTTTAAGTAGGTTACTGTTTTTATTCAGTTTTCCTGTCTTTAATTGTCTATATTCCTCAGGAAATACTTCTTGTTGTATTGATCGTATTATGGCTGATTTAGCCTGTTTGATCTCTTGGATGGTAAGGAATCCAACCCGTTGGTTTCGTTTATTTTTGGCATTATGTACAAATCGCATACAATAAGCTACAATACGTATTAGTTTAGAAAAGGATGAATATCTTTCAAAGAGCGTGAAGCTTTCACTTATTTGTGTATTCAGTGTAAGATCACTGTTTGGCTTCAGCTCTAAATTAGTTTGTAGCTCTATCTTATTGTTGTTTGGCCAGTTTTCTGAGTCGTAATGAAGCCATGTAGGACCATTCCACCAAACCGAATTTTTTAATAATTGTGAAGGCATGATACCTCTGGATGCCAGGTCTGCAGGATTTTCCTTAGTTGATGTGTAGTTCCAAGAGTTATTTTCCGAATTTTCATGAATTTCTACGACTCTGTTGGCTACAAATGTGCGCCATTTATTCGGATGACCCTTCAACCAAGCAAGAACTATTTTTGAGTCTGTCCACGAGAAACTTGGAACATGGTCAAGTTGCATGTTTTTTCTGATTTGTTTCATGAATTTACTCAATAAAACTGCACCACATAGTTCCAAGCGAGGCATAGACATTGGTTTAATAGGAGCCACCTTCGTTTTGGCAGATAATAGACTTACGGAAATCCTTCCGCTGCTATCTATTACTCGAATGTAGATGGCTGCGGCATATGCTTGTTGAGATGCGTCGCAAAATCCATGTAGTTGGCATTCCCGTTGTGTTTTGTCTGTTTGGATCCAACGTGGAATTTTTAAGCTTATCAAGCTGTGAAGTTCTTGTTTAAAATTTTCCCATTGATTATATATTTCGCTAGGTGCTACTTCATCCCAGCCACATCCAGAAATCCACAGTTTTTGTATTTGAATTTTTGCTAGAATGACACGGTGAAATCCACCCTAATGGATCATATAGCTTTGAGACTTCTGATAGAATTTTCCTTTTTGTAGTTGCAACCTTGTTGAATTCTTCTACCTTGATTGCGTATGTAAAATGATCACTAACTGGGTGCCAGTAAATTCCTAATGCCTTAATTTGATTTTCTTCTTCAAATGTTAAAGGTAATTGCATTTCACGGTGTTCTGGTGGGATTGTATCTAACAATTCTGAGTGGTTAGCTGCCCACTTTCTCAAATTAAATCCACCTCGACTGAGTAAAGTTATTAACTCCCCTTGCAATGATTTAGCTTCAGTTAGTGTATCAGCACCTGTAAGTAAGTCATCTACGTAGAAGTCATGTATAATTGCTTGGGCTCCATTAGGATATACATCGATTTCATCTCGCGCAAGTTGTTGCAATGTCTTAATTGCCAAATATGGAGCTGATGTTGTGCCGAATGTCACCGTATTCAGTTCGTATTCATGGATAGGCTCTTGTTTATTGCTTCTCCAAAAAATTGTTTGGTATTTCCTATCCACTGAGTCAATTTGTATCATCCGATACATTTTCTCTATATCGGCTGTCATGGCAAACTTGTATTTTCGCCATTTTAATAATGTTGCGCATAATTTTGGTTGAAGCGTAGGCCCAGTCATCATTTGTTCATTTAAACTCATACCGTTTGACGTTTTCATCGATGCGTCAAAAACAACTCTTAATTTGGTTGTCGTGCTTTCTTTGAAGACGGCATGATGAGGCATATAGTAACGTTTAGTATGGTTTGATTTGTCAGCTATGGTCATGTGCTGCAATTCAATATATTCGTTGATGCACTTTGTGTATTCCTTTTGAAGATCCGGCTGTTTTGAAAATTTCTTTTCCAGTTGGAAAAATCGCATCAGAGCTTGTGGCTTAGATTCTGCTAGGCATGGAGGATCCTTGTTAAAGGGTAACCTCACCTGATATTTGCCATCAGGTAGACGAGTGTGTGTCATCTTATAATGCCTTTCACAGCTTTCTTCCTCGTTAGTGAGTTTCCGTTCTTCTGTGATCTCTTCGCATTCCCAAAATTTACGAATTTGTTCGTTTAGTACTTGAATGCTAGGCTGGTCATCCAATGATAATGCTGAAAATGTATTTTCTGGTTTTCCAGGATTATTTGATATTTCGCCAAATATAATCCATCCTAGTTGGGTGTTTTGAGCAACTGGGCCCTCCTTCCTTCCTTTCCGGAGACCATCCAGCAATATTTTTGAAAAAACATTTGCTCCTAAAAGCAAGTCTATTTTTCCAGCTTGCATGAAATTAGGGTCAGCCAATTGAAGACCTTGGATATGTGACCAATCTATTTGGTTTGTATGTTTGGGAGGAAACACGTTTGTGATTTTCCTAAGAACGTATGCGTTTATAGGAATCGTGGTAGTTTGATCGATATGAGATCTTAAATGTAATGAAACTTCCTTAGTGGCGGAAGCTACTTTCGTGGAGCTCAAACCAGTTATTTGTAATGATGTGGGCTTCCCTTTTAGTTGTAAAATCTGACAGACTTCCTCAGAAATAAAGGAGCTTTGTGATCCCAAGTCGATGAGAGCACGAAGAGGAGTTGAAATTCCGTAGTTGTTTTCTACGCTTACGATGGCAGTTGCCAATAAAGACTGTGTTGTATTTTTGTTATAATGACAGTTTGTTCTCTCTGTCTGGTTCTGTAAATGTTTTTCAGATCCCGTATTAGAGCTAGGCTCATTTGTATTTTTGAATTTAATTTTTTCATCATGTAGTAAAGTATGATGACGTTGATTGCATTTGTAGCAATTGTTTTTACTAACGCATGCTTGCTTGCTATGCGGACTTAAACAGTTAAAGCAGAGGTTCTTTTTCTGAACATAACTTTGTTTTTCACCGAAAGTCTTTTGTTTAAACTCATCACATTTGTATAGCGGGTGTGCTCCATTGCACATGTAGCATGTCCGTAGTGTTTTGCATGTTTTCTTCCCATGACGTTGAAAGCAATGAAAACAGATACTGTATTTTGATAGTAAATTTCGCCTATCGTTTATCCTTTTCTGCAAAAACTTGCTACATTGCTGTATTGAATGATTTCCCTTACAAAGAGGGCATTCATTTGTGTTGTTAATGTGATAATTCGTTGTGTTTTTCTGGAGTGTTTGAACCGTTTTAGTTGCTTTTGCTTCAGACATGGCTTCTAATGTCCGATATCTGGCTTCCAGAAAAGTATAGAAATCATCTAGAGCTGGTATATCAGTAGTTTCTGATATCCTTTGTTCCCAAAGTTTTCGTGTTTCTTCGGGCAGTTTTTGTATAGTTATAAAAATGATGATTGCATTCCAATGCGCAACATCTATTTTAAGGGCCTCCAGTTCATGGAGTTGTTCCTTTGTGGTGTCTAAAATACCTTTGATCGCTTTTTCGGTTTCATGCTTTATGACTGGTTGGTTAACCAGTTGTTTTAAATGTGAAAAGACTTGCACTCTTTGATTGCTGTATCTTTTCACTAATGTTTCCCAAGCTGACTGGTAGTTCGTTCCTACCATATCGAACTGTTTCAGGAATCTCTCTGCCTCCCCAGTGAGACAGGACTTTAAATAGTGCAATTTTTGTATTTGGGGAATACGCTGATCTGAATGTATGAGCGATACGAAAATATCGTGAAATGCTCTCCAGTTAGCGTATTCACCATTGAACTTTGGAAGATCTATTCGGGGAAGTTTCACCTCAGCCCGTTGTGTAGATTGTGTATTTTGAACAATCGAATTTGATTTCTCCATGTCGTTCAATTTGTCTTGTAATTCGCCAAGAAATTCGAAGTATGTGCCTTCGAATGTTTCATAAATAGCACTACTTAAGTATTTAGACACCAATTTCTCGTTTTTATCTTCGCCTGCGCATATCTCTAGATGATTTTCTTCAAATTGCGACCACCATTTTTCAATTTGGTTAATTCTACCATCCACATAGCCTTTCGTTATTTTTACACTATCCGTTTTTCCATAATTTTTTCGCGCTTGTTCAAGTAAACCCTTTAAGGTTGATTGACTCCGAATCGTTGATTTCATTTTGAATTATTCGGAATATACAGAAATGAACAATAATTGTTAGTTGGACTTGTTAATTTTGAACCGTATCGAACGTTACTATAACTAAATTTGATAACTTTGGCTGCAATTCTATCCGGCTCGAAGGACCAAATGTTTCGACGTACCTTAGTCGAACATTAAAATATTATTCCAAAAGGGCATCTGGATCTATTGCACAAAATATAGAAAATCTATAGCTTGACCTCTTATAGTCGAAGCAAAGGATTTGACAAAGGAATCTCAAATTAAAGACTAATTGTTATAGTTTAACGTAATTCTTTATTTTTTCGGAAAGATTTTACCTTATAAATTCTACTACAAATTATACAATTTCTTAGGATATATATATTGCAGCCAAATCCTTAGTTATAATTTGCTCTCTACGGTTCGACGTGTATATCGAGGACTTGGAGACAAATTTATTTGGTAATATCCCAAATAAATTGTTTCGTATATCAATGCGAGAAAATATTTTAGCTGGTGATTTTCCCAAGCCAAATATTTTTCCGTGCATTAAAATAGACAAGTAAAATTTTTATTATTCAACACTTAGGAGTTAGACTTGGAAAAAAATTCAGTTGGTAATATCCCTAAACTGAAGTTTTTTCTAAGTTTTTAAAATACAAAATAAAAATTAGAATTCAACGATATTGCAATAATTGGAAAGATTTCAGTTGGTGATGTCCCAAACTGAAATCTTTCTAAATATAAAATTTAAATTAACTCCAAAAAAAAATAAAGTTTTAGTCCCCAACGTGTTATATTAATTTAAAATGTATTAAGTCCATAAAAAAAAAACCGGACTTAGAATAATTTCAATTGGTGAACTCCCAAATTGAAATTCCTCTAAGTATAATGTTACGAAAGTTTTGACTCTAATAAGTCCAAAAGAAAACGCAGACTTAGTATAATTTTAGCTGGTAAACTCCCAAACTAAAATTCTTCTAAGTATAATGTTAACGAAGGTTTGACTCTAATAAGTCCAAAGAAAAACGTGAACTTAGAATTATTTTAGCTGGTAAACTCCCAAACTAAAATTCTTCTAAGTGTAACGAAAGCGTGGTAAGTTCCCAACGCCTTTGGTACAAAATCCCTACGCGGACTTAGAATAATTTCAATTGGTAAACTCCCAAACTGAAATTATTCTAAGTATAGTGAAAGCGTGGTAAAATCCCAACGCCTTTGGTATAAAAAATCCTTGGTGGTCGCCCTAAGGTGGAATAGCTCCGGTGATTACCCAAAAACTATTGACTGTCCGAAGCAAAATTCCGCCTTATATAGGCACCAGTGACCGTTAGGTCAGTTTAACTGCTATAAGCTACTCCCTGCGTTACATTCGGCAAGTGTACGCACGTACAAAGTTATCACTTCGACTTAAGTAATCTACTCCTTGCGTTTTACGTAGATGTACGCATGTACAAGGTTGCCGTGATCTGCTCCTTACGATGCGTTTGTCAACGAACGCATGTGCAAAGTTGTTGCGAAGCAGATCGTATGGGAGAAATGCAACTTGAACGCAACCTTCTCCGTACGTTCTCTGCATTTATAAACAAATGCATGTCAATATGACAAATGTCATTTATATTTCTTAGTGCGCGGTGCGGACAATTTTGTTTAATGTTTAGAGGAATTAAACAAGGCCCCTGGGGTCTGATCCCGACTCTTCGATATCTCGCAAACTGCTGCGAGGTGGTCGATTAAACTTTTTATATATATATATATATATATATATAACCAAACGTAAAGAAATTAAGATCCATACACAGGTCATGTGATGGATTAATCGACCACCTTGCAGCAATGGGCGAGATATCGAAGAGTCGGGATCAGGCCCCTGCTGCTCTATCGAAATAACAGTAGCAGAAGTTTAAGTTTTGTACCACGCTTCACGCTACGTGAGGAATCCGTGAGGGCGCGCTGACGCAGGTCAGAAAAAAAGCAATAGATATATGCATAGTCAAGGGGACAAGCAGCCAGCAACTATGTTTTTCTTAATTAACATTGTTTAATAAACGTACTTCCGGCCGTGCTATGAAGAAAAATCGTATGTGACATATGGCCAATAAATTAAAGACACCGGCTTCGCCTCGGGCGTTATATGACGCAGGCCGGGATCTTCAATTTTCTGCCTTTGTGTCAGTTTATACTAATTTCTGATTAAAAGAGCAAAGAGTTTGAGAATGACGAGTAAATAATGACAGTGATGCGCAGTAGAGGTATCCATGAGTTTTTTTCGAATACATGTGAAATACAAAATTTTTTTCGAAAAATAACGTTCCAGTATTTGCACCCCTCTAGTACATAGCCTAACCTAATCGCACGTAATTACATAAATAATAAGTTTTGGAGAATGTCGAAACATGTTCACACAAAGTATATTTTTTCTTTAAACTAAACCAACCTGGACCTTTATCAGGTCTGTTAATCCATGACATCAGTTTTTGAGAAGATTTTTTTGTATCAACTTCTTTTACTTTCTTTAATCTGCGCTTTTCAGCTCCACTTTGATAAGTACGTTTCATTTTTTCTAGTGTTACAAATTATAGCGTAAGGATATACTTAAAACAACTTTATTTTGCGAAAAAACACTTAATAGATCTCAACTACATGACAAGATTGCACAATCGATAAATCAAAACATGCAAGTTAGGCCTAGCTTACAAGAGTAAGGGTACGGTTACGTGGAGCAGGCGTAGCGCGTGAAAGAGATATAGCAACTGATTTATGAGCCACGACACCAGCGCACCATTGGCAAAATTTAGATGCGAAAATTTAAACACTTAATGTATCTCTACATCTATTTCTACGCAAATATATGCGATTGCGTTGAATATATCAGAATCCTTTACAAAGAGAGAAAGACTAGTACAATTATAAACGTTGCTTACATTATTTTAAAAAGGAAAAATTTAATCGCCGTAATCTTCGAACCAGTCGTCAATAAGTATCAATTTGTAATGATTTTTTTTACGAGTATAATTTTTTAAGGTTATTGGGCGATGTGGTCAATTGATTTTTTTTATATTGTAAGTCATAATGCGTTGATTCACTGCAAGTAAAGTTAAGGGGTTATTGGGGGAAAGCGGTTGATATTGGATTATTGGGATAGTAGATTTTTTTAAATTATTACAGTAGTGAGCACTGGCGGGGGCCCCCCGATGCGTGGGGCCCCCCCGCACCGCGGGGTCTGCGGACCCTCAGCTACGCCACTGGTTCGAGATGTCCGTCTGAACAAGAGCTTTCGAAAAATTGCCGGTGAAATTCAAAATTCAATATGGCGGCCGGAAGCTGGAAAATATTTGAGTATACGGCAAAAAAAGCTTGTAGAAAAATAATACGCGACCGATCCTGTCGTTTTTTGGCTCAAATTGTAACTAAAGAACACCCTATAAAACCTTGTGTGGTTGAATAAAAAACATCTAACATGGCGGTTCCAATATGGCGGTCGAAAATTCAATATGGTGGACGAATTTTTAAAAATCAACTAATTTAAACCAAATTCGGTATATAGGGGTTTTTGGGGTCGCTGATTACGAATTCGGGGTTGGATTTACAAAATTCAAAATTTCGAATCTAAGATGGCGGCTAAAATTGTCAAAAATGAGCCGATTTTTTCCCAAATTCAGTATACGGGAGTTTTTTGGCTCGCTGATCACGAATCTGAAGTCAGATTTGCAAAATTCAAAGTGGCAGATCCAAGTTGGCAGACAAAATTTCTTAGTAGAAATTACTACTCTTACAAGGAAACGTTCTCAGGTGTGTCTTACCGATTTGAAATATTTTATAGAGAATCGAAAAATAAGAGACACGTATTTTTTTTTTTATCTGCGGATACGCACATTGAGTGGGTACTTTTATTTATGGTTTTTTTTTTGTTTAATAAAAATTGGTATATTTTTCAAAAGTTGCCCGCCATGTTGGATCCGCCATTTTGAATTTTTTTAATTTAATATCAGATTTGTAATCAGCGACTCCAAAAAACCCCTTAATACTGGTTTTCACGAAAAAACTGATGTCTGAAAGAATATACATCATTTACGTTTTAATGCTAGGGGTTGTTTAGCCCCTTGAGAACCTTTTTTTAAGAAAACCCAAAAACACGTCATCTTTATATTTCAAAATCGTATGGAAAAAAATATTTTTCAATGATTTTTAACTAAAACTGTTATTTTTGTGATGCAAAAATATATAAAAAAAAAAATTAGTTTTTCTGGAATAAAAAATAAGGGTTACCACCCCCGGGAACCGAATTACTTACAGAAGATTAGTATATTTATGAGACATCATTTCCATTTTGTTTCATTCGAAAAAGTTCATTAGAACTTGAAATATTTAGGAAAAACTGATTTTGGGGGTAAACTTAGGGGTGATTTTCACCCTATAAATGTGCGTATCCGCAGATAAAAAAAAATACGTGCCTCTTATTTTTCGATGCCGTATATTTGAATTTCATCAAAATCGGTGAGACACACCTGAGAACGTTTCCTTATTAGACCCAGAAGCCCCCTGGTCTCTTTATTTTCTAATAATATTTTAAATTCAATAAGAAAATTGTAAAAAAAATGTTTAATATGCATTTCTTAATGAAATTTCATGTGGTATTTTTCTCAGTGTAATCAGGAAAAGACCTGAATATAAATACTACAGACAATATAAATTTTGTATATTATAAGAAAAATCTCAATTAATATTATTTTGAGGAATCTGTAAGTTTTTCATAATACATTTTCCGCGCTTTAAAAATTATATTTTGATATTTATATTTCGAGCTTATCGAGGATTTAGCAATCGATTTTCTACAGTTTTCAAACTTTCTGTTTACGCATGATCCAATCTTTAATTAATCGAGGTATTCCTGATCAAAATTGTTCTAGGTCAAAACTCATGAAATCAAGATTTTGTGACTTTCAATTACTTAAACAATTTCATTGTTTGCCATGATGGAGATTTTGCAAATTGACACTTTCTACCTCTAGCTTTTAAGAAATTGAAATTTTTATTGGTTAGTTTAATGAAAAAGATTCATAACCTTAAACAGAATCGCCAAATGACTCATAGATGATGGTAGCATTTTTAATATATCGCAATTCTCCCACGGAAGATAAATCTGTTGACATTTATTGTTAATTGGTAAAGTTTATCTTCTGAAAGAAATCAGAGAAAAGCCCTCCAGAAGGAGGATCAGATTTCGGTCCCATTAAGCGACATGTGGTCTTTGTCTTCCCCGGATCGAATCGAATTAATCGAAAACATGAGAAATCAGATGAGGGAAATCATGACACAGGCCATTTGTCAGCCTGTTCATTTGGGTAATTGCGCGGCAATCAACTAAATTAGTAGCGAATCCTACATGCTGTCTGTCTGTCTGTCTGTTTGTCTGTCATGTTCGGATTGGTTATATGCATCCAGAAAAGCGACATAGAGACTCCCTTCGATGATATTGTCACTTGGGGACAATCTAACAAATCTAAAGACTGCGGAAAAGTGAAAAGCGCTCCTCATAAAAATTCAAATGGTGGCGCGGCGCGAACCAGAGCAGTTCGACTAAATTTCACCATTGTGACCACAAGCCGACTGTAATTTTCAATTTAAATGCAAATATCAATTTGTCAAGTGAATTCAAAAAAGAAAAAAAAATCCCGAAGGAAGAAAACAGGGCGCACTCCTTCGTGTCGAAACGAGCCACACAAAAAAAAAAACACCGAAGGAGGTGCAATTCCCACGTGAGACTTAAACTGAATGACGGAATTTCGCCGAAATTAGGAACCAGCTCATTTGGGGGCGATTCCCGCGGAGTCCCGGACTGTGGTCCCCATCCATCACCCGTGGAGATGATTTTTTATGAGTTCATCCAGAGGGTGAATTTGTGGCCGGGAATTCGAAGGAATATTGATAAATTAGTTGCGGTGTGGTCGCGGCGAAGGAAATCACTTCCGTTCGCGAGTTCAAGTCGCGCGTCCTCCCCGAAATTTATTAATTAGCCCGAGCGGCAGCGGCGGTAGCGGCGGCGGTGGCGGGACAAATGGCTTCCCCGGCAATCCGCAATAATTCGATTTACATTTCAAACAAGCCCAGCCCCTCTGCAGAGCTAATTAATCACTTAATGGAATCAACTCTAAGTGCAAATTTTTGTAGCGACTATTAATCTACCGGGGAAGCTAATCAATGTCTGTAATTAATTTAGCGACCTAACTAAGTACGTGGCGCGCGGAGCGAACTTCTTTTCAGATAAACCTAATAACAGAGCGCGGATGGCGTTGGTTAGTGGTTTCTCGAACTAAGATTAAGGGCCCTCAATGCGACTTTCTACTCGGGAGTAATTGTAAGGTGATCAATTCAAAGGGTTTAACAAATATAATGGCTTTAAATTAAAACCTTCTGTATGACTTCTCCAATTTTATGAAATTTCTAGCAGAACAGCAGATAAAAATTAAGAAAAAGCTTCATATTAAAATTTTCCTAAATCGTTCAAATCATGTTGGGTTTTATCAAGGGATGATCAAAAGAATTTAACGATCCTTACGTTACCAGATCCCTTTTTATCGTCTTCATTCGTCCTGTTTTAGAATACGCTTTATTATATTTTATTTGTGCACCATTCTAGAGGTCTCAATGTGATCGTATAGAATCTGCCCAGAAACTAGGTATATTCACGTCTACTAAAACTGTCTTTGGCTACAAGATCTTCATTGGTAAATATGATAGTCCAGAATTTCTCTCTTTACTTAATAATTCTATTCCTCCTTGTGGTATTAGGCACTATAACTTACTTTACGTTTTTCACCACAGCACCAATTATAGCCTACATGAACCAATTGCATTTAACGCATACTGAGAGGACTTTTTTGATAATATCATCGAAAAATTGGTGTTTTTCTATTACAATTTGCAGCCATAATACTATCAATCCCTTCTTTATTGTTAACGTAAAACTGAAATAAGATATCACCGATATAACTTTTAACTCAATATGTTGTACCTTACTTTTGAACTTACATTCATTTCATGTTGATACCTCTTTTAGTTAATGGGGTAACCTATTTTAAAAAAAATATATATGGGACATTCCATGTCAACCGGGCCACCTAAATGACCAACAATCATCGAGACCTAAAAAATTGTGTATCTTTACCTACTCTTCACAAATTGACCTGGCGTTTTGAAAAATTCAAAATGGCGGCGGATCCAATATGGCGGCCAACTTTTCAAAAATGAACGAAATTTGAATAAAAAAAATACTATGATATTCTTCATAAAATTCTAAGTAAGAAATGTATCTTGCAAATTTCTGAAAATAATTGCAGTTTTTGAGAAAAAAATTCATGAATTTTTAAAAATTTTCTGTCTTGGTGAAATCCATATTGGCCATATTGGATCCGACATTTTGAATTTTTTTGACATCTGACATTGCATTCATCACTAGCAACCTCCTAACACCTGAGTATTTTTTAAATCTTTCTAATATGCCAATTGTCAATTTTTTCCTATATAAGACCGAAATGTAGGATTTCATCAAGATAGAAAATGTTTAAAAATTCATGAATTTTTTTCTCAAAAACGGCAATTTTATTCAAAAGTTTGCAAAAGACATTTCTTACTTAGAATTTTATGCAGAATATCATAGTATTTTTTTTATTCAAATTTCGTTCATTTTTGAAAAGTTGGCCGCCATATTGGATCCGCCATTTTGAATTTTTCAAAATGCCAGGTCAATTTCTGAAGAGTAGGTAAAGATAGACCAAAAATTTAAGCCCAAACACAATTTTTGAGGTCTCGATGATTGTTGGTCATTTAGGTGGCCCGGTTGACGTGGAATGTCCCATATTTAAATTTTTTTATACATATTTTGTTAGAAGAGTGTCTCAAGAATGCCTCTATAAAATATTAGATTGATATATTAATTCGTTTTCATTCTACAGCGCTCTTTGTCCCCATCCGTTCTACTATACTTTGTGTAGTGTAAAATCTTTAAACACGTTTTCCTTAAAACGTACTTTTTCGGTGCGAGCCGTAAAAATCTGAATAAACTAATCGATCGATTCACTTCAAATTTTTCACACATACTTATTAATTATTTAGTTACCGGGTGAACCTAAATTTAGAGCAAAAGCATTATCATGCGCCATTTGGGAACATTTTTTTCAATTGAAAATATGGCAAATTCTCGGGCATATGTTCATATGTGTGTCAAATTCCAAAAAATCATGTTTTGCTCCAAACTTGTGGTCAAAACTAAAAGAAATTGTTTTATATTATGCTTAAATATGGATATTTTTGCTAGATAGCTGTGAAAATGTTAACTTCAAACCTCAATAAATAAGCGTGTAAAATTTCCAATCGATATCTTTCGTAGGTTTTTTTTATATAGCAGTTTAAAAAAAAAAAGTCCATTTTTTGCATTATATCAGTAGATTACCCATTAAATTGAAATTTTGAAAATGTCAAAATTAAGAATTAACCCCATATTATAATGATAACAACATTATTGAATTATGAACTACAAACGACAGATTGATATTAAACAATATCAATATTTGAAATTAGAATTTGTTGGGATTTACGCAAATAATATATTTAAAAATAATCTTTTGATACTAAATCTGTAATTTAATTCCTCAACAATTTCTAAAAAACAGTGATGATTATAATATAAGCAATTAAAAATATAATAATACTTTTAAAAACTACAAAAAGGGTAAATTTTCGTCCAAAACAATATGCATTTCTGAAATTTGAGCTCAATCGGGTAATAATACAATTTATTTGTTTATTTATTTATTTATACTTTCGAATTCACTCAATCCGTACCGCGGAAGTATGATACTGTGTTTCTGTCCATTTTTTGAACACGAAAGAGCTTTCTGTGTCAAAATAAAATTTAATTTAAAAAGAAACCAACAGATTATACCAACTGTTTATAACTCTTCAACGAATATCAACTGATAAAATTTATTGAAACACTTCTAAATTAGACTTGTAATAAATTCTGCCAGTGTGATTTATTTATTAATGATTCACAAGCAAACTATTGTAATAATAATAATTATAAAATAGTAATTGGGTTACTGAGATTAAAGGAAATTTAATACCATTGGAGCTTTTGAATTTTAAGTTTAGGGTTTAAATTTTTAGATATCATATTAGTTAGTTGGATTGATTCAAAAAAACATTTTTTCAGAAAAACTTCTTTGAAATTTCCAAATAAGTTAAAAGTAATTAATTTTTTAGACCTGAAAATCAGGGAAAGCCCTTTACCCATTTTTTTGTGATATATTATATTTTTGTCGAAATAATACAACAAATTAATTATTATTATATATTTACCAAAAAGGACTGTTAAAAATATTTTTTTATCTAAACGGTAGGGAAAAATTTATTTTCAGAAGTGGGATAATTTTTCTAAAGCTAATCTTCTCAGGGAATACAGAATGACTTTATTTCATAACATAATCATATCGTCACTTTCATAGTCTATAAATCCCTTCTTTCTAATTTATATTATGTAAGTTTTATTATTCGATAGTATTTAAGGGGGTAGTCCAGTGAAAACGACTGTTTTTTCAACGATTTTTTTTTTATATTAGAAGTCAATTTTTATTAAAAAACTTTTTGACATATGATAGTACAACTATTAAAATACACAAAAAAAATTTTTTTTTTTTGTTTTCGATGAGTCATCCCGACAAAATGGCCGCTCCAAAAAAAATTTTTTTTTGTTGGCGGACGTCGAATCTCTGCAACGGTTCATTTGAAACAAAAAATTCAAATGAGGTTTTAATCTGTAGAACATTGGCTATCGTCGGAACTAGAATTATTAATTTTCAATAAAAAATAACAAAATGGCGGCATTTCGAATTTTTCGGGTGTTTTTCGGGTGCTTAATTTGTTTATAACTTTGTAAATAAACAATTGATTTTAATAATTCTAGTTCCGACGATAGATACACAATCAAGAAATATACAGCTAAATTTTTAGATCAATCGGAGCAAAAGACTCTGAGATCTGACGTCCGCCGAGTCAAAACATGCTGTTTTGAGAAAAACGCGTTTAAAGTTTTTTATGCGGAAAAAAGCTAAAAAAATTAATTTTACCTTAGTCAGCGATGCCTGCTCCATACATAACGCGATGCCTCCTCCATACATAACTAACCTTAAATACAAAGCAGAAGGACCTAGACCGTTATAAACCGAAAAAAAATGGGCGAAGCAAACAGAAATACAAGAGTCCTCCTTGCTCCGAAACACGCCAGAGGACATTCGAGCGCTCGGATTCACGTCTCTCGAAAACTCTCTGTATCTTTAAAACTATTCAATATTTTGCTTAGATATTTTAAGGGAGTATTTTCTAGGTGTAGTAGAGTAGATTTAAGCAAAAAAACAAAAAACGAAAAAGAAATTTTTTTTCACTGGACTACCCCCTTAAAGGGATTCTGGTTCGATGGCAGAGGAATAAGAGAAAATTTCGAATCTCGGTGAGACTTGGTAATGAAATCCGTAATTAACAATTTATTAGGTTTTTGTTTGAATCGTCATAGACCTTCTCATACTGAATTAAGCAGTTATTAATATATTTTTGTAATAGAAGAGCTCGTTCAACATTCGAATTATTTTGGTAAAAACTGTTACCTAATTTCGGTTCTAAATAAGCTCGTTTGCAGTTAAAATGTTCACTTTTACCAAAATATTTTTTTATATCCCTTATTTTAAAACCCGTGTAAAAGCGAAATAGTGTAAAAAGAGTACTGTGCAAATCGGAGGATAGGTGTACTAAAATTTAATTAACCCCTGAGCCACTATTAGCCTTCTTTAGCCTCCCTTAGCCTCCCCCAATAGTCGTTTTATGCATAAACTGAACAAAATCGAACAGATTAACGTGATTTCAATTTCCTGCCAGGAGAAATAATCAGAGCGCAGTTGACGTGTGCACATTAGAGTTAGACCCCTAACCTGTCACACGCTCAAGCGGGGCATGCACACGTTTCGCACACGAGAAGGTGTGAAAATAAATAATCCACAAAGTAACACATTTCCACAAAAGCCAACAAATCACTGCTGTCGTTTGGGGCTGAAAGGTATTCCTCCCCAGACATATGTTTAAAGCGCCAGAGTGCGGCGCCGATCATTTATTTCCGTCTCTTTAAGGATTACCGAAAATCGGGGGCCCGGCTCAGGGCTATCCCAACCATCCAGCTATCCAGGAAATTACGTAAATCCCGGCGATTCGGCCGTCGTCGTTCTCGTTGTCGTCGCAATCGTCGGCGGCGCTGCTGCTGCTGCTGCTGGTGCTGTGGCACCGCCACCGGCGAAGCACGCGCTCCTCTGCTCCGAGATTCGGGGCTCCGACTGAGCGGCCTCTTCCTTCCAGGCAGGCCTCCAGTGGTCCTATGTCTGTTTCGCCTGGAAAAGCTCCTGTAGGTGCGCATGGCCCCCGACCGGAGCCACGTTCCCGCCGTTCCAGACTGTGGTTTCGCCAGAGACCGCCCATTCTCCTCGATGTGGGATGCACTTTTCCATTCGGGATGATGACTTCCCAGATTCCCGGATAGCCCGCCGGAGCCGATCTCCTGTGCCCCGTACAACGAACCTGCCGCCAATTCGAGACGAAGCGATGAGGCTGGTCCCCGGAGCCAGCGCGGCGCTGTAATTGTGTAGACACCAGCGGCCCTTTTTCTACTGTCCTCCCGTATTTTTATATAGGGCTCCTAACCGAATTACGGAATTTCAGATGATACAAGCACTCGCACTTAATTGAATTCACAGCCTGCATTTAAGCTGCAGTCTGCAGTTTGGCGATTTTATTTTATTCTTTTTTTTTGTGCTGCTCCTCAAAGCGCTTGCTCTGGAGAACTCACCGAACTTCAAGTGGATTCAGAGGAGCAAACGCCTGTTAAACAATTTCGAACACAACGAACATTGGCAAGCTATTTTTTGAAGTCATTGATCCTGGAAATCCAAATCAATCAAATAAAAAATTGTAGAGCTATTAAAGTTCGACATAAACGATGCTATATTGGAATACTATACAAAGGTACACTCTACAACATTTTGGTGTAATTTTACTCCCTTTTTGGAAGGAAATTTAATACCTTCCATAATGGTAGTAAAACTACACTTAAAAAAATTACGCAAATGTGCAAAAATACCCTTATTTTGTGTAAAACTATTACACACATATGCGGTAAATTACACATAAAAGTTATCAAGTTTGCATAATAAATGTGTATTTCTTACTTCTTTAAAGTAGGTAAATTTACACACAGTAGATGTTAATTTTGCGAATTAAATACTCCTTTAAATATAGTATTTTTACAATTCAGTTAAGAGGACAAGGGCGTTATCTCTAATTAACCCATTAATGCGCAAAACGAGGATTTTGTGCACGCAAGTTCAATTGTACGATTCGAATAGCAAATTGGGGCAGATTTTCTCCAAATTCGTATATAAGGGGTTTTTGGGGGTGCTCTTTCTGAATCTAAGCTAATGAAAGCTAAGGAAAACATGTACATTTTTCAGAATTTTTTGGACTATTTTTGGTTTTTTGGATTTGGCCAATTTTTGAAAACTCCAAAAATGTCCCGAAAAAATTCATACGTATTCTTTGGTTAATTATAAGCACTTTTTGTCATATAAAATTTATTCGTATAATTCGTCCTTTTTGAGTAAAAATATCACCAAATTTCATCATGAAAAACTTTTAATTTTTGGATTTTCCAAAAGTTTGGCCAAATCCAAAAAACCAAAAATAGTCCAAAAAATTCTGAAAAATGTACATGTTTTCCTTAGCTAATTATAAGCACTTTTTGTCATATAAATTCTTTTTGGTAAGGTGATCCTTTTCGTGTAAAAAAATCGCGAAATTTTTTATTACATTGCTGTAAAAAATTGCCATTTTGCAAAAACCAAAGCAAAAAAAAATTCAAAACCGTGGTTTGAGAAAGTGTAGACATTCGGACCGCGATTTCTGGTAGTTATATGATCATTCAATAGCAGCAATGACAAGATAATCGACTTTGAGACGAAAAATGACAAAAAAAAATAGGCACTTTTTTTAAAAAACCCAAAAAATAATAGGGTTTTTGAAGTTTTTATGCAAAACAAATGCCCGATTCTGAAAGAGCACCCCTAAGAACCCCTTATATACGAATTTGGAGGAAATTCACCGCAATTTTCTATTCGAATCGTACAATTTAACTTGTGTGCACAAAATCCTCGTTTTGCGCATTAATGGGTTAATGGGATAAAATTAATCAAATAGTAGAAACAAGGTTATATTAGCTTATATAGGTTATTGTTTTTTAAATATTTAATAAACTCATAAAAATAAGACTTATGAACTTATGGTACATACAAATAAAATAATAAAAACGTTTTTCTCGCCGTTTTATTAAAGTTTTAAGATTAGTATAAATGAATACATATCATATTTAATTTTTTAAAGTCCCTTAATATAACTATTTTACCTTTAATAAATATTACATCCTTCAAATAAAATATTTTCGACAGCACGTCTTAATTTTAAGGAATCCCTTCACAAATTTGTCGTAGATTTACGTCAGTTTGAAGTAATTTTACATATTCATGTGCATGTTTAAACCAATTTGCTGTAAAATCACACAACATTTACAAAATCGAATGAATATCACCCCCAAAGCTTTAAAATTTTGTAATTTCACATTTTTTTGCTTAATTACATCAAAATGTGTACTATAAAAATCGTGATAAATTTTTACACAAAAAAAAAAGATAATAATCATTTCTTTTTATATAAGTACTACATATAACTTCTTAACTTTAAAGTTTTCCAAAGACAATATGCCCACAATGAACGTTTTTAGTATAAGAGCTACAAAAATTGTCCATTTTACCACGGAGAGCACACTCGCACACACAGTTTTTATGAAAAATTTTTACTTGGATAAAAATACTCAGTTTACTTCGTCTATGCAATTACTAGGCGTTAAATGAATACATGGATAATCGAAAATCGGGATAATTGAGTCTATGGGAAAAAACGAATGTCGGATACATAATTTTTGCTATCAATTTTTCATTTTTTCAAAATTGAATTGGTGTTTTTCTTAATATTATGATGATTCTTAATATCTAATATTGTAGAAGTGTTTACCCTACACTTATCGGCTAACTGATGGCTGGTTTCTGCTTCTTTTTGTTTAAATATTCTGTAATGTTTATTTTATCGTTAAACGATAACACCGACAGTTTTAAACTCCAAACGAAATAACAAAAAATAAATATTATCCTTAAATTACAAAAAACAGCTTATTTTCTTATGTAAATATTTCAAATGTTGTTATTTTCAATTCAGTGTCTTTAAAGGAATGGTGAAGATGTAAATTAATAATCAAACAAATATCTAATTTATATATTATTTTATTTAACATTACAACTTTTCAGTTTAAAATTGTAATAATTTTTATCCCATTTCACTGTCTAGTGCTCGTATGAGTTAAAATTTTGCATAGGTACTTTTACTTTTACTCGTATAAAATAATACATTTTTTTTTTTAATATTTCTAAATTATACACTTTTATTTAAAAATACATTATTTTGAAAGAACCTATGACTTGTTCAATTCGAACATTATTATAAAATAATGTTTCCTCTTTATCTAGCTACCCTTAAAACTTGCTATAAAATTGTTCAAATCTTACACCGAAATTGTCCACAAAATCACCCACAATTTTCATAAAATACTGCAATTTCTGCACAAATCCAAGCCGCGGAGCACGAACTAAATAATAAAAAAAAAATCTCGTTCATCTCGAAATTACACTTTGAATATAAAATTTGGCTTTCGTTTTGCATACATAATCAAGGCAGCAAGAATAATAATTTTTTTTTCTCTTCATTCCACCGAAGGAACGCTGTTGTGGCACAAAGTCGGTGGTTGCTTCGAAAAATATGGAGGGTGCCATATGGTTTTAACTTCGTCTTATCCGGCTAATTTGCATAGCCCCACCCCGAGATCTGAAATTGTCTTTCGCGTATTGCGCTCTTGCCCTTCGCATATAATCCAAAAGGATAGCAATGCTCTGGATTAAGAATTACTCCTGATTCATGCGAAGACAATCAACTCTGAGTTATTTTTGTAATTGTTTTCGGGCGACACCACGCTGAACGTGATTTTGTTTGAATAGCAGTGGAATTGAAGGGAAAATAGAACCCTAGGAAAATTATTACCCCCGAGAAATGTCTTAAGAAGTTTGGTGCACTATAAGAATAATCGCAGAATTCATAAATCCTTGGCGCATGTAAATTAACTTCTACAAAACATTGCAATTAGCTTGTTTTTATAAGTGTAAACATTTTCGATATGAACAATTTCTAGAAAATATTAATTATTATAATAAGTCTCTCAAAATATAATTCTTGTGTATTTTAGATAACATAAAATATTTTTTCTAATGCATATTACGTTTGAATTTAAAGATATTTTTTATTTTGTTACGATTGTTCCAATCTTTCAATTGATTTCGAGGTCGGTTTTTCAAAATATTGTTTAATTATAAATATAAAAAAATTTTGTTCGTACAAAAACCGTCTTTTTTCGTAAACGTAAATTTATATATCGATAAGAAAATTCCAAAATAAACTTTATTAAAAGAAAACCAAGGTAGCAAAACAAAAGTTCCAAAAACTGGATCACTAGTATATGAAAAAAATACATGAAATGTTCTATTTTTTAAAAACAACTTTTATTAATACTTTTCAACTCACAAATGCAGTCCTTGAATTAACAATCTAAATAAAACTTTCGGCATACCGCTTTTCGTTTTTGTAAACTAGTCTTAATTCCGAATTTTGAAAAATTAATGTTTTAATCTTTTTAACATGAATTTTAAGTAAGATCAGCAAGATCAAGTCTAAAATAGAATAAATGGAGACATACATATATTTGGAAATTACAGGAAAACCCTTTTAAAACAGCAGAACTACAAAAAATATATTAGTACGAAATCTTTTTGGGTAGTTTTAACTTCTTAATGCTTTTTATTATAATATTTCGTTAAATCAACAAGTTTAAAGAAACCTTACAAAAATGAATAAACTAATATTTAAATTGCAGTTTGTCAAAATTTAGTTAAATCGATGTCTAATTAATTAGAGGCTGATAAATGGATTTATTTTTTGTTTTGTAGGGTTTTTTCTTATATGTATTTTCAATATATAATTTTTTTTAATGTATCCCAAAAACGTAGAAAATTACCAAAAAAATTAGGTAGATACATAGCACTAATATTATAAAATTATTTCACTGTATCTGCATATGTTTCACTTTTTTAATATCTTTGTTCGTTTATTAGTTTGAGCCCACTATACAGGGTGTTTCACATATCGTATGCCAACATAAGTCGGGTAAAAGATCTCGACTAGACAAACAAAAAATTGTATGAGAGGGGAAGCCATCTCAGCCGTTTAGGAGTTACAGGGTGATTCACAAATTCGGAATTTTCATAGTATGCACATCATCATTTTATTTTTATTTTTTGATGTACTTAACGCAGTGACATGCAACTCACATCAAAAAACTACTATTGCAATGTACTGTCAAAATATGTTAACTATGTTGATCTACCTGCTACCACTGTAGCTACAGTCACTTGCGAAACTGAAAAAAATGTGTAGAAATTTCCTAAAATTCAGGTTTTTCCTTAACTTTCTCCAAAATTCATGTAATTAATATACCTGTTTTTTATTTTTATAAAATTCTCCATCTTATTACATTTCCAAAAAAGTGCAACATGACCAGGTAAAAGAAGGGTAGAAAAACCTGTTCCTTAGGAAACCTGACTGGTACTTACCTTATTATTTTATTGCATTGTAGCTAAGAAATTCGTAAAATAGACAAAATTTGTGAAATCTTTGACCCCAATCATTTTGACATACCCTATGTGAAACACCCTGTATATATAGTATATACAAACTTCTTCGTAAACGAAAGTTTTTCTTAAAACAGATTTTAAATAAAGTAGCATGAATCTAATTCCTATTATATGCGTTTGCGTAGCGATACACTTTAAACTTGTGAAACTTTATCTAGTCTAGTGTTGAGTTTCTCTAAGTGTTTCTAATGTTGCTCACTAGAAAATAAGCTACTTCTACTGAACTTCCCCCAAAAATCAACTTAAAATCTAAAGAAAACCACAATTTTCACCAGCTATTAACCAGTTAACTCTGATTGACGAGTATACTCGTCATGCGTATAAATCAGTGACCATTGACTATTTAAATTGCAATTTTTGAGAAAAACAAAACATATTCTCAAATTTAAAGATGTTTAGAATATTTTGAGGCTATGCCGGAATAAAACAAACAACTAGAAAATATAAACAGTTTGAGATGATCTCAAGTTTACCAGTTCGCATAATGAATTTATTTATGTGCGATGATAACGTTTTTTAGATGGTAACCAAAAAAATATGAAACTACAAGAACTCTTGTCAGTCTGAAGATAATTTAGATTTTATAAAAGAATTGGAAGCTGTCGGACAGAGAAAGGGGCTAATTGCATGAATGTCAACAAAAAACCATTCCAAATACAAAGCACATGAACTGAGAGGCACAAAATTTTCTTGGAAATTGTCTCCCTCGGTTTAGTGTTCCAAGAATTCAATTAATTTGTTTACCAAAAATAAGCAAACGATACTGACTATCCCACGATTCATTCAAAAATTCATAGAATTATCACGATCTGAGGAGAGGTTTTTGTGCATGGCCTTATCTTACCAGCGCAACTTATTCTGTGATTGACGAATATACTCGTCATGGCTCAATGAGGGCACCACAGTTAACTGGTTAATTGATGTACCAAAAAAAGGCTTGAAATCTATTGGTAACACAAAAATTCTAGTATACTTAACTACTTTTCTGTTCAAATTCACTGAAGTTCTAGTTGTTTGATTAAGAAAAATGCATTACAAGTAAGAAATAGTACCACATGATCTACATACATAATGAAGAATATATAATTCAATAAAATATTTATACACTTTGTACTGCCTGTTCTGATTTACATTGTGGCTGAAGAATTTTTTTTTCAGAGTGACCAGTTCTTTATACAATTTCTCGCGGTCCTCAAGGCAGAGGCAAAAAATTTTGGTTCCAATGCTAGTGTTTTTTGTGTTGAAGTTGTTGATTTTGAGATTGGTCATAAGAGAGCTGATGAATTTATAACTTTCCCCAATCAGGGTGATTGGGGGGATGCGTACCTTTTTGGGTTCATCCACGACTTCTTCCTCACTGGGAGTTAATTGGCTAAGTGGAGCAAACCTGTTAGAGTTGCTGCCCAAATTTTTCTTCGGCATCTTTGTGGTAACTGACTCACTTTGTATAACATGCTCCTCAAGAGGAGACTCGTCTCTAGGTCTTTTTAAAGAGGTGATTATGTACACTTTTCACAATGTAAATCAGAACAGGCAGTACAAAGTTGTGATGTATGGGCTACATAAGGTAGAATGCTCGGAACTTCTGAGAGAGCTTAATAATATTGGCATAGACTGCTCGGATGTCAAGGAGCTCACTGTCAAAAATCAAAGATACCGCGATCACGCTACCTATCTGCTGTATCTTCCAAAAGGCAGTATCAAACTAAGCGAAATTAGAGCTAAAGGCAAAGCAGTCTTCAACACCATAGTAAAGTACGACTACTACAAACCGAATCCTAAACGGCCTACACGCTGCTATAACTGTCAAACGTACGGTCACGGAGCCAGCAAATGTCATCTACTCACAAAATGCAGCAGATGTGCAGGGCCCCACAGGTCCAACGAATGTCCAGAAATTGGTAAGCAAGATGGTCTGCTAAAATGTGCAAACTGCCAAGGAAACCATAATGCTGGTGCTGAAATCTGTCCAGCTCGATCGGCCTACCTCGAATTACGGACCAGAAGAAAAGTCATTTCAACTCAACACCCACAGAGAATCAGCCAAGCTGCCCCACCGCAGATCTCGTCCACAACTAACTTTCCCTATCTGAAAGGTCAGCAAGCCGCCAGTTCAGTACAAAACCAAACAACGCCTAAAAGCCCAATCTCATACGCAACTCAGGCTCGTGCTAACCACAACGAGGTTTTCACATACAATGAAATCATCAGCATCACTAACGAACTACTAACAAAGCTATCACATTGCAGCTCCAAAGCAGAACAATTCGCAATTATCACGGAACTCACTCTCAAATATGTCTTCAACACCAAATACTAATAACACTAAGTATGCCGGTGAAGCTCTTCAAATTATGTTTTGGAATGCACAAAGCATCAAACCAAAAGCGTTAGAATTCTTCGATGTACTCAATGAACATAAGATCGATGCAGCACTTATCTCAGAAACCTGGCTATCGGATAATGACAAACTTTCCTCAGACGATTTCACGATCTACAGAGCAGATAGGCGCAACCAAAGAGGGGGCGGGGTAGCAATTCTCATCAGGAAAGACATTCCACACTCTCTTCTCCCTGCGTTACAAACAAAAGTAATCGAAACAATCGCCGTCAAAATAAGTGCCAAGCTTTTTGATTACACATTAATCGCTGCCTATTTCCCAGGAGGAAACTACAACCAAGCCAAAGGAGACCTCTTTAAGCAAGACCTCAACATTTTAAATAGAATCCCAGACAATTTCGTAGTGGCCGGAGATCTAAATTGTAGACATTCTGACTGGAACTGCGCGAGAGCTAACGTTTGGGGCAAAATTCTGCACGGTAAACTAGCTACAGATAAATATAGTATCCTATTTCCGCCATCACCGACATACTACCCCAAATCTACAAGAGGTCTCCCATCCACGCTGGATGTAATACTAACAAACTCTCCGCTTCACATCACCGGTCCAGCAACTAAGACACTCCTAAATTCAGATCACATGCCAGCATTTTTCGAACTACGCGATTTTAAAATCACCAAAGAGCACCAAATGCCCCTAAATCTCAACAAGACAAACTGGATAAAATACAAAGCCTTAGTATCACAAAATATTAACGCCGCCACTGACCTGATACCTCATTCATTTCACAAAAAAGATCAATTGGACTCTCACATCATCAAATTTACCTCTATTATCAATAAAGCGGCACAGCAATCCACGCCAACAGCTAAAAGATTACACGCACCAAGAAATCCTAAGCTACCCAGTTATATCAAAGACGTCATTAAACTCAGAAATTTATTGAGAAAACAATGGCAAAGGACTCGTAACATCCGCCTGAAAACCCGCATAAACAGACTGCAATCTAGTATCCAGAAAGCTATATGGTCCTATTCTAACCTACGCTGGGCTCAAAAATTATCTGCGCTCGACAAATGCTCTAAACCATTCTGGAAACTAAACAAAATTTTAAAAAACAAAAATAGAACAATACCACCTTTAAAAACCCAAACAAATATCCTAGTCACGGATCAGGAAAAAGCCGAGGCTCTCGCAAACACATTTGCAATTAACCACGAACTCACATCAAACTGGACAAATCTCCAAACCGAACATGCAGTGAAAACCAGTCTTCATATTATAAACAACTCTATCAATTCCTGCACTCCTTTAATCAAACCAAACCACCTCGCCAACATTCTTAAATCCGTTAAATCTAACAAAGCACCAGGACACGACGGTATTACAAATGCGCTACTTAAAAATCTCCCGAAGAAAGGACTTATTTACTTGAGTAAAATCTTCACCAACTGCCTAAAAATCGGTTATTTCCCTGCCGATTGGAAAGTTGCCTTAGTGGTCCCCATACCTAAACCTAATAAAACCAGCTCAGATCCCAAAAGCTACCGGCCGATAAGTCTACTCAGTTGCATTAGTAAGCTCTTCGAAAAAGTCGTAAAGCAGCACTTAACCAAAACAATGGAAGAAAAAAATATTCTACCAGACGAACAATATGGATTCAGAGCCTCGCATTCCACAAACCACCAATTGCTGAGAATCAACAATATTGTGAAAATGAGCTTGCGCGATAAAAAATCCTGTGGTATGATAGCACTAGACGTTGAAAAAGCCTTCGACACGGTATGGCATGATGGCCTTATCCACAAGCTGTTTGCATTCGGTTTCCCAATATACCTCATCAAAATCGTTCAAAGCTTCCTTCTAAACAGATCCTTCTATGTTCGTATCAACGGTACAACTTCGAAGAACTATCCTATCAAGGCTGGAGTACCTCAAGGATCCTCTATCAGCCCCATACTATACAACATTTACACTAGCGACGTACCCAAACCCACAAATTGCAAAATCGGCTTATTCGCTGACGACACAGCAGTTCTAACAACCTCAGCGGACCCGACTGTAATATTAAGTAATCTGGAAACAGCCTTCTCAACATTAAACCACTACTTCTCCAGCTGGAAAATCAAGGTCAACTCTGAGAAAACCCAAGCCGTATTCTTCACAAGAAAACGCAAAGAGACATCACTACCTTGCAGAAACCTAATACTAGACGGACACCATATAACATGGACGGATAGCATCAAATACCTAGGGCTACACCTGGACACAAAACTAACCTATAAAATAAACACAGCCATGGTACTGAAAAAGGCAGACACTCTAATTAAGTCGCTGTATCCGTTAATTCACAGGAAGTCTCTACTCTCCGTGGAAAACAAAATTATAATCTACAAAGCTGTCTTCCAAAGCAGTTTTCTATATGGCTGCCCATGTTGGGGAGATTGCGCAAAATCACACATAAAAAACATTCAAATAAAACAGAATAAAATTTTAAAACTAATGTTAAATCGCCCCTACTACTTCTCTACGGAAAGACTCCACAGCCTCTCAAACACCCAACTTATTATAGATAAAATCAAAACTATAAGAGAGACATTTTTTCACTCCTGCAGATGGTCAGATAATCCTACTATCAGGCAATTAGCTTACGATTAATAAGTCCTAGCGATCCGTTATCTAGGTTTAAGTGTACGTTTAGTTTAGGTTAGGTTTTAGTTAAAGAAAAAAAAAAAAAAAAGTCACATAAGGTTTTTACATGTTTCTGTTTTCCTTCAATTAAGCATATTATACACTAGTTTCTAAAGTCTCTCCCCAAACTAATTTTATATTAAAGATGAAAAGGTCATTCCAATAACCTGAACACTTACTTAGCCCTTAAGTCAACAATGTTATATAGTTTACGAAATTTATGAAACAATAAAGAGCAATTGAATTGAAATTGAAATATTTATACACTATAAGAAAATCGTCTCTAATTTTCACCAAAATAAAAAAATGGAATTACTTTCTGAACAACCCAATAAAACGTTTTAAAAAAAATAAATCGAGCAACCCTCAAAATTTCAAAAACCCTAAAAAGTATGAAATAATTTTAAGATTTTACTACATGACATAGATCTAGTTGAAATAAGCCAATAGAATTTCTAACTTTTATACTTATATATCCAACAAATTTAGACATCTATCTAGCTAAGAGAAATTTATGGGATTTCTAGTGCTTTTAATTCGAATTCTAGTAAGTTCTAGTTAAAACCAAGACTAGTCTATCGTTTGTACCTGGAATTTTACTTAATTTAGATATAAATCTAGTTAGAGTAGGTAAATAGAATTCTGGTGTCTACATATTCACTAGAGTTATAACTAGAAATCCTAGAAAGTCAGCTTTGGTTGGAATTTTGCTAGATTGTAGTTGAAAAACATTATTTAATGTTTAAACTAGTATATGTACTTGTAACTTTGTCAGTTTTAATTAGATACTCTTGACATTTTTAGAAAATATTTTCAAGGCTATGTACTTTAAGATAATATAGAAATAAATAAAATATTCCTTGTAGATAGTGTATTTTTTAAATAATTGTTATTTACTATTGATTGTTTCCGAATTTCGAATATTTAGTGGTACATGGTAAAAATGTATACTTTGTGTCATTCAATTTATATCTCAGGCGATATTCACAACTGCTTAAAGTTGATGCACAGCAAGCACCAAGACGAAGACGTCCCCGATAAAGTCGCCACACCTGCGATAACCACCCCCTGTCCTTAATTAAAATCAGCCAGAAGTGCAGAAAACGTGACAACATTAGCGTTCACTTGGAAAGCATCATCCCGACGGTGGCTTAGTTTTATATCCTAAAAGCCAGCTCACACAGTCGAGCTATCCTCTCCCTCATGTACGGGAATGGGACAGGAATGGGGACGGGATGGTTCCTTGATACATCTGTACCCCAGTCTCGGGACTCAGGAACGGACTCGAATCCAGGGACGGGACCATGGGATGTCTGCCCGAAATGCAATCTTTTCTACATGAAGCCACCACAAGAGGGTCGTGTGAAATTATCGCTCAGCTTTCCTTCGTGTGCTCCTGCAGGACTCGAGGACTCCAGGACTCAGGGACGACACTCAGCTCTGCGGGAACGGAGCAAAAATTTATCTTTGTCCCGGAGAAGATGAAGTCTCTGCTTTAATCACTGGATTTATTGGTCCTTTGAGATGCACAGAGCCGTAGGGAGTGTAAATATTGCATGTCCTTTTTAGACTTAATGCCTTTGTGCAGAACATCACATTATGTGCATAAATTTTTGAGCTTGCAAATGCTCGTGGTCGCCTTGGACCTGTTATTTAAAATGCACACTTTAATGGATTTTTACGAAACACAACGGGCGGACAGAACTGATTCGGAATTTCGAATTTCGAAATTTCAACGAAATCACAAAAAATTTCAATAGTCTTTACAACAGCTGTGCTATTTAAGGTGGTCTTTTTTTTTTTACCAGCATTCTGCTAGATTGAAAAATTCTGTTAATGAGCGAGGGCTGCCTAATCTCAGAAGGAATTTTAATTATTCCTCCTTGGAGCAGTTGCGTCCGTCCTTAAGACGGCTGTTGATTTGATTTGGGGTGAAGAAGGCAAAAAAAAACAAAAACTGGCCAGTCTCTTTTTTGGGGGTAGTTCAGTCCCTTCAGAAGTATACTGTCGAATGAATAGAAGTCCTTTGGATCTGTTTGGGAATCCATTCAGATGAAAAGAGAAATCACAAATTGGCCCAGATTTTTTGAATAATTAAATTCATTCCCTGGGTAGAGAGAGCTACGACAACTAGATTCATTTATTGTTCTCCATGGGGAATTTTGAATTGTGTACAGAATGTTGAATATTTTTAAGATTTTAAAACTTCCAAAATTTGTGTTGTTTCAGTTGTTTTTCTCTTTTAAACTCTGAGTAAGGGAGTTTATACAATAGCAAGATTTTGAATTATAATTATTGTAGAAAATCTTCAACTTATTCAAGACCGTTTATCATGTTGCCATAAGTAAAACTGGCCATAGAATAATTTACTTAACTTGTCCTTGACAACACAATCTTCATTTAAGACTCTAGAAATCAGAAAATCCAACCAAAAGTGAATTATTGCTTTATTCTGTTGAATATTCATAAAATAACTAAACACCAGACACCAGCCATAGTAAGAAATTCCCCGAAAAAAAAAACAACAGAAGACCACAACCACTTCTGGTCCTTTTTCGGAACGCTCTCTCTCTCGTTCAGGCAAGCAAACAGTTTTTATTACAGCGTAAAGATTTCTTAATGCTTGGAACGCCATAAATTTTCTAAAGTTAATCTGCTTTTCGCTGAAGACACGCATTCCCCCATAATAAAGAGTAATGATGGCACAATGGAGAGCGCACTGGCGCTCCAAGATGAATCAAGTATTTATAAAAAGCCATAAAATTTGAAATGGGGTGTTAGACCGCGGAACAGCGAACATTACTTCATTCATTTCACATTTTGTGTCGGACGGCTAAAAGTCTTTAGAGCGGCATTTTGTGGTTTTTGCATAAAAGATTTTCAACGAAAATTTACGAGGCCTCCTTCACCTCTTTTCCCAACCTTTACATTTCATAAAATGCTCTAGGGTGTGGTGAGGGTTTCTTCTTCTCAAAAACCCCAAATCTAAAAGAGAAACCTGTTCAAAGGGGTTCCACGCGTTAAAACCATATTAAAATTTAACAAAAAAAAAAAAACACTTTTATTCCTCTTCGCAAGCAGAAAAATACTTTCGGTCAGCAGATCGTCCTTTAGTCCGTCCTCCCTATTTATCCCCCTTAGGGATATACCTTCAGATTTCGGATTCGAAGGAAGACCTCACAACTTTTCTTGGGGTCAAGTTTACGACGCAATAATCGCAATAATGACATTGGTTTCATCCCCGGACTCTGACTGTGTTGTAGTTAGTAATTGCTTCCGAGATAGTCCTTATCCCCGTCGTTTTATGGTTGATTTGTGTTTTACGGCCAGAATTTACGTTCTGATAATTTTCTTTTCGTAATTAGTTTATCTAGATATTAATTTGCAATTATTATTATAGACTACCTGTTTTTCGTTTTGATTTGACTTTATTTATTTAGATAAAAATAATACATAACTATTGAATAGTATGGTGTGGTAACTAATCTTCCCAATTCTACATTCATAAATACATAAATTATAAAATTCATCCAACTTATTATTTAAAAAATACGAAAAAACAATAGCTGTGGATAGACAGGATAAAATCCATCAAAGCTTTAATTCTTCAGCTTAGGCGATTAGGATTTCCATAGCTATCGTCTTACTTAACTAATCAACGTCAAGTTGTCCTTTTTCGAGACACTTTTTCATCCTCTACCAATAATTCCTCGGGTGTCCCGCAAGGAAGCCATATTGGTCCCCTCTTGTTCATTTTATTTATAAATAACGTGGTTTCGGTTATTTTATTTTATTCTAAAATTTTAATTTATGCTAACTGATGTTTGTTCCTCAAATGTTATGTCTTTAAATGTCTGAGAAGACAATTTAGGAACTGTCCACAATACAATCAACTTTGAATAGTATTTTGTTCGATATTGAATGCTTATTTCTATTTTTATTTATATTTTTGTCTGTTATCTACAGACATTTTATGTCCGCTTTACGAATAAATAAATAAATTGCTTTACCCATGCAAACTTTCAAAACTTGCATCAACATTTTTCAAATTAAATTTTTATCAATTTTCATGTATATGAGCAATGACAATTTGATGGATTTGTTGGGAAATCTAAAATGTATATGTAGCTATGTTTATGGAGATAGTCGCCTTTAAATTCTAATTTAATGTAAAAATATTCTGATCCATATCCTGAGCTGAATAGATGAAAAAACACAGGTAATATGCGTTTAAATATATTTTCCGCAAAACTAAAATATCACCAGCAATTTTTAGTTATTTTTAACAATTTCCAGTTCTGAAAAAATTAAAATAAAGCACTTACTTTAATCAAACCTTTTCTTTTACTTTACTTTACTCTTTTTATGCACTATTAAAGTACTATTGAAAACCGAATTTTTATGTTTATGTGCTTATTAATCGAAAAGACATTGACATTCAATGTTGAGCAAACATAAAATTCCAGCATTCTATTATAAATCTGAAGGTTCAGAGCCTAGAAAATTAAAATAGAACTATAAAATATTTTTAAATATAATTTCAAACCTTTAAACATTTTAAAATTTAATAAGACGACATTCAGATAAAGTAATTTGCACGGTATAATATTGTAGTCTACATTTTTAATATACTTGAAGAACAGAATATTTTCGATTTATTAAATCATTTTGAAAATAAAATATACATTTTTTTCCAACTATTTAATTTTTAGTATAAAATAAAATTCCAAATTTGATGAATTTAAAATCCTCGTAATACCTTTCAATATTTATAATTTAAAATTCTTAACCATTAAAATAGAAATTAATTTTTGGTAGAATTAAAATCGAATGCAATAATTCATAAAATTTTAATTACTGCATTGTTGTCATATTTTATAAATAAATTTCAATAAATCCGAGAGTGTGGACGAGTTTTTAATATTTTAAAATTATTCTAAATCAATATTTGTTCGGTGTAGTATACATTTTTTTTTTTATATTACGTTTTTACACGATAAATTACGTTTTTGAAGATTATGTACGTGTAAAAAAAATATATTGTATTTATGGAGAAATAGAAGATTGGTTCTAGACCTTAAACATTTATTTCAATCATTTTGTTTTTACAGAAAGAAAACAGATATCGTTTTGAAATTTTGCACAGATATTTATTTACACTTTAGATATACAAAAATATTTTTTTTATATTGTTGAGACCAGTTTTTGAATTTTTATGATTTTTGAAAAAAAAAACACCAAAAAATGATGACGGGCATGATTTTAGGCGTCTGGATCGTCGAAAAAAAAAACACAAAACAGCAAATTAATCCTTGTTCAAATGGCTATCGTATGAACTAGAATCATGTTGATCGGTAACAAATTTACCGATTTTCTAACCTTAAAAATCGTTTTTTTTTTCAAATGGCAGCCATTTTGTTATTTTTTGGTAGAAAAACATTATCCTAGTTCGTACGATAGCCATTTGAACAAGGATTAATTTTTTTTTTTTTGATCCGACGATCCAGGCGCCTTAAATCATCATCATTTTTTTTGTTTTTTTTTTTTCAAAAAATTATAAAAATTCAAAAATCGGTCTCAAAAATCTGGAAAAATGATTGAAAAAAGTGTTTTTTTTCTTAAATTCTTAAATCGTAACCTAGCCCCCTTTAATAAACAATACAAAAATAAACCATGTGGAAACTTTTGTTAGACCCATATAATTTTTTTAAGCTGCATGTTTTATTTTACAAAGATTGCACATAAATAAAAATGGAAGCAAATTTTCATTTTCAAAAATGTTATTATGTTATTAAGTATTCATTTGATAACATTTTATAACATATTATAGCCCAATAACAAACAAAAAGAGATTAGAATATAGAAAACATTACTTTTGTTTTTGTATTTATTTTACATCTTTAGTATTTTTTTTTTTCTATTAATTAATACCTAACTAGTGGAATTAAATAATACGTAGCGTAAAAATGTATCTTTGAATATTTTTTTATATGAATATGAATTTCGAAGCTTTCTGTTTAGTAGAACCAATCTTCGTTTTGCCATAAAATTGTCTCACTTTACACGGTTCTTATGAACGTACGTACGACTTTTCTTTATATTCTTTGATTTGATTTATAAGGTCTAAAACTTATTTGAAGCTTTCCTTTTTTTTACATGTATGTAACGTTTCGATTTACGCGGTTTCGATTTTTCCTGGAATGCATTTACTGTGTAAATTAAGGGATAGGTGAAATTTTGGAATTATTAGAGGTGAAATATGAACAAGAAAATTTATAGTGTTAAATTAAAATAGTGTAAAAAAGAATAAAATTTGTTTCATAATTCGTGTAAAAACAGAACTGACTAGTTATTCTTATGTTTTTTCTTTACAAATATTTTGTTTAACCCAAATAATGAATAAAAAAAAATTCTATGGTTCTATAAAAAATTGAGTCCACACTTGAGTAAATTTATTTTTAAAAAACTTCCTCGAAAATTCTGTGTAACTCTTTTCTAATTTTGAAATGCAAACAAAGCAAGAACCGAAAGGAAGGTAAAAAGTGAACCTCTTTCTGAGTCAACTTAATTTCTTAATTAAATGAGAGATAAAAAAACGACCGAGGTCCCGTCATCAATGTTTAACCAGCTCAAGCCGTCCGAAATATCTTTATCCAGAGTGCGCCGGGGTGGACAAAAGGCTGTTTATAAATATTTACGGATTTATCCCAAGCAAATATGACCCCAGAGCGGGATTTATTTGCATTAGCTTTAATTAATGTCCCTAAATGGCACATGGCCATAATGACAATGGGTTTAAGTAAAATTTCGAGCAGGTCCTGCAGGTCGTCCACTGGACTTTCGGATTTAGTTAGTTTTCAGGTGAAACCCTTCACAGAGTAGTGTCACTTCGCGTTCACATCCTAGATAAAAAGTTTATTCGGAAAGTAAACAAGTAAAATTTTAATAGAATGGATGCGTTTTACTACATCCCTCTCCTTCAGTTTAATTATTAATGGCTGCGTCGAATCACTCATGTTGCCACCGATATTATATCCCATTTCTGGGTGCATACATTAGACGACGCTAGACGACCCGTAGTAGTGACCCTTAACCCTTTTCCATTTCCACAAACTGATATTTACCTGGCCATTAACAAAAGGGGGTAATTAAGGGTTGTGGTCAGCTCTAACGAATGCCCACTTCTCTATACTCTAATGGCACAATGAAGCTATCATCATGTGCGTATACGTTTCAAGGTATCAACGAGTCGTGCCCTTTCGCCCGAGATCTTTTATTCAATTGCCAGCGGCTGTGTAATTGGGTTAATAAGCTCAAATTACGGCCTTTGTGGGTAATGCATTTTAATCACTTTATAAATTGAAATTAAAGGTTAATGCAAGGTGCCCAGAAGGGTTACTCGTTTCCGGTGAGTAGATTTCATAGTGCCACCGCAAGATTAAAGCCCTAGAATTTTCCGACTACTTACAGACTATACGCAATTTTGGACTGTAAAACGAAAAGCATCTTGGGCCAGGTACAAAACAGCCTTAAGATGACCAGGAGGAATAAATTAATTATGAGCCATAAAAATATTACCGCACACCGGATCGGCTAATTTATTATGTAATAAAAAGCACATCTTCCTTAAGTAACTCCATCTGAGAGGAAGTTGTTTTGTTAAGGACTTCCTCGTCCCCGGGAGAAGAGAAAGGCACAACAAGGAGGCCACAGATGATTTACTCCCATCAAGATGAGATAAACTCTCGAAAGTGTAATCAGTCGTTCAGCTGAAAGTCGTAAAAATGAGGGCGGCTAGGTATCTCGGATCTCGATCTCGGCGCGGTCCGTGTATCGCAGCATCCTAAATAGACAGACACGACTGACCAGACAAATTCATCCTGCGAATTGGGGTAATCCGATAAGGGCGCCCTCCCGCCCGGAGATGTATGGACGTCATTTATATTTTGATTGCCCCTCGTCCATCACTAGCGCGGGAATGTATTGTGTTCGGTAATGTATCAAATTATTTTGAAATGTTTTTGATGTACGCCCGATTTAAGCGTTGATATAAAAAAATTAAATGCCTTATTGACTTTGGTATGTGGCAATTTTTGAGTCTTTCTTTCAGTCAATGGATTCATATTGAACGGACCCTAAGGAATAGAATTTTTTCTAATACGATATAAATCATCATTCCTTTTTTTTCTATGTTTAATAGTTTGTTCGTAGTCACCTTAAAAATTCTTTCTCATTCACAAAAAATATATAAATATATATATTTATATATATATAATATACCACAAGGGCTTAAATCCAGGTCCACTTCTGCAAAGGAACAAACTAAAAAATAAAGTAATGTTAAAGTGAAAAATTGTTACCACGTTTATAATTATTTTTAATTACTTTTTATTTTAATAATCAGGACGAATAATTCACTAACTTTTGACATTTTATAAATGTCACTGAGAAGCATCACTGAAAAAATAGATAGGTAGACCTGAAAACTGAAAATATCCTCAATACTATGTTTTTTTCTTTTCTCAAAATTTATTTCCATCCATTTTGACATTTTTTTGTAGCTTTGGAACATATATTTTTTGCATATTTTTTTTCCATCTGTGTGACATCTAAAAAAACTAAAATGTCGACTTTTATATTTTTTTGTAGGTTATATTTTCCGCACAGTCACCCAATTTTCTTCCCTCAGCCTGAGTAAAGACCCAGAAAAAAATATATATTGTAAAAAACTATGCCAAAAAAGGCACTAAGAAAATTTTGGTGATAGTACAGCAAACATAACCTACAAAAAATAAATAAAAATCGAGATTTTATTTTTTGTAGGTATCACGTAGGTGGGAAAAAAATCTGGAAATAACTATATATTATATAAAACTATGTTATAAAGCTATAGCAAAATGTTGGTGATTTTACCAAAATTTCAAATGAGTGAAAACAAATTTTGAGAAAAGAAAAATTAATTTTTTCGAGGATATATTTAATTTTCAGATCTACCGATTTTTTCTGTGACGCACCTCAGTGACATCTATAACATGTCAAAAACTCATCCAAATCGGCCAACCCGTTCAAAAGTTAAATTAAATGAAGTTTCAAAATATGTTCTTTAATTCGACGTTTATTACGCATAATTTTTCTTTACAGGTTGCCACACGTTCAATTATCACAATTTAAAAAAGTATGCACCTTTAGGTGGATATATCTTTTGCGGGGGTTGGCGAAGAGAAGTTCTACAATACTATTCTTAAACTAGATGATTGTATCTCGGAACGATTTTTTCGTTTTTTTTATAGAATTTAGTTTACCAAGACGTTCTCTGTTTAAAAAACACCAATTTTCAGCTCTGAAAAAGTGTCTCGTTTTTTAATTTGCGTAGCGTATTTGTATCAAAATGCTATTACGCTAAAAAAATGTATCAACACGCGAGCACCACAAATGTTTTGTTTTTAAAAAAACTTTAATTTAAAAACAACCTTTTATTGGTAAAAACATGCTAAAAAGTTAAAATCATGTTGAGTTTTTATATGTTGATCAAAAATGTACAACCTCATCCTGCCAAACGTTATTTTTAAATGGTAATTTTAAGTTCACGAATCCTACCTAGTATTCCGAGTTGAGTTTGAAACCCCAGTGTCATTCGAAAAGGACATATTCTAATTTTTCAAAAGGGTTTTTTATTTCAATTTTCAATTATGCCCATTGTTCTTTATAAATCACAAAAGATATGGATTTCAAACTCCTGTATCCCATTCATTATGAACGCCTTACACCCGAAAGAATAATTTAAAAAAATATTTGCAGCGAAACTCTAAAAATTAAAAATACATTTTTCATCTAGATAGAAAATACTTCAAAAATTTACGCCTTTCGAAAGGATATTGGGATATTCCGAAGTACTCGAATATAAAATTTTAATCGAATATAAGAGTTTAATTGATGACTTTCTTTATGATATCCTGTTCTTTTAGAAATTAAAACTTGTTTTTACCTATAATTTCCTGATTCATACATATATGTATAATAGTATAACTAAATACCAAACCAAATCCTTACTATCAAAGGGTATTATTTATTTCTCATACAGAATCACAATCATTCTTGGCCCAACTATAAGAAAAGCAAAGTCCATTTTTAAAATTAATTCTAGACTACGTATAGCCAAAACCCTAGCTGATCAATATCTTTTAATGACAAGGTAAATGTCTTTTACCAAAATATTGCAGGTACACACGTCTGTTGAGGATAAAATTATCTTTAAGGCTTTAAAGCTGCTGTCGAACTTGAAGCCATGTTCTTTGTCCACTTTACCCAATAATAATTTTAAGTCTGGCTTTTAATCACGGACTGCACCGAACGGTGAGGTAATTTTAGCTGTGTCTAGGAACTAATTTTCGCAGGCAAAAAGTCTTCTTTGCATTTCGTCTTAATAAACTCGGAATGATCCCTTGCCGCCCGCCGGAGGAGCCATTATTTTCTCCTATCTACGGTGTGCGGTTCCAGACGAGTAGATTAATTTTATATAAATTAAAATTTCATGTAAGGGCTTGTTCCCGGATAATGGGGGAAGACGCAGGAGATAGAGCGACCGGAGCGCTAAGGACCAAAACCGAGTGTTTTGTATTGATTTTGCTCCCTGCGATACCTCCACAATAGACGGCGCGTTGTGCTCCTTTCGGTTTTGAGGGGGGGCAAAACCGCTCCGCCCGGGCCCCGGGTGGCGGAGCCCGACGACGACGGAAGGCGGTGTATTTAGAAACAAAGCTGACGAAACCACTTCAATGCTGGCTGGCTGGGGTTAATATCTCCGGGTGTTTTTGCGGTGACGTCTTTCATTCGAAAAGATTTATACCAGAAGGGTATTGACGCGGAACGGCAGGGACTAATCCGCTCCTTAAAGTTTCTACCGCTCGACGGCAGAGTTAAAAGGTTCTGGTGAGGTTCGGGGATTCAGGTTTGGACGGTTGCCTGCGATGTTGCACAAGCCTAGAACAAAACGACCCACCCCCACCATGTTACCGCAGATAATTACAAAAAGATCTCTCGCCAATCGAATTCCCATCAATCAATCAATCCTCGGCCGTACTGCGGGAAAAGTGATTCAAATCGCGCCATGAATTTGCCATCACGAGAGCGAGGAGGCGGCCGGAAAGCTTTCCGGGCTGTGGTAAATTTATTCAAATGGGAAGTCATTTTGGGGTTATGAATTTTTATGTTTATGCTTATGCTCCAGTGTCACACACTTTCCGGGGGGTGGCCGGAGCAAAAACAGAACCGTAAAGTGGCATTCAACGAGGCCGTGATATGGAGATGAATTCTTTTTTCCTCCTGCCGGGACCGGGGACCGACTAATGCGATAATTTGATGACACGGACAATGAGATCCAACTCCCCTTGGCCATATTTCATAATTCTTTTTCTGGAAAATTATTCTTTTGTGATTTATTATGGTTAAACAGTGCAGAAACCCTCACATGTAGTAGGATTTTATATTTCATTCAATGATAACATGTACCCGAAATGTGGTATATGAGTCGTTATTTTTGAACGTGGTATAAGTCCACTTTTTGAAAAAATCGTATCATGATTTATGTAGAAATTAGAATTTTCTTCTAGTGAGATTTTATTGTTAAAATTATATGTTAAAAAATTTAACTAATACCACTTTCAAAAATAATGGCTCTTATATGCAAACTATTCAAAAAATTACCATCACCATCAATAAATATCTTTTTTTTTGGTTTTGTTATATTTTGATAGCTACACTCAGAGAAAAGTTATAGTAAATTTAAATTTAACAAAATACATATACGAATTTATTTTGTATTATAACACCGAACCATACAAATTTTTCGTGATTATTAGTAATATTTAATAAGTTGTATTATCATATAAAAATCTATAATATATTTTCGAGACTTTGTTCAATTTTAACAAAAAAACGAATGCTACTTTCTAAACTTTATGACTAATTGTGATCCCTTAAGATATGTTACTTTTTACAAAATTTTCCTGTCTTTGTAAAATCGAATTAGCCAATACAAAAAGATAATAAAAAATGTAATGTTAGTTTTACTCATAAATTACCAATTTTATGAATAAATTTTATAGGACAAAAACACGCTGTGGAGCAAGCGGTGCGGTAGTAGCCCTTAAAAATTTGATCAAGTTTGTTCAACGAAGCGGATTCAAAAAAAGAGTTAGAGAGTTTTTTGAATTTAAAAATATGTTTCGTGTCACTCCAGAAAAGAATATTAAAATTAATTTAAAATATATAATTTTGATTGTGTAATTTTAAAAGTAACTCCAAATAATATAAAAAGGTTTATTAGTTATAATAAGGAGGAAACTATAAGGATGTCCTCAATGTTTTTCAACATTTTTTGGACATTTTTGGATTTTTCAAAAAATGGCCAAATCCAAAAAACATTTATTTTAATTATTATTAATTAATTTTAAGCATTTTTTTGTTCTATACAATTTGTTTGTAAAGTTGATACTTTTCGAGTAAAAAATCACAAGGTTTGTTATTACATTGCTGTACAAAAATGGCCATTTTGCAAAAACCAAAAAAGATAAAACTTTCAAAACCTTGGTTTAAGAAAATTTAGACGTTGGGACCACGATTTCTGGTAGTTATATGATCATAAAATAGTAGCATAAATAAAAAATAGACTTTGAAAAAAAAAACCAACAAAAAAAGCACTTTTTTTTTTTTAAAAAACCCGAAAAATGATAATTATTTGAAATTAATTTTTAATTTCATTATACTGGATTGGAAAATATAATGGTAAAGCTAAGCTATATATATAACAAGTTACGTGCTCGCATATCCGAAAAATTGATTCTCTACCAGAAGTGATTAAAAATCTTAATTTAACTTGTTTTTTAAATTTTATTTTATAATACCGCATCTACATCTATGTATTATACATACCCTGAGCATAAATGTAAGCCAGCTGGGTGGAATATCTGTTTGGTTGAAACTACTTTCGGGTATGCGAAATTAGCCCCAGCCTAAAGTGCTTAGTTGCAAGTAGTAAGACCGTATCCATTAGCTCGGTCGAAGGGCATGGGGTTAAATATGCTATTAAAGGTTTTGCAAACAACGAGGGTCTGCATGAAGATTGTAGTAGGGCGCTGCACAAGGTTCGGCCCGTATCAGGGTTTCAGACACATGCATACGATATACCAGGTGGAATATCTGAGGGTAGAAACTTGCTCGAAAGGATAGAAGGCCACAGACGACTTAATGAAATTTATGGCGTCTTGAGCACCCACAACTAATTACGCATTTTAATTGCTTGCAGTTTGTATATTTTACCAAAAGTATGATAAAAAAAAAAAACGAAGTACACAAACAATTGCTTCGAAAGGGTTGCTATAGGAAGTGAGTCTATATTTGTTGAAGAAGTTGTACGTTTAAAAACCAATTCTGAAATATTGAAAGTTGGATTAAAGACGACATTGCAAAATTGAATTGGATTAAATAACAAAGTGCTAGCAAAAATCGATTTAAATTGAGAATAGATGTTTTTCTTTTGTTTCTCATTTAAACTTAAAATGGAAATGATATTTCCCCTTGATGTCCTTCAAGTAGTCGCTGGTTCGAGGAAGTAGAAATTTTTTCTTCTTATTTTTTTAAATAGTAAGCTCATCCCTCGCCTTTATATTGCTCTGGCTGGTCGTACTTATCCCTTAGGGATTAGCACTGAATCTTGTTAATGACGCTGGTCCCTTTTTTGTTGCCTTGGGTTAATTTGGTTTTTAGCTGCTGCCGAGAGGGAAGACCATCTTTGATTTCGTCGTCATTCCTTTAAACGTGAAACGTTTGGGCGCGTCCTCCGCCGACGACGATGACGAAAATTGGAGCAAGTTTTTACCGCGCGTTGGGGACCAGTTGTTTGATCCGGGAGCACTCTCTGGGGATTGCGACAACGACAGAATTTTTGAATTTTACTCAAAACGCCTTGGGGCTTTTCAGTATTACGATATTTAGCAGTTAATTCCAGCACAATTTTTACAATGGCAATATCGTAAAAGGGGCTGGTTAAGAAAACCTACTTTTTAAGAGGGATTTTCCTTTTTTTTTTGATTTTGAAGGGTAGTTCAAGAGGAAATTTAATTTTATAATTCTTCATATTTCTCTACAAAATATAGCATTTTATGAAAGCGTGAAACCCATCCTAAATCAAAAGAATTGTTCAGATATTCTCCACAAAATTTACAGTCTTTGCACCATCCGGGCCACAACGCAACGTCTCACTGTGCCCAATTTTATCCAGTTCAGATATATAAATAAGCGGATTAGGGGTCTACATTGGATCTTGTATCTATAGTTGTGGAGCTACTTAGGCCGCAATTTGGCGGAGAATTGTTATCGCAACCGCCGAACTTATACACATCTCAGCTGGTTCGGGGATTACGACGGCAAAGGGTTGATTTCGGTTTTCGTTATTAAGCTTATTCCTGTCGTCTGGCCGAGCCGGGGAAATATGTTTCGGTTCCTAATACACATTTATAGCATTTAACATCGATTCAGAGCCCGGTCTTCGCCCAAACTGTTGTAATTTATGTTGCCATTCCGGGGGGCATTATGAGGCTGTGCCAAGTATTGTAGTTATGCTCGCTGCTCGTTAAGACGCCAAAGCCGCAAGATTATGAGGTGCTTGTTTTGATGACTTTGGCGGAATACTGATGTCGAAATCATCTCTCGGCATTTCATATTTTAATATGGATAGCAGTCTTCTCGTCTCGATTGACGAGTGCAAGAGTGTCCATGGATGCTGGAGTACTCGTCCTTAGAATAACGAACTAATTTAAATGCTGCTATAGTTTAGGACTTTATATGTATGAATGTAGAGACGTTCGACGTCAAAACAAGTTTTGAACGATTCAAAAGTTTTGGGCACCAGCAAATCACAAACAGGGGATTGTGGGGAGTAAATCAGCATCACTGGACTGAATTAAACACGAGGAAAATTGCTAACGACACAAGTCAAGCACCCTCGTCACGCCGAAAGAGGGTCAGAATACAATGCCACTTGAGCAAGTTTTAAGAGCTCTGTCCAGGTCACCTTAAGATTATTATGGAAAACTGCACAGGCATGTGTGTGAATATGGAAAATGGCAAAATAATAATTGAATTCTATGGAAAGGTGTGCACGTGGAAAATTTTTGAATTGGATCCCTAAAAATTCGGTTTTAACTTAGAAAATGAAAATGGATTAATATTAGAATTTTTTAATAGAATACTTTCAAGCAATAAATCTATCACTTGTAGTAAACAATGTAGCATTCTTTAAGGTATTGACCAATATAACACCATTTCTTATTATCCTCAAAACAAAAACATAAAATTATAAAATAATAAATGCACTGAGCGTCAAAATAACCCAATTAAATTCTTAAATTTTCGCTAGATTTAAAAGGGTAGCTCCTATCTTTAAAATAATGGGTTAAAAATAATTTAAAAAAAGATTTTAACCTTTAAATTTCTTTCGCAGAGTCAAAAATGAATCCATAAAATAGAAAACATGTAATTATTCATAACGTAAAATCGGAGTTAGCGTTCCTCCCCTTAACTAAGTATTTGTAGAAAAGTAGTTTTACGAATGAATACCCAGGTGAAAAATAAAAACAGAAAACATAACAAAAACTTTACCAATTTTTTCTGTGTTAAAGGTTAGTCACGGAAAACGAACTGAAAAAGGATTGAGGTAGTGGACAAGAAATGGAAAGTTATATACAGAAAAAGACCGAAAACGAACTGAAAATATAGCAAAAATGAACTGAAATTTAACTCGAAAATGTGAACTGCAATCAAGCGGAAAAAAAACTGAAATATTTTAAATATGATGAATTTTTGAAAAATGTTTTAATGCTATAGCGAAAAAAATTGTAAGTCCAAAAGTATTCAGTCTATGTTCAGTTTTTTTCTGGTAATCATCAAAGGTAATTGATGTTTCAGTCGTGATTCAGTCTCTTTTCCGACTGAAAAAATATTTCCGCCCCGTATCAATCTGAATTTCGTCTTAATTTTCACGACGTGATTTGCTTTTATTCAATTTTTAGTCAGTTTTCAATGCAAATAATAATTTCCGCCTCATTTAATATTGGATTACGTCTAAAATTCAGTTTTCAGACTCTTTTCAGTCATTTTAGTCAGTTCAAAACATTGAAAAAATATTTAAAAAATGCGTTTGCCTTCTGTTGTTCTAGATGAAACTTCTTGTCTTTAATTTTCTATACTATCACACAAAATTTACATTGAATTCTTGAAATCGATGTCAACAACTGCTCGAAAACTTCTGATCCGATTAAAGGTGCGCCAAGCTTTAGTTTCATATTTTAATTTAATTTATTAACATAAAAAAAAAATTTAGTCAGGATGAAACCTGAAATTTTTTATTCTAACAGCTGTTATTTTGTTACAAACCAGTTTTTCATTAAATTTGTTTATAAAAAATCATGAAATTCCTTTGGTTTCACCTTTTTAGAGTAATATTTTTAATTTATTATTTAAGAAAACGAATAATATTTATTCATCCTAAAAATATCGAACAAATGAGAATTATATCTCTCTTTTCCCCTATGTTCTTTCTAACACAACACGCATCTATCTCCGCACGACTCCACTCCTTTGGTAATTCAGTTTTGGGGCTTTTGCATTTACCCATTCCATAAAAATGCGTAAAAAGGCAAACCTTTTGCTTCTTAATTTGCACAAAGCAAAGGGTTAGAACCCTTCTGTAAGTAAATAACTCTCCTTTGCGTAAAAAATTTACATATTTTCCAGTGTCTTATTTGATTGACCCCTTCGGGCCTAGATATGCAAATTGTCCTGTTGGTATTCCGTCCGAGGAGCCTGCTCGAACCGAATATAAGCCGAAGCGGACACTCGAGCAAAGAATCTTTTAACACCTTGTTCAAGCATTCTGAAGGTGCTCGATCTAGTCACAAAATAAAAGAAAAAAGAAAAAAACCATCTCCCACGTTATTCACCCCCTTAAATACGAAAGTATCTCTCCTATAATTTTATGGTGAACATAAAAATTTAAAAAAATTAAAGCAAATCTTTCAAAAAGACCCCGCCAAATGCGTTAAGCACCGAAATCCGCGATAATCCTAATTAAGTAACAACACTCGAAATTCGTTTAATTAAAGCCCGAGAAAGAGTTGGTGGAATCCACAGTCGGGCGGGCGTTTCACTCCTCAGTCAGCTTGTGTACTCACTTTTAATTTCCGGTCGGCGATTTGAGCCTTGTTTTCCTTGAGAAAGAACTGAGGCAAGGACTTTGTCCGTAATCGCTTCCTTTTTCTTAAGAACTCCTCCCGACTGACGCGCTTCTTTCGGTCGGGGGGCCAAAGGGCGTCCCTTTGTCGGTGAGAAGCCAATTTAATTAGGGCAGTATCCTCTCCGGCGATGCTTGCTACCTTTGAAAGCAAATACTCTGCCAAAAAAGGGGTGATTTGTAAACAACGGTGTACATTTCATTAAGGCGTTTAACAGGTCTTAAGTACACACCAAAGTTAACTTTACAAAAGGACGACACGCACTTCAAGGTGTCTCTCAGTGCCCAACTGTCTAAGGTATCAACTTTTAAGGACTTAGTAGTGATTTTATTCAAGGGAAACCAATGTCCTTGCACTGAAGAAAATATTTCTAGATCGTTCAATTCGTTCTAGTTGGATTTATCTGTTTAAATCAACTAAAAACTGATTCAGTTAACGATTTTCATGTCAATTTTACTACAAGATATTTCTCAAGTTTTGGTTAGAAATCATTTCAATAGTATAACTAGTCATTTCTACTAGATTCGTGGTTGATTTAAAGGTATTTAACATCATAGATAGCAAGTTGATTCCATTCACACTGATTTTTGTAAAGCCTTCGATAAAATCCAACACAATATTCAACTCAAAAAGATTGGACTTATAGGTTTCAATAAAAATACGATGGAATGGTTCACTTCATATCTTGTTAATAGGCACTAGGCATTAAAATTGAAAAAAAAACACAATTGTTTAAAATATTTTCATATCATTCAATATCTTCTTGACCACTGTAGAGGGCCGACTTCCAACAGGTACTATTTAATCGGTCAAACATTTTGCGGACTCCCTGTAACAAATTACGTAAAAATTCAAATAGGATTCTATTCATAAGTCTTAACACTAGACACTAAATCTAGAATACATTTTATTTTTTGTATATTTATCGTTTTATATAAATTTATTTAAAAAAGTCAAAAAACCCTATATATTTGGAGCAATCCACCCTATGTATAAAAAAACCAGGAGGTAGTAATATGAACTTTTAAAGGTCTAGTGTCTAGAATTAAGCCTTATGAATAGAATCTTTGAATAGATTGAATTTTTACTTTATTTGTTACAGGATATCCCACCGATTAAAAAGTGTATTTTGGAAAACGGCCCTCTACAGCGGTCAAGAAGAACTAAAAGTGTGTTAAACTTTTTTTTTTAAATTTTTTTATGTAATATATGAAAATAGCTAAAAAAAATTATTCCAATAAATACAATAGTCCTTTCAAAAAAATATTTAAAGTAGGTTTGCCGTTTTTTTCAATTTTAAAAGAGAAAGTCCCCTTAATGCATAAATCTTCTACCTTTTGTTCAGACCACAGGCGTACCACAAGGTACTATTCTTGGCCCGTTTATTTTTTTATTTTATACATATAATTTTTATTTATTTCGTTTCGCTTAATACAAGCTACAGAAATATATAAAATAGTTGCATAGAAACGTTTATTAAGGGGGCAGTACACTTCTATTTTTTGAAAAAATCGATTTTTCAAAAACATCAAATTTGTATACAAGAGAATGAGTATTTTGAAAAGGAGGAAGGCGTAATGTATGGACCAGGCATTGCCGAATAAACGTAAGAAACTTTTTTTTTCAGAATTCACTGCGAATTGAATAAAAAAAAACTTTAAACGCATTTTTCTCGAAACTACGTTTTTTGACCTGGTTGGCAGTTTTTTGAAAAATCTACTGGTCCGATTGGGCTCAAATTTTGCGGACTTATTCCATATATGTTTGCTTATGGTGTGAACCATTATTATTAATATAGGTTAATATTGAACCCTTTTTTTTTATAAATATTTTACTAAAAAAAATTAAAAATTAACGTTAAAAAGTTAAAAATTACGCCATTTTGTTGTTTTTTTGCCAAAATACTTCATCGTGGTTCTCACGAGATAGCAGCTGACTTTTATATTTTAATATGTGCTTTGAAGTTTTTGTTTTAGACGTTCCAGAGCTAAGATTTCTTACCAACCAGTTTGAAAAGGGTTTTTTTTTAGGCAGCCATATTACTGCCGTACAAACGCCAGTAATATGGCGAAAAAATTATTTTTGTTTTCTTTGATACATATATTTTAATGTGTAAAATTTTCAAATGATTCAATAAATTTTTCTATAAGAACAAAACACTTTTAAAAAATGCAAAAAAGAAGTGTACTGCCCCCTTAATAAATAATAAATATTAACAACGATATGTGGTATATTTCACTTTTAAAAGTGGTATATGTCCATTTTGGTTTGGGCAGCAAATTTCCAAAAAGGGGCAAATTTAAAGGAAAAATTTACAAAAATTGAAAAAAAATTTTGGAAAAAAAAAAAATAAATTACAAAAAATATTTATCAAGTAATAGAATATTTTGCAAGTGCATCTAAAATTAAGATGAAAAAATTGACAAAACCAATAGACGGGAGGAAAGCGAGTACTACACTTCTTAAACCATATCAGAAAACATTTAAATTAAATAACTAAAATTGAAGAAGTGTAAAACGATATTCGAAAATCGATTTTCGAAACAAACCATGGCTTTATTTTCGACTTATGATATGAAAATTAATATTTTCTAAGAAATTATTTGTTAAGTATTATATTTGGTTCAAATTCGAAGTTTTTGGGGCCGCAAAATATCGGTGACGTACCATTAGTGAAGTTAACAATGCGGCTCTGTTGTGAAAAATTAACTTATACCACTTTCAAAAATTACTCCTTTTTATGTAATAGTCTCGCGAGCACCGATCAGAAAAAATTCTAATTTAAAAGGTGGGATCGATAACCATGCCATATTTCGTCTGAAACGTATATTATTACCCCCTTAATATACCTTTACAATTAGAAGGTCAAAAAAATCAATTTTTTTTTTTGTTCCTCTAAAAAGTTAGGAAATTTCCCGTAGAATACGCTCCAAAAAGTTTCAGGTCGAAAATCGAACACCTTATATATTTTTTCTTCATTTTTCGAGAACGCTTTGTTCAGCGCATAGCAGGTTTTCAAAACTTTAACAGCGTTTTTCTCAAAACAACATTTTTAAAATTTGCAACCACGATTACTCGAAAACTACTAGTCCAATTTAGCTGAAAATTTTAGGGTTTCTTCTTTATACCTTAGGCTTGTCTGTAAGCTTAAGGTACTATTACCGTCTAGAATGCTAAAAAATGACATATATTCAACAATTTTTTTTTCACTTTCTATATTATATATTGTTATCAAACTTTTTTTTACAGTATTAAACAGTTCTTGAAGATTACGAAAAAAATTTTTATTTTTATTTTCTATTAACTGTTAATTTAATACAGGGCGCTCAAATTTTCTTCTCAAAAAAACATTGCTGCATGGCGGACAGTTAATCTCTGGAACGGTAAGTCTGAAACATAAAATTCAAAAAGAGTTACAAAAAGGAAGTGCTCTTACGTGATAGTTTACCAGAAAAATTGAAAAATCATTAAAAATAAAAAAATGGCGGACATTTCAAATTTTTTTTCAAAAATCGCCCTTTTTTTCGACCTTTTTTCTGGCTCAAAAATTTTATATATTTTTTTTGTGGTCAAATTGTGGTAAACTATCACGTAGGATATAACAACGAACAGAATGCTTCAAAGTTTATTAAAATCGGCCCAGTAGATCCGGAGATTAACTGTCCGCCAGTTAAAAAAACCTAAACTCGAGAAAAACGCATTTAAAGTTTATTTAGAACATGGGAACAGCCGAGAGCGCGCTTCAATTGAGTCGTTATATCTCGGCACTGGCTTCGAATTTCGATTTAATATTTTAGACAGTTATTATTGAAGGTATAAAGAATCTAAAAATGTAAAAAAAAAAAAATTCATTTTTTGAAAATTCTAGACGGTAATAGTACCTTAATTGTTTTGGAATTTTTTGTTGCAAAATTGAATTATTAATGCAAAAATGGCTGAAAAAATAGTGAAAATTATTGATTTTTTACAAAAATTTCTACCAAACGCAGAATTATTTTTTTTTCTTTTAATTTTTGAGGTTAACCGACAAATTACATGTATATTTAAGCCAAATTTTTTTTATGGGCTGTTACAGATCAATAACACGACGTCCAGAGTGGCTGCAGTTTCTTTTGTAGGTCAATTTCACGCCAGCGTACAGCCGCCATTTTGTTTTCAAAAATTAAAATTTTTTACATTCCTCATTTATACCTTAATAAGTGTACAAAGTTTTATAATGATTGCATTAAACCTTCTTTGTGAAAAAAAAAAGTTTTCTAATGCGTTCTAAACTAATTTTTGGCGGCATGTTAAAAAATAAAACTTTGATTTTTCAAAAAATTCTTTCAAAAAGCTATTATAAATTAATAATTTTCTGAATTAAAGTAAATTAACATCAACCACAGAAATTTGGATGAATATCATTAGGAAAATTATTTGAACGAATCCCAAAGTTGATTTTTTGGATGTAAAGATTTTATTGAAGGAAATTTTATAAATTTATTAAAGTATAGATATAATTTTGAGATAGATTTTTAAAGTATGAACTATCTCACTGCATAATTGACTATATCCAGAAACATGCTATTTCGAGGTATTAGAACCAATCAATTCATCTTAGCGATGAGGGTCTTATCCCATTACCGGATCCGGGTCGGCACCACTCAGATCTGGTTATAAGTCCGGAGCGTAAAATCATTACTAATTAACAAAATCGGAACGCTCCCCAACACACGCCGGGGGGAAGACCCAGTTTGCAGATAGTATTAGACCAATAAAATCTCGGCTCGGCGTTCGCCCTCAAGGATACGCCGGAGAGCGTCCCGATTCCTGGGCTAAGCCACTGAAATGGAAGCATCCACCCGGAACCCATCAGAGCTGGAACTTTATCCTTTCGGGTCGGAAGCAAATTTTTCCGCTTACCAGCAAATTTGCAGAGGTTTACATAGTGTGGAGATTAATGTTATTACTTTCGCCGTAGACAGTCTTTTGTATATAAATAAGAAGATTACGCTGCGGAAACGTGTACCAAGGATCCGCCGCCTAAATGTAGTGCCTTATTCCTGCAGTCCTACGCCGTAGAAGACGACAACGCCGACGACGACGCCGAACGACGCCTTCCTTCGGTGTGGCACGAAGCGTCGAAAATGTTATCGCAGCCGCCAAAATAACATTCGAGTGCTTGTCTGTTGCGGGGGAATATTTTTGGGCTGATTTTGGTTGCGTGAATTATGCTCATTTCGCGGTGTTTACATAAAATATGCTGTCTTCCCGGCACCGCGACTAAGGTATTTGCATGAGAGGTTTGCATAAAAACTTTTCCCAGACACTTCTGTACTCCCCGGTGCAGCCGCGTGAGATCTCGCCTTTCCTGTCGAATTTTCGGAGTGCTCACATTTCGATTTAAAAGTTTGTCTCGACGCGCCATATTTCTTGAGATATCTGCCTTATTGAGGGGGTACACTTCTAGAATGTTTGGAATTTATTTATATATATTGACTTACTACAGAAATACGTAAATATTTTGACATATAGATAGTATTAAGTAACGATTTTCTTATTTTTTCGTAATGTGGTTTGGTTTTTTAAGTTTTATAAATTTTATCATATTATTTTAGTTATACATATAGGTATAACAACTTTTTACAATACTATTTTATTTGTTATTGTGTAATAATCCCTCACGGATGATGCAAAGCCAAAAATGCAGTTAAAAAAAATGCTATACTTATTAATTTATTTATTAGACTTCGCCTAAAAACTTCTAACTATAAAAAAGAAAAAGGCACCTAGATTTGTAAGATAGAGAAAAATAGTACATCTTTGTTGAAATTTTCAGACCCAGAGAAACCTCACATAACCTTAAAAAAAATTAAAACGTGATTTTCAGTGTTGTGGCGATATTTCGCCTTCTTATGAACGTAGAAAATTCTTTTTTCTCTCACATTATAGGGTTTTTTGTCAGCTACAACATGATATTTTTTTTTCAAAATTGGTGGAAATTATTATTTCCAGATATATCCATGAATTATTTCAGATTTTTAGATGTGGTGCTACAGGGTCAAAATATAGAAAAACCGTTTTTGTAAGCATTTTTCGGTATTTTTACCTCTTTTTTAAGTCTGAATTTTGTTTTAAGTAATTTCCTAATTTGAAATCATCCAAGCAGTTTTTGAAATTCACAAAGATACCATATTTCAAAGGCTTTCCACCTAAGGACAACATTAGTGAGCTGACAAAATGTAACCGAAGCAAGTGCCCTATGTTACACCACATCTAAAAATCTGAAATAATTCATGAATATAACTTGACATTGAAAAAGTAATATATTTTTTTTTTTTGTCGTCGTTTCTGTTGCTTTAGTTTTTGTTTAATTGAATTTTAAAAAATCTCGAACGCGTATAAAAAATTGAATTTCCCGCCGAAAAAATTTCGAAACAAATATCATGTTATAGCTGACCAAAAACCCTATAATGTGAGAAAAACAAGATTTTTCTACGTCTTCAAGAAGCCGAGATATCGCCAAAACACTGAAAATCACGTTTTAATTTTTGTTTGAGGTTATGTAAGGGTCTATGGGTCTGAAAATCTTCGTTCGAATTTTTTTCATGTACTATTTAAGGATATTTTCTGTTTTTCAAAATCGCTGGGGGCACTTTTGACCTTCTTAACCGGCGAGATCCTTTCCCAATTCAATTTCCCTGGATACAAATAATATTGGGACGATTTAAAACGAAAAATACTGGATCAAATATTGGGAAGAAATTGGATATTTTAACCTGTGAAGGGAAAATGCCTGGTATTTCAAAGGGTTTAATTCAAATTCATAACCATTACAATTAAACTCAAATTTATCAATCTTCTATTGTAACCTATAACAATAAACAATATCACCAATAATAGCAAAAATGTTCGTATTGTCAGCAAAGAGCAAACACTGGGCAAAAGAAAAACATAAGTAGACCTAATTGTTGAATATTATAAAAAAGAAGTGGACCTGAATGGCTTCCCTGAGGAACACCTTAGAGTACATTAAACACTTTTAATTGCACAGAATTGGTTAAAAAAGTCTTTTAAACATAAGTGAAGACCAAAAACTTTAAGTTTTATTTGAAGAAGTGATAGGCTAACCCGATCGAAAGCTTTTACAGAATTCGTAAAGCAATATCCAATTATGAATCTTGTTCAATAGATTTAATCGCAATACTCTTGAATGAAAATTGATAAATTAGTCCAAGTCGATTTTGTGCTCATAAACCATATTATACAGGGTGTCCGGGAAGTAGTGCGCCAAAATTAAGGGGATGGTAGCTTGGGTCATGACCTACCAGAATATCAAAATATGACCTTAGTGAAAACCTCACCGTTTTCGAGATATTTGGGTTTTTATGAAAAATTAAATTTGATTTAAAATGAACATGGCAATATCTTGTTATTCATGAATAAAATGGGTGATTCTGAAATCTGCATTCATTAAGCAATTTTTTGAATTGCTTTCCCATCACTGCCTAGTACATTTTTTTTTCACCAATGAAGGTCAAAATAGAGTCAAATAATTTTGAACAGCAAAAACAAAAATTTGATTTTTTTTTCTCGACGGTCTTGTGTTAGTAATAAAAAATGACATGCTTATCAGGTAGAGCAACTTATCTAGAATATTTTAGCAAAAAAAAAATGAGAACATGTCTTTTTATGTGCACCAACTAGTCAATAATCTGAAATTTAATTTTTCATAAAAACCCAAATATCTCGAAAACGGTGAGGTTTTCACTAAGGTCATATTTTGATATTCTGGTAGGTCATGACCCAAGCTACCATCCCCTTAATTTTGGCGCATTACTTCCCGGACACCCTGTATATACTACATATAATTAATAGTATTTATGAAAAAAACATTTTTAAAGTTTAAGATAAAAGACTGAAGATTAAATCAAACCATCGTACCTTTCTAGAGCTCACTAACTCAAAAAAAAAAAATATATACATTAATTTTTATTTCACTACTTTTGATTTTTATGTGCCTACAACAACTATAAATTGGATAATTAACTTGGTAAACATTTGCCAAGATCCTTTGAATTTAAAAACTGTATTCATTATAGCTAGTTATAACTAATAAAAATTTTGCGTTTGATATATGCCCACCGATAAAATAATATTTCCTTGTAGTATGCCAATAATACAAAATTACTATTTGATTTGACGCACTTGAAATATGAAATAAATAAAGCTTTAGTAAAAGTTTAATTCATATTATGTGAAGACTACTTAGGATTAATATTCTTCTAATTATATGGCATACAAACTTCTCCTATCAATAATGAATTGAGAATGTATCTACCCAAAAAGCTAGGTAGAGCTGGGTATAATCTTAGTAAGCTGAAGGGTCCAAGTCGTAGAATAGCATCGGTCATTAAATTTCAATTATTTTGGGAGGCGAATCGCAAAGTAATGAAGTAGCTACAGCAGCTACCAAAAATAAAAGGGGACGGGGACAACTTGTGATTGATTAATGGAATTTCGTTCTTTTCGGCTGTACGCAATTACATCGTCGAGCACCTCTCAGCGGGAATTAGAAATAATTTGACCACCTCAAGATTGAGATATTGATTGATTCTCCCCCGGGAGCTGGCTATTACGTCACCCGTCACGAAGGAACACTGAAGTTGACGGATAATATGAGTGAAGGATTATTAATGAAGATATATATTCCAAGGTCTCAAGAAGATAAGCGTTGTTGTGGCTATGTTATACTTGTGGGGCGGTATCTCATCCTACTTACCAATCAGTCAAAACTTCCGCCTCACAACGCCAACATAGTTAGCAAATCAGAAAATTGATTTCTCCAAGACCAGAATCCAAATTTATCTCAATTATACCCCCGGATATGCCGTCCCGTAGACCGGTGATCCGGCTCCAACTCTCCAGCATCTCCAGGAGTCCATTAAGGCGTCTGAGGACCACTTCATTCCAATGAACCCGGGCACACAAAGAACTGTTTAACATCTAAACTACAAGACCAAAAATGTCTTTTCACCTGGTTCAGATGGTTCGGATGGGATGTGACAAGGGTCCTCGACATTTTGTGTTGAACAACATGTTCGCACTTACCTATGCAAAGTAGCCGAGAGTGTTAAGATGTGTCAGGCGTTTCCTTTTCGTAGATAAGAACAGAAAAGCACCACTGGCAGCTTGAAATTTCAGACGTTATCCCTTTCCGGTCCTGTTTGTTTAGTTTTCCTAATGACGAAGCGTTCTAGAGTTCTGGAGTTCTGGTGCAGGACGTCTACCACTTCAATTATATGTATGCCCTGCACCAGGCTAATAAAATAGGTTGACTGAGGCGTGTATGAGGGCTTGGATGAAAAGGAACTCGTCCTCTAAAGGGCTTTTAGATGTATTAAAGGCTAAGATTTCTCGAGGACTATCGAGAATTTCGTAATAATCGTCTTTTCAAGTCGCCTGCTTATAATACCGAAGTTGTGAACATTCCATAGACATACGAGTATAGAAGTTCATTTGCGTAGTTAATTGCTAACAGAATTACACATGCAAATATACTTTAGTATCTATCTCTAGTAGCAACATGCATTATAAAAGATTCAGACAAGTATCTTATCCTTATAGAGTAATTTCTTGAAAATCAAAGACTGACAGGACAGGCCTGAATTCTTCTCAAGTCACCCGTGAACTCCTTAATGGGAATTTTCTCATTGTAAAAACTTTGATGCGTCTTCTCTCCTTAGCTTAAGCTAAGGGGGATCCCTCGGCTGACCCGCTCGGAAGTGACATTATTGGAGTTACACTTCGTTGATTTTATTAGTCTCCAGCGAACAATTTCTCCCCCGAATTAAAAGGGTTGCGAATTGTAATTTCTTCAATATAAATCGCTTTCGGTCTGCCATAAAGAAAGGCGGCTCTCCTCCGTACAAAGACCGGCAGCGAGGGTTGTTTGTCGATTATTGCAAGTGATTCTGTTGTCGCAGGACGACGACGACAGAGCGGCCTCATTCGTCCTCATAGAGCCTTTTTTTAGTAGTCATCCCAACAGCACTTAGATTTTAATTTAAATGCCTTAAAAAAAAAAGACTTTCGTCGTCTTGATCTTGGATAATGCGTTCTATAAAAATAAATATTTTCATCATCCGTCTGATAGTTACACGGTGCAACCTCTTTCAATCGCATTCAGCAAACTGCCCCTTTCATTCAATTCAGCCGACCAATTACACTTGAAGCCCTAATCCTCGGGGGCTTAAGGGGCCCATAATGCAATTAGAAGGCCTCCAGCAACAACTGTCACGTAGCATCCCCTAGCGAGGGGTGGGGCGTGTAACAACGGTCAGACGGACGGTTGAATTACTTCCGCAAACATGCGACTGTTACGATGCAATACGACTGCGAGCCGCCACCAGGTTAATTGAAAGCCACACGGGCACGTATCAACGAGTTGTCCGATTGGTTTAACGCCGACCGCCTCCCCCGCGCCCCCATCGACCTTAATTAATAGAGTCAGTTGTCAGTTCAATGAGAATTTATTCAGCCAAAATGACCATTGTTTCTGGTGTAGGGGACCCGTGCGAATGTCGAGGATTGACCTCGATGAGATGATAATGGAATCAACATTTTTACGGAAGTTGGAGCCTGGGGTTTGAGGATTTACGATAGTGTTTTAGGAATGAATAATTTATAGATAAGTAGAATTTTGACAGGGAAAAAATAGGGTTTGAGACCTTTATATGGGTCCTTTTGATTGAATCCTTTTTAGGGTTCTGTAGCCAGTTTCAAATGTTATTATTTACGAACAACCTGCGTGGCTGTTTAAAAATCGAAACTAGGTTTATTCAACTGAATTTGGACTAGCTGTTGGGTATTTTTGTCTATTCTTTCAGTTAGATGTTTAAATAGTACAAAGGTGTAAATTAGAATTATTTCATGGCTTCCTTTAAAAAGACTAAACTTAGTTAACTTAATTTATTATTTATTGTCATTCATCATTAGTAAATTTCTACCTACCTTTTGCTCTTAAATTTTTAGATTTTCTTTTAAATTTAAATAATCTTTTACTTAGTTTTGTTTCTTAATTGAGAACTATTATTAAATAATAAGATATAGTATAAAATCTAATGAGATTGACGATTAATGAATTGTAGTTTAGTGAAAACGAACTCAGAGTTTTGTTATTTTTTTTATTATTATTATTTATTATTTTTTATTATTATTTTTTTTATTATTATTTTTATTATTTATTTTTTGATGTTTAATTATCTTAAGTTTATTGAGGTAGACGCTAAAATAAAAAGACGCACTGAAAACATAAATTTCCCCCAAATTCGATTTTTAGAGTTGATTATCCTAGTCACAGCCCTATTACTCTTTCAGTCTTGTAGTTTTTGAGATGAAATTTGATTAAAACACATATATTGGAAACCCTAAAACAAAAATAGGATAAATTCGAAAACAAAAAATTTTTTTATACCCCCTCCTATACAATGAAAAGTGAAGAGAAAAAAAAATTGTATCTTTCACCCCATCATATGGAGTATTATTGGATACGTTTTTCAAAATGCAATGACATAACATCTTAAATTTTCTTTACAATTTCCCAGCCAAAATATTCAAAAATAAACTTTTTTTTGACATAACTCACAAGCAAATCTTTTAAGAATGCAAAAAATTATGAATGATAACAGTACAATACCATCATATCACTATATAAAGAAAACCTATTAATTGTTTTTAAAGATATTTTAATCTATAGGACAAAGAACAATTTTTGTTTCAGACTTACGATACACAATTATGGATTTCGAGGAGATTAATTTAATTATTATAATAATATAATAATATTTTCAAGATTTTCTTATTTTATATACATATTATAGTTCTAAAAATTTTTATAAATATGTAATATTACTTTTAAGTACCTAATGATTGATGAAAAGGAACCGGTCCTGTAAAGGGCTTTTAGACGTATTAAGGCACTAGTTCCCTCAAAATTTTCCCCCAAATGGAATTTTTTATTTTTACATTTTATGGTTCCTTATACCTTTAGAAATCATCTGATAAATTTTTATAAAGAAATTCGAAAAAATCGAGGAGCTACAGCAGTTTTAGTGCGCGCGCATTTTTGATTATACACACATAAATATGTCGTATAAAAACTTTAAACGCGTTTTTCTCGAAACTACATTTTTCGAAACAGCGGACAGTCAATCTCCTGATTGGCTGAACCGATATGAATAAACTGTATAGCGTTTTATTTGTTAAGGTCTATTCTAGGGCAAATCACCAGAAAATTCCGAAAAAGTTGATAAGAAACATATTTCCAAACCGAACAAAGCGAAAAAAAATGCGATTTTTTCAATTTTTTTTTTCAAATATCCGCCATTTTTTTTTTTTACCAATTTTTTTACTAATTGTGGTGAATTGCCTCATAAAATATCTTCCTTTTTACCATGCTTTTTTTTTTGTTTGTTTTGGATTTGTCGTTTCTGAGATTGAGTGTCCGCCATGGAACCCTCTTTTTTTGGACTGCTCCTTTTTGAGAGCCCTCTATATATATAATAAAGTACTAAAAAAAGAAAAAACTATTTTTTTTGTTAACCTCAAGACTTATATATTCAAATAAAAAAATATCCAGTTAAATTTATAATAAAGGAGCTGAGAAAAAAAATAAAGTATAAAAGTCGATTTTTTCCTATTCTACAGGGAATTAGTACCTTAAAGGCTAAGATTTCTCGAGGACTATCAAGACAGATTTACTATAAAAGAGATTTATGCCTAACAGACTGTTAAGCATCGGATCGTTTTACTTTTTTGTCACATTGAAAGCGAAGCGGTATTCAAATAATCGTGTAAGAAAGAAAATTGGTATCTCTATAAGTTCGTGTTATTGTAAATTGCTTGAAAAGAATATTATCCGAGTACTTAAGGTGAAATTAAAAATAAAACCAGTGAGCCTTTTAAGAGGTATTTCTACTATAAATGGCAAATTATTTGTTAAAGTCGCTATAGCCCGGACCAAAGTCAAAAAGATAGATAACGAATTTTTCGGTTTCCAGTCGAATTTCTAACTTCAAAAATGTTTTTTTTTTTTTTAGCAATGGCCGCCATATTGTTATTTTTCGGTAAGAAAAATTCTCTTGGGCTGGGTTATAGCGACTTTACCACTTAATAATTTGCCATTTTTTTTGCAGATGTTCCAGACGATCGAAATCGTGTCAACCGTAATTTTTGGATGCTTTTTGAAAAAAATTCGTGTGACCAAAAAAAAAATCAAAAACAAAAATATTTTTGTCCTCTTAAAGTATGAATAAATATACATGTAAAATAAAAAAAAAGATATATTGATTCCTTCTGTAAAAGAAAGATAGAAAATCTCCTTAAAAACAATTAATTTAGATGAATATGTAACGAGATTTGGATATATGTATATGTATCTATTTCTATGGTTAGAATTTTCCGCTCCAGTATATAAAGAAGTGTAAAAATTTCTCAGTGCGCATTATTTTTCTAAAAGTCAATAACTTTTTCAATATATTATGTCGTTCGGATCAAACCCGCCCGGTTTTGAAAATTCATTGCTCAGTATTTAATTATTTTTGCGTAATCTTATTTTGGCACTAAGTAGAGAGGCACTCAGTTGTTTTTCCTCCTTCACTGCGATCACTATATATATACATATATAATACAAATTTAGAAGTTCGTAACTCTATCGATGTTTCTTTACAGCGTCAAATAATCAAGTTTATATATCCTGAAGTCCACCGAACACTAGTCAACGTGATAAAGATCCAAAAAATGTGCGAGTGGAGTATGCAAAAGTAAATTTATGTGCATATAATCAGCAACAGAGCCGTCTAAAACACTATATACAAAAATTTTAATTTTGTGGGCGGGTTTGACCCGAACAACCTAATATTTTACTTTATATTGCCAAACAATTAATATCAGATATGCATATCAAAAATAAATAATATTACTATTAAAAATTTAATATATATTATACGTTTTACTAATTTATCCTTTTACCTAGCCTATACAGTCTACATAATAAAATCACAAGCTGTGCAATTTAATTATTTTATTAAAAATACACCGTGCAGAATAACCGACGAATTTTTCTAATAAAAATTAAAAATGCAATAACGACCGGTCCCCATCCACAAGGACGAACTCTGCAGGAGGAGTACCTTAATGAACTCAGCAAGAGTAATTAAACCACTAAAGGGTGCTTGATTCTTTTTTTATCCCAAGTACGAGGGAGGTAAACTGAGGGTTCCGCCAAACAAGGCGTAAACGAGGACTTCCTCAAAATACACTTGTGAACTGCAATGGGTAGCAAAGTGGTTACCAGCGTTGTTCAACATTTTTCCCCAAACTTTTTGTCCCTTTTGTTATCTTTTTGAGAAAAACTGGCGAGTTGTGTTTCCTCTTTATGCGGACATTTTTGATACTATTCAACTCTTTTGTCGCAAACATTAAAAATAGTCTGAAAAGTTTGAAATTGTTATTTAATTCGCTCAGGTACTCATAAAAAGTAATAAAAAACTACTTTTTGATAAAAATAATTTTTATTTCATTACGTTTCCTCAACTTAAAAAAATAATAACTCAACATGATGGAGTGGAAAAATACATTTGAAAAAGGCAATCTTAACACTATAAATCGATAGATTTCACTCATCTCCTTACAGCTTCCCAATTTCCAGAAGCAGTCTACATTTTATCCTTTTGCAATTATAACTCGCAGTCGTTTCGACGAGACATGCAGGACAATTTTCCGAAGAGTAATATCTTCTGATCGGCATACAAATAACTTTAATTCGAATCGAATTGATGCTTTGGGGAACAAATCCTTTTCGTCCTATAAATAAATGTCTCTCCAGGGGGCCATTCGATTCGTGCTGGTGAGATGTAATTTCGATTTTCTGGATACCACACCTAAAGGAAACGACACGAAAAACAAAAGGCATTATTACAATGTTCGACACTATTTTAAGATAAAGTTAGAACATTATCCTGCTTTTTAGTTTACTTCATTGATATTAAATTTAATAATATTTTTTTTTTGATTTTCAAGACTATTTGGTTTAGTATAAACTTAAATAAAAAAAATGTGTATGTCTCAATTACCTTTAATTCATGAAAAATTATCAAACAAAAGTTGAAGTGGTATTTGATACCTTTAAAGCATACCCACAGTATACGGGATTGTTTTTAGAAAAATTTTAAGTGGTTTGAAATTCCCCCTGGTTTAAGTGAAGCGTTCAGATTTCATTTAATTAGGAGTCGTTCATTTATTTATTTAGGGTCAGGCTCAAACAGACAGCGAAGAAAGAAATTCAAGAAGAAATCCTTCAGCTTGAGACTTGCTCTTGTTGCGGGAAACCCCATCGCAATTTAGGTATTCACCCTTATATTTTTTTGCTGGCTTTAAGGGTGATAAACATTTTTCCTATCTAGAGAAAGGTAAAAAATTGTCTTTGATTTCCTAACAAAAAAAAATGTTTAATCATTTTGACTATTTATAAGAGTAAACCCCTAGTTATATTCAAAATTCCTCTGTTTTACAAATTAAAATATTTGTACAACTTTTCCAAGATTTTATTAAGAAAACTTCTTATGTATATATTTATTAATAGATGAAAATTTATGCACTCCTACTTCTCTACTCCAATACCTTATTATTTTCCCCGAAAATGCAATGAGCCGTTCAAATTCGATATTCTGTCGAATTATTGCCACATCGAGAGGACTGAGAGTGGTGCTGCCAAGTTGGTGGGGCCCCCTTCGAACAGCATTCGCGAAATAATCAAAATTTACAGCAGAGTAGGAGCTCTTAAAATGTCATTTCGAATGGAGTACACTCAACTGGAGGGCATAAATTATAGCAACTTTATAGCAACATCCCCGAATGAAAGCGAACGCCGAGAGTATGCCATTAAGGAAATATGTCGCCACATAAGAAGGCGGCTCTGTTGAATGTTCTTAAAAAGCAATTTATGAAGACGCATTTGCACCAGCCCGACTAAATTCCCAGCCATTCTTAGCAAGTTATAAATGGAGGATCTGCGCCACGGAGCCATGAAAATGTTATTGCCACTGATTTACATGAGAGCTATTGTTGAAACAATGAGAGGTGCCCATTCATTGTTCGTGCGTTGCTTGCGTACTCTAGATTGATTTCGCGAATTCAATTAAGGTTATATTTTTTTTTTCGAACTTTGTTAAAATATCGCAAGAATGGAAAGAAGGGAAAACTCAATTTTGAGCAGACCTTTATAATCAATTTTCTCTATAGGTATCATAAAAGCAGTTAAAAAATTGCAGACCTTTTATAGAAATCCAAAATATAAGACCCTTTTTTTTGCTTTTCTCAATTTATTGTTGCCACAACTCAAATATTGCTGAAATTGAATTATTATTAAATTAGTTTCTGTCTTATGTAAATGTACTTATATATACCAAGTTATGTAAGTCGGAAAGTCGGAAATCTAAATTTTAGTAAAATTCTGTTAATTCGTCATCCACGTAGTTAAAATCCGCTTAATATTGAACTTATAAAACATACTATGCTTAAAACAATAAATAAACGTTTTTAGATTTTTCTAATTACTAAATATTGCCTTAAATAACTTAGAACGAATCAAAAGTAGGTAATTTGAAGCAATAAGAGCGCCGAATATTATTTTGTATAAAGCTCAAATTAAACATCTATACAAATAAATAAAATTAAAGTGTCTCTCTGTGATTTCAGAATTAATACCAATATCTAATTGGATATGCTATTTATACGATATCTAAGCTGTATTGATTTTTAAGAAGATTTTAAATTTTCAATATCTTAAAAGCTTTCGAATTTATAGATAAAATCCAAAGTTTATTTGTATGTTTGTTGCTAAATCACGCTTAAACGCCCCCATAAATATTTTCCAATTTCTGTCCGAAGGTAGTACACATTCCAAATTAAGATATAGGCTACTTTTAATACGGATAAAATGTAAAGTTTTAGAATGGCGGTGAAAATGTTAAACTTCAAATAATTGTCACGAAAATTGGTACCTACGGGTTTGTTAGGGTGCTGATTTCGAAATTCAAATATACTGATGGAACTTCGAAATGGCCGAACCAATATGGCATTTTTCAAATTCAATTGGTTTAGATACTAAACTATTAAAACTAAAAATTGATTTCGAATACAAATATGTAGATTTGAAAATACATGATGGTGGATCCAATATGGCGATCAAAATATCTCAAAATTTGAAAGGTTTTAATGAAATTTTTTTAAAAAAGTATAACGAGCAATCTGGTATCTACTATTGAAATTTTGAAAGTCAAAATGGCGAAAGAAAATTTCTAGGAGAATTGTAAAAAACGGATTTTGAAGTCTCTGATTTTTCGAAAAAAAAATATGGTGTCATAATCTGCTATTGAAATTTTGAAATAAAATATAACGCAACAATATGGTGACTAAAACTTCCTAATTTTTTTTCGATTCTCTCGAAAATTCGTTTATAGAAGCCATTGTTTTTAAATTTTCTATCAGAATTTGGAAACTAAAGGTGGAGGATTCAATATAGCGACGATTATTTCTACAATAATTCAAAAGGTATCTGTGAAAATTAGTATAAAGAGGTTTTCAGGATCCCAATCCCTTGTTTAACTTGGCATTGGTTGAAACAATCTTTAAAATATACTAAACTAGATTATTAAAGAAGGGTTTAATTAAATGAAACGCAACTGTGCTCTTCGGCTACTTGCACGAACTATTCACATTTGTTAGAAGTGACCAGTAACATTAAATGTGTATTAGGGAAATTCTTGAAAATTCTTGGGCTTGAATTTTGGGCCTTGGTTTGAACAATATTTCAGGATAAGATCATACTTTTATATGAGATTTCGATGGTTCTTTTTACCCTCTCGGTTAGTTAAAAAAATAATGTCGCCCAAAACAAGTATTTTAACTATATGGGCGCGTATAAAACAACTGCCCAACATAAACATAGCAATAACATCCTAATCCAAAAGAATGAACCTTTCTTGGATATTAAAAATTTAGCAAAAACTATGGGAGGATTTTTTTCGAAGTTTCACTATAAATTATTTTAAAAGTAGTTTTTCGTTAACAAATTCCTTTTAAATTGTATTTTATTTGTTTAAAATTTATTTATGTGTATTTTTTAATATTATTTTTCAAATTGCAAAACCCAAAAAAGTAGCACTTTGCTTTTTATTTTATTACACGCATAAATATAAACAGTCCAAAAGGCTTAAAAATATTAATTATACTCCTTACTACATAAGTTTACAAGGTATCTTTTTATTAGTACACTTTGGTATAAAGAAGAGATTTTTAAAATAATGGTTGTTTGATTTTTAACATATTTCCGCGAAGTAGCAAAACTAGACCTAAAATAGCTATTTATTTGTTCTATCGACCTAAACCACCTCATTCATCTCACCTTTCACTTTCGTCGTGATTCAGTGTTTATTCGAATGCATAAACATGAATGAGGTTTAACGCACGCTCACAACACACTTCTTGTTCTTCACGTGCGGCTATTATTTTCCTACTTCTGCTCCATGTTCTATAGAAAATTCGTTATTTTTAAAACATCGCGAGCACCCGAAGGATCGAACAGCGCACCACACTCACTTTACTATTATCGATTTGTGCGAACACACACTTGTTGCAAGGGTTGAAAGTTTGTTTCCCGTTTAGATATTACCATAAAACCATAAACACCTCTCCCTCACGATGTCCTTGCAAAACCCTTTTTTATTTATTGTTTAGTTGTTGCAGGAACTCTGTTGCGCCAAATTCGTCAAAAAACCACCTAATCCGTCAACATTCACGGCCAACTAAGCACTGAGTACCCGTGGCTGGTTGCTTAAAATTAGCAACTCTATAGACGAATTTGGTGCGCGCGCAGTAAAGTTTCGCAAAAGTTTTGATAGAACCATTTTCAAAAAGTTTGTTTCGAAACTTTCCAGACTCTCCAAAACTCGAGGGACCTTCGAAAACATTTTCAACTACCAGAAAAGTTTTTCATTAACCCCCAAAAACTTGGATAAATGTGATGAGCGAAGTTGTAACGTTGGAATTTCAAATGACTTTATTAATCGTTAATTACAGAAATGTCATTAAAATCTTCCGGTTGTTGTACTTCTCGAGAACTTTTTCTATTGCACAACTCCCCGAATTATTATAAGTGGGGGCCCCCCCGCCAAAGTGGGGCAAGTTTTCTGTTATCGTTCGGTGTGTAGCGCGGTGTACGAGGGACGAGCGAAATTATGCTGTTCGCGATTTTGTGCATATTTTATTCGATGGTTTCACGTTCTATCGTGGACACAGACAATTTAAAGGTAGCTAAGTAATATTCGAAAATGAAAAAAACAAAAGTTTTAATTACTTATTCGGAAGGTAAATAAGCCATTCTGTGTCACTGTCTCAAGATTTATTCTTTTTAAGAGGGGGCTATTTTGATGGGGTGGGTCAAGATGAAAAGAAGATTTGTGTCTTTAATCTTATAGAAAGGGAGGAAATCGATATATTTTTGAATATTTAATATAGCATTTCAGCGCAATTATTTACTGTTGGGTATTATTGTTTAAAACTCGTTGAATAGAACCAGAATGCATTTTTGAATAGAATTCTTAAATAGCAAATAACAATAATTCTGATATCTAAAATACCATATACAATATAACAATGTATTTTTAAACTTGAAGGGATTTTCCTTGAAAATAAGTACCTAAGGGTTTTTAGGTTAACTGATGTTAAATTCACATCATATCATAATTGGCATTTATCTTTTCGTTTGCTATATTGGCAATTTTAAAAATAAGGTAAAGTAAAGTCTTCTTCGTTTATTTCAAATCAATTTCGTAGGTCAATGCAATCAAACAGGTCATTGTCGAAATTGTATTTCAAAATACGAGATTATCGATATTTACTCAAATCGTGATCGAATAGAATTCCCAGAATGGCCAGTAAGACCTAAGTTTATATAGATCTCCTCCAATAAATATAGGCGAAATTGTGATTGCAACAATTTATAGGAACATGTACCTAAAATTATGACTAAGTTAATATTGTATTGTATTATGGAAAAATTATAGCTTGTAAAATAAACACACATAATCAATGCCTTACCAAAAATTGTAGCACTACAAGCGATATTTTTATAGAAAAGGTATTGGCCCATGAATAATATTCTACAGGGTGAAAAGTGGAAAGTTGCCTAAACTAATCATCCATAATTTTAAAATGAGTACAGGGCCAAAAAGATAAAAATACGTATAAATTCAGTAGAGATGTTAATTTTTATTTGAAATTAGTTCTTGTTGAATCAGACATTTTTGACAGATACTTATTGAGATTTAAAAATCGAGAAAATTCAGCCGGGAGATAACTATTTACGTAAATACTTGAAAACATTATTAATAAATGCGGTCATAGGTTGAAATCAAATATTTTTTGTTTTATTCTTACCTTCTGAGAGTGTTTTGGCTGACTAAATTTTAAAGTAAACGTATTTCTCTTTATGACGTCTCCACAGAAACTGACAACACTCTAGTATATACCAATCTTATACGACAAAAAGAAAAAGACATAGGTTATAAATTCGATTATTTTTTATTATTATTAACAGCATTGCTTGTTGCATTTCGATTTGAAAAAGCTTTAATTAACATTTTCCAATACTTTTTTAAAGGATTATACACCTTCTCAGTTTTTGAATTTTATTTGAATTATCATTTCTTTCACTATTCAGAATATTTAAAAACAAAGAATTTATCAAAACTTCTTGAAAATTACGTACAGAAATGTGAGCGTTTCATTTTTGAAAAAAAAAAAAATCGTTTTAAATGTCTTTAACATCTTTAACAAATACTGTCCTAAACCCGTTTCAAGAAATTCGTACAGGAAAAAAAGTTATACCTATTTGTGTAAGCGTACCTCTACGCTTTTTATATGCAAAAATTAAATAACAAAAACTTTAAACGCGTTTTTCTCGAAACTACATTTTTTAAATTGCCCGCATCTGTAACTCGAAAACTACTCAACGGATTTTAATAATTCAAAATACATTCGATTCGTAATGAAAATTGCTAGTACCTAAACCTTTAAAAATATTATGTTACATAACCCTAATTTTTTATACAGGGATAGTTTACACCAACAAAATGTTTTTTTTTAGATTTTTCAGAAAAATTATTAAAAAATGATAAAAATGTAAAAAATAAAATGTCTTTTAGGTTTAGTTACTAGAATTTAATCTAATGAATAGAATCACGTTGGAATTTTTACTCTATGTGTTAGAGGAAGTAGAGAAATACGGGTGTTTTAAAAATGACTTTTGGAAGACGCCCTTTGCAGTGAACAAGACATACTAAATGCAAAAAAAGGAATTAGTTTGATTAATATAATAGTTTTTTTACAAACAAAAAATTAAAATAAGTATTTTGTTTTTTTTTTTTTTTTGCCAAAAATGAAACGAAAAGTCCTCTTAACATTAAATTTTTTTTTCTAGAATTAAATTTCTTTTGTTTGTGTAATATTCTTTTAAAATTATTTTTTTTGCTAATAAAACCTCAAAGAAAGGTTAATTTTTGTACCTTTTTTGTATACTTTGTCTTTGTCTTTTCAGTTGCAAATTCCCCTATCAACACTATCAATAATTCTATAACATAAAAGCAAACATGTTAAAATAGTTGATTGTTATTTTGGCTCATGTAATCTAAATTATAACAATTTATTGCATTTCTAGCAAATAATCAGAAAATTAAATGCAACCTTTTTTGTCCTGAACAAAAAAAAAATTTTTGAAATTTCTCCAAATTCCTTTAAACTTGAATTAAAAATTTTACCTGACTATTTTTTACTATTCCATCAATTTAAAAAAATTTACAAAACCTTTAGTATACTTGCAAATTAATTTCAAGCACCACAAGATTAGGTATACCATAATTCAAAAGATATAAAGACATTCAGGATATCTCATTTATTTTGCTTTAATATGAACGCCTCAAACAATCGATTCCTTTACACGAAATAATGAAATAATTTTCTGAGCCCTTTAGCAATCTGTCTCACACCCTTTGGGGGCTGAGATTCACATTCACAAATTGCTTATAAATACAATTGGAAATGTCAACAACCGGGAACACATGTCAAGAAATTGGGGACCCATAGCCTCAGCCGTAGAACTTGCGGATATCACATAAATCATGGAACATGCAAAGACACGGTCTTATGAATTCATACTCGGATTATTTGCCCGGCGCGCTGAATATCTAAGTTATGTGCTTGCATGTCTTCTGCCGGTTTCACATGCCCGGCGAGGATGTCTTAACAAGGCAAGAAGGGCAACATGAATTAAGGGATGCTCATTTATTCATGGGGCCGACTCTCCACAACTCAGCGCGCCGCTACCCCCAAACGAGGCGTTTGTCATAATTATATGTGGCAGGGACACGCAACCCGCAATAGTTTAAAGAATTGCCACAATTATCCGCCCGAAATTTTGAATAGAATGAATGCAATGCGCCTTCGTCTCGTCGTTCGTTGCGTTTACGTATCATGAACGCGCGACGTGACGTAGTGACGAGTGACAGTTTCTCCATATGTCTTCGTACTAATTCCCAAAATCCGGTGTGACAACGACGATGACGACGACGGCGGCAGAGTCGAGGATCGTCAGCACTTTTCCGGGGGAAATCTGGCAGCCACTTCTCACATTTTCATTATTTTTCTCCTATTTCCAAGTGTCACCATAAAAATCCTTTTGAACCTGACAACGAGGGCTTAACAGTCACTTGAGTGTAAAAGCCGTGAAATTATGTAGATTAAACGACGTTTGCCGGGGGATGCCAACCTTTCCTTTTTTTTTTTTTTTATATAAAGGGAGCACAATTGGTGGAGTGATTTAAAGTGATTTAAGGCAGTGGCTTACGAACACTTTGCCTTTCTTTATTTGAGTGTGGCAACCGCCCTACGGATCCTCAGAAATAATACTTTATTAAAGGGTTAGGCGTAGCAAGAACATTGTTAAGAAGATTAGATTTTTAAGGCTACTGGCTGTTTAATTTTATCGTAGACTGTTAACGTTTTTCGAAACATTTGCGCTAATTTTTAATCTGGGCAGTATAGAGACTGAACTCAAACGTCTATTCCTTGAGTGATAAAGAAGTGAGCTTATTTATAAATCAAGCAACAAGACAAATTTTGGTAATTTTTAGAAATGTAGATATTTAATTAAATTATACTATAGGCAATTATTTCAAAATCTATAAACTAGCCTTTAAGTAAGGTTTTCAACTAGATTTATAAATATATTAGGCAAATTTCAAAAGCTCAAGGATTCAAAAGTAGATTTTTATATTAGTATACAACAAAAAAATCGTTTTGATATTTTTTTCAATATATGTATTAGAGTGCTTTTTTTCGCGACTATTTTTTTTTTTTTTTCAGTCCCACCTCGAAATTTTGTGGCAAATACGTAAACAAAAATTCCCTGAAAATTGGAGCCCTTAATATTAATATTAAGTACTAGACCAAGGCGTATAAAGATTTCCCATATAAAATATACGTAAATTTTGATTATTTTTCTTCAAAACTCTACAGCTTAGAGGCATTTTATGGTATAATCTTGGTCAATGGTAGGGTTTCTTCAGAATTGAATGCTCTATAAAAGTGTCCATTCCGGTGTAACCCTAACTTCCACCAGCGAGGTAGTACGGGTCACTAACCCCAATTTTTCAATGAAATTCTCGCTTTTTGCCCCTATCTCGTAACCAAAAAGAGGTTAGAAAAATTGAAAATGACAAACTTATAGAAAATTCAATTTCCTTCAAAAAAGTTGTGAACACAAAATCGCTAACATCGATATTTCTTGAGATATTGAGCTTTGAAGTTGAGGTAGTGTTTCCACAATTTAGGTCAATAATCCATGAAAATTCCACACTACCTCAACTTCAAAGCTCAATATCTCAAGAAATATCAATGTTAGCTTTTTGGTGTTCAGAACTTTTTAACAGGAAATTTAATTTCCTATAAGTTTTGTTTTATTCATTTTTTCTGTAGCTCTTGTTATTTACGAGATAGGGACAAAAAGCGAGAATTTCATGAAAAAATTGGGGTTAGTGACCCGTACTACCTCGCTGGTGGGAGTTAGGGTTACACCGCAATGGACACTTTTATAGAGCATTCAATTCTGAAGAAATCCTACCATTGACCAAGATTATACCATAAAATGCCTCTAAGCTGTAGAGTTTTGAAGAAAAATAATCAAAGTTTACTTGTATTTTATATGGGAAATCTTTATACGCCTTGGTCTAGTACTTAATATTAATATTAAGGGCTCCAATTTTCAGGGAATTTTTGTTTACGTATTTGCCACAAAATTTCGAGGTGGGACTGAAAAAAAAAAAATTAGTCGCAAAAAAAAAAGAACCCTAATATGTATGTAATATATACATATATATATATGTTTCTGATGGTTATAAATAGATTTAAGCCAATTTCAAAATTAATGAAATGACTGTTTTAATTGTTAAAAAGTTTTTAAATTGTTAGAGGTTAAAAAATTGTTTTTGAATAAACAAAACATTTTGAAAGAAATGTGTATAAATTGCACAAAGCTTTATATTTATTTATTATTGTATACAATACATAAATGGTACTTAATGGTTTGATATTTGACGAAATAAACATAGTTGTGTTTAAAACTTAACAAGCTATTCATATACAATTTTTCGATTTTATTATTTGGTAAAAATTTTAATAAAACAAAAAATTGTTTTAAAAGTTTATTGATTTTATATTTTATTTTATTATTATTATTTTAAAAAGTTATAAAGTTTTACTGCTTAATATACTCCATATTCGTTTGAAATTCTCAAAATCGTACTTTCAAAATAAAAATTTTAGTCCATTTTGCTTTTTCTACAAAATCCTACTGATTTTAAATATATTCGTTACAATTTGCTTCGATATGAAAAGATAATGTAGAAATTTAAATAATAAAATGGACTTAGGCCACATTTAAAATAAACGAGTCATATATCAAATATAAATATATTCTTCTATATTTAAAACGTTTAAAAATATCTAACTAATTGAGTTACTAAAAATCAAATGTTCAATTTATATTTTTTGCAAATTATCTCCCATCCGAAAGATGTTTTTTTACGAAAACCCACACCGCATAAAAGGGCCCGCCGAGTAAATTCTTGGTTTTAATAAAAAATTAATTTTCACTCTACGCTGCTCGGCCGCATAAAGTATTTTTTTATTACGACGGTTAAGAATTTGAAAATTTCATGTGGTTAAAAATAAAACGAAACCCTCAAGTTAATTATTTCGCAATTTACTTTGAGAGCTATGGTATGCGGCGGGAAACCCTTTTCAAAAAGGGATAATTACTTTTAAGGGGAAACACTGCTTTTCGCTGGGTGTATTAGTGCATAAAGGAGCGTGTGAGACATCGGCGGGGGATTATGGGAAGGAAGGAAAGAAAAGACCTTTATCCATATGCAAATCAGGGCTCTAGAGTTCAAACCCCATGTTAATGAGTTCTATTATACGGTCGAAAGTTTTTAGGGGCATCTCGACCTTTAGATAAATTTTAAAATTTTCTTCCTTTTTCGGCCCCCAGAAAAGTAACCCGAATTGTTTCATAATGCACACACAATGCTATTCGGGGATGATGGGTGGTGGCCCTGGATTGAGGGGATTTTGATTTTGTGGGATTTTCATATTTTGAGAAATTTATGCAATCGGTTACATATGTTCATGGGTACCTGTATGTCATCAATATTACATCAAAATACCTAAACATTATGCAAGTTATTATGTATTTTTACAAAGTGACTAATAGAATCATGAAAAAATATAGAGAAGAATAATAAATAGTAGTCTATAGCTATTATTATTTCATTGATGTGGCTAGAGTGTATTTTTCGTATTTTAATATAAATTTTAGGAACAACAAATATTTATAAAAACTCAATAAAAGGAATTAACGTAATACTTACGTATCCCCTTTACTATAAAATTCCTCTAAGTTCCAACAATAGACAATTGCATTTCCATTCACCAGATTTAAGTATCAAAAGTCGTAGTCGTAATTTCTAATATATAAAGGCACTTACTTTTAACCCCCCTTAATCCCTCAACTATCCTCATAGACTGTAAAGGAAATTAAAATTTTACTCGGTTGTCGCATTAGCAAAAAAGCTTTTTCCCTTCCGACTTATGTCCTTACCCTTTTTGCCTTATTCTAATACAAATACATCACAGGTTGTCGCCAGGCGAAAACCCTTTTCTTAATCATATGGTGACAAGTAGCAAATGGATTTTCTGGGAGTCATACAGATGTGACCAAGCCCTGGACAATGCTGGCGTTTTGCATGAGCCATTCTGGAATGGTGGTAATGGTGGACCATGCTACATACAATCTATGCTCGAAATATTTGAACAATTTTATTATTTCAACGGGGAGGTAGCATATGCTGATAAATCTGATTAAATTCACAAAATTTTCATCAGATTTATACATTTTGTAGGCGAGTATGGATATATAGTAGATATGCGTTTTGCTTCTATTGTAATAAAATATACATATATCTTTTGTATGTGAAATGTAATTTAATCTATTTAAAGTGGTTTGGCTTTTCAATTATTAAAATAATAAGTGCATGTAAATTATCTATTTATTTTATAGAGACAAATCGTAAAATATGACATAAATAGTCCATATAGGATTTATAAGCTTTTGGTTTCATATTTGTTTATTAGTATCAGTGGTTATAAATACCAATAATATTCATGCTTTAAAATTACAATTTTATATATATTTAAAATAACTAGATAATTTTAGGCACAAAATAGCAGAATTTTAATGTTTACATTTTCCCTTGTATTAATTCCGCCGTATGAGGTAAAAAAATTATTTTCTACAAAAGGGCTCCCCTGATCGGTTTTTTTGGCTTAATCGACTCTAAGTAAAATAACTAGATGACTTTATACAAAAACCAGTAAAGTCTAGAGGAAAAATTTGCAGAATTTCAATTTTTACTTTTTCCCTTGTATTTATTAAGCCTTTTAGTGGCAAAAAATTAAATTTTCTAAAATAGGGCTTCCTGGATCACGATTTTTGGCTAAATCGACTCTAAGTAAAATAACTAGATGATTCTAAGCAAAAAACAAAAAAGTCTAGAGGAAAAATTTGCAGAATTTCAATTTTTACTTTTTCCCTTGTATTTATTAAGCCTTTTAGTGGCAAAAAATTAAATTTTCTAAAATAGGGCTTCCTGGATCGCGATTTTTGGCTAAATCGACTCTAAGTAAAATAACTAGATGACTTTATACAAAAACCAGTAAAGTCTAGAGGAAAAATTTGCAGAATTTCAATTTTTACTTTTTCCCTTGTATTTATTAAGCCTTTTAGTGGCAAAAAATTAAATTTTCTAAAATAGGGCTTCCTGGATCACGATTTTTGGCTAAATCGACTCTAAGTAAAATAACTAGATGATTTTAGGCAAAAACCCGAAAAGTCTAGAGGAAAAATTCGCAGAATTTCAATTTTTACTTTTTCCCTTGTATTTATTAAGCTTTTTAGTGGCAAAAAATTAAATTTTCTAAAATAGGGCTTCCTGGATCGCGATTTTTGGCTAAATCTACTCTAAGTAAAATAACTAGATGATTTTAGGCAAAAACCCGAAAAGTCTAGAGGAAAAATTCGCAGAATTTCAATTTTTACTTTTTCCCTTGTATTTATTAAGCCTTTTAGTGGCAAAAAATTAAATTTTCTAAAATAGGGCTTCCTGGATCACGATTTATGGCTAAATCGACTCTAAGTAAAATAACTAGATGATTCTAAGCAAAAAACAAAAAAGTCTAGAGGAAAAATTTGCAGAATTTCAATTTTTACTTTTTCCCTTGTATTTATTAAGCCTTTTAGTGGCAAAAAATTAAATTTTCTAAAATAGGGCTTCCTGAATCGCGATTTTTGGCTAAATCGACTCTAAGTAAAATAACTAGATGATTCTAAGCAAAAAACAAAAAAGTCTAGAGGAAAAATTTGCAGAATTTCAATTTTTACTTTTTCCCTTGTATTTATTAAGCCTTTTAGTGGCAAAAAATTAAATTTTCTAAAATAGGGCTTCCTGAATCGCGATTTTTGGCTAAATCGACTCTAAGTAAAATAACTAGATGATTCTAAGCAAAAAACAAAAAAGTCTAGAGGAAAAATTTGCAGAATTTCAATTTTTACTTTTTCCCTTGTATTTATTAAGCCTTTTAGTGGCAAAAAATTAAATTTTCCAAAATAGGGCTTCCTGAATCGCGATTTTTGGCTAAATCGACTCTAAGTAAAATAACTAGATGATTATAAGCAAAAAACAAAAAAGTCTAGAGGAAAAATTTGCAGAATTTCAATTTTTACTTTTTCCCTTGTATTTATTAAGCTTTTTAGTGCCAAAAAATTAAATTTTCTAAAATAGGGCTTCCTGGATCACGATTTTTGGCTAAATCGACTCTAAGTAAAATAACTAGATGACTTTATACAAAAACCAGTAAAGTCTAGAGGAAAAATTTGCGGAATTTCAATTTTTACTTTTTCCCTTGTATTTATTAAGCCTTTTAGTGGCAAAAAATTAAATTTTCTAAAATAGGGCTTCCTGGATCACGATTTTTGGCTAAATCGACTCTAAGTAAAATAACTAGATGACTTTATACAAAAACCAGTAAAGTCTAGAGGAAAAATTTGCGGAATTTCAATTTTTACTTTTTCCCTTGTATTTATTAAGCCTTTTAGTGGCAAAAAATTAAATTTTCTAAAATAGGGCTTCCTGGATCGCGATTTTTGGCTAAATCGACTCTAAGTAAAATAACTAGATGACTTTATACAAAAACCAGTAAAATCTAGAGGAAAAATTTGCAGAATTTCAATTTTTACTTTTTCCCTTGTATTTATTAAGCCTTTTAGTGGCAAAGAATTAAATTTTCTAAAATAGGGCTTCCTGGATCGCGATTTTTGGCTAAATCGACTCTAAGTAAAATAACTAGATGATTTTAGGCAAAAACCCGAAAAGTCTAGAGGAAAAATTCGCAGAATTTCAATTTTTACTTTTTTCCTTGTATTTATTAAGCTTTTTAGTGGCAAAAAATTAAATTTTCTAAAATAGGGCTTCCTGGATCGCGATTTTTGGCTAAATCGACTCTAAGTAAAATAACTAGATGATTTTATGTAAAATCCAGAAAAGTCCAGAAGAAAAAATTGCCGAATTTTAATATTTACATTATTAAAACTAAATTAAATGTGTACTTGTACGATCGTGGTAAATTTTTACACAGAGAAAAATGTAAAATTGCTTTTAAGATCAGTGTAAATTTACATTCCGTTTTTAGAGTGTATTAAATTTAATATGAAAAGAATGGTTTATAAATTGGCTCTACTCCTCTGTACTAATCAAATTAAAAATCTTATATTGTTCATCTTAAACCATAATTAAATTAGAACAAAAATTCCTCAACCAGCAGCCTACACGCACGCTACTTCACAGGTTTCCGGATGAATAAAATATATAGGCGTATATGTGTAGAGATGGCTAATTCCGGGTAGAGCAGAAGTCTTCTCCGCCGGTTAATCTTAATAAACTCCCAATCATTCTCAGTCCAGAGAACCATTATTCCTCCTATCTACGGTGCGGTTGCAGACGACTGGCTTAATTTTGTATAAATTAAAATTTTCTATAGGGTTTCCTCCGCAGGGTATTCGGTGTACGCAGCAACGCGGGACCTCACTAAGATAAGATTTAAACGGGGGAGCCCCGGCCCGGCCCGGCCAGCCTGCGAGACCTGGCCTGAGTGTTTTGTATTGATTTTAATGTCGTCCTTTAGACAACAATTACGAAGTATAAGTGCGTAGATAACAATCATTTCCTATTGGAAAAATCGTCGAGGGGAATTGAGAAATGTTCATTTGATTTACGGGTGAAGTTTCCGTAATAGGTAAAGGAGCACCATTGAGGCTGTTGTTGGCTTCTGATCGATAATCTACAGATTGCTGTAGGTTGATGTAGGTATAGAAAATCCTTAGAGACGTACAACACTGTATAATGAGTGTATGGGGTTTGGTTTTGTTGATTGTTTATGATTTTAATAAAGTGCAGCAAGATTTAATGAAGCAAATTGCCAGACTTATTGAAAGTGCCTGTACAATTTTTTTCTTCAAAAAATTTATGATAAATTGATTTTTATTAAATTGACGTTTCATAAGATAAGATTAAGAAATAGAGATAAGAGAAAATATACAGTAATCCCTCGTTATCCGCAGATGTTAGATTTTTACAATATAACGCGGATATCAAAACCTCAGATAATAAAACTAGAAGTTCATACAAAATAAGAGGCTAGGTGAAATCTCGTAATTTGTGTGTTTCAAGCTTTTTTATATTTATTTTGGCTTATGAGGCCATTATCAATGAGTTCTTAACTAAACTAGTCCAAATACTCGTATCAGAATACAAAAAAACTTCAAACAAGTATATAAACATAAAAATCCTACAGTTTGGTCATTGAATATAAGAAAATTTTTTATTTTTAAATTTTTGTTCAGCTAAAATATACTAATTATTACCTCGAGGTAGAATTTTCTTTTCAAATTCAAATGGAACCAACTTCGAGGTATATCCTATTCAATAAAAAAAGAATCATCAAAATCAAACTACTCTGTAAAAAGTTATGCGTGGTCATACATACAAAAAAAATATACATACACGTTGATTTGAGAACCTCCTTATTTTTATTCGTCGGTTAAAAATTAATAATAAAGCTTTATTACACGACGTTGGCAAAATTGACTTATTGAACTTGGTTTTTTGCTATTTCCCAACCTTGTTTATTAATTCTTTGTAATGAACAGTTTTCCATAAGAGAATCAAATTCAAGATCACTTAATTGATCTACAAATAAAAAAATCTTATTTAAAATCTGGTTTAACTTCGATTTCTTCATCATCTTCTGAAACGACGTCTTCATCGTAAAGAGCAATAGACTCTTCAAGCTCTAATAGTGTTTAATCCTGATGATCATGACTTGAGATCATTTCTTCGATATCAGTTTAATTTATTGTATCAAAACTCTTTCCCTCCTTCTTTTTTTGTGTGTGTATGTTAAACGATATCTGCGCCGATTGTGAACCGATTTTAATGATTCTTATTTTATTGATTAACCTATATCTCAAGTGTAGTCCCACTTAAATTTTAAGAAAATATCCCACCTCTAAAGGTAAAAAATTTGGGAATGTAGGTTTATTAACTTGCTTTGGCGGGCACCGACTCAGTTTTTATTTTTTTGTATTTTATTGAATTTGAAATGATGACTGATGATGTCAATTAAATTATTTCAATATTTTTCTGTAATAATATTAATCTTATGTTTTAACATAAAAATTCTTAAAAGCCAACAATAAGCTCGTTATCGCCTATTTCTGTTTCTTCAATTAAATTAGAAGACCGAAAAATGATTTAACAAGGTAATTACAATCTGTACGATGCAATTACGACATTCCATCAGTAATAATTTCCAGACATCTACTTAATTAATTATCGGTAATTGATTTTGAGGAAAATTGTGCCGTCCCGGAACAATGCCGCGTGCAGGGCTAATGTAAGAGCATCCCTCCTCCCTCCCGGGGTGAATTTATCATCACGGGGAAACAATAGAAATCACAATGGAACAAGGCAGTTATTTGTCTAATAAAATTCTCCTCAAGATAATTTGTGTTGACAATTTTCTACGGGAGATTGGTTGCTCTTCCTTATCTATAACCTGCCACGTATCTTTCGCTTCCCCAAAGCTCTTAAGGGTTATCTTTAAGGAGCCGAATGAATATATGGAACCTGCTTACCTACTCTAAGGAGTGTGGTGTGGTGCGACGTCAAAAAGGAACATAATTTATTACATTATGAAATTTTAATGTGTCTAAGCACGCAATGTAATTTCCACTTTAATTAAGAGTAAGGGAAAATATTTACCGAAAATGCAGCCGTGAGTTTTCTTAAGATGTTCCCCAAGAAAACGAGTAGATGGCGGAAGATTTTGCTACTATACACACACACACACTATGCAGCAGTCTTTGGTGAGCGCTCCAGCCTTGCAGTATTAAGGAATGACGAGAAAATAATTACACGACTGAGTAAATTCCCCTTTTGCATTTTACTGCATCGCGAATTATGCCGGATTATCATCTACTCGAGTTAACAAAGGCGTACGTACGTACATCAAGGTGGTCGCCTAATAGCACAAGAAACTTCTAGAAAACTTAAGGTAGATAATTTGAGTTAAAAACACCATAAAATCGCAGAAGATTGGAGCGTTCTATGGCGCTAATTGAAGGGGAGTTTTTACTGTAAGAAAATATATATCGGTCTACAATTATACTCTATTAAAAATGATGAAAACTTCAAGCCATTAATTGATAGTATATATGATAAAATTCATATGTGAATAACTAAGTCATAAAACTCTATATAAAATTCCTCCGAATTGGATATTTTCAACTGACTTGTTTGCCAATAAAATTGTCATGCTCACTGAAATATGGGAACTAAAGGGAAAATTATGGGGTAAGGGTTTCTGAACGTGTTCGCACTTTGGATGATATACGTTCACTTTGCTTAATTAAAAAAGAGTAGCAACCTACATGGTCCAGTCTAGAGAAAACGAAGTGTTTTTTTCTTCAATCAGAGTTATAAATCTTGTAATGATTGAGCTTTTATTATACGATCTGTTTTTCTCATATTCAGAAGTGGGATAAGGTGATGATTTAGTAGCAAGGATAAAGACAAAATAAATAAAATTAAAAAATTACTATTTCTAGTTTTTTAAACATTCAGAATAAATTTATATACCCTTTCTTTTTGAACTCATAATTTTTAAAGAAAAAATTTTTAGATTTTATAAAACCTTAATAACCAAATTAAAAAATTTCTTCTATCGCTCATTCTTCTCCCCACAATCTCTTTTACCTCTTCTTTGACGGGACTATAGGCATTTCTGATCTATTATTATAATTTACTTTCATGTTCAGAAAATGCCATCGTTCTTCGTCCCAAAACTTACCCTTTTCTCGGCGAAGTTTGCTAACCAGGGCCAATTAAGAAGCCTCAACAAGTCCAAGAGGTCAAAGAAGCCACCCACTCAGAAGGTAATTGCATAGTTTAAATCAATTTGTGTGGACACAAGTGTTTGCATCCACCTCCTTTCTCATAAAGGTGTACTTAGTGCCCAATAAGGAATGGGGCGTGTTTTATCTATCCGAGAGGTCGAAAGGGTGCAATCTGTCTTTTCTCAAAGAAGACGACGCACGCAACATGAATTTGTGGGACGTAAATGATACGTGAGCTGTCTTGACCTCACTCAGGTCGGTTCATTAATCAAAAGGAGGAGCTTAAGAAGTCACATGTGGTGGTGGAGTGGAAAAACTCTCTATGAAAATTTTATACAAAATTTAAAGGGTTATAGACAAACCCCTACTTTAGATATTTTTAACAAATAGGGTAAGCATGAAAGAGTTTATATAGTATATCGAAAACAATTATATAAATTGATTCAACTTTTATAGATCATTCAATGTATCCTACCCACAAAAGTTACGACACGTTATGGATTCGGATTCTATTCTATTTCCGGAAAATCATGTTTAATACGAAAAATCGACATCGACATCGACCTTTTCCCCCAGAAACATCGGTTCGGGGTTTATATACCCCTTCACAATGTTTCAATCAAAGTTAAATCATTTGTAAACCGTCAGATCAAAGTTAAATGGGGTCTGAATTCACGGAACATTACAAAGATATATCGCATCGCTTCCGAATGGTAAACAATCACACGAACGAACGAACGAACGAACCAAGTCGAGGCGGAGCTAATCAAGGAGCCCTTAAATCGATTCCTCCCGCACATATACGGGGCACAGATTCGAGTGAGTGCATCAATCTCACACAAGGTAATTACTAACAAACAGATTAATCGCTGGTTAACGGGTTGTGGTTAATTAATTCGCACCTGGCCGCAAGCAACAGGCCGAAAATCCAAATAAGCTCCAAAGGTGGCGCGCTGCGGAACCCTCTAATGCAGTAATTTATGTGGTCGGTTCATAAAATGACCAGCATATCGTGTAATTGAGGTCAAGTCCGCCAGGGGGTGAAGGACCAACTCGGACGTGAAGCTAGAGGGCGGCGGCAGCGTGTGACTGCGACTCGCTCACAAGTGAAGTACTCAAGCGAAAAAACCTCATTTCCGAGGTAATGCGAGAAAAATGCTTTTGGGGTATGCCTTTTGCAGCCATTAAGTCGCCATTACAACGACGCGTAGGTGCTATTATTTGGGCGGGGGAGTAAGGGCTGCCCTTGACACCTTACAAGGGCTAGTTAATTAGGATTGCCCCTATAGTAGGAAATTTTAGATTTTATTGTTTCTAGAGGTATTGGTCTAAGTGCTCAAATTTGTCTAAATAGAGCAAAAGTAGTAATACGTATAATACGGTCTCTTGTTCAGCTGAACTTCAATAAATTATTATCTTATATATGTGAAAACACACTCAACATCTCAACATAACTTGAAAACTACTTAACATATTTATATTTCCATTTTACAAGCTTTTATTTTACTTGAATACGTTCGTACATATGTCTTTTCGGTTCAAAATTTGTACTCGATTTTTAACTGACTTTCTATTATCCGATTTTGATGAAATTTGACAGACTTACGTAAATCTCGTGACAATGCAATATAGTATATGTAATATCGTTTTAAATCCAATATGGCGGACGCTCCAAGATGGCGGATTATATTTTTTCTTCAAAACACCTTTGATATGGGTATCAAATAAAAGGGTTTGACAAGTAAAATACGATAAACTATGAGACAACTCAATAGTATATATAATTTATATGGTATGTATAATTTGTTTTAAGTATAAAAGCTTGATTTAATAACTTTTTTAACTTTTATTTTTGTGGCATAAGTTGATCAATCAGTAATATTAAATACCCTTATTATAGAATTTAAAAATTTAGAATTGTGGAACAACTATCAATCATCCTACAAGCAAAAATATATTTAAAGATTTAAAAGTAATGCAACTTTAACCCTTTTACTACCTTAGAACCGAAATATCTGCTTTGCTATTTTTGCCAGGAATACCTAGAGCCTTGAGTTTTTAAAATGCAACATCTTCAATAATTTTATTTTCGCTTTTCAACTTTATGAGTATATTTTTTGAAACTATCGACTAGCCAACAATAAAAATAAAATTTTAATATTGTTATGTATCTTAAAAGTCATTAAACTTAAAAAAATGTATCTACATACCATTCTCTATTTCCAAAATCCCAGATAGTCTGAGCTAGTAGTTTTAAAATTCCACCACGAAGTATTACAATTGAAATTTTCCTATTATGCTTGCTCATCCTTGTAATAAATTCAGATTTAAAGGGCTTTTGGTAGGGGTGGAGGCGAGCACACATTTCAACGTTTCACAGCCGAATAAAGTGGCTCCAACTATTCAAACGACAATAATTAAAGTCGAGAGCACTAAATCATAAACTTGTGGAATCAAAAGCGCGCGCCGCCCCTCCCCCCGGGACGGAGAGATGAATGAAATTCGGCAGAAATAAGGCAACAAATGCAGAAACATTCGTGAGCCCCCAACAAAGGCAATAAGGCAAATTGTTGTAAGGCGACATAAATTACGCCATTTGTGTGAATATAGAATGTATTCAAGTGGCATCTAAGCGCCCCCATTGCCATGGGGCTGGCGTACGGGGGCGCGGAGCTGGCTAGAATGCCACAAAAGCATATTTCCCAAGGTAAATCCTACGAAATAAGCTTAATTCGCCCCAACCCTGCTCAGCCCAGTGGCGGCGGTGGGCGGCCCGGCTCCGGCCGGAAGCATTTCGCCGTCAGGAGCATTCAAAATCGTTGTTTTGTCGGCTACCATAACAATTTCAAGTTCACATACCGCACGGGGAGGGGGACCCACACCCGCACAATGGAGTATCTAATCTTCTTATATAATGGATAAATAAAGTACCCTCCATGAACGTAAATACATTTATCTTCGCGTCGTTTAGAAGACGGCGCCGCAGCGTCTTCGATTCGAATGGGGGCGCTCCCGGTCGAGGGTGGCTCGCTCCCGGTGCAGTCAATATTGCGGTCAATGGGGACCTAGACAAAGTCTGAAATTGAAAATCGTAAAGTCTTGTAAGGACTCGGGTCTGGGCACTTCGGTGCCAGGAGTCTAACGAGGACAACTGTTCGGTTGGACCCCAGGGACGAACCGTCTGTCACTTTAGAGCGAACAGGTACACGCTCGTTTATGGGACTATTTTCCTTAAGACCCTTGTTTTAATGCACTACGAGAAATTTCTGAGTAAAGCTTCATGCTATTGGCATTAGGTACATAGAAGACTGAGTCTTTTGGAAACTTTTAAAGCCCTCCAAGAGATATATGAGAATTAAAATGGACTTTAGCTAAGAAAATACCTTCAAAAAGTAATTCCCTAATTAATTAATTATTTCTTAAATATGTTACATTTTATAAATCTTATCAAACAAAATGCTAAGAGTATTTGTTTTTAAGGGGGCTATTACGTTACGATTAAAAAAAAAAAAAAAACATTTTTTCAATCATGGTTTTTTACAGAAACAAAATAGATATTCGTTTTGAAATTTTGCACAGATATTTATTTATACTTTAGATATACACTAAATATTTTTTCCAGATTTTGGAGATCGATTTTTGAATTTTTATGATTTTTTGAAAAAACAAAAAACACCAAAAAATGATGGCGGGCATGATTTCAGGCGTCTGGATCGTCGGACAAAAAAACAAAAAACACCAAATTAATCATTGTTCAAATTGCTATCGTATGAACTAGAATCGTGTTGATCGGTAACCAATTTACCGATTTTCAGCCGACTTCCCAACCTCAAAAATCGCTCTTTTTTTTCAAATGCCCTCCATTTTGTTATTTTTTGGTAGAAAAAAATTATCCTAGTTCACACGGTAGCCATTTGAACAAGGGTTAATTTGGTGTTTTTTTTTTTTAAATGAAAAATAAATATCAGAATATGATTTTTATTTTTAAAATTATATGTGTTTTTTAATTTAATTTGTGTTTTCTTCCATAAAACAAAAAAAAAATATTTTTCACATCTTTATTTTTAAAATCAAAAATGAAAATCAGAATATAAATTTTATTTCTAAAATCAAAATTAAAAATCATAGTATAATTTTGAAATTTTGACACAACAACTGGTATATAATCTAAACTAATATTATAAAGAGGAAAGATTTGTATTTTTGTATGTATGTTTATAATTAATAAACTCAAAAACTACTGTGCCGATTTCAAAAATTCTTTCACAATTAGAAAGCTACATTCACCCTGAGTAACATAGGCTATATCCAATTTAGAAATTCAAGATGGCGGATCCAATATGGTGACCTATATTTCTCGATTTCAACGGACCTAAATGAAAATTAGTACAATGATTGTTTTGAAGTCACTGATTTTGAATATTACCAAAGTTTATAAATCCAAGATGGCGGACCCAAGATTTCCCGATTTCATCGGATTTTAATGAAAATTAGTACAATGGTTATTCTGAGACCACTTATTTCGAATAATATCAAAATTTGTAAATCCAAGATGGCGACCAAAATTTCTCGATTTCAACGGATTTTAATGAAAATTAGTACAATGATTATTCTGAGAACACTTATTTTGAATGTTATCAAAATTTCCAAATCCAAGATGGCGGATCCAACATGGCCACCAGAATGTTGCGATATCGACGGATTTTAACGAAAATTGCTACAATGATTGTTCTGAGGCCACTAATTTAGAATATTATCAAAATTTGCAAATCCAAGATGGCGGATAAAATATGGAGATCAAATGTCTCGATTTCAACCGATTTTAATGAAAAGTAGTACAATGATTATTCTGAAGCCACTAATTTCGAATATTAGCAAAACTTCCAAATTCAAGAATGGCGAATCCAATATGGAGACTAAAATTTCTCGATTTCAACAAATTTTAATGAAAATTAGTACAATGATTATATTAAGGTCACTAATTTCGAATATTATTTAGATTTGGAAATCTAAGATGGCGAATCCATAAAGGGGTTTTCGGATTGAAACAATTTCTAGGATATAACAAATTAAAACATTTGAGAAGTGTTTAATCTACATCCACACTAATATTATAAAGAGGAAAGATTTGTATTTTTGTGTGTATGTATATAAATAAAAGGTAAAAATATAAAAAAAAAATCATGTCCACCCGCGCGAAGCCGGGACGGGCCGCTAGTATATAATATATTAATATACCTATTTTTTTTTAAACAGCGCCATCGGTTTTGATTTTAAGAGTAAAAACTATTTCCTGAATTTTTTTTTTTTTTTTTTGATTTTTAGAGTAAGAATCATTTCCTGATTTTTATGTTTGGTTTTAATAGTAAAAATCATGTTTTTTATTATTTTGATTTGTGACTTTAATAATAAAAATCTTTTCTTTATGTTTATTTCTGAATTTAAAAATAAAAATCACTTTCTGATTTTTATAATACTTCCGATTTAAAAAAAATAAAAATCTTATTCTGATTTTTATTTATGATTGTAAAAATATAAATGCGAAATCAATTATTTTTTTTTTATGAAAAAAAAACATATTTAAAAGGCACATAACATTTTTAAAGCTCAGGCCATAAGAATCCTAATGCTACATTTTAATCAATCCACTTTCTACAAACATATTCCTGCGATAAAATTTTATTGTTCAACTTCTTTTTATTAAGAGGATACTTTACACTATCTACTGTGGTTATAAATATAAAAAGATACTACAGATATATTACCTAATTTATTTTTTGTTTTTTCAAAATGTGGATTTACACCACTCACTCAAAAATTGTATATATGATCTTATTTTCATTAAAATTCGACAACCAGGTTCGAAATAAATTCCATTTTTAAACTACCCTATTAATTGAAAGTATTTGCATAGCCCTATTAATATTTTCATTTTGTATTTACTTAAGACGTTTCCTCATTAGATCATATTAAGGTCAAGTAACTTTATTGTTCCTTTCACTAGTTGTTTGGATTACTTAAAGTTAAACAATAGGGTGTAAGTATTTACCATCATAAGAATATTTCCGGTGTCATTAAGTAAATATATTTTCTATTTTTCTTTGCATTATCCTTGAATTCGTTCATAAATCACTCAGTCCATTAAACAAAATTTCTTCCTCACAACGATTTATTTGAGTTACGTATTTCAATTCATTCAGTCTTTACCACTGAACAGTCTGCTTCTAAAGGATTATTATTATTCAAATAACTATCATGAGGGCGCTAAAATTATTTTTCATATTTTCACTATTAAAAGTCGTGGTGTTTTGCAGTGAAAGTGACTTTACAAGTGATTTAATGATCAATTATTTTACAAATTGTATTAATTCAAAGTTAAATACTATTTCGGAGACGTACGTCTATAACAATTCAACGAATCTTAAATTTTATTCAGACGCTCTAAAAGCACTGAAGATGCCTTATGTTACCATTAATAAAAGTGTTGAATATAAATTTTGTGGGACTCCTCTGATATACAACAATAATTTTATAATGGCGATAATAACTGACAAATTAAAATACGTCTATCCGATAATAAGTGAGTTGTTAAATAAAAGGTTAATTGTAGGTTCTTCAAAAATCATCATCCTTTTGATGGAACCCTTGAGTAAAAGGAAAATTTTTGAATTTTATATTAAACTGTGGGATTTGAAAATGACTAATATAAAATTTGTTGTAAATATCGACGGAACAGTGATCAGTTCTATTTTTGATGTTTTCAAATTTGAAGTTGTACCTGATTTTGGATTTTATCTAGATAAAAGGATAAATATGCATGGAAAGCAACTGTTGGTATCATTTGGTATATCGATGCCACACAGTTTTACTTTATTCTACAAAGGCGGACAGAATTGGCTTGGGATTGCAAATAATTTAAGCCAATTCTTGGGAAGTTACTACAACGCTAGAGTGATAATTGTGCCACCTTCGAACAAAAAGTACGCTAGTTTCGAAAGGATTGTGAATTGTTCATATTCGAATATGTCTGATGGAGTGGAGAAGTGCATGTTGGACGGGAAAAGCGATATGTCTTTACGTTTGAAATTCCTACAGCCTTCATATGTTTTAGACCATATAGAAGATTATCAAGTGGGTTCTTTTGTACTCGTTACACCTATGCCAGAGATTGTACCACTTTTTATAACTCTTGGAAGTATCTACGACTTACCAACTCATTTCTTGATTTTTTCCTTTATTCTTTTTACAATTATCATGTTGAGTTGGATTGTAAAGAAGCATCAAAATAAGGATTTGATTTATAAAATAATTTTTCGTGTACCATTTCGACTATTCGGGGATTATTTTAAATTTAGAGAACTGGAGAATGGACCCTTTTTAGGACGATATATATTAAGAATATGGGAATTTGCAGCAATGATTCTTGCAGCGACTTACACGGGTAAAATGATATCGGCTTTAGTTGTCCCTACACATTACAGGAAAATAATAAATCCTTTAGAACTGTTTGAAGCCCAACCAGAAAGTCCTATATACGCTGTTCAAGACGAGTTAACTCTTCTTAATATGTATCTAATAATCTTTATTTTCTTGTATTTATTTTAAAGTTTTTGAAATTTTAGATCCCAAACTTCCATGGGTGTTTTGAAAAAATACTTGCATCGTTTTGTTGGACTGGAAATGGATGCCCTTTACTACAGAGGAACCTATCCGCCTTATAATGAAACTATTTTTGGTAACAAGGATATAAGCAACAGCTTGAGACGAATAAGTTTCTACATAAATCATTCCCCAATGATGTACGTTACGGATCCTTTAAGTATTTATTGTGATTTTATATTGTTTATTACTTAGATTCATATTTTTTTTTCTTACTAGTAAACACTCTGACTTCATACACAACTCCGCGCGGATCAATGTTTGCAGAATCTTTGGGTAGAATATCAAAAATGTCTTTCGAAAATGGCTTTTTGAATTATTGGGTCACAATGTTAAGAAGAACTATCGATGCTCCCCCTAAAAGCAGCAAATTTGAGGCTCTCGGGATGGAACATGTTTATCCATTTTTTGCTATTTTAATTATGGGTTATATTTTATCTCTTATAGCATTCATTTTTGAGATATGTCAAAAGAATTTTAACAATAGGCGCAATATAGGTTAGTTACTTTTAAATTTAATTTTAGGTTATTAACAGAAGAAAATTTATCTTATTTAACCCATTTCGGTCCAAAATGACCTAAATTTTTTAACCACTATGTTTTTTAGGAAAGAAATTATTCAACCTTGCTAAAACTTCATACCCTACAGTATTTTTTCCTACACTTCCCGAATCTGATCGCAGATTAACGTTATCTGGCGCCATTTTTAAAAAAATGGCGTCTGAAAGTAGTAAAAATGGCGAATTTTTTAAATTTTGATTCAAATAATCGTAAATTAAAACAACAAGCCATCAAAGATGGCGGATAAAACTTTGTAATCGGTGACCTAAAAACTTATATATACAGTTTTTAATCCGGAATCGATCAAATTAAGAAATTTTATCCACCATCTTTGATCCACCATTTTGAATTTTTAATATCTGATTTCACAATTTCATCATCAGCGACCTCAAAAACCTTTATATACAGTTTTCAGTCCCAATTCGATAAAATTTAAGAATTTTGCCCGCCATATTGGATTAGCCATTTTGAAATTTGGGAATCTGATTTCATACTCACAATAAGCAACCTCATAAATGATAAAAAAGATTAATAAATTTGAAAAATAAACTCTGTAGGTAGGTATATAAATAAAACAAAAATGTGCAAAAATCAAAAAATCGTGCGTAAAAATCGCCATATTGAATTCGCCATATTCGATTTGCCATCATTAATGCTCCTATCTTTTAGAGAAACTATTTATGCCACCATGATGATGGCTTTTTGTTTAAAATTTAAAAAATTCACCATTTTGTCTGCTTTCAGCCGCCATTTTTTAAAAATGTCGCCAAATAATCTTAATCTGCGATCAGAGTCGGGAAGTGCAGGAAAAAAATTCTGTAGGGTATGAAGTTTTAGCAAGGTTGAATAACTTTTTCCAAAAAATCATAGTGGTTAAAAAATTGAAAAAAATGTAGGTCATTTTGGGTCGAAATGGATTAAAATACTCAATAAAACTAATTTTTTATTTATGAAAATTAGGATTAAATTTACCATGTTAAAAGTTTTGGAGCATTTTTAATTATTTTCTCTATGTAAAACGCTTATTAAAAACTATTCTTTGAAGTATTTGATAGTAAAATTGATTCTAAATCATTAAATTCGAAATTATTGAGGTTTATAATTAATATTGTGATTTATTTGTCAGAGTGTGTTAATAAATTAATCGATATGTAGAATTAAGTTTTAATTACGTAGAGATATCAATATAGAGTGTGTCATTATAAACGAATTAATCATAATTATAGTAATTAGTTTGCAAACAACTTATTTTGATAGTAATGTAACTAGTTTATAATGAGTAAATTAGGAAACTAGCCCTTATTATGCCACTGTCCACTTGTTCAGTCTTACCTATGTCATCTTTGTGAATAGTTTGAAATCTTAAAAATAAATTGTGTGCTATCTTGAAATGATTTTTACAAAATTAATAATTTTTACCACACTTTTGCTGTTAAGAAATCTTTCAGAATCTAAAGGATATGAATCTGTTGAAAAAGAACTTATTAAAGAACTTTTCAAAAATATTCCTTCAGAATCAATTTGGGAGATTTACGTGTACAACAATTCAACATCTCCTGTAATCGTTCAAAGTGCGATCAAAATACTTTCTTCAACTTATATAATAATAAATAAAACAGTCGACTACAAATTGTGCACAAAATACTTGTCCTATAACGATAACTTTTTAATGTTGCTATTTACGGAAAATTTAAAAAATATTTTAACTATTTTACGTGAACTTTTAAATCACAAATTAGTTGTTGCACGTTCAAAAATTATAGTTATCTGTCTGGAAAAGATTTCATCAAAGCAATTATTTAATTTATACGAACAATTGTGGAATATAAAAATTGGGAATTTGAAATTTATTGGAAATGTAGATGGATCGATCAGTTCATATATTTTTGATCCATTCCATTTGGACGAAACAACAGGCTTACAGAAATCCTACAACTTTTACTTGGATAAAACAATAAACATGAATCGAAAACATCTGTATGTTTCAATTGTAGAGTCGTTTCCACAAAGTCTAAGGTATAATTACCTAGGAAAAATTTATTGGACTGGAAGATCAATTCAAAAAATTCCTTTAATAGAGAAATACTTCAACGCCACTGTTCTTTTAGTATTTTCAAAAAATAACATAAGACAATGCATTGAAACAATAAAAAATTGCACTTATGCAACAATGTCTGAAGGCTTGGAAAATGATATGATTAGTGGAAAAAGTGAAATATCTCTTACTTATAGACATATGCAGGATTCTATACTTTTGGATTTCATTCAACCTTACGAAATCGAAGGTATAAGTCTTATAACGAGCTCTGCAGAAACAATACCAACGTATGTGACTTTAGTGAAGATTTTTAATTTATCCATTTATATAAAGATATTAATAAGTCTGTCGATGATTATTTTCATCTTGTATCTATCCATCAAATGGCAAACAGGCAGAAATTTATTGGGATATTTAATTTTTCGATTAACTTTTCGACTCATAGGACAGCATTCGCGTATTGAATTAATCGAAAATGGTCACATATCTGCAAAGATTGTGTTAAAATTATGGGATTATTTGACTATGATAATTTGGGCGCTGTTCACTACTTCTGTTATATCCGCTTTAATTTATCCTGGGAATTATGAGAATATAAACGATCCAGAACAATATTTAAATGAACATCCTAACATACCAATTTATGGATTTACTTCTCTATATGAGTTTATTAAAAAGTAAAGTTTTTAATTTAAAAAAATAATAGTAATAATAAATAATTAAAGAAATTTATTTTCAGATCAAAAAGTTACTCCAATTCAAGTGTTTTTCAAAAAGTTATGAAAAGATTTATCAATGTAGATAGAATAACTTTTTTCAAACATGCATACAACACACCATATAATAAAACGTTGATTGTTTACAATGAGTTGGCCTTAGCTTTAGAATATACTCTTGGATGGGTGACAAAGGGGAAGAAATTGATACATCAAACTGATCCTTTGGGTATTATATCGTCTTATATTATATAATATTAAAGATTTTCTATTTTAATCTTATTTTTTCAGTTCGTGCTAGATCGTCATTAATGACTGTACGTGGATCAATTTATTATGAATTTTTCCAAACATTGGCAGTCGCTTCTTTTGAATGTGGTATTGAAGAACATTTTACAAATTTAGCGAGGTACTTTTTAATAAATTCAAAATTTGCAACAAAACAACAAGTTCTTGATATTAAACATTTTTATCCACCGTTTTTAATTTTAATAATTGGGTACTTGCTGTCTATTATTGTATTTATTGGCGAACATTGTTTGTATCGTTTCAAAAAGAATAGAACTTAATAATGTACTTAAAAAATTGCAAGCGTAAAATATCCTTAAATAAATTTTGATAATTATTAAATATTGTATAATAATAATAATAATAAATTAAAAAAAAATAATAAGATACATATATAAGTAAAATATCAACTTTATTTGCACCGTGCACATTAGGAGAAAAAAAAAACTATTTCAATGCATGTTTAAGAACTTTAAAATACTTTCGGAGTAATAAGATAAAAATATATAAATCACCTTTTGTTCCTGAACTCTACATTAATTTTCATTTGCTAATAAAATTATAAAGAATTTAAAGAATTACAGGAAAATAGTTTAATATTCTGTTAAAAGTTTGGGCCATTGTTTATTGAAGAAACATCTACAAATACTCATAAGGTGTGTAGTAAAAAAGCGAAAGGGTTAATATTTTGAAAATTCTTTGTGAATCAACTATATTTGATTTAAATTTAGAAAATAAAAATATATTTACCCGAGTCGAAATGTTTACTTCAAAATCATCCTAAATAATATCCTAAACTTAGGACATTTAAATTTAAACATTTAAAATCTATAATTTGCCGGTTTTGAACAGTTTAGGGTCAGTTTGGATTTTATAAAGCCAGAAATGATTCTCAGTATGAAAAGCGCATAATCTTCGCTCTTTTCTGGCTTAGTGGATCTGTTAATAAGCCAAATTGTGGTGGTATCATTTGATCCTCATTTTTTAAAAAATTAGACAGAGACAGAGTTTACAGTCAATAGAGATCGTTACCAGATCATGATCAATGAATATTTCTTCAAAAATATAGATAATATTAATCCTGGCGAGATATGGTTTCAACAGGATGGCGCTACGTGCCACACAGTGACACAAACCAACTATTGATTTATTGAAATCACGAACTAACTATTTTTATTGTTATTGATGATAGTAAAAAAAGTGACCCAATTTAAACTGACAGAATGCGTTTCGTCTAGAACAGTCATGGTGGCCACATGCCCAAAGTAATTTTTAAATATTAATGTCATAAATAACTAACTATTTGTGTTAGTTTTTAAAATTTAAATTTCTATCAGGCTTAAAAAAAATACCCTTTAGTAGATATTATAGAACATTAGACAGATTACTCCAAATCGGCCCCAAAAACACTCAATCAACAAGCCACCTTTTGGTATAAAGATGTTCTTATTTGATATCCTAGACATAATCTGATCACCTCTTTAAGTGGTCGAAATTATCTACGCAAAATAAACCACAAGAAAAATAAATCCGAAGGGCACGCAGACAAAAGACGGCAAAAAAAAAAAGCGTAGGGATCGTCGCAGCAGCATGCTACCACGGGAGAAAAAAAAATATTTCCATGCGAAAAGGATGCTTGAAGGGATTTTGGGGCTTACACAACAATTGACTTAAGGATGACGCCCTTTCGGGATATTGTCAATTGACGGACCCACAGCCTGGCATGAATGGAATTCCTGTGGAAAAAATACCGAAGACGTTTCCTTCCCCAAAAAATTCTTTTCTTTTCTCTCGTCGAGGCCACCACACCATTTGTTGACTCTATAATTTCCGGTGGCTGTAAAGACTCCCTGGAGCAAAGATGAACGAATCTTATTTGATAAGGAGCTTTTGGTTTTTATTTACGAATCACCACTTATTGCCGGAAGAGGTAAAAAAAAATTTCTGTATTTATGTTTGGCGCTAATCTTTCAATGATATCCTAAGGGACTTGGGACTGCCCCAGGATATGTACTTACACGATAAGATGTAAACTTAGAAGCAATAAAACATCTGTAGGTATATTTTTTTCCCACATAAATTTTATTTTAATATTATATTTTCATATATATATATATTTTCAATTGTTTGTGTACTTGTTTTCATGCTTTTCCCATACACAGGTACACAGACTGTGAACGCAACAAAGGGACCCAAATAGAAAGATGCAAATGTGAAAATCATCAAATTCTCATTTTATGCGTATATGAAATTCAAATGAAGTGATGAGAGTATTTCGCTAGTGGCAACATCCGGGCAAACAAGGTGACTCCCGGTGGTTTTAAGGAGATTATTTAAATTTTATTCGAAATATAAGCTTTAACAAAAATACCAAAATATAAGAAGTCAATCTAGCTTAAGAGAGAATGCAGTTTTGTTAGGATTTTGTCTGACCTTTTTTCCACAGGCACCCTAACGACTTCTATTTAAATTTAAATTATACAAATTCTAGTCTATATGTTTTTTCATTTTTAAATTAGCACAAAAAACATATTAAAGACACACAATCTAAGACATTCCCTCTCTCATAATTTTGAATAATCCTTTTCCCTGGACGCGTAGATACAATCGTGTATAAATATCTTTTTCCTTGAAGACACTTTTTCCGCCGCGAAAGGAAGCGCAGTAATTAAAATTCTTTATCGCAGTGTTATAATTTAATGGATATCTGATTTTCATTAAGCCGAACTGTCGCTGGATTTCCATAAAGGCGGATCCCTTCGAAAGGCGCGCAGAGATAATTATATTTTAATTAGAATCATCCGGCCGTAAACTGTCCCTTGAATATATTTTTTTTTTTCTTTCGTTATTATTATTATTCGTTGGCCGGGTCCTGTGCTGGTCCTCCTCTGTTACAAGCGAAGCATCTTGAGCAGGGACGGTTGCTCTAATCAATAATCGTTATTAAGGGAGATTACCAAAATTAATTGCTAGCGCCAACACCGCGATTTAATTATTAAGGATGAGAAGAAAGGACAAAAAAAAAATGGGCTCATTGAAAGAGGTATCCTAAGCGTTTTCTAGTTTTAGGGATAAAGTAACCTTTCTCAAGATTTCGGTGGGAAAATGATTTAGGCACTTGGTCAGTGTGACACCCTATGCATCTAGATATACTAGATTTTTTAATTTAATCGACAGTCTTGATAAGTTCCACTCTCAGATAATTTTGCCTAATAATACGGGTCTCGTGATCAATTTACATTAATCTTAATATATTCTGGTATTAAATATTGTTTGTTTAAATTTCTAACATTGAATATTAATGCGTTAACACCAAAATGCATTAGCTAATCCTCTTGAATATTATACTAATAATGCATTAAAACCAAAGTGAATTACCTAATCCTCTTAAGGTGTCAAAATCACTCTAATTAAATGTTAAAATCACTTTTGTACACTCGCCGTAATTAATTTGTAATTCTGGGAAGAGCTAGAATTTTATAATTTACTCTAGGGTAAGATTAAAATATTTTTAATATGAAGGTAGAACCTTTGGACCGGCAGATTTCACTCATTGCATCATTCTTCATCAGGATTTTTAAGGAAACGTGTTTTATTATGTTAAGTTCTGTGAAAATTAGTTCTTTTGTAGTTAGCCTGAGTGTAAAAAATAATATATTGAAAAATATATATTTTGAAATTCCATAAGTTTTATTATTAAAGTTATTTTCATTAGCACTTTTTATGTAATAATTAATGTTTCAAGTGTAAAATTATAGACAACACATTTTTATTTTCACTATTGTAATTAAATATTTGCCAGTCTTACTATAGAATATTATAGAAATAGAGTGTCTGCAGGAAAAATTACCCACTTTCGAAAAATTATAAAAAACAAAAACAAAAGATATTTGAAAGACATAATAAATAAATAAAATCAAAATATAAAAAAAAAAAACAATTTTTCATCTATTACACAGGTCAACAAAATTAAACTTTTTTTTTGAGTCTGAGTTATGAATGCTATTTTCTTATTGCTTGTGTCCAAAAGGAAGGCAAAAGTGTCATAATTTTGTTAAAACTTTGCTTTTGTGAAGGAAAATTTGACATTCGTTTGGATAGTTTGAACCTCAATTACAACTAAATGCGTTGTGCGATATTTCTGATGTTTTGCAAAAAAGTACGTTATACTAGAGAAAACAGTATAGGTACATTTTTGTATTGGGTTACAAAGTGGTGAATTAAATATGGCGTCCGAACATTTGCAATTTGATGGGATTTTTTATGAAAATGAATAAAAGAGGTTTTAGGGTCGCTGATATTAAGTCTGTTATCAATATATATATATTAAAGATGGCGGATCTAATATAGCAACCGAAAATTTAAAAAATGTCCGCCCCCAAAATATTTATAAGGAAATGAAAACATAACAATTTTGATGATTGGTCATTTTAAATTTGCTGTCCTGGGCGCAAAAGCAAATTTTTTTAAAAATCATGTTGATTTTCTTCAATTGTAAGACGAAAGCAATGAGGAATGACTGCATATTAATCAGAATCAAAAATCGTGTCGACTTGTGTTATTTAAGGAATCCGGCTGAATGCAGGATATTTTTAAATGCGGTGCTCGCTAGCTCGCTAGATATAATAACTTTCGTAAAAATTGTTTGAAAAAAAAAGAACTAGCGCATAAACACTAGAATAAAATTAAAATAATAATTTTTAGCTGAGTTATGGCAACTAAAGTTTTCTTTTTTAAATTTTTAAAAAAAGTTTTCGGCCTTTCTTTTTAATTAAACAGGGTGTTTGGCAGAAGGACCGACAACATTTTTTGGTGGGTTGGTGGGTTGGTGGGTTCATTTCGTATGTGATCCGGTTACTGATATAAGACTTGTTCCTGTTTATTTAAAAAAATGCCCTAAATTCCCCCTTCAAAACCTCATAACTGTTTTGTTTGTGGTCACAATAGCACGAAATTATTTTTTATTGCATGTTTAATTTATGTTGTCCATCTAAACAACAAAATTTGATGTAGTTTATTAACAACAAAAAAAGGACATGTGAGCTTCCAAAATCCAAAGAACAGGTAATTGCGTGAAGAAATAGATTTTTTCAAAATTAATTTTAAAATAACAAGCTGCAACTGAGAGCTTCGTTTTCTTTTAAAAAGTTTGTTGGTTTACGCCCGTTCCAACGATATGTCACATGTAAAAAAAAGTCATTCATTAAAGCGATAAAAATTAAGGATTCACTGCAAGGTCCTAAAAATTTTTTATCAATTGCTGATTACGAAACCAGTTTACGTACAAAAAAGAAAAAGCGGTGATCGTAAGCAACTATTTATTTATTTTAACTATTTTATTTATCGGTAAGAAATTAGAAATGAACCCACCAGCCTACCAACAAATTTTGTCGGTCCTTCTGCCAAACACCCTGTATATTTAATTATGGCTACTTGGACCAATTTGTTTCGACAAAACCGTGATTAAAGGTACTGTGTTCTTCGGTTATTATAATTCCCTATAACTTTACGAGTTTCGACTTGAAATGCACACTATATATTATATTCTTGAGTATATATTTTTTATCCTACAAGGTAGAAACCCCTTTCAGTATAAATATACATATTATAATATCATATTGGAAGCATTAATACTTTTTAATAAAGACTAGCTGAGCTACACGGCGTTCCCTTCTAAAGAAAGCAAAATTTCAAAGCATGACTTCTAAAAAAATGTTCAAAAACTGAAATGAAACGAAAGTCTTATCCTAATAAATGCTTTAAATCAAGGCCCAAAATTCAAATCCATTTTACCTATAACGCGTAACAAATGTATTTTAATAGAACAAAATTATACCTTTTCTTTAAATCCTGGTACTACAGAGAAGGTCATCTTGACCCTAACCATATTTTGAGATTTCAAATATCGCAGAATGAGTAGGAATTTTCGAGCTAACAATTATTCTGCCGAAAAGTACAACCTCTTAGCGAAAAAAAAACATTATAACACAAATTCTAAAAAAAAGCATAGTTCTCGAAATATAGCAGTTTGAAAATGTTGTGGGGTCAGTTTGATACCGTGTGTGTTAATAATACACATAATCAGATTTTTGTGTCACAGTTCTCATCTTCTGTCATATCTTGTGTCATCTCATGTCATGTCACTTGTTACGTTATATGTTACATAAGGAAATATTGTGTCATATCATCACACTTCATATGTCTTTTTGAAGTTTTAATTAATTGAATTAAAAATAAAAATCTTTTTCTATCATTTCATGCTGATTAATTCGCAAAATTATAATTTCATTAATCCTATACAGAAACCAATACATATATCAAAGACGCATTTTTACTTCAACTTTTCTAGTCTATAATACACAAACTCTAAAAATGAATATTATGTGTGCAATAAAAGATACAATTTTATTTAAAGTTTTAGGTTAGTTTTGCTTTTTTTGGAAGTGATTCGAAGAACTTTTCAGGAAATATTCTAACGCCTTAAGCCTAGTATGCTGTTCCCAAGAAATTTCTTGGCCTATACAAAACACATGTAAAAAAACACTCAAGGAACACTCAAGGAATTTCTTTTCTGTTTCGGCTACCGAAGTGGTATGCTGTTCGCCAAGAAAAAACAAAGTTCGGATTTCAGGAGCAGATGGCGCTATTATCACTTAATTCTAATTTCCTTCAAGAAATATGTATCCGAGCACATATTCCTTGAAGTAAAAGTGACAGATTTGGATTTAAACACTGGTGATTGTTAGATTCAGATTATATGGTGATTGTTAGGATGGATTATATTGAAATCAAAGAGTTCGTGGAAAGCTCAGCATTACATGAAGAAATTTTTACTCTGCCTGAACTAAAAAAGTGGGTGCACAGCTGACTCTTTTGAGTTGTCAAAATTCCTTGACCTACTGTCAAAATTCCGTTTGGGAATAAGTGCACATTTTCCTTGAGCTGATTTCTTGGGAACAGCATACTAGGCTTTAACAGATTCATTTCATATGCCACTTCTTGGCTAGTAATGGTCTTTAAAGAAACATTTTGATTTTTGTTTTATTTCAGATGAAGCAGGTGGAAAATTCAATCATGATCACGGAAAATGTTTTGAACGATGATGATAGGTATGTGCATACACTGAAAAAGTGTAATAATTTAAAAAAAACATAATTTAGTACTATTTCAAAAAACCAGAAATAAATTAGAATCAGATTGTATCTTTTATAACTACTGATTATTTTTAATCAGTTGCGCACTACTGCAGTTTAAATGAAATTTTCTTTTATTGATAATGTTCTTTTATACTAAACGTACTTCTAAAAAACAAGACAATTTCTCTAAAGTTAGTATTTCTAAAATACTGAAAGAGATTGCAACATAAAAGCTGCTCATGCTTAAAGAATGTCGTCTTAAACGTCGAATAAGGAAATTTTTTTTCCTTGGAATGTGAGAACCCCTTCGGTTCGGAGAAAACAAAAGACGGCAGGAGGAAACCTCAAAAACAATTAAAGTGTAACCATAAATTCAAATGATTTGTGTTATAACCTGGCGTCTTTAATCTGGCCGAGCTCCCCACTGCTCATTTATAAATTTTTTATTAAACATCCTTAGCAGCAGCCGAAACCCTCCGCAGCAGGGCTCCTGCAATTCGCCTTTTTTACGATATGAATTTCAAGGGCTTTCGAGCCAAGTGGATTCCTCGTTTTTTTTTTCTTTTTGTTCGGCTCCTTTTTTTTTTTTTGTATGTTTTTCCTGCGCTTAGGGCTTTTTTCTCGCATCCAACGTTGAGAAAAATATTTTTTTTCCATGCCGCCAAAATGTCTGAAATTGTTCCTTTTCGAAAGGCATAAAATCGTGGCCGGTGGCCCCCCGGAACAGAACCGAAGGATGTTTGCTAAGTTCTCCGCTGCTGGGCCGCAGCAATGAAATTATTTGATTGGCATTTTTGTAATAAGAAATACTTGAGCGGAAAAGTTGCGATTTATTTTGATGTTGAGGTTAGGCACGGTTAAATACTTTGCCTTTTATTTTTTTTTAATTGAAGACGGAGGTATGCAACCGCGCACCGTCAAGCCCTTGCGATACTATGCCAAGCCTGCGACGGAAATATTCAATTTTGGATAACCGGTGGATTGTGTCTAGATCTAGAAGGATGAGGAAACCTCTGTAGTATAGTTATATATGTATAAGCCTTTTTTTTATTGAAAGTGGCATTAATCAACCACGGCATATTTTCAGATCAAGAAAATCGTGCAGTTGCTCGACTTCTAGCTTCAGGATTCGAAAATGTCCAAAAATTAGCTGCCTGTATCGACAACTTTGTTATTTTATTTTAAAAAGTTCTGAAAATGCATACCCCGGTATTTTCAATAGTGCTCTTTTAGAATATCATCTATAAATTAAAAAAGTACACATTTCTATGGTATTTTTGAATTTAAAAAAATAATACCGATTTGTGAGGGTCAATTTTATAAAAAATTGATATTTTCGATATGAATGAAGTTTTGGAAAAAGCCAGAACCACAAAAACTCCGGCTCAAAATGTCCTAGAAATCCTGAAGAATATCACCTGAATAAAGTCAAACCATGAAGCATTAAATTGATTACTCGATCAATTTATATCCGATTTCATTGAAGTTTTATATTTCGAAGGACTGTTGGTAAGCCCGTTTGTTTGAGTCCTCAGTAATGGTAAAAAATATATAGACCTTTCGATTTTTACGAAAACTTCTTAATATTTTTGATGAAATATGATTGTAACAAAGGTTGATTACTACTTATTCGTCTATTTTTTATGTTTCAACTTCTAGAACCTGTTTTTAAAATATTTCGTCGAGACTTACTCTAATTTTATGCTTTCTGCAAAAAGTAGACATGTATTTTAAGCCTGGATAAAATGTCAGTAATTACTTAAAAGTTTGTTTTGAGGCCAATAAAGCATAAATCCAAAAGTCAAATATTTAAATTATCAACAAAATAAAAACGTAATTTAGAAATTTTTCCTTGTTTAGATTAAAAACTTCAACGATTCTGTAAATTAAAGGTCCTAACATATCTATGCCTCTCACGTCCTTTGTGTCTTGTTTGGCACAGCCGGCAATTAACTGAAAACTTCTCACACAAAAGGCGCTAAACGATTTAGATAAAAATGGCAAGGACATGGGTCCTTCAGACAGCATCAAGTGAAACCAGAGGATACATCTCCCATTTCTAGGACAGGGACGTGCACTTTGTTTCCTCCCGAAATGCGCAAATGTCGCAGGCCTGAGGGCGGATACTAAAAGATATGGGGAGCCATTTCTCGAGCAAGTTTCATCATAAACCAGGAGGCGAGAGACTCCTCCAGACCAGATTAGAATAATGTCCTTAAGAGCTGAACAAGTTGTTTTTCCTTTATCAGTGTCATCGTAAATATGAAGTGGATATAAAAATTTATTTCGCCGGCGCAGATAAGGGGCCGAGTGCTCTCATCTCGGCGATAACAATGGTCACTTTAAGTGAAACAAATTTATTTGTGCGGCGCAGGGGCAGCGAACGTAATGCGAACGAGATTAGACGCATTCGGCGTAATCACATTATATGGTTATGGGCATGCATTACTCCAACTTCTGGATGCTGTGTACGTCCGGATTTATGGATACAAAATAACTACAGATAGGTCTATTAAACTTGTACGGCTCTTACTCGAGAAATTAAATCACAATAAAGATTGGAATCAGCATTCCTCAACTGATAAAGTAGGCAGCCTATCAAATAATTCAGAAAAAAAGCCGATTGTTAAAGCTTAAAGGAAACTTTAAACATTTTCAATACTTCCGCTTAGAAGGAACACATTTATCCTATCCTTGGAACATCAAATTTATCCTACATAAGGCAATTTTTATTACAAAAAAAGCCGGTCAAGTGTGAGTTCTACTCAAGTGCAGAATTTCTAGAAATCTATGATATAAATCAAAGATTCTCTTTATAATTTTCAAGTAAAGTAAGACATTATACTATATATAATTTTTTTCTCTTGGAGGTACACAACCCCAAAAACTGAGCACTTTTTACGAGGAATGACAGCGGGTCTCAAGCTCAAAATTTATCAAAATTTTTCATAGAAACTTTCTGTGAAAATGATTACTTTTTTCCCTACAAGTTTGATATCGTTGTAAAGGTGCACTAGTCCTCTTTTGAATGAGATCTTGCTTAATATCCTGCGATGTCTTTACAAGAATCTATAAAAACTTAAGTGAGCGAACCTCTAAAAAACCTTCAACGGAGATTTTGAGGGGAGAGTTTCAGAACGTTGAGTATCGAGTAAATTTTCAAATTTTATCTTACCTCTTCAAAGCTGTGTCATTGAACTGAGCGTGGGTAAAATACTTACATATAGTATTTATTTGTTACTCACGATGTTGCTCTTTTGACAGCACCCAAATAACGGTTTAATTTTATAACAGTTTACGTGTGACGTCCCTCTTAACGTAACCCTTGATGGAAAACACTTTTTTTAAAAATATATTTAGGTCTACAAACCGTCAGACGCGGGTCGGCGCAGTGATTCCAATAGAACCGCATTGTCTTAACGGTGATGAATATGGGGTATAAAATTCAACTGCCGCAACCCGCCATGTATGCATATTTAATGGTATCAAAATTGTAATTTGCTCTGCTATTGCTCTAGAAATAAATGATTGATTTTGATGCGATTTTTTCCATTGCACAACCTATTCATTAGGCCTTAAATCTACATCTACACTAATATTATAAAGAGGAAAGATTTGTATTTTTGTGTGTATGTTTGTAATGAATAAACTCAAAAACTACTGTGCCGATTTCAAAAATTCTTTCACCATTAGAAAGCTGCATTCACCCTGAGTAACATAGGCTATATCCAATTTAGAAATTCAAGATGGCAGATCCAATATGGCGACCTATATTTATCGATTTCAACGGATTTTAATGAAAATTAGTACAATGATTATTCTGAGAACACTTATTTTAAATGTTATCAAAATTTCCAAATCCAAGATGACGGATTCAACATGGCCACCAGAATGTTGCGATTTCGACGGATTTTAATGAAAATTGATACAATGATTGTTCTGAGGCCACTAATTTCGAATATTAGCAAAACTTCCAAATTCAAGATGGCGGATCCAATATGGAGACTAAAATTTCTCGATTTCAACAAATTTTAATGAAAATTAGTACAATGATTATATTAAGATCACTAATTTCGAATATTATTTAGATTTGGAAATCTAAGATGGCGAATCCATAAAGGGGTTTTCGGGTTGAAACAATTTCTAGGATATAACAAATTAGAACATTTGAGAAGTGTTTAATCTACACCTACACTAATATTATAAAGAGGAAAGATTTGTGTGTATGTATATAAATAAAAGGTAAAAATATAAAAAAAATCATGTGCACCCGTGCGAAGCCGGGACGGGCCGCTAGTATAGGATATTTTTAGTTTCGAAATACAAAATGGCGGATCCAATATGGCGTACTTAAATTTAAAAACTCGCAGGATTTTTATAAAAATTGGTACAACGGAGTTTTAGAACTTGCTGACTTCAAATATGTTATATACATTTTGAAATTAAACATGGTGGATAAAATATGGCGGCCCGAAATTGCTAAAATTTGCGAAATTATTATATAAATTTTAACATATAGCATTTTTAGTTATAAAGTTTTGATATCAGAATTCAGTAAAGTGACTCCTTCATAATATTGGTTTCAAAATATTTAACTTATCCATTTTGATATCAGAATCGATATAAATTAACTCAAAACTCTAATTTACGAAGTTTTATTTAAATTCGTCGAGTTAAAAATTTCTAGTCCGCCATTTTGATTCGGCCATATTGAATTTTTGAATTTTGATATTGGAATTGAAATAAGTGACCCTAGAAACCCCCAAATACCAATTTTTATGAAAATCCGATCAAATTTTATATTCTTAGACCTGAATTTTTAGAAGAGATTTGAAATCAAAAACACTAAAAACCTTTGTATACTTAATTTCAAGCCTATCCGATGGCATTTCGGTTGCACGATTGCCCTAAACTAACCTATGATATGCAATTTCAAAACATTTTTAAAATTCGGGGCGTTTCAACTTCTGTTCTAGAATTTAGATGAAACTTTTCGTCTTTATTTTCCTAAGGTACTACTATTTTAACCCGGACTGTGGAACGGTGTCCTACTTTCGCGGCGACACTTTTATTGTGGACTTGAACCGACCGCCGCGTGCCCTGGGAGGACCGATCCAAGACACGACCCCTCGAACAACGCCTAACCGGTCGCAGTGTGGCACCCCTCGGCCAGTTGTCATAGCGCACGAACACCACGGCCGCCGCCAGTCGCGCTGTCGTTCTCCGAGAAAATTTACAAATGGCGTCATCTGGGGCGGCGGGCAGGCTGAGCGATTTTTCCGAGTGATAGTGTCACGGTTCCAATCCAAATCCAGCGATCCGCGATCCTCCATCCGGGGCTCCGCCGAGCAGTGAGACTCCGCGACCGACCGCAGTGCGCCGGGCGTTCCCCGAACAGTGCTAGAAAACTAGAAAAGCAGCGGAAAATGAGTGCTTGAGTGCGATCCGACCGACGATTTGCCACAACAGTTCAGTGTGTTGTTTTTCGGATAATTTCGCCACACAAAACGTAAGTGTTCCCGCTAGCGGGTGTTAGGGCGGTGCTCCGCAGGGGCGCACGGTGCGCCTCCAGTGGTAAAATTCGCGTGGTGCGGCCGTCTGGGCAAAAGGTGGCTGAGCCATCGATCGAATCTGCTCGGGGCCCGTCCATCTGTCAAAAACGGGCGAAAAGGCTTCCTTCCAATGGCGAACGGACGGGATTCCGAGGGGCCAGCAAGGCGCTCCGGCGACCGGGATTCATGCAAATATCAGCCCCCCGAACACAAGAAGCCAGCGAGGTTTTTTATCGAAGGAATCGTGGAGAACGAAACCCGTCGCCACCACCCACATACACAGGGCGCGCGAGGTGGGGAGACGGAGGAAATTTATTGTTTTCACTCTCACCTCCCGGCCGGGGTGGGTTGGGGGATGGGTCGTGGGCTCCATGAGGCGCTGTTGCACTCCTCCGGTAATGCGCACCGCAACATATTTTGATTTTTGGGTGGAAATTGCCCAGCAGTCCCCCGCCTCGCCTCCACCCCATCCCGCGTTACTTGTTGATAGCCTCGAATTGGGGGCGGCAGCGGCGGCGGAGCGCCTGCTTCCGACGTGTGCCCGCGGCAATCAACCGTCGTCGTCGTCGCTGTGGTGCTTTTTAACAGGCGCTTCCTAACTCTAATGGGGGCTGATAGTGCAGGTGAATCTTCGAATCTCGATAATTAGCCGAGCTGTTTGCTGCCAGGGCTGCTGCGGCCGCTTACGTAAGCCCCCTCCGCCGACCACGGCCGCATTCGCTGCCGGCAATTTCCACTCTGGACCCGGCCAGGCGAATGGGGCCCTCTGATTGGAGTGGTTAGTCCTCCTGTTTAATAAATACGAGATGACTGTGAGCCCTTTGAACTTGTTTCACCCCGAAGCAGCCCACGGTCTCAAAGTCTTTCGCTCACACATTTGGTCAAATTCCGATTTTAGGCAAGCAACGTACCTGTGAGGGGCAGGGATTACGCAGGTTGTTCTATTTCTGGCGCCCCATACTCCCGCACACATACACACCCCCGCAAGGGGCTTTTAATAATAATAATGGTCGGGGGGAGGGCGAAATTCCTGAGAAGTCGCACCAATTCTTAAGGTCTACAGGAGCTCCGTTTTGTCGCCTTTATAATTTACCTTCATGGGGCTTAAGTGGGTGCGGCAGCAGGTACTCCTCGACACAAAGAGGGCTCTGGAGGGCCCCTATTATACGCTCAGCCGCTTAATTATTGAGGAGGCTGATTTGTGTCGCCCTGCAACGCTCAAAAGGCCATTCAGGGGACGGAGGTAATTATGGACATCATCTCGCACTCGTAGCCACACATTTGCCGCCCCCCTCGGGTTCCACCTACTACTCCCCCCCCGAAACGAAGAGGCAATCCCTGAAAATTTTAATTACTCGACAAGACCCATTTTCCCCCCCAGCAGCAGCAGCATCGGGCTGAGGCTCCTCTGACTCTTACTGACAATAGTTCCTCATTGGAATCCATAAATTTCTTACAAAGCTATCTCAATGTTCCAGTCGAACGTAAATCCTGGTCGGGAGCGCTCTGCAAGGAAGAATTTATTGCGATTCCACCACAAGGCTGATGGGTGGTCTGTCGGAGGGAAATTTTCAAGGATTCCCTCCGTGGAAGTCTCTGGTTATCCTTAAGCGCGGACCCACAGCCCGGAATTCCACTTAGAAGAGCAAAAATATGTGCACGGAGCACTGCTTATCCAGAGTAATTGGGGGGCTCCTCCGATGTCTCCAGGTAACGTACTTCAGACTTTTTAATATGCCCAGCCGTGTAAGATGGTCTTTGATTGCGCAATGTAATTGAGAGCTGCTTTTATACGCGGCCTCAGCCCCAAACTTAATTGATTCGGGGTTGCTTCTGATTGTTGCAATTACTAAAAGAAACAGTTTTAATTCGGGCTCTTACTACCGAGATGTAAATCGTGTAATTTGATCCCATACAAACTTAATTAGCCCTTCACACACATTTGCACAGAGTTCTTCAACCGAATACGCAATTCAGCTTAACAAAAGGATCTGCTGAATTTCGCATTCTTAACAATCAAGAGCAAAATTGTGTGTTAAATAAAAGATTGAGAATAGAAACCCGCTTACCTTTTCGTTCCTCTACTAGAATCTAGAGTCTAGATCATTTAAAAAACCAACTGCAGTGCTAATTTCAAAAATTATCTCAGAAATAGCAGCTTAATTCGCTAAAGTTCTGAGAAAAAGCGCTTTAAAGTGTTAACAACAATAATTTTCTTTATTTAAAATGTAATCTAAAAGAAATAAAGACTTGGGCTATTTTTACGAATTCAGATTGTACAAGTGCAGCCGACTGTACAATTCAGCAATTGCACTTGTTAAGCTGAATTGAGTATAAATTATTCATTCATCTATATTATAAATTCAAAAAACAAAGAATTTTACAAAATGCCATGACGATAAATAAATAAAAATAATTTTTGCTTGTAAAATTTATAATTTAATTAACAACCTTTTGAAAGATTTCTACAAAGATTTGTTTACTACTGTGATCAAAAAGTAAAGCCAATGGGGGCTGATAGTGCAGGTGAATCTTCGAATCTCGATAATTAGCCGAGCTGTTTGCTGCCAGGGCTGCTGCGGCCGCTTACGTAAGCCCCCTCCGCCAATTTTGAATTTAAATTGCGCGGGTACATTGATTTGAACAAATCTTCTTGTTTCTAGGTTGGCAGCACTGTCACTCATATCTGTGTAAAATATCATGCCAGTACTTCATTTGTTTTGTTAGTTTCATTGTGTTTTCTGAGCAACCAAAAGTGAATTTATCGATTTTTACAATGTGTAATTTTATTGAGCAAAGAAGTTACATGAAATTTTTTTTGCGGAATCAAATTTCTGCTGCAGAAAGGTTCAGAATATTGCAGAAGGCCTTCGTCGATCAGGTTTTGTCTAAAAGAAATGTTTATAAGAGGTATAAACAGTTCAAAGAAGGTAGAGAAAGCGTTTAATGTGACTTCTGGCTATTCTTTAAGCTCAAAACACCGCTTGGGGACACCGTTTTGATTCGACTGATAAGATAAAAGAAAAATCGAAAAAGGAACTGAAGGCCATTCCAATCATCGAATTTCAGAAGTGTTTCGAGGATTGGAAAAATCGCTGGCATAGGTATATTGTATTATGCAGGGACTATTTAGAAGGGGATGATATAAATTTGGAAGAATAAATAAAAATTTTCAAAGTTATAAACAAATTGGCTTTACTTTTTGATCACAGTAGTAAATATAATTTTCACCATTTAACAGTAGGATGTCTGCTTAATGTACGATGCCTTTTAAAACGAATCAATTTTCCATCAACAAATTATATAAAATATTAATCTACTATCTCAAATATTAGTTTTAATTAGATTAATCGAATAGATTAGCAATAGAGCACAGTGCATATAACGGACAAAGCTTACACATAATCAGTCGTTTTCTTCAAATACTGGGATATTTAGAACTTTAAAATGAATAATATTAACTTTAAAATATTTATGCTCACAGTTAAAATTAATTATACTTTATGAAATTGTTTAAGACTTTCACCTTGTGTCTTCGATATAATCACCCAGAAAGTGTACATTTGTAAAGTAGCCACCATTTGTACAATTATTAATTTCTGCCTCAGCGGAGTTTTAAGTGCCTTGATTTTGGGGCAAACTTATGTATGGGCAACTAAGGATCCTTATAGTAACTGCTATTTAAAAAACTTGCGACTATTTAGTGTTATGTTGTTATGTTTACAATATATGTTGGGATTGGTTTTGTTCATTATAAGAAAAATGGATATATTGCATTTAGGGAATGTGTTGATGGATTTATTGCATTCATTGTCTTTTTTCCATCGAAAGTGCTTTTTCAATAAAATACTTACATTTGTGCTATTAATACGAATGATTGCAATTTTATTAAGCTATCTTGTGCAGTTTGCTCGCATATCAATAGCCGTTGAAGTTAAGGGAAATTTTGTGAGTGTGGCAGTTTTTACATACCACATATTTATAAATATTACTAATCAAATATACTTAAGTGTTTTCTTCTTACTTATAGTAATTATAATCTATTGTTTTAAAATTATAAACTCAAATCTAAAATATATTTTAAGTCGTTCAAAACTGAATAAAATAACGAGAACAGAATTGAATAATTCTTCAAGACTTTATTCTAAACTATTTTATTTATCAAAAAAATGTTTGACACTTTTCGAATGTTTTTTTCTGGTAGCAATTTTCAAAACATTCATGTATGCGGTAACTCAATATTATTATAGTGTTCATATAATGTCAGAAAAAAACGTTTCAGTGCGTATTTTTTTAAGCTATATGGCACCTTTTGGAAGTTTTGTAGAAATTATCTCCACAATAATAATAATTACAAGATTAGTGCAACAGTTTCAAGATGTACAGCGTATTCTGGAAGATGCTCTGCTTTCTAATCTCAACAAAAATGTTAAACAAGAGGTTGGATTAATTTTTGAAATACTAATTTTTATTTGCATATACATTAGAAAATAATTTTCAGGTGGAGTCACTTTATTTGCAGTTGTTACAAGAAAAGTTCGAGTTCAAAATTTGTGGATTATTTCCAATTGAAATTTATATATGCTTAGCATTATTTTCGGTGTCCTTTGATTATGTAATTATATTTTTCCAATTTGAAAAGATGTAACTCTTAAAAATAAAGTAAAATTACTCAAACTAAATATATTTAAATAAAATTGTAAAGAAATTATTGTTTTGCCCTAAGGTACTCTTAAAATAAAATTTAATGATTTATAAGACACTAGGTTTCGTTCTGGGAACAAATCGTCGGTTGACAATTCGAGACCTTTTTGATACTGTAAACATTTTATTTGGATCGGTTCAAACCATTTTGAAAGAACATTTGTGCTTGAGAAGAGTCACATCTCAATTGGTTCCAAAAATACTATATTTCTTGCATTGCACTGCATTGGTTCTTCGAGACTTCTTCATCAAAAATTCGATGCCTGTTGTTCCACAATCACTTTATTGTCCCGATTTAGCTCCATGTGACTTCTGGATATTCTCTAAGATCAAAAGACCGCTTCGGGGACACCGTTTTGAATCGAGTGATAAGATAAGAGAAAAATCGAAGAAGGAACTGAAGGCCATTCCAATCATCGAGTTTCAGAAGTGTTTCGAGGATTGGAAAAATGGCTGGCATAGGTATATTGTATTATGTAGGGACTACTTTAAAGGGGATGATATAGATTTGGAAGGATAAATAAAAATTTTCAAAGTAATAAACAAATTGGCTTTACTTTTTGATCACAGTAGAATGTATAATTTTCACCATTTAACAGTAGGATGTCCGCTTAATGTACGATGCCATGTAAAAAGAATCAATTTTCCATCAAGAAATTATATAAAATATTAATCTACTATCTGAAATATTAGTTTTAATTAGATTAATCGAATAGATTAGCAATAGAGCACAGTGCATATAATGGACAAAGCTTACACATAATCAGTCGTTTTCTTAAAATACTGGGATATTTAGAACATTAAAATGAATAATATTAACTTTAAAATATTTATGTTCACAGTTAAAATTAATTATACTTTATGCAATTGTTTAAGACTTTCACCTTGTGTCTTCGATATAATCACCCAGAAAGTGTACATTTCTAAAGTAGCCACCATTTGTACAATTATAAATTTCTGCCTCAGCGGAGTTTTAAGTGCCTTGTTTGTGGGGCAAACTTATTTATGGACAACTAACGATCCTTATAATAACTTCTATTTACAAAAATTGCGACTATTTAGTGTTGTGTTGGCATGTTTACAATATATGTTGGGATTGTTTTTGTTCATTATAAGAAAAATGGATATATTGAATTTCGGAAATGTGCTGATGGATTTATTACATTCATTGTCTTTTTTCCATCGAAAGTGCTTTTTCAATAAAAAACTTACATTTGTGCTACTACTACGAATGATTGCAATTTTATCCAGCTATCTTGTGGTGCTTGCTCGCATATCAATAGCCGTTGAAATTAAGGCAAATTTTTTGGCTGTGGTAATTATTGCATACCACATGTTTATATATATTACTAATCAAATACGCTTGAATGTTTTCTTCTTACTTATAGTAATTATAATCTATTGTTTTAAAATTATAAACACAAATCTAAAATATATTTTAAGTTGTTCAAAACTGAATAAAATAACGAGAACAGAATTAAATAATTCTTCAAGACTTTATTCTAAACTATTTTATTTATCAAAAAAATGTTTGACACTTTTCGAATGTTCTTTTCTGATAGCAATTTTCAAAACATTCATATTTGTGGTTACTCAGTATTATTATAGTGTTCATATAATGTCAGAAAAAAACGTTTCAATGCGTATGTTTTTAAGCAATATGGCACCTGTTGGAAGTTTTGTAGAAATTATCTCCACAATAATAATAATTACAAGATTAGTGCAACAGTTTCAAGATGTACAGCGTATTCTGGAAGATGCTCTGCTTTCTAATCTCAACAAAAATGTTAAACAAGAGGTTGGATTAATTTTTGAAATACTAATTTTTATTTGCATATACATTAGAAAATAATTTTCAGGTGGAGTCACTTTATTTGCAGTTGTTACAAGAAAAGTTCGAGTTCAAAATTTGTGGACTATTTCCAATTGAAATTTATATATGCTTAGCATTATTTTCGGTGTCCTTTGATTATGTAATTATATTTTTCCAATTTGAAAAGATGTAACTCTTAAAAATAAAGTAAAATTACTCAAACTAAATATATTTAAATAAAATTGTAAAGAAATTATTGTTTTGCCCTAAGGTACTCTTAAAATAAAATTTAATGATTTATAAGACACTAGGTTTCGTTCTGGGAACAAATCGTCGGTTGACAATTCGAGACCTTTTTGATACTGTAAACATTTTATTTGGATCGGTTCAAACCATTTTGAAAGAACATTTGTGCTTGAGAAGAGTCACATCTCAATTGGTTCCAAAAACACTATATTTCTTGCATTGCACTACATTGGTTCTTCGAGACTTCTTCATCAAAAATTCGATGCATGTCGTTCCACAATCACTTTATTGTCCCGACTTAGCTCCATGTGACTTCTGGCTGTTCTCTAAGCTCAAAAGACCATCTTCGGGGACACCGTTTTGAATCGACTGATAAGATAAAAGAAAAATCGAAGTAGGAACTGAAGGCCATTCCAATCATCGAGTTTCAGAAGTGTTTCGAGGATTGGAAAAATCGCTGGCATAGGTGTATTGTTTTATGCAGGGACTATTTTGAAGGGGATGATATAGATTTGGAAAAATAAATAAAAATTTTCAAAGTAATAAACAAATTGGCTTTACTTTTTGATCACAGTAGAATGTATAATTTTCACCATAATGTACGATGCCTTTTAAAATAAATCAATTTTCCATCGAGAAATTATATAAAATATTAATCTACTATATGAAATATTAGTTTTAATTAGATTAATCGAATAGATTAGCAATAGAGCACAGTGCATATAATGGACAAAGCTTACACATAATCAGTCGTTTTCTTAAAATACTGACATATTTAGAACATTAAAATGAATAATATTAACTTTAAAATATTTATTCTCACAGTTAAAATTAATTATACTTTATGCAATTATTTAAAAGTTTCACCGTGTGTCTTCGATATAATCACCCAGAAAGTGTACATTTCTAAAGTAGCCACCATTTATACAATTATTAATTTCTGCCTCAGCGCAGTTTTAAGTGCCTTGTTTGTGGGGCAAACTTATGTATGGACAACTAACGATCCTTATAGTAACTTCTATTTACAAAAATTGCGACTATTTAGTGTTGTGTTGTCATGTTTACAATATATGTTGGGATTGATTTTGTTCATTATAAGAAAAATGGATACATTGCATTTAGGGAATGTGTTGATGGATTTATTACATTCACTGTCTTTTTTCCATCGAAAGTACTTTTTCAATAAAAAACTTACATTTGTACTATTACTACGAATGATTGCAATTTTATCCAGCTATCTTGTGCAGTTTGTTCGCATATCAATGGCCGTTGAACTTAAGAGAAATTTTTTGAGTGTGGCAGTTTTTACATACCACATATTTTTAAATATTACTAATCAAATACGCTTAAGTGTTTTCTTCTTACTTATAGTAATTATAATCTATTGTTTTGAAATTATAAACACAAATCTAAAATATATTTTAAGTCGTTCAAAACTGAATAAAATAACGAATATTACAACAGAATTAAATAATTCTTCAAAACTTTATTCTAAACTATTTTATTTATCAAAAAAATGTTTGACACTTTTCGAATGTGTTTTTCTGGTAGCAATTTTCAAAACATTCATATATGTGGTTACCCGATATTATTATAGTTTTCATATAATGTCAGAAAAAAACGTTTCAATGCGTATGTTTTTAAGCTATATGGCACCTGTTGGAAGTTTTGTAGAAATTATCTCCACAATAATAATAATTACAAGATTAATGCAACAGTTTCAAGATGTACAGCGTATTCTGGAAGATGCTCTGCTTTCTAATCTCAACAAAAATGTTAAACAAGAGGTTGGATTAATTTTTGAAATACTAATTTTTATTTGCATATACATTAGAAAATAATTTTCAGGTGGAGTCACTTTATTTGCAGTTGTTACAAGAAAAGTTCGAGTTCAAAATTTGTGGACTATTTCCAATTGAAATTTATATATGCTTAGCATTATTTTCGGTGTCCTTTAATTATGTAATTATATTTTTCCAATTTGAAAAGATGTAACTCTTAAAAATAAAGTAAAATTACTCAAACTAAATATATTTAAATAAAATTGTAACGAAATTATTGTTTTGCCCTAAAGTACTCTTAAAATAAAATTTATTGATTTATAAGACACACGGTTTCGTTCTGGGCTAAATTCTTCAATATAAATTTTATTATTTACTACCTTAAATTACCAAATTCGCCCGGGGTTTATAAATGATATGTCCTTCCTGGTCAGATTGTTGCAGCACATCTTCTTTGTAATTTGAAAACATAAATTCAATAGTAAAGTAATTAAAATAAGTAACTCAAGCTCGAGTTTTAATCCTAAAAAGCTTTTCTGCTAAAATATTCGAGAGAAGTCGAATACTTCACCTTTTATAAACATTAAACGTTAGGGAGTGCAGATTAAAATAGCCCAAGCAGAAGCAAGCACTTAGCGAGTCATGTTCGCAAAACTGCGTTTATTTAATTAAAATTGGTCCAGTAGTTTTTGAATTAACTAAAAATGAAGATACAGATACACAAATAGATATAGACTAGACTGAGAGGAGCTATTGAAATTGCTGAAAAAGCTTGCATAACTTGAAAACAACAAAGAAAAGTAAACATCATAAAAATTTGATCGAATAGAGAATGAAATATTTTTTTTCTTTACTAAAAGGGAAGGAAATTTGCGCAGTAGATGTTATGGAATTATTATTTCTCAGATATTTAATTATTAAGATACTTATACTTAAAGACAAATTAAAAACGATTCAGTGCTTTTTGAGATAAGTCTCTCAGAAATTTGTGAAATCGAAAAAAAATTAAAGTGGAGTTAGTATATTTAATCTATATCTGTTTAAAGTACAATAAGCCTCTCAGGTCGGCTTAATTTTGGCACTGAGAATGCAGAAAATTGCGATGACTTTATATTTCAAATTCAAATCAACAAATATTTAAAAATTATCTACTTAAAATAATAGAACATCGGCTGGTTTATTTTTAAAAATGCTATAAAATAAACATTATTCAATATTTTTCAAAGTTTGTTGATTTATTGAAAATAGTAAACTTTCCGATTATTTATGAAATATGGACAGTAGTCCGTCCTATCAACCCCATTTTGCAGCATATTTTCGATGGTTTGAGTTTGGAAACGCTCGATCAATATTGTGATTAAGTGCCTGAATCGTTTCTGGATTGTTAGCATAACATAAATCTTTAAAAGCATCTCAGAAAAAAAAAAATCCAACAGCGTTAAATTGTAGTTGAGCGAAAGTTCTTTTCAAAATTCGCATTGTTTCGGTAACATATCACTCACTTTGGAAATTAGTTTTCAATATTTCAATTTTAAATCTATACATTTCATACCGCGGAGATATGATACTGTGTTTCTGCCAATATTTTGAGCATGAAAGAGCTGTATGTGTCAAAATAATATATAATTTATAAAGAAACCAATAGATGGTCCACCCTTTTTATGGATGATTTTCTAAGTTTGTGAACTTATAAAGTAAACTGATTAATACAGTTATCTATACCATTTATAATATGTAGATAAAATGTTAGTCAACGTTTTTGGTTTAAGTTTTTGAACATAGGTCAGAACCATTAATTAAATAAAGAATATTTATTGGTATTAAGGCTTTTGCAAACAAAAATTGTATTCAATACAGAATTTTCAAGCTATGTAAAGTTCTTGAAGTTTTTAATACTTCTTTTCTTCGAGCATCAATGGAACGAAGTGCATTCAAGAAAATCCTAAATTTCCCTTTCCATCGATTCCATTTCCTTTTAGGTGAGCCCTATAAAAAGCATTTGTGGTCGTTCGTTCTGAGAACAGGCCAAATAAAAAGTGCAAGGTAATGCAAAATTTTACCCAATGCAAGTTTTACGTTCAGGTAATATGTGAAAAAAGAAAACCAAAAAAAAAATGAACAATCGAAAAAAATTCGTTCTTACTTTCTAAACCAAAGTTGAATACGGAATGCATACTACTACAACGTAGAAAAGAAATAGTCTAGAGCTCGAAAAATGGTTTGCGTTGTGTCCCATCTGGCGTAGTCCCTGGAAATTCACACCAAGTGATTATCATCTTTTACGACCGCCTTGAAACGGATTGAATGGAAAAAGTTTCAATGGCAATGGCCAAGTTGGGAGGACATAATCACGAATCGATTCCCTCGGGAACAGTTGCGTGTCTTGGAATCGTACTCTGATTTTGGGCATTTCTATGATTAAATAGAATGTCAAGAAACCGAAAAATTTGAGTATAAAACCCTTTTTATAGTGGAAAACAGATGGTCAAGTATTCTTCGAAATCATCACCACCACCAACTGATTCGTTTGCATTAAAAATGCATAAAATTTCCATAAAGCCCAGTTTGAGAGTTATTGACGTGTAGCGCTCTTTCCCAGCTGGAGAGTCGGTGGAGTCTTTAATTTTGTGAACGCCTGCGGCTGCACCATAACCATCGAAACTGAACATTGGAGTCTAGATATTAATCGCACAAAGGTTGCAACTGGGAATCTATCAGAGAGGTATGCAAAAGGAACTAGATACATATTGTAATTTTCATTTGGATCGTTCCAAATGTACGCATATAGGGCGAATGACTAGTTACTAACTCCTCTGGCATATATTCATGAGGAATCCATTGTAGGGATTGTGGTCGAAGTGGTCCATTGACTCCGGCTAATTACAAGAGACCTGTAATTGCAAATACCTGAACTCTAGTTCCAGTTCGAGGCAAAATTAACAAATGACTGATGCAGCTGGCTTAGACGTTTTGTCTAAAATTGAAGTGGAGTTGAAGGCAACAAAGGAGCGCCATATGTGGACAACTATGTCTCACAATATCCCAGTTTGGAGTTATATGTAACAATGTGGCAGAGAACAAACGAAGGGCATGTAAGATGACATTTGACAATTGAAAGGCCATAAAGGTATAAATAATTTTTAATGCGAAATATAGTATATTAAAAATAGATGGAAAAAGTCCAAAAAGGATCGTACAGCAATAGGTTTTGACATGCTCCGGGGATTGAAGAATATAATGGTATGATTTCTCAATTGCGGAGCCCTATAAAATCTTCAGTAACGTCCTCTATTGAAAAGTTAAGACGTTTTCAGTCGGATGACACGAAGTCGTATCAGAGGGTCTGAATAAAGTTTGCCCTCTCTGTCTCGAAGGGGTTGTCATTTAAAAGGACGTCTAAAGATGAAATCAAGAAGTCATGTACTTTAGCTGTACCATGCTGGGTGAATTTTTATCATTTTGATATATATTTTTACTGAAGCGAATAATTTGCGTTTTTTTGTGCCTCGAACTTCTGTGTAAAATGTGAAATAATTCCCTTAGCGCTTGGTTGGAAACAACTCGGTAAATGCGCCGTACCACCACCCCCAACTTCATCCATCAGTGTGCTCCGCCCGTAATTCTTCAGGGTTGGGGTTGGAGGTGGCTGAAAGGAAGCCTTTAACACCAAAAACAACTGAGGTGAATCCCCTTATAAATTGGAACGTGTTTTTGAAGAAAGCAGATCTGCGGATGAGCCAGACATGATTAAATTTTGTGAAGAATATTCATGGAAATGACTTATATCCGAATTTGCAAATGGGAAAATTGAAAATGCAAGAAGTGTGTTTTGTATGCGTAAAAGGAAATTGGAAGCAGTGATTCAAAGTTCTCACCCAGTTCTCGAGATTACAAAGCGTCTAAAATGAATTAAAAGAAATATTTTATATTTTTTTATTTTTAGAATGAAGGGGCACTTATGCATAAATTTGAAAAAGAGATTTCCACGAAACCTATGCGATGTTTGCCTTATCCGGATTACGGCGCAACCTGAGGCCCCAAGAATGGTTAATCTATTTCTGATATTGAGAGCTTTCTGCTAAATTACTGCCGCACAAACAAGTAAATATTTACATAGGGCAGAATACGTTCTGGCCCTGGAACATTATGGATAACTGGATTTTGCTCTTTTCAACAAGAAATTGTTTTCAATTCTTGGAAATTTGCGGTTAATGGCCAATTTTCCATGTGCCCCATCAATATACAAAGATTAGCTCTAATTTTGAGAAATATTGATTTTATCCTAATTGATATGTAAGGTACTGGAGTTTGAAGGCTGTTCGGGTAAACAGATTCCTACCTAGGATGTGTTGCTGGGGAAACTGATGTTCATTTCGTTAAATGAGATAGAAATCTTAAAACTGGTCACACAGTAATCCATTAATAATTAAAAACACATACCTAATTGTAATCTGACATTATTGTTATTTAAAGATTATAATCATTACTCCAGACGATAGACATGAAATATTTCTTACTACTTATTTACTATTTAATAACTTCTCAAAATCGCTTGTTTGGTATATCCTAGAAATCTCATTTCCAACTAATTCCAAGTTAAGACGTGAATTGAGTTCCTGAAAACCCCTTTATGCTAATTATCTTGAAATCCTTTGAGTTATTCTGGATGGATTCGAAGTCATATTGGATCCACCACATTTAATTTCCAAATTCTGATAGAAGATTTGAAAGCAGTGACAAATTTAGATATTTAATTCAAAACAGTGACACCAATATATCTTTTGTACTAATTTTAATTATGATACAATCCTTTAAATGTAAGAAATTTTGGTCGCCATATTGGATCAGCTATCTTGAATTTACAAATTAATCGTAATTGTGCAATCAGCGATCAAGAAATGATTTTTATACCAATTTTCATTCAAATCCATTGAATTTACAAATTTAGACGATTTATTCGAAATTGGTGCCTCCACCATTCATTTTGATAAGAAGAATCCCTTAAATTTGAAATGTTCGATTTACAAAACGTGATGATACCTTTTCGAGGAAGGAAAAAAAAACTCTAAATGTAGATGAAAATCGCATCGAAGTCTGTTCACGAGTTCCAAAGTTCATCACAATTTCACAAATATTGTTACAAACAGAAATCGTATTTTATAGAAGTGGAAATTTAATTATACTCCACCTATTTAATTGACTAAGTGATAGCAAACACTGATAGGATTTTTTCTACAGAATCATGTAATTAGAAAATAAAAACTAGCTATCAGTAGTAATACTAATACTTGATAAAATATAGGTAACAAAGATAACTTCAGTTTTTCTTTTTCAAATTAATGAGTTAAGGGATCTTACTATCGTACGAGGGGAATTTGAGAAGCTATAATTTTTTAATTAAACGTTTTCCATCGGCCTGGCAACGCTTCTATACTAGCTTTAAAAAAATCATCTAAGTCCTCAAAAAATGCATCGACAGCAGCTTTGACCTCTTCATTTGTTGAAATTGTTTGACCTACTAAGTGGTTTTTAAGCTTTGGAAATATATAAAAGTCTAGTAGAGCTAGATCAGGTGAATACAGGGCGTGGGATAACAATTCAAAGCCACACTGATGGATTTCTGCCATGCTTTCAACGGATGTGTAAACTCGTGCATTATCCTGGTGAAACAAAACTTTTTTTTGTCAGCAAACCAGGCCTTTTTTCTTTAATTTCTTCTTTTAAACGTTGCAGCATATTGCAATAGTAAGCAGAGTTGATAGTTTCACATTTCTCTAAGTAATTCAATATAATTATACCCTTTGAATCCCTGAAAATTGAGGACATTACTTTTCCGGTGGATAAAACCACTTTTGCTTTTTTTTGGAATAGAAGATTCTGGTCTTTTCCACTGTTTAAACTATACTTTTGTCTCTGGAGTATAGTGATGTATCCAGGTTTTATCCATGGTCACAAATCTTCCAATAAATTCCTGTGAATTTAAATACCCCATGAGCAACCCAGAAAAGACTTAAATTTTTTTGGAAAATAACATCAAATTGACTTACAACAACTTTTGAATCAAAAATTACTCTGAAAAATGTTCAGTTCAAGATTTGAAGTTTTGTATTGATGAAAATCAAGGTAATTTGGTGCTCAGTTCCAAAAATATCAAATCTTTACGCTGGGTAGCTGTTAGTAAGCTTCCACTCAATACATAAATATTTTATTTTTCTGGATAAACGAAATTTTGCTTTTTTAATTTTGAAATCCTTAAAGTACGAATCAATCCCAAACATATTTCTTATTCATTGCATGTTTGTTTTTAATTGACTACTAATCGAAAACCTCCATCGTCATATTTAAGCTTCACGTGCAATTTATTCTGTAGTGCAAATTTCACATTCATTTAACGTCTCCTTACCAACAAAACATTATTCTTAAAACGTTGAAAAAATTCCAATTTCATTTAAAATTTTATTATTATGTTTTATTGATATCTTTCAAAATAATTACTCTCTGACTTGTATTCTACTCTATTCGCTTGAATCGGTCGTATTTTAATTAAAATAAATCCCAATACGCTCGATTTCATGGGGATATAACAAAAAAAAAAAAAAATTCTATTTATATATCAACGATCCATCAATAAAATAGTGAGTCGCAACGTGGGGCTATTTGTTTAGATCCACTTTTATTGAGTTTGATTTCCCATTTAAATAAAATCCTCGAGGAACCGAATCTTGTTATTTTCGAGCTCTCTTCTCCGGCAATAAACGTTCCAATTTTGTTCGCCAACTACACGATTTCATTTCGAAAGTACTTGTCAATAGAGAGGAACTACCAGACATTAGGGCGATGTTTGCAGAAAAGGATTCCGAATAATATGAAAGTTCTCAGCGAAATTTCTCCTTAAGCAAAAAGGTCGAAGGAAAAGTAAGAAAAGAAAAGAAAAAAATAATACAGGCGATTGCAATTCGAGTTCTTGCGAGAAATAAAAAGAAAATTTCTGAAAGTACAGAGAGGAGCTCCTTCTGATTACGATATCTCTAAAAACGGAATGAAGAATTCCTGTGATATACTATATATAGTATTACCATGGTAAAAGACTCTCAGAAAATAGAGAACCATCTATCTTCCATCCATCCATCTTTTATGAGAACCTCTTCGAGTCAAGTTTTTCAATGAAAATTATGCCTTATTCAAAAATATGCAAGCGCGCCCCACGGGAGGTCATCACCGGGTGGGGATCATTCAGTCACTTCTGGAAAATTTCTTTATTGATTTCAATGGCCCTTTTTTTGCTAAAAGTCGAGCCAGTCACGGAAGCGCTATAACGATTAAATTAGATCACAATTGGTTTTCTTTGTTTTCACACAGCATTCAACTGTCGCGCGACGAACGAATCATCCCGATAACGTCGCTGCACAGGAAGGAGCTCAGAGCACCCAACCTTCATCCCGATTTTAGGCTAAGATAATATCTTAATGGGCTCCGAAACGCTATTATGCGCTTTACCGGGGGAAATGGTACAGCGCTAAAACCTAATTTTATATAAAAACTCCTTAAGACGCTCCTCCTTATTTGCCGTCTTTTGGCTTTGGCTCCGGCTCCAGGTCCGCTTCTTGCTCCAGTGCGCCACATCCGCACACCCTGAGCAAGATGAGATTAAAATGTTATACCTTCGCCTTGTGACTAATTAACAGCATCAGCTGGATCCAAGCACGTCCATATATCATGATTCGTTAATGCTCCCCAGAGTACAAGTTAATTTCTGTGCTCGGGGCACACCACGGCGATTATGTTGGTGCTCATTTGTGCATCATTTATTGGGACGTCAAACACACTTGGCCTTCTTATTAAAAGTTTGCTCGGACTTCCATCGGATCTGTGTTTTGTAGGTCAGTCTTCAAGTGGGGCGCTCCACGGGGAAAAAAAATATAAAAATAAAAATATAAATATAAATATAAAATAATATTAAGGGAAGTAGAAGCCAATAATTACTACAGACCGACCGACACAGGATGCTTGACATATATAATGCTGAAATAAAATTTAAATTGCTTTTTCTACCCTTAGTGTTTTTACTGTGCCACTTTCGGCACAAAGTTGTCACCTGTGCAAACGCTTTGCGGCCTTTTAATTAAAAAGAAAAGAAAATAAAAAGTGCGGAGATGATAAATTTTTTAAGTGTCCTAGAAAGGTACTAGTGCCCGTACCCGTAGTATCGATTTTTGCTGATTCCTGGCAAAGGACTTTTTTCTGTTTAGTTATATGGTAGCGTGTAACAAGTACAAAAATAGACAATAAAAAGTATAATTTTATTATGTTCTACGTAATAAAGTGTAGGATAAATTGAAGAAATTGAATCGTAAAGTTCTGAAAAATCTAGAATATTATAATGGTCTACGAACGTTGATACGAGTGCACTGATAAAATTCACAAAAGATACCAACAAACACGAATATTTTTTACTTCAAAATACGGATTCTCAGTAAATTTACTTTAGTGGAAATATTATTATAAGTTATTATCATTATTTCATTAAGTTTAGATACAAAAATAAATTCCCAGATTTTTGCATCCGAAAAATATGAGATTTTGTATTTAAAAAAAAAACACTTTTTTTTTTACATATCAGTGTTTTCTAACATGTTTAACAAATACTGTCCTAAAACCGTTTTAAGAAATTAGTACAGGAAAAAAAGTTATACCTATATTTGTAAGCGTACCTCTACGCGTTTTATATGCAAAAATTATATAACAAAAACTTTAAACACGTTTTTCTCGAAACTACATTTTTTAAATTGCCTGCAGCTGTAACTCGAAAACTACTCAAAGGATTTTAATAATTCAAAATACATTCGATTCGTTATAAAAAATACTAGTAACTTAACCTTTAAAATTATAATGTTACATACCCCTATTTCTTTATAAGGGGGGTAATTTACCCCCAAAAAAATTATTTTTTTCTTGATTTTTCAGAAAAATGTGTATAAAATGATAGAAATATTAAAAATAAAATATTTTTTAGGTTTAGTTACTAGTTTTAAGTTTTATGAATAGAATCCCACTGGAATTTTTACTCTATATGTGTTACAGGAAGTCCTAGAGAAATACAGGCGTTTTTATTAAAATTTGTATTTTTTTTTAAAAATTAAACGTAAAGTCCCCTTAAGTTTGTTCTGAAAATAGGAATTCTAAAACAAAGGGCACCTCTAGATGTTTGAGAAAGAACATTGATATCAAGTTTAGAAAGCAAATTTGGACAATCAAATAATGAATTAACTCTTTTAAACAGGAAAATGTTGTCAAGAAATATCCTACAATCTGCTAGAGATGTTAAATTAAAATTATTTAACCTTTCAGCACATTTCAAAGGAGATGTTATTAAATTTCTGCAGTAATAAGCGGGTAAATTTTCTCTGTACCACTTCAATTTCCGCAGAGTATGTAGCATAAAAGGGTACCACACTTGGCAAGCATATTCCAAAGAGCTTCTGATTAATGAGTTTTAAAGTATAATGTACCAAGAAGGTTTTTTAAATGGTTTTAGTGCGAAATACAGAACCAATTAACTTAAAGGCGTTCTTTAACAACGATGTCATGTGCAAGGAAAGTGTACATTTTGAATCAAAGATAACGTAAAGATCTTTTACATCAGAAACACGGGGAAACGATACGTTAATAGTAATAGTGAATACTAACAAATATACTATTACAGATGAAAAAAGTAATCGAGCCGAAATCGCTGTAACAGCATATAAATTTAAATTTTTAAAACTTCATTCATGAAAAAACGATATTTGAGACTTTGAATTATTTTTTCTTCAGAACAATGACTTTTTCAAATGTACATATGCTCAATTTCATTAATATATTATATAACATATGGGTTTTATTAATAAAATAAAATCTCAAAATCGCAATCTTCTGGGTGTAAAAATAAAAATCATCAATTTACATAAACGATGTTAACAAACATGTTGAATTATATTACCGCCACCAGGTGGGCTGCTCCTCCATTTTTCATTTAATCAGAGTAAAAACTTTACATTGATTCGGAATATTTGTGAAAATCATTCTATAGGGCTATGGGAAAAAAAAGAAATTACATATAAATCCCGATCAAATTATTACTGAATGAAACGATGATAAAACCGATAAAATGATGTTTTTTTTTCTATAAACATAATAAAACCTCAGAATTACGAGGATGCACCGATGATTTCCACTTGATTTTCATTTTTAGTTATATTTTATGGTCGAATGGAAAACATCAGTCCTGCGCAATTGTTTGCAGTTTTCAGTTTCCATGTGAAGCCCACAAAATTTAATTTCCCGGAAGAGCTAAATTAAAAATGGGAGAAACCCTCGAATGGAACTTTAATGTTTGCTGGGATGCAAGACAGAAAAGTTGTTTCTCGGAATATAATTGGGAGCCCCAATCATTGGTTGCACTATTCTGTGGGGGTGTTGGGCGGAGTTCTAGGAACTAATGAAAGCATAAATTCGAATTATTGAGATGACAGGGCAAAAACCTCATTCTGTACATTTTTTTTTAATTAATTATATTGGGACTTAATTAAAAACGGCAGGTTCATGATGGAAATGATTTTATACGTTGGAGTAAATTGCACAGTTGAAATAATTTAAAAAATGAAATTGGTAATATCAGAGTTCAATCGCATTGATTTAATAAAATATAAAATAAAAAAAAAACCGGACAAATGAACGTGAAATTAATTCAACTAGTAGCAGAGTTACAGAGTGCTGGAGTGAAACGATTTCATGCATTTATTAAAAGTAAATAAACCGAAAATGACAGACAGACGGTGGTGGTGGTGGTGATTTTTCCCGTGCTGACGATTTTTCATCTGTCGAAATGTAAATAACAATTAAAGAAAAAGCACGCGCCACCTTGCGCCACGGACACGGACACGGCATGAAAGGTCGCGGACGGGGGCGCGATTCCGACGTTTTTCGCTAAATAAATATTTTTATACTTAGGCCTTCGAAACGAATAAATTATTACTTAATTTTCCAGACCGATAACCAGCAGCATGAAGCAGATAAACGTATCTGTAGTGGGCCTCTCCGGCACCGAGAAGGAGAAGGGGCAGATGGGAGTTGGGAAATCATGTCTTTGCAATCGATTTATACGTCCATTAACTGATGATTATTTTATCGATCACATATCCGTTTTGAGCCAGGTGAATTTATTTTTATTGTGCCCGTCCGATGGGCCACAGTCAATTAATGAGAGAGTGTTCCCTTTTTTCCAGACGGATTTCAGTGGACGAGTCGTAAATAACGATCACTTTTTATATTGGGGCGAGGTCAAGAAGACCTCCGAGGATGGTGCCGAGTACAATTTTCAAGTGATTGAACAGACCGAATTCATAGATGATGCCACCTTTCAGCCGTTTAAAGTTGGCAAAATGGAGCCATATATTAAACGATGTGCAGCAACAAAAATAGCCTCAGCTGAAAAATTAATGTATATTTGTAAAAATCAGTTAGGAATTGAAAAGGAATACGAACAGAAAGTTCTTCCCGAAGGCCGTCTTAGTATTGATGGTTTTATTTGTGTATTCGATGTTAGTCCAGTTCCAAACAGGTCAATTGAAAAGCAGGTCGAATTTGTTCACAATATGTTGATTAATTTATTAAAAACAAAAAAACCGATTCTTTTGGTTACAACCAAAAATGACGATGCCAACGAATCATATGTTCGTGAAGCAGAGAAAATCTGCCAACGTAAGGAATATAAAGGTGCTATCCAATTAGTGGAAACATCTTCTCATGAATCCATAAATATCGATCTAGCCTTTCTTTTGCTAGCACAAATAATCGATAAAACAAAGAATCGTTCAAAGATCACAACATATACAGAAGCAGCTCGCACAAGAAAAGAACTTCTCGACAGCAGAACTGAGGCTGTGACGCGTTTAATTCGCACCCAAATCACAGACTATCATACTTTATGGTCGCACGGTTCTAAGATGCTGGCACAGCACAAAGAATGGATCGACTTTTTGGATCTATTCGGCCAAGAGGCTGGACAAAGGATTTTTAGACGGCACATGAAAAAATTAAGAGATGATCATTTAAATAAGCGTCTTACACAGTATATGGATAATTTCGCATGCTCATTGCAAGATATTGTTCCCGATATTAATACGCTTAGCATTGAGATCGACGATGATTGGAATTCAGTTAAAAATTATTTAAAAAGTCATGTCGATTTCGATCAGTATTTCTTCGAGTGCCAAAGGGCACCGTGGACTGATTTGAGCGATGTTAGTGATATTGAGGACGAAACAAGGTTACCATTTGATATTTTGGATACTCCAGAGGCTGAAACCGTGTTTAAGAATCACGTTAATGCTCTACAGCATGAGCAGAAGCGACTAGAGTAAGTAGTATTTATTATCCCACTTTCTAAATCTGTATAATAGTTTAAAATAACCTACTACACCATCAATTTCCGATATAAAATACTAGTTTCCATAATAATAATTTTATTAGTAGTAAAACTCATTGCAATATTTCTTTTTTTGCTTGCAAATTAGGATGCCAAAAAGGTATTGAGCTATTAATCCCTTAGTTTTTACATTATAAAAATCTTTAAAACTGACAAAATAATCCTTTAACAGATGGAAGAAACAATTCAAGAAACTTTTAGAAGAAACTGGCTATGTAACGCCGGGTAAACAGCTCTCCGAGGTGCGTGTGCTTTTTATGGGGCGTGAATGTTTTGAGGCCCTTTCGGAGCACGACTGCCAACAAATTTACGATAACCACCAGAGGGAAATAATCGACAAAGCGAAGCACAATTTCCTTGAACTTCTGCTAGAACATGCGGATTTATTTCAGCATTTCAAAAATATTGAACCGTCCGGAACTATTACTCAGGATGATATTAAGGAAATAACAGAAGTGCTCCAGGATGATATTCGGTAGATTTGTTTAGACTTATCTAGATTTTTTTGTGTGGATATTTTATAAGGTTGGTTTTTATATTTAGATACAAAATGCTCGATAGGTTAGACCAAGATCGAAAATTGATGCTATTCCAACATTTGGGATTTGTTCATTGTCCCATTCGCGAACATTGTCCAGCTTTCCCAAATTGTATGGATGCTCTTATAGAACGAATTATGTCGGGAAAGAAATCTCACAGGTTTGTTATATTTTATATTTTTTAGTTTATAGAAGAAAAAAATCAAATTAAAAAATTTATATATTTAGTATGACTTCAAGTCAGTGGAAATCGCACAGTGAAAGCGTCTTAAATCTCCTAATTCTGGGATCGGAGCATTTAGCTAGTGATCTTTTAAACGATATTCGCATTAGTTGCGGCAGCGATGGTGAATACATTTTCGACAACCAAACCTACTATCTTAACTATCGAATTGTGAACGGTGATATGGAATCCTTTAAGTCAATTGATTTTCAATCAAGCGGTTAGTTCTCTCTCTCTCTCTCTTTTTTCTGTTTTATAGGGCATTATTTTGATTTTAAATATATTTTTAGGTTTAATATGCGTTTATTCAAATCAGCAGTCGTTTGAGAGCCTTAAGGAAAACTTAGAGCGCAGTCTTCGTTGTAATTTGGAATATGAAGATAAATTTGAGAATCTCCCAATTGTTTTAGTGTATCAGCCACAAGATCTCAAAGAAAGTGAAATTGATTATCTTCGGGCTGAGGGGCAAAGTTTATCCGATTTATTACATTGTGAATTTATCGATACTTTGAATTATTATCGACATAGACAGTCACAGCATCAAAATCATGTTTATGATATTTTGAATCACCTAATCGTCTGTATACGCATGTCAGACATGAAGTGCGATGACTCATATCAACCAGATCAGCCCGATATTCGGATTATCCTTTGCATGTTCTGTGGAGACCCATATTCAGTTGAAAGTATTTTGGGTCCACTTTTGTCGGAGCCCAGCTCTACTGTAACACCAGAACGCAGTATTCTTATCGATACATTTTTGGGTGAATCAAAACGTCGTGTGGAATTTATTATATCTTCATACCATGGAGCAAATCAGTATCGAGATGATCTAATTCATGGATTCATCCTTTTGTACTCCACTAAAAGGAGATCATCTTTAGCTAATTTGAAGTAAGTTTCCTTTTCTATTGGGTCATTTCATATGAAATCATCGAATGGGTTAAAATGCATTATTTTCTATATCGATAAAATTCTGTGAAAGAGTTTAGTGTTCTATTGGTTGTGGACCGAAACATATAAACTTAACATAACTACTTCTTCCTGTTTTGTTAGGACATGGTTGTCATGATTTCATATGGAATGATCTTATTGTAGGATATTTAAGATTTTAAATAATTTCTTCTATGTTTAGTGCGTTCACCATGAACATTCCGAACATGCCAATGCAGATAATTGCCATAACTGATAGTGGTGGTGCCAATGCTTTTTTTAACAATGACCTCTGCCAGTTATTGATCACTGAAGGAAATTCAATAGCTGATAGATTTAGGGCACACTTTATGACTTCCTCAGCTGGAACTCAATTGAAATGTAATTTAGATTGGTGTATATCAATATTTTTCCTAATACCTCGTTACCTACAGTTGCGTTCTACACACCTTTCTTGAAGAAGGTGTGGGATCGAAAGCCTGAAATAGAACAACTGCATGTTGAAGAGCCAGTCACCCTGGATTCTGGAGAAGGTACACTAGAGCACTCGATGCATCACTTACCGCAGCCGCCACCCCGCCACGAAAGCTACATGCTGAAGAACACTGCTGGAACGGATGGATCCGGGAGCGAGAATTACGAACATCTGCCGACGAGATCACTGAATTCATTAAATGGTCCGGATGATAGTATTAAACTAAATTTGAACGAAAACAACGACAAATATCGTCATTTATATCTGCTAGGCGAAAAAGACATTTCGATGGACGACACTTACGATGACGACAAGGACGAGAAGGCCAGGCTGCTGCACCAAGGTAACGATGCAACTGCAATTAACGGATGAAGTCTTATGTGTCTATCTCTCTCATGTAACCGCTTTTACTAACTCTGCCATCTATCTATAGTTCACTATTCATTTTTATTTTGCCTCTATCTTTTTCTATCTCGTCTTATCTGTGCAATATAACAAAAAAAGAAAAGATATTAATCAGCTTTAAAGGGCTTTGCTCATCAGACTACTAACATTGTGTTATATCACCGTTTTGTGTATACTGTAGGGTTCCAGATTTATCCACCACCGACCACCCCGCCGGAGCCTGCGCCTCCGGACCATCATATGGCTCCGTCATCAATTATGAGACAGTTTAAGGGAAATTTGGTTTCAGCGTCACAGTCCAGTTTAGATGAGATCACATGTAAAGATCATGCTTCATAGTTTTACACTCTTTATTTATGTATTTATTTTATTTTTGTCACTTTATTGTTTATTTGTCGCAATTGTTACTAACCCATCCAATTTCATGCTTTCATATAGCGGACGTAAGCGGCTCGAAGGATTCACTAACCACCCATGACTCAGGTTATTTGGATTTCCATTTTATCGCACGTTTTTTTATTTCACAATTTTTATATCGCTTTTAAATCTATGCACTTAGTTGATCCATTACCCCTTGCATTTTATGAAAGATCGCTAAATTGTGGGCGGCTACTTGAAAAAAGGCTATTTATTATGCTACCCATCGTTTTTGTGGGGATTTGCAGGATCATTTTGAATGATCATTTCAACTCAAATTGCAAATTTTAAATCGCTACATTTATATTTGTGTGTTTCTCTAAAGAAAAGAGCTCGTTTCATTGACATTCGCCGATTCTATGTGATGTATTCGTTTTGGACATGCTGCTTGTTTTATTGGGCTACAAAATAACTCCTTCTTTCTTTTTATTAGGGCAAAATGTCTTTTCAAATTTTCTACACAAATGGAGCTGTTTCTGAACTGTCGTCGTCCTTGGGACAGCATCTGTAAGATGGACTAATGTTATTGAATGGAGTTTGTATAACAAAAATACAAAATTTTGTTGCTTTGCTTGCAGTGATACTTTTATGCTCTCTTAAGATATTTTTGATTTTGGAATTGTTACTTATTTTTCAAATTTTTAAGTGCGTTTCAATTTAATTATTCGCTTTAAATATGCTTCAGTTGAGGTAAGGCTAAGATATTTGAGGTTTACGGCCAAGTTATAGGATATTTAACAGAGCAGTATTACTTTATTAATAGCTTTGTTAAATTAAAATTTTGAAATCGTTTGCATAAAAGTGAATTAGTCTTAGTTTTGAGGCTATTTGTGATTTAAATAAAAATGTTATATAATAAAAAAATTATGTGTTGGCCCCAAACCAACTTACCGATTTTTAGAATGTAATTTTTCCCTTTTTCTAAAATAGTGCAACATCTAATTAGGTGCTTAATATTTGATACCCCGTTCGCTTGAGTGCTTCTGATTATATCAAAAATGCTTAGTTTTGATCACCCAAAAAAATTAAATCAGTTTACTCGTAGAACAGTTGCTTACGAACATTAATCTAAAAATAGGTCGAAACGAATTCAGGACAGTGTTGGGCGTTAATTACTTAATTTTTCAATCAACTTGTTAATTGACTAAAAAAGTAATTGTGATTAATTTAATTCTGATTAATTTAATCGCAATTAAACTATTAGTTGCACATTGCAATTAAATTATAATATTACAGCTGATCAATTGTGAGTTGTTATGGTCACGATTAACAATAAATCAATTGTTAATCTTTAGTTGTCCTTACAATTAAAATTTGCCCAACTGATTCAGGAGCCGCAGAACATGTATTTTAATCCATAGAAATGTCTACTTCAACCGTTTTCATTACTCCATTAATTATCGTACAGGAGTTGGAGTAAGTGAAGAATCGAATTATGTATTTGAAAGCGAAAGTAAAAACTATGATATTCTGCTGCTAAAAATTGCCATTAACTTTGTTTTTACAAATAGCTATCGAAAGTTTTCAAGTTGCCGCCCATTAACTTGAAATTTTGTATACTGTCTGTGCATGGCGAATTTTTTTTTCTTAATAAATAATTTCCCCCCGAAAGGTTGGCTAGACGATGCCCTCTTCATTTCCCGAGATGCCGAAAAGCACGACAACCGAGCCGGGGTTCGAAGGAACATAATTTGGAACAACTTCAGCTCAAATCATCACGCGTTCACCACAGGTCGACGCCAGAACGAGTCCAGTTTTTCGAATAAAATTCGTCCAAAAGGACCTAGTCAAACTTTGAAGGTGGGCAACCCCGAAACCCACTGAAATAATTTAAAAAAAAAATTTAATACCTAATTAAAACAATAAATTTAATATTATAAATTTATTTATACCATTCCAGCAACCCGGAAAATTAAATTTAAAAAATTTCCAAATTGTGAGTGAAGCTGTTGCCCGGATGAATGTGAACAGCGACACTAATTTAGCTGAAGGTGATAACAAAAAAGTTATAGGTATAAGTAATAAAGCGTCAATATTTGATCATGCTCCTCTCGCTGCGCCCGAAGATGATTCCGATGATCTGGCCGAATATGCTCAAGTCAAAGACGTTTACGGGGATGAAGGTAACAATGATCAAATGTACACATTGCCACACGATTTGACACCGAGCAAATCGAAATCTAGACATCGTCGGGAAAAAGAACAAAGTAAATGTTTTTTGAAATTAAGAGAGTTATTTACATACTAACCGGTAGAATGATAACATTTAGACTCGTAGTATATACTCTTAGGTTTAAAGAACCTTTTGCAATTATCCAACGACTTCGTTTTTGTGTTTGCTGTTTAAGAAAAAAAAAGAAAAAAAATCCGTTTTGTGACTGTCTTTATCGGTTTTTCAGAGTATTCGGAATCGGACAGTGATTCGAGTTCATCGGAACGAAAGACAAGGGGATATGATGGATATTATAAGATGAATCGTAAGCCCCAAACTCATAAGAGGATCCGGAAGAAACGTACCGGAATTCCAGTTCAGCCACCAAAAGTTCCACCCTTTGGTACATTTGTAAGTCCACCAGAAATTCCTCTACACTACCAAAAACTAAAAGCCATGGAAAAAGGTAAAGGGTATCTATTAAAAAAAAATGGTTTGTGACTTAAATTTGTTTTGCACTTAGCCAAATCGATGCACACAGATGTCCAGGAAGAGGAGTCCAGCATAGATGTATCGTCACCACGCGATAACAATTCTCCTATTGTAATTAATTAATTAATTCAATTTACTCCTTTTCAATTAACAATTTAATTCTATTCCTTAAGCAGTTTGGTGTGGTATCAAAGAATGCTGGCGAAAACGACCGCGATAAGCTTCTTGATATGAAACGTGAAAAACAAAAGACCTGGAAGGAAGAAGAAAAGTTGGAAAAGAGGCGAGCTAAGGAGGAACAGGCTAAACTAAGGAAGCTCCAAGACAAGGAACGTGAACAGGAAAAGAAGACGAAGAGGAAATCAAAGCAGAACAGTAAGGGTTCTTCTGGTACCAGTGAGAGCTTAGAGTCAGCAATGTCATCACTTCCTGAGTTTATGCAGTCCGATAAAAATAACATTCCAATTTTCCTGCACAAATGCATTCAATTTATTGAGCAGGAAGGACTCGATTCAGAGGGTATTTACAGAGTACCTGGAAATCGTGCTCATGTTGATTTATTGTTCCAGAAATTTGAAGAAGGTATGTGACGGGATTATTGCTTCGTGAATTTTAATTAGTTTAATTGTATTTTTTTTTTTTCAATAGAACCGAACGTAGATATTGAAGCGCTTGACATTCCTGTGAATGCTGTGGCTACGGCTTTGAAGGATTTCTTTTCAAAACGATTACCTCCATTGTTTGATAAGGATTTAATGAGCGAATTAGAGGATATCGCTGGTATGTTATGATTTTAGATACATTTTTAAATCCTTATCTAGGATATAGGATCTAAGTAAACCGAGTGATACATTTTAAAATTAAAAGCTTTTATTTAACTTGCAATGTATGTATGTATGTTTGTTAAGGTGGAATCTTGCTACTCAATTTTGAAGCAGATATCTTCAACCGATTGAGCTGAAATATTGTATACACGTTTAGTTTGGATGACAATACACGATAAGCTGTGTGACGTCATTCTAAATCCAATATGGCGGACCGTCCAAGATGGCGGAATAGTTATTTTTAATGCATTTCTACAATATGGGTATCAAATGAAAGGGATGGCCGAGAATAATTAGAAAAATATTCTGACATCACTCTTAATCCAATATGGCGGACTTTTGAAGTTTTTTATGCTTTCCTATAGTATGGGTATTAAATGAAAGGGTTCGCTGAGAATAAAACTGCAGGTTAAAAAAAATTAAAAGCAAAAAAAAAACCTTTTTTAAAAAAGCTTTTATTTAAATGCTCTAAAAAGAAGAAAATAAAATTTTCCTTTAAAATTTTAACTATCAACCTATAGCCTCATTATACACAATTTATATGATCATAAAAGCTTGTCGCGCGATTTACTTGTGTAAATAAACTAGTACCTATTTAATTGAGTAACTTAATCTGCTAAGTTTAATTTTTTCAAAATTTCAGTTTATTTAAATACTTATAGGTACTTACGCAAACCTTGCGACAAGCTTTTATGATCATATAAATTGTGTATAATGAGGCTATAAGTTAATAGTTAAAATTTTAAATTAAAATTTTATTTTCTTCTTTTTAGAGCGTTTAAACAAAAGCTTTTTTTAAAAAAGGTTTTTTTTTTGCTTTTAATTTTTTAACTGAGAAGTTGTGATCAATAACTTCTTTTCACGGCAAACGTTCTCAGAGTCCCAACAAAATTTTCTGTTGGCTGCAATTTTGCCCAGGCTAAGGGAACATATCTACCTTTATGGTACAGAAAGTATAAAATCAGAATTTATCCCGAATGATTACCTAATTTGAACCATAGGGTTAGAAGTTAAAATTTGTGAAATGGATCCATTTTTCGTTCTTACATTTAGTAATAATATAAAATTATAACAATTCTCAGGTTCTAGAGGGATGGCATCAACAAAACTCAGCATGGAAGTAAAAACTGATCGCAGTTGCCGTCTAATTGCTCTTCGTTCGCTGCTGAATAAATTGCAACCAATAAATTTTTCCATTTTAAAGTTTATATTCCAACACTTTGTAAGGTAAGATATTTTTCTTTTAAATCCCTTTACCAGGACACAAATTTGAATAAAACCGCTTCTTCAGAGTCTCTGAGAACTCGAAATTGAACAGCATGGACAGCAAGAATCTTGCAATTTGTTGGTGGCCAACATTGATTCCAATTGAATTCACCGACATGAGCCACTTCGAGCAGCTACGTCCATATCTTGAAGATATTGTTCAGACAATGATCGATCAGTTCCCGTATTTATTTTGCGGTAAAGAGGCTTTCGTAATGGTTTAAGTTCTTATGGCTCTGATAAAAGACAAAAAGGTAGCATAGCAGAACGCATGCATACATAAATTTAAAAAAAAAAAAAAATATTTATGAATGTACTAACTGTGAAAGATGTTGTTTTATAAATGAAAAAAAAAAAAAAAACATAATTATGATTGTAATTTATCTAGTTATACTTTGCATATTTATAAATGTCGACGACTGGTACAGCAGTACTTGCAGCGAATATGACGCACAAGTTAAACAAAAGGAAGATAAGAAAAATTTGTTAACAAAAAACCATAGAGAATAATTTGCTAGGTGATCGTTAAGACAGAATAAGAAGATGATGAAGAAGTCACTCGTTCACGACCGAGCGCGTGAACGTTTAAGAAAAAAAAATTTTTACTCGAAAAGTGTGCGCGGATGAGGAGAAGAAAAAAAACGATTCATACTTTTATATTAAACACTTATCTATTTAAATGTAACAATTACGCAAACTCTCATCATACAGTAATTATCAACTCAGAAGAAGAAGAAAAAAAAAAATTAAATGTGATTTTACCAGTAAGTGTTTGACTAGATATGACTAAAAAAAACCCTACTTGAATCTTGTCTTAAAGAATCTTCCTAAACTCACGTTCTATCTTCTCAATCCTTTTCACTAAAATAACACAAAAAGTCTCCTCACGTAATGACGTGTAATGGGTTTCTCTATTGTGTTTTATTGTATTATTATTATTGTATTATATGTTTAAGGCTCTTTATATTGTCATTGGATTTATTTTCTGTGTATTATATGAGGGATAAATAAGTTTCAAGGCGGAGAGTAACTAATTTACTAATTCTTAAATGCTCTTAAAAATTTTATTTCTAAAGTTTTCTTTATTTTATACTTTAAGATTATAAATTAAATTTTTAAAATAAAAATTGTCTATTTTGGATTTTTAAAAAGTGATGAAAATATATAAGAAAATTTGGTAAACACAGTTTTTTTTGATACTAATGTATTTATTATTTTTTAGATAACTAAATAATGCGTCTAACCTATAAATTAAGGAAAAATTTACAATTTTCTGAACCTTTTAACTTTACATTCCCACCGTTTCTAGTGAAATAAATCGCGTTGCCAGTTAGAAGTTTTTTTTAAAAAAACCAAAAATCTCTCCAGTCGCCAAGTCGTAAGACGATTTAATGTTGTTAAAACATGAAAGCAGATTTTAAAAAGCAAAAATTAGTTACCCATCTCGCCCTTTGCAGTAAAAAAACTTCGTATTTTACACAGAGACAAGCGCGCATCACAGAAAATCGCTTATGCTTAGATAGTTCATATAGAATTGATATTAAATCGTAAAAAAAACGTAAATTAAAATAAAAAAATTAAAGATTAACATGTGTATACCTAATGAATGCTCCACGGCTATTTTCATGCTTTTTTAAGATTCAACTTTATTTATACTTGTAACGTGTAACGATACTTTATCAAACGTAAAAAAAATATGAACGTTAATCAAACCCTGTAAATATATATTGACCATTCTGTTTTTTCCACTTAGCACGTGATTATTTATTTATTACGAGTAAAGGTTAAATTATATAATATAATAGATGAGTAGGGCGGAATTGCCGCATCGCAGGAGGAGGTATATATGTTTTCTATATATGGATTATAGATATTTGTATAAAATCGATAACAAGAAAACAAAAGTATAATTGATATGAATACGAAATATATTTTTTATTTTTTTAGAACAAGAAATATTAATTGATAAGGAGAACATTATTTAATATGGAAATCCAAGGAAGTGAGCTAAGCAGAATTTCGAGGAAACTATGAGGGAAGAAGGTACTTTAGAGTGAAAACTATATTGTCTTGTTGTGTGTCTACAGCTATTGTGGGGAGAGTTTCTTTCGCTACACTAAGAAAAACAAAACATATAGCAGTTTTTAAAAAAATTTCCAAATATAGCGCACCAGTGCTTGTTACATTTTAAGATTTATAAAAGTCGAAATTTTAACCAGGATTTTTTCTTTATTTAAAAAAAAAAGATTCTTTTCCGTCCGTTGTAATTTTAGGAAAGATTCGGTTTTCTTGAAAATGTGGCTATTTTTTTTTATTTCTTTTATTAATGGAATGCAACGATAAAATTGTGATGGTATCAAGACTGTGGCGTTAGTGGTTTTTAAAAGCATTTAGCTAGGGCTTATTATTCTTATTAGAAATTTTAATAATGAGTGTTTTTTGAAAATGTTTTTTTCCTAAAAAATTGGGTCAGACTATTTTATTTTATTTACAATTTTCATCGTAATGCTCAACTTTTAAAATATGTTACACAAAAAATTTGTTAGTGATTTTTAAAATAATATAACCAGATGATGAATAGTATTTTGCAACAGATTAAATTCTGCTGCTTTTAAAACTTTGTATGAAAAAAGGAAAAATTCAATTTACGAGCCTTGTCTAGCTGAATTTTGTGTTAAATTGCTTATTAAATTTTTACGTATAATTTAACGAAAACAGGGCGAGTCGAGTTGTATTGTGTGGTTCCTTTAAACAATTAAGTTCGGCTCATTTTTTGCTTCATATAGTTTATTAAAATAATTGTAATCTCTTTAATACTTAAATCTCGCAGCAGAATTTTTTTCATATAACGATAGAATGGTGAGAAGATTGAACAATTTTTAATATTCCAAAAAAAATATGTATGAAGCAAAAATTGAGATTACTAACAAAATATTTTATGTATACTATAAGTTGAGTTCTTACTGGCCTAATTTGAAGATGATTTGCTTTAAAACAATGATTGAGCACTTAAAATAGCTTCCCCCAAATAGCTTTTGGTGTGAAAAAAAAACGAAAGTTTTAATAAAATAAACTATAAACTATAAAGTGATTTCTTTGTAACTTTAAAACGTTCTTTCTGTTACAACACTACGAATTTTATAAGCAAAGCGTACTACCGATTGCAACTGAGTGAACCTAATTGATAACGCTTCGTAGATAAATAAAAGATATTAATTAAAATGAAAAATTAATTAAGAAAGAGAAGGAGACGAAAAGTAGAAGAAGAGTTGAACGGAAAAAAAAAATAACAAATCAATTTTATGATGGAAACTCAATAGATTAATTATTACTACAAGAAAACAAAACAAAACAAAATATGGAAGAAAAATACAAGAGTAAAGAAATGTTTTAAACGTATATTTTACCTATCAAACAAATTAAATGGTGAACGGATTAACATAGTGGATGCCATTTTATATATGACGTATATATGTTTATTTTTAAATGGAAACTGATGAAGAAAAAAAAAAATGCTTAATGATTACTGAATAAGATGGATATAAGTGTCACATTGATGTAAATATTATTTTGGAGAAACAAGCCCACACAACAAAGAGAACAAAAAAAAAACATGTTTGCAATATTGTATATGTGTAATTAATAAAATGATAAATTTTATCAGAAGGGTTTTTTATGAATATCTACTTACCTTTTCTGTTGTTTTACGATTTTTTCCACCAAAGCATAAAACAGCAGATATTAGAATTTATCATAAAAAATTGTGTACAGTGTTTTATTAAAGCCGTGTTTAAAGAAAACGTGTAAACTAAAAAATAAAACTCATTTTATAAAAGGATGACCGTGTAGTACGAAAATTGTGTGTTCACGAGGCCTACCTCTATACATGGATCATATTAAAATTCCCAAATTTTACCGGACAGCTGGAAAATAAAAATCTGGGCGTTTATGGTAAGTGTTAATTCTTTAATTTTTATAGCAGTATTATAGGTATATTTTAAAACTTGAAAGGAAAGGTTTTTCACCTTCATTTGTCAACTGGATACGTTCTTATTTGTCAAATAGATCCTACCAGGTTGCTTTCCGTGATACCAATTCGAGGAATATCTTGGCTACTTCGGGTGTCCCTCAGGGTAGTCACTTAGGTCCTCTTCTTTTTATTTTGTCACTTGACGATATCACACATCTGTTGAATACGTGCAAAGTCTTAATCCATGCTGATGACATGATCATGTGCATGTCTTACTAAGCATGCGCTGAAAAAATACTTGTTTCGTCATCATTCATAACATCATTTTTGTCGTGTGATACGCATGAATTCTTGTTCTGCATGTTGTATGATGATTCTGGTTTTACTAACAGAACCAAATGATGATAAAAGTCTCATACTCATGCAGCTCTGCTGCTTGTAGCTTGGACTAAGCTGATGGTTTATAAAATACAAAATTAAATCAAATTTATACCTCATAGGCAAAAATTAGGCTAGACGTTTGCAAATAGTACTTAACTATCAGAGCAAATATCTATGCTATAGGAGACTTAGTGCTATGTTTGATCATTTTTGTAATTTTTGCAAGTTTATGGTGCAGATTTCCTCAATTAGTTTTGTGTTATTATAATCGTGAAATAGTTTTATCGAGCAGTAGTTTAACCATACCGGAATCGCATATGTAAGAATAGATTGAAATATCATTTTATAAATTAATAGTGACGTTTAATAAGTGGGTATAAAGTTTTTATTAGTTTGTTTTTTTCTATGGTTTTGTTTATATGGAGGCTATATGTTAAAGTTTTATCTAAATAATGTAAATACTTTATTTCACTCACTTATTAAAGCTCAGTGGTTTATTTGGTAAAAGTTCCTGGCTTCTCTTTCTTATGAAATAGGTACATGATGTTTTGGTTGTGTTCGTTTTTACCTTCCACTTATAAAAATAAGTTTGTCTAAAGCATCACAATCACAGTCTTCAGATATTATGCAAAAAATTTTCGCATCGTCAGCACAACAAAGAATGTTTAACGAGGAATAAAAGATAAATCGTTGATACAGATAATGAATAACAAAGGATCAAGATGACTGCCTTGCGGTACACCCGACGTATTTCTAATAGAGTCACAGAGGGTATCACGAAAACGAAGAAAATGGGGAAATTGGCATATTGAATGGTGCTGAAAAGGGATAAAGTTAAATAATAATCGAATTGTCCATCAATTATATCTTTATTAATCTTCTTATTATGTACAATTACTCTTACAGTACACTTCTATGCTCCGCGATCAAATTAATTTCTGCAACCATTGAATTTAACGCATTTTACACAGAGTTGCCTTGATAAGTAGTTACAAAATCCTAAAGTAAAATATTCTGAAGAACGCTTCACATAATCGAATAATTTAGTAAAAACATCTCCTCGGCATCTACACTAAAAAAAAAAACGGTTAAACCTAGCGAAAATATATTAATTATTACGCAAGTCCAGAATGGATATATTTTTGTTTAAATAATAAAAAGATAAAAATAATAAACAAAAAAAAGAAAAAACATTAAAGATAAAACACTGTATAAATGTGGACTAGTTTAAGATTTCAACAATTTTACCTTCATTTGTTTTTTTTTTTTTTTTTTTAGTAGTTTTAGCATAAAATTTTGACTGGACTACTCGTTAGCAGCCACGTTTAAAGGCCTTTTTTCTTCTACGTGCAAATGTAAACAAAAAAATACGTGCTTTCAAAAATCAATGAAAAATATTTCCAAAAAACTTCGTCTGCTTTCTTATTTACATTTATTTTGCAAAAAGGCACCAAGTTTGAGTTATTTTCTCGAAAAAATAAGACCTTGGGCGAGCTACTCATTTCGTTTGTTTTTTGTTTTCTTGATATTCCTTGTATTTTATTTAGCTGAGATGAAAAGATTTGTTAGAAACGTAAACCTAAGGGGCTACTGTGAATACACAGAAATATTAACAATAAACGTAAAATTACAATAAAAATGCTATAAACAAAGAATGCGCGAGTTAGTTACTGAAATTAAAAAAAAAAATACATTGGCGGTTTTTTTGTTTGTTTTGGGAGGGAGAGCCGATAGTTTGTACATCAAATTTTTGTCTAAGAAAAATCTCATACAAACTCCGTAGAGCTATTTCGGGCCTTGTCCTTTTTAATTTGGACAAAAGCTTAGGAGTCGACAATTAAAAGCGATAAAACGTAAAAAGTAATTTGTGCATGTGTGTGTGATTGGGTTAGATGTTAAACTCGGTTAATAGTAAGATTACAATAGGGTCAGCTACTACTCTCACTTTCCTAAATGTACGCGTAATAATGATTATTACAAAACTGCCATAAGGTTATAGGGCTAAATTGTTGCGCTAAAATTTTTTGGATTAGCCAAATCTCTTAGATGTTTTGATTAATTATTTTTTCTGTCGGTAACGTCTTGTTCGCGAATACAACAATCGCTGAGGCTGGCTGCGCGCTCTGAAGGTCACAGAATACATGGCACTGGTTGTCTGTTGAAGAGGCCGATCGGCGAGCAACAAAAGCGAAAATCGTCCTTGAAATAAAGGAAATAAATTTGGAATTTTCTTATTTAAACATAAAAAGTGAAATCTTACTTATTATTCACTGGAATTTCTCCTTCTGGAGCTCGAATACTCCACAATCGCTTGTCAGGGTCCAGGCCGCAGAATGATATCATATTGGCAGAATAGTGTTTTCTGGTGGGAAAAAAAGGAAAATAGAATCAGATGCAGGATTAGCTCAAAGATAAGGTTCAAATATTACCTAAAGAATTTCTGCCGGGTATTATCCGTCAAAGTAATGCCCTGTTGTGACACTTTAAAATGAACTTCGGTTGGTGTTGGCAGAGGTTTACTAGCATACAACTGACTAACAGCTTTTCGCACAGCTTCCTCGCCAGTTAGAGATTCTGTATCACATGAGAATAAGTAAAGAACGTTACAGGCAGCGCCCTGTGACAGCAATTGTTTCTGTGCTGGCGAATGAATTTCGAGAGATTGAATATCCTAGAGTTAAAAATTAATCAAAAATTTCAATCGTAAAATTTAAATTCTATCAAATTTACCCTATCAGGGATAATTAATCTACAAGGCAGAGCCAATGGTGTAATGGAGTGTTGATAGACCAGTGCCGATAGGGATGAGAAGACGGGCTCATTTGCACATCCCTTTAATCGAACTCCTCTTGAGGTTGGCTCTACGAGGAAATGACGAACGAGCTCATCACCTCCAGGACTTCTAGCCTGAACTCCAGGTGGAGGATGCGCCACTCGAACAACCAGTCCAAAGGCATTCTTAAATGTTGTCGAATCTCGGACTATGAACGTTCCAGGCGTTGCATTCCGCAGCAGGGCCACGGCTTCTTCTCTTGAGATGCTCGGCTTGTACCAGTATTTCGAGGAATCTCGCACGAACCTTTAAATTAAATCGAAAATATTTATAGTCAATCCACTAAATAAAGAAGTAAATAAGAAATTACTTGACGTGATGTGGAGCCACTTCCTGAGGTTCACTATTGGCATTCGATGTGTTCGAGTTTCTTCGTGATGTGTAACAGGAGATGGTATCATTTTGGTTAACGACTTCGTGTAGATGGCCCTTTTGTGCACCAGTATACAGGTCCTTGCTGAAAATATAATATTCATTTAGTAAACCTATATAACAGAAATTGAGCTCTCATTCTGAAAGACAAAAAGAATAATCTCATTTCTCAATTAATATAAGAAAATAGCAACAAGCAATTCATACATAATAAATAAATCTTATAGCTGAATTGAATGTAAATTTGTAATGAGATGATTCTTCTTCGTCTTTCAAGAGCAAGGTCCCTGATATTATTTTGTGCACAAAACTCTCCAAAGAAGTGCAGAACGACGGAAATGCGAAGTATAGGTCAAAATGCTTATAAGAGTAAGTAAAAGACAGTTTTAAGTATATCATGCACCTCACTTTTAAGTCCTTGCTAGATTTTAATGGTGGATTCATTGCATGTGGTTTGTGCAAATCTCTCATCGGTTGGTGTATTAAAACTGACTATTTTTACGTTATAAACTAATATCATTAATTTATAAGCGTTGTACGTAGAGTTGCAAATATTTTAAATTTACTTTACAGTTTTTTTTCTTACTAGTTTTGCCTAATTTTACTTTACTTGTTTATTTAACACGTTGACTGCCGCGTCAACCAAATTCGGGTGACACTTAATAGCTGAATAAGTGGCTGAATAAAACTCAGCAGTCAAAGGGTTAAAGAAAAATTAATAACAATTATAAAATAATAGATATAAGACAAATTTTAATATTTGTTTTGAAATAGATATTTTACGTGCACATTACAAAATATATAAAACAGGATTTTTTTACTCTATAATTTTATTTTAGACTGGAACCGCTTTTTTTCAATTTAATTTTCTATTTTAAACTTTTTCGACTATTTGTTTATTAAATAGCATCATATAGTATGTCACATAAGTAGTGACCTCATTATGCAGATGCTATATTTTATTTTCTTATTGTGTTCTCCAAATAAACTTTAACGAGATAATTTTTTATAAATCTAAGAATTTAATTTAAACGTATTCGTAACACACTTTTAAATTTCCCTGCAAAATTTCAAGGTTGTCTAAAAGGAAATTTATATGAGATATCTTCAAATTGTGAACATTTTTCGATTGTGTAGGATGAATTGTAACATTGCAAGCAATAAACCAGTTCATGCACTTAGATAAAATGCCAACAGATGAGAGACGTGTTAAATATTCAATTTCATAAAGTGTTAGTCTTCTGAGTGCCAATTAGTCTACTCCTACAGTAACTAGGTTTCTAAACTAGTTTGATTCCACGACAAGTAGGTAAAGAAAATAAATCGTGCATTTCGAAGAAAGTTACAAATCAAAATAAAATTGATTGTCGTGTGTAAAATATTATCGGATAAAAGAATAAATAAATATATTTTATGCATATGTGTTTCCAACAAAAGTTCATCACACATTCAGAAGATTTCACGGATCTCAAGACAACCCAAAAGCAAGTCTAACCTCGTGTCCATCGTGGACGTTGTCGATTTGTGACTCCGTAGGGACCACGTCGAATTATACAAGCGTCTTTTGAAGAAATTTGCGAAAGTTTATAAAGCGAATAAATTCTAGAAATTTGTCTACTAACAATAATAAGTTAGGATTTAAGAGACTTACCGTTGTGATGTCGGACTCTTGGGGGGAAGAGCTGGGCTTACATTGCCGTTACTACTGAGACTGTATGGGGTTCTTGGGGTCACTGGGAACGCTGGCGTTTCGGGCCGCGGAGATCCGGCAATCGAAAGTTCTGGATCTGTTTCTGAGCGGTACGAAGAGAAGGATTCTTCACGGGTCTGTAGAATTAAAAATTTTTTTATTTATTCAATTAAGAGCCTTAGATTTTAAAAATTTTCACAATAGTTGGAAATCATATTTAGTAGTAGGCATGGGCGTGCACAATGTTTTTCTGAAGAAGAGTTAGCTGGTTAAGAACATGAAAAAGCTTACTTACCTGATCGTGCCATAGGACCACATTACTTCTTTCGGACAGGCTGGGCGAAATTGAGGAGCTGTTTTCTTGCTCCGAGTTTAATCGTCGCGGCAGCCCATTGGAAGAACTATTGCTATTACTATTATTACTTAAGCTATCGCTACCGCTGCCGTTCGTGTTCAGGCTCATCTGGCGCAGACCATCGTAGGCAGTGTAATCGACAAGATCGGCGATCACGTCCATCAGTTCTTGATCACTTCGACTGGGGGTAGTGGTAGTGGGCATGTTCACATCCCCGTTGTATCTATTAAAGTTGCTATCCCGAATTTCGAGCGTTTCATACCTGATCTGAGATTCTTTCCTGATCGTGTCCTTTGGGGAGTTTTGATTTTGATTTTGATTTTGATTTAGCATTGCTTTGCCATTACCATTGGTCTGCGCCAATTGGCGATCCATGAGATCTGTTTCAGCGGCTAATGAAGCAAGCAATCTATCTAAAGCTAATTGTCCACATGCAGCTAGACTAGCTAAATTCGTTTCATCCTCGTGACTATTAAGTAGCATTTTGGCGCCTTTCTCATTTTTTTCATGATGATTTAAATTAATTTTGTGATGATTATGATCAGTGCCGTTGCGAGCATTGTTGCTGCGGTTGTTATTAATGTTGTTACAATTATTGCTATTTGTACATGCTATGGAATTGTTATCTTCCGGAAAATTAATCAGGTTCTCGGACTCCTATTTTTTATTTTTGTCGTGAAATTGAAGAGAATATATGAAAATGATTGAGAGAGGTCATATGTTAAGAGTGTTTATGAAATTATTTATTTGAGAGTTGTAGAGAAACGTTAAAGTAACTATAGAGAGATATTTGAAATTTTTCTGTAATCTTTGTATATAAAAAAAGGGTTTATTGCTGGCATATATATTTTTTAGACTTATATACATATTACGATGAAAGTTCATGAAAATGTGATGCTGCATAATGATGAAAAAGGTATTTGTAAGCAGAGCTATTAAGTTTTATGTCATTACATTAATTCGGGACTCGCAGTAGAATTGTAATGTTATTTTAGTTTAATAATATAATTCTTTTATATTACAAATTACCTCAAATTAATTAACATTACTCATCAAAGTACTTTTTAATGAAGTTTCGATTGCAAAATTTAGGAAAGTAATTTTACAGACGTATGTCTTCATTTAAATTAAATATGAGTCCCTTCTGAAATTTATTAAATTTCATACCAGCCAGAATGCATTAAGATAAAGTATTGTTGCGCATTGAATTATACTCGACAAATAAATCTCACCGATTGATATGAACAAATAGTGAAAATATAAAGAAAATGTATATTTTTCAAGATTATGGTATTAAATGTGCCAAAAAAATGTGTTATTTACAAATTTTGTGAGAAATGCAAAAAATTAATAAAGTTTCGAACGCATGGTTTTTTGAATAGTAAGAAGATAGAATTAATAAAGGCCAATGAAAACCAGATTAAAACTTACCAATCGTATATGTCCGTTTCGAGATGATTCTGCCATTGATAAAAGTCCATTTTGGGCCTGTGCAATATGACCATTGGGTGAAGCATTCAAAACAGAAAGTGGCGACAATGGTGGTGACTACATTAAATTAAAATTGTTTTTCGCTTATTAAAAATAATGGAAGCACAAAAAAAAAAAAACGATACAACAACAACAAATTGGTAATGAATTATTATTTTTTAAATGTTAAAAAAATGGCAACGAATAACGAGTCCAAGAAAATAATTTAGCATGCTAATAAATTTTAGTTAAAATTGTTTAAAAAAAACAAAAAGGATCGATTTACTTACACCAACAAAATTCTGTCGAGCCTGTTCATGTGCTCGTTTCACTGTTACAAATGGCCGTTCCTTTGTTACTGTCGTTGTAGTTGTTATTGTATTGTAGTTTCGTTCAGGTGATCTAATAAGAGAAGCCAAAAATTATAATTGTAATTTTATTTTATTTTTCTATTATGTATATCTAAAATTTTCAAAAATTCGGTTTTAGAGAATTTTGAAAACATTTGATGCACTAAAAATTGTGTTATATAAAACAGTACAGTAGATAACTTTTTTTTGGACTTTAAATTATGTTTCAAATTATAAAGAGGATTGAACTAACGACCACTGCCGCATATTCGACAATTGTCTTTCGACAGGCATATTTTGACTTCATGCAAAATTTTATTTATTTAATCGGGTAAACTAGAATCAAAATATAGTTGCTAGCTATTTTAGAAAATCCAAAATTTTAATCTGATAAATTCATAAGATTCAAAATCGACTACCAAAAGTGTCGACATCGACAAACTAGTCGAAAGTGGTATATATCTACCTAAAGACTTGTTGCCAACAAACATGTTTTATGTCAGCAAAGAAATTTATTGTCGACTTTCTGCTGTAAGCTCGGTATGTGAATTTGAGGTTTACGCCTTAACAAAAGTTTCATTTCCTATTTTGGGTATTATTTTACCTGGCGTTGTAAGGCGTCTGAACGTGCAATGGTCGTCTATAATCAACTTCATCCGTGAAGGCAGCTGTATCGCTAGCATATCCATCATAGCGCTGAACATTAGCTCGAGACCTATAAGTTTTAAATAGTTTTGTTTTCAAAATTCAAATCGACAAATTCGAAATGAAGTAATGTAAGTAAGAAGGCATCAACATATCGAAATGTGAGTATTCTCATATTTTGTGGTAGTCTGTTATTTTTATGTTATAGCTTAGATTTTGTAAGTACATATAATGCGAGTTTAGGTTTGAAAATTATAATAATGTCCAGAAAAGTAAGGGTTAGATTAAAAAAAGGTATGAAGAGATATTTTAATGAAATCAAGAGGATTCTTGATAGTATGAAAAAAAAGCTAGCTAATTTCTACATTTGGCGGAAGCAATAATCGGCTCGATTGTTATAGAAATAATCAAATATTTTTTAAATAATAATCATTACCTTAAGGGTCTATTCCTGACTTCAGTATAATTCACTTCTTCAAAGTACTGTCGATCACCTCGAAGTTGTTGATCCTTCTTGGCACGTAATTTTTGTTGTTGCAACTGCAGCCAAGTTTGACCGGATAATCTGAAAATAAATAAATATTTCATTTAAAATTGACCATAAAAATTTATCTTTGATACTAAAAATTTCCAATTAAACCGAAACAAATTAAATCATTTACACGCCAGAATCTTTATGACCTTCATTTATCTAAGTGTTCAGGTAAAATTTAAGAGAGAACCCCCGAGCGTGAAATTTTCTTGGCTCGACCTCTAATCCAATTAAATTTTTGTATTTTTAGAGGCTATATCTCAAGTAAATGCATTTTATACGGGATATATTTATAAGATGTTTTGACGTGTTTATTTCGTGGATGGTAATATAAAATGCAAAATTATGCAAGTGATGATCGATGCTAATTACGTAATTATATTTAAAGTAGACAAGGAAGCATACAATTTTTAAAGTTAATTAATATAATAAATATATCAATCCACCTATTAAAAATGTATATAGTAAACAGGAGCTTATATCTGACAATTGATAGTGATCGACAGCAGATCATGTTCGACATTGTTTCACCTATCAGTTTGAATTAAATTAAAATGGGTAAAACAATTCTGTCAAACAAAACGTAATATTTGAATGAGCTTCCATTGAAACTAGCTCCAATTAGGCACACACGATCGGTCAGATCGGTAAGAAGCCTCAGAGAAAATCACTTCAATGAATGATCACAGGAGTCACATTAATCTCGAGACTCCAAGGGAAACGCACCGGCCCAGATAATTCAATGTTTGAAAATGATCGGCTCCTTTGATCTGAAAATTTATCATTAGATTCGAGCGTTGATCTGATCGAGCCCACCCGATCCTCTTGGGAACGGGCAACAAATTTGCAGAGCAGTTTGTGCACAATATGAAACTGATCAAGATAAAAGTTGCTGTCGAGCAGATTTGTTGCCCAGTAAGGCACCCACCACACGGTCACTTCCCAAGCCGTTGATGTTATTCTTTTTTGTTTTTTGTTTTTTTGCAGCTATTATTGTCTGCAAATAGATTCAATTCGCGGATCATTGATTTTTGTCGTCTTATTACGCCAGCTACAAATCGAGGATATGCGCGAACAGAAGAGCGCAATAGAAAGCTCAAACTCGCATGTTTTTGTAGGAATTTGTCGTGATCGCTAAAGATATCTGTCTGGAGTGTAGTACGTAAGACGCAGCAGCGTTGTTTGGCCTGGGCAAGATTCAGGCCAACGGACGAATAAATTCTTCTGATACTGATGGTGATGATGCTGTGGACGACGGCGGACAACAGACGGACGTACGGTACGACTACACAAAAGTCAACATCGCCTTTAATAGAATTGATCAGGGTTGCATATAGGTGCAAAGTGGGCAGGAACCCAAAGCAGTCTTTACCAAATTTGTATCGCCTTAGATGACTCTCTGTAAATTGGTCCAGGGAATTTTACTTTACTGGTTTTCTCCACACTGAAGAGATAATCTGCACTGTGGAATGTGTCAATAGATCGTATTATAGCAATGGACTTTTATCAGTAATTTCTTCTTAAATATTACTCTAACAAAATTTATTTAAATTTTAATATTGCAGAAATCCTATTCGAATTTATGAAAGCTTGTGTCATTTTGAAGATATTTTTGAATACAGTCGTTAAATGCATAGCTCACCAGCTACGCAAATAATTATTTATACAGTAAGATGCTATGAACTTGAATCTTATGCAAATACAAAAGAAAATATCAAAAGACGGACACGTGTTACCTTAGTATATATTTAAGATATGTATGATTCACATTCGTCGTATATTAAGCTTAAGTTCAAACTGTCAGAACAAGTCGAACTTTACGACTTAATAATTTATTTTAAGTCATTTGGTTTAATTACCTGTAATAATAGTGTTTAATGGATCTGACTGCAAACAGTTAAAAGTATAGATGGCAAACGCTTTTAACTTGATATTTATAGGAAATACTAGTTATTTATGCAAATAGAAATTTAATCGTTTACTTAAAAATCCAGCAAATGGTTAGTCTTTCAGGTTCAAAATTTGTACTCGAATTTTAACTCACTTCCTATTATCCGATTTTGATGAAATTTGACAGACTTACGTAAATCTCGTGACAATATAAAACATCATATCTAATATCGTTCTAAATCCAATATGGCGGACGCCCCAAGATGGCAGATTATCTTTTTTCTCTACAACCCCCCCGAACATGGATATCAAATTAAAGGGTTTAACGAGAAGAATACAATAAGCTAGATTAAACGAAGTGGTAACGTCCCAAATTATACGTATATATAAAAGCTTGATTTAAAATATTTGTTCTTACTTTTATTCTTCTTATAATTTACAAAAATGTATTTCTGAAAACTTCTATTTATTTCATTACAAAGAGAAACTTTCTGACTTTCTTCTAAGTAAATTCTTTTATTAATAATAATGTATGCAAGTAATAAAAATGCATTTAGCTCATTTTAGAGCTACAGATTTATGCGTTTCTCTGCGTTGCCTATTGTTAAAGTAATAGTTACGAGCAACTGCCGCGTCTGAAGGCAGACGTAAATTAAATACGCCATATCGCAATTTCAAAAGACGTTTTTTTCTTAAGGTAACAAAAGCATAAATGACCACGATTTTTACGAGCCATTCTTACACCGATTTTTTCAAACAACGGACTTGTTGTTCACAAACAATCGGTCACGCCAAGTAAACAGTCTGAGAACGATACTTGCTTAAGAAATAGCACTTAAATTCTCAGTCTCTGTGAGTTCTAATGTTACACGGGATGTTGCTAGTTGGGGGAAAATAAAAAAATAGAAGACCTAAGTTTAAAATTCTTTCTCTCCTGTTCTGATAAAATATCGAAAGCGGTCTGGAGGTAATAAAAATTGTAATTACATTATCCAGGCGTTATATTTCTGGTTAGGAGCAATTTTTCGAAATACCACCGATAGAGAACAAAATGCCATCAATTTCGACCTCTAACAGCAAACACCTTTTGGCATGAAAGATCTAATAAATAAAAACGTCCTGTCCGAAATCACCTGCTTCTACTCTCTATTTATTTTTTTTTTTTATTTTTTATTACGGACGTTAGTCATTTTCTATTTTAAAAAAATCTGCAGTTCCGTGAGTTTTAAGTTCACTTGTGGACTTTGTGTTTCCTCCGCAGCACAGCGAATCTGAGCTTTTGCCCCTCGGGTACTATAAACAAACCGATTTCCGTTTTTCTTGAAATATTGCCAACAATTTTCATTTTCAATTTACCCCTTCTTCTAGTCTGACACCCCCACTTTTATTTTCATCAATTTTTAGGAGAAGCACGAGGTCCATTTGTAAAAATAAAAATTCGATTATGTAAGGGATCGAATAATGTTCACGCGTTCGGACAGATCACAAGAAGCAGCTGGTGACGTAAATAGGTGAGTGGGCTTCTTCGAATTGTGCCCACACTACCTGAAGAGGCTGAGGCAGAGGCTGCAGGGAAACGGTTTGGTCTTCTTAAAATGCCCGCGATTAATGCTTCATCCAGAATGAAACTAATCCGCGGTTTCGCAGTTTATGAATGGGAAAAGTGACTACCTACGCATTCGTGGAAGCGATGCACCGCGACGAAATGACTAATTCGCCAACTGCTCAACCTGTCGGTCGCCCAAGGATAAGAAAATATTTTTTAGCGCTTTTAAACGCGACCAATTCGCCCATTGTTTTTATTAATAACTGCCTGTCCGGTGGTAGTAAACAAAAATTTTTTTTATGAATTTGTCTTTTCTTTTTGGCAAGCATTTTTATTAATAAAACTGGCAAAATGTATGTTTATTTCATTAACACGTCTAAACTGCTAAAATGATTTTCGTGAAATTTTTTACAGGAAATACTGAAACAATTTGTTTATTTTTTATTTTAAAAGATTTGCCTTCAAGCCCAAATATTGCTTTGTTTATTTAAAATATATATAGAATATTTAACAAGTTTTATTCACAAATATCAAAAAATAGCCAAATTAGAACCTTGCTCCCAAAAGCCCTTTTGGCATCAGGTAAAATGTAGTAATTATAATTTCGAGAAAAAAGCGTTTATAATTTCAGTTTTAGTAGATATCTATTTTTGTATAATTTGGACAATTTTAACACTACTGACTACATATTTTAAGAAACTACTATTAAGATTATATACAAAACTACAATTTTACGGTTTTAACTAGATTTTTCTCTTAAGGGGGTATTCTAGTCTAGAAATTAAAAAAAAATCGATTTTTTTTTTCTATTTTCAAAGTTTAACTATTCAAGAATATGTCTACAAGAGGATTTTTCAAAATTCAAATTATTTTCGGAGTTATAGGTATAGGTTGCTGACCCGGCATTTCATGAATTAGACTGCGAAAAACTTTACGCGAAACTTTAAACGCGTTTTTCTCGAAACTGTCTTTTTCAAAACGATACCCACTATTTCTCAGGTTCTACTGGACCGATTTACTTGAAATTTTTAGAGAGCCTTCTTTATAGACTTGTCTATGGCTGGAACTACCCCCATTCCCAAATTTCAATTTTTATTATTTTTAAAAAATTCGAAACAATCCGAAAAAGTGTTACACAAATTGTTTTTTTTTTCAGGCAGTCGCCATTTCGTGAAAAAATGTTTTTCCAACTTTTCCGTAGTTCCAGCCATTGCGTCATTATTCTAGATTAATATTTTTTTTTTTTTTGCTTGGTTTCAGATTGCTAGGAGAGTTGAAATCGTGGGTATGGTCACGTGCCAATTTTTTGAGACCTCCCACTTCATCAGCTGCTAATTTTTGGAATTTTTTAATTTTTTTATTTATTAATTTTTTTCTGTATTCTTATAATGTTAATAAATAACTTATAAAAAAATGTATAGTAAAAATATTAATTGCCTTTTTTTACGAAACTTCAAAAATTACGTGAAATTCATGCCTCTAGACTAGAATACCCCCCTAAATATTAAACATTAAAATTTGGTCAACGTTTATCTGGATCTTATGGCTGTCTTAAGCCATGTAGGGGTCCCTGGGCTACTACTGAATTTGGGGACCCTTTTAAAAAACCAAAAACCTATAAGAAAGCATCAAACCACAAAAGAATTTTTGTAGGTATATTTGAAGATTTTATTAGGTAAGTTTTGCGGTTATACGAACTCATGGTTTCCGATTCTGAGGTTTCTAGAGGCATCTTGATGTGATGAGGTCAAAGAATAAGTCTGTCTGGTAAATTCACCAGGAGCAAAAAATTAAGTTAATTTAGGTAGTTTGCTGATATTCTCTTTTTTTTCTTAAACTTTTGGATGTGTTCATTTCGACATACCTAATTGAACATTTTAAGGACACTTTTTACAATGAGAGTAATAAGTTGTCTATAGGAAGTGCGTACATAAAGTAACATTTCTTCAAAATACCAAAAGAATATCGATATTCTATGTATAGAGATTTTTAAAAAATATCAATAACAGAGATAGATATATTAAAAAAATAGAAATATCGATATTCCATAAGTCAGTTTCTTTTTTCTTTTTTTAAATAAAAATGATACAAACTGTTTTTGTTATATACAAACTTCATAAACAGAAAACCTTATTAATTAAGCCAAAAGTTTTCGTTTATAGGGTGTAAAAAGTGATTTTAAAAGAAACATAGTTTTTTTAAAGATTTTATTTAATTCTATTTAATTTAAAGCCAACAACTGAAAATTTAAATTCCATATTAAGCAAATTAAATATTAGAATATTAGAATATCTCTTCTAAAATTTGGGATAAACTAAAAAGCATCACCAATTTTACGACTTTCAATTTAAAATTGTGTGCATATATTTTTAAGACTAAAATCATGACAAATTTTTCGTTTAATACACATATCTTGTAAGACATGATCACTGGTTCAGCCACAAGATCAAAAACGATCGCAGATCCTCACGGGGACAAAGCACTCAAGTGAATGCTTTCTTTAAGGTACAAGCAGCAGAAAACCTAAGATTGTCTTGAGGTCAAAAGACAGTCGCCCGCTGACTCACGATTGCGATTTACATTCATTTTTGGGGGGCCGCGACCACCAAGTTAAGCCCGAAAAGATCTCAAAATGGTTCGATCAAGTTTCCTTTTCTGACGCCGTGTGTGTTCTGAAGGTGAGTTTTTCTCGAGCTCGACACACGTATCATGTAAAAATCTCTCAGGTAAATACAACAGAGTGAGAATTCGCAATTGGGTCAAGGATGATCATTACAAGCTATGACCACAGTGTGACACGGCCGACCAGAAAAACATAACGAGACCTAGAAGTCGATTCCTCCGATGAATCTATCCATCTGATTCCACAAATCCAGCTTGCTTGACCTGACGTCACCGGCAGTATTAGTTTACTTCGGCGAAGTGTAAAATTGCACTTTTAATATGCGGGTTTAGGTAAACTGGTTTCGATTGCAGGCAAATGCTCACCGGCTCATTACCGGCCATCACCGCCGCCGCCGCATGATAGACACATTCAAATTGCAACAACGAGCTATTCTCGCTCTAATGCACTTAGAAGAATGCAAATTCAGCGATTGTCGATTCCACAGACAACTACTTTTGATTTTATCGCGGAAAAATGCAGTAAGATCAGCGCCAGATTGGTGAGCTAATAAAACTGTACCCCAGTCCGGCTGCTGCGAATAACCTTGGGACAAGCCCGCGAAATTAGTCTCACTTTAATTTCGAGGATGCCACGATTTGTTGAGCGTGCTGACACGCCTATCCCATCTTCCTCAAAAACGATCCACCGCCGAAATCTTGGGACTCTGTTTTAAACCGCTTTTCTAACTCGTTAACTTTTTGGGCAAAAAACCGGTCGACTGTAAAAAAGGCCTATAAACATCTTATGTTCATTTTCTCATAAAAATTTGATACAGGCGAGGATGGAGGGTTCAGACAAAAAAGTAGCAAAAAAACCGCCGGATGTGGACGAAATTTAAGTAGCAAAGTTTGTAAAAAACCTTGCAGGAATTTTGTGACTCCAGCGACCTTGACTTTGGATAGAAGAACTTTTTTATAGACGACGAAGACGGCACGACACAATAGAAAATTCCCATAAAATTCGAAGGCAGGTTTTCTGGCTCATTAGGCCCATGTAAGATTAAAGTGGGCAATCTTTTCGATTGGTTTTGAAGCGCTTTGCTTCGCTAATTATTCTAGGAGGTTAATTGCGAACCTACGAGCTTATGTAGATTGTGATTACCATTAATGGATCAATTTCGCAGTTTCCGTTTTGCGTCCTTGATTTGAATTAAAAATGAATTCATGTAATCCATCGCTTGAGTTATTGCTTTAACCTACGTGGGATTCCACAGGAAGTTGATGTTTCTCCTTAGTTTCTAGTATTTTAAGCGATTTCTAATAAGCAAAAATTCATCAATGATTTTTTATATTTCCATTTTGATTCAAACTTTAACCAAGGTGGTATATAAAATCAAACCAAAATTACTTGGATCAGAAAAAAATACAGGGAAATTGCTCTTTTAATATGTTGTATTAAAAATTAAGAATTTGTAATACATATTTTAGTAATTTAAATTTATTTTCGTGATCTGATGCAAAAATGTATAATCGTTAGTTAAAAGGGACTTGCTTTCTTCTATCCTATCAACCTTTACGTAATTTTCAAACTACGTTGCGCTATTTCAGGGACATAAAAATCTACTACCATTACGAGTATAGGTACTTCCAAAAATTTAATTACCAAGTAATGGTACTGGTACTTCTCTATTCTTAACTTCAAAAGCATTACTTGGCATTACTTAGAAATATTCAGCATTACCTAACTGCTAGAAATACTAATACTGGTAATGGTACTGGTAATTTGTCTTGCTCGCATTACTTTTATTATTACTGAGTATGGTAATGCACTATTTTATAGTTCTGTGCCATTTACATGAAGTATTTAAGGAAATGGATTATAATAAGTCGAAAACCTCATACTGTTTGGAAATAGACTTGTTAATTAAGAAAAGTAAATTATAAAGAAAAGAAATTTCATTAAAGTAAATTAAATAAGATAGCCTATCTAAATTATCTAGACTTGTACATTATATAAAGATTTAATATATGAGGACTGGAAGTTAAAAAACAAGATACATAGTTTAGTTGCACAAGGCAACGTTTTTCTCCTTCTTAGATGTTTTTATCTTATTTAATAGTCTGACTCTAGTTATTGAACATTTAAATTGACGGTTACAATCTTATTTTCTTATTTTTACTTGTTCGAATTTCCTTTTTCGTTTTAATTTATTTATAGATTTGATGCTTTTGGATTTTTAGAAAATATAAATACATATGTATGTGGGTTTATCTATGCCGAATTTGGGAAATGAAAGAAATACCAGATTTGACCTTTAAAAGCATTTCCTCAATTTCCATCCCAACACTATAATTAGAAATAGATTGTAAAAAGACCTAAAATCCTCAATAGCTTTCGCTTTCTATTCTCCGCCCAGCCAAAAAAATTTTGCGAAATAGCAAAAGTCAAGTGCTACTCGAGAAGACGTTCTATAAGAAACCAATTAAGATCACAAAGAGGCAACAAATGTTGAACAGGCCGCTGAAAAGCCTCACGCCTCCGTATACCGCACAGAAGCGCGTCTACGCTAGCAAATCAATTATTTATCTATCAATCATCTGATGAAGGCCTTTTGCCTTTTCGTATTACCAAATTAGAAATTTTCGATATTTCGTGTGTTTCCATATATGAGCTGTTTGCACAGAGAACGCTCATAATAAGCCAGCCGCGTCTGCGCATAATTGAAGGCGTTCGTGCAATCACTCATTATGGATAAAACTACCGGATTGGATCACGGTGCGGCACGTTTAAGAAGGAAAAACGCACCCGTCTTGAAGGCAACAGCTGTGATGATAGCTCCACATATCTCGGGAGTGTGCTCCTCTAATCAACTGGGGCTCCAGTGGCCGCAGGAATACTGCGGAACAAGTAAAATCGCGCAGTTTCAGCCGAATAGCGCTAATTATAAGACGCTTCGCTGATAAATGGCGAGTTAATATCATAAATCATAGATGTGTCAAAGCCGTCTTGTTGTTCTTGCCTACTCTACAGTTTGCACGCTAACTCTCCCCCCAAAGTGGTCAGTGGAGCTCTTGGCTCGACTAAGTCGGCGGCGCGGTGGCCCCGAAGCTGTGATCGCGCTGGACACGTCCACTTCTTTCTCAATACTTTTGGTACATATGACGCCAGCCGTCGTAGATATATGTCAATAATAATTGTCTGGAAAGGTTCTCACAACAGCGGCCTGCACGCTGCAGGGCATTGGCTGCAATTCCCCATATGGTCGTTTTCGAGCACTCCTGCAACATGCAGCGTGCAACGTGCGACCAGCAGTCACCGTCAACGTTGTCGGCTTTGATGATTGGACCCACATTTATGAGATTTTTTTAAATCAATCTCCAATTTTTGCTGGAGTACTACATGACGATGGATTGCTTATGGACTTAGAACTGGCTAGTGCGCGGTTCGGCTTTGAGCTACCTCATAAGGAGCTCCGCTTGAGAATATTTAAGGTCTTAGAAGCCCACGCTGACTTCCGTCAAGTTGCCTGCCTTTTTCTGGGTAACTTCGGAGTATTTGTTGAGGTTTTACGCAAGGTGAGAAATTCGTTTACATCGACTTTGATTCCTTTCACAGACTTGTGGCCCACATGTTGAATGTCGAATTGCTACAAGAAAGGAAAACGTTCAAGCAAATGATATTCCATTAAATATAATTGCCATAATAATAGAGGCCAGTTGAGACTTGTTTCAAATGTTCAGACAATTATGTTGATGGACTTGATCAAAATATAATTTCGCAAAAAGCTGAAAGTTGTCGGATCCAGGTAGTAGTCAAACTTAGTTCATAACATGACTGCTTAATCGCACAATGACAGTATTAGGTCACAACATAGCTGAAACGATTTACAAATGCAAAATTAAAAATAACTACTTAACTATTTTAAATATCAAAAAACCATTTAAAATCCATTTCCATTGGACTATATTTAGATCAACTACAAATCACCCCATGTCCATTTATTTAGTACTTAAAGTACAGAGCCCACAAATCCTAATTCCCTTTTAATAGATGGCCATGCGATCGAATTCACTCACGTCTATTGTTGAATTTCCTAGAAAATTTGGATCCAGCAGAGCATAAGCTTTGTTCGTGAAGGCCCATAAATTTTTACGTATGCTCCTCGAGCATGTGGCACTAATGAAGCTATTCTATGCTAATATTATTGTTTGGCATACGGCAGTGTTTTGCTTGAGCATCGTTTTAAATTTAGTTTTAAAGGCGTAAGCATTACTAAGTTCCCGGAAATATCTTTGCTAATATGCCACTATTCAAGCGGATACGTGATTTTAATTTTATTATATATAATTTGAGTTGTTATTGAAGTAATAGTCGAATTTAAATTTTAATTGAAGATTTTGAGGAGAATTTAATTTTTTAACCGACTAGTTTTTAGAAATTTCAACTATTTTTTTCGTTTGTTGTATAATAGTTTGAATAATGAAGACTTAAGGGGAGGTTCTCATCTAGAACGTCAAAAAGTAGGTAAAGTTCGTGATTTTTTTGAAGGCAAATGACAAGACATAGGGAAATGATATTTGGCATTATCTTTTATTGTACATTTATCTGTACGAAAAAATTTTTTTATTAAAAAAAAACAAAATGGCGCCCGTTATTCAACTTCTCCGGAGACATGTTTTTCGAAAATTGCCCAGCTGCGTACAATTTAGGGGTCGCAGATTGGTCTGAAATCAAATAATGATGACATTATTATAAACTAGAATAAATTTGCCTCAGAAAGAGTGGACGACTTTCAAAAAAAATTTAAAATTGACGGAATGGCGCGAATTTGAAATTTTAAGGCCGTTTTCGGCCGTTTTTTTTCATAGTTTATCACTTACAAAAAGGAGATAATGTTACAATTTTCAAAATGTGCTCCACTCTTTCTATGAAGAAAATTGTTTACTTTAATATGCACGAAACTAGAAGTTGATCGGTTGAACCGTTTTTGAGTTATCTTGTACACAAATTGTACACAAACATGCCTCCGGAGAAGTTGAATAACGGGCGCCATTTTGTTTTTTTTTTAATAAAAAAATTTTTTCGTACAGATAAATGTACAACAAAAGATAATGCCAAATATCATTTCCCTATGTCTTGTCATTTGCCTTCAAAAAAATCACGAACTTTACCTTTTTTTTTGACGTTCTAGATGAGAACCTCCCCTTAACTCTTTTAAAAGCTCATAAAATACATTAACTTCTATATGAACTAAGTTTTAATTGATAAATTATTTATAATCGTGTCTATTCCAAGATCCCTTGTATTTCAATTTTATTATGAATACCAAAAACATAATTCTGAATACCAAAAACATAATACCATCCACAATAATTCGACAGTACCAATTTAGTTTTGTTCTAATTAAAAGATACTAATATTTTTGCAATTGCTGAGGATATTGGAATTGATCTAACTACAATGAAAAAAAATTTTTTAGTTGATTCAACAACGAAATCTTGTTATTTTATCTGGTACTGATTTTCTGTGTCAATTAACTAGATCTTTATTTTAATATATCAATTTTACTATAGCATTGTTGAAATAAAAAGCATGCATGTAAAAAAATATATATCTATTTAGCTACTACACTGAGAAAAAAAATAGAGTGGTTTTTATTTTAAGATTTTATATTAATCTTATATTAATAAGAACTTTCAAATTTGATTTTGATGTGATCTAGGGTCATGTTTTTGAAATGACGTTGTTTTAAAAATTACTTGAGTTAAACCTTATTGAAAAAACATTAACTCACAAAAACACCAATTTCTATATAATTTTTCATTATACTCATAGTTGTTATTAGTGTTTTTAATAGTTCTCAGTAGTTGTGATTTGCGCTTATGATTGTTTTTACATAAGGGAATAATATCATTTTTCTCTTAATGTAGATTAGCTGGGTTTAAAGGTATTTAATACCAAAACCCTGGTCGAACAGCCATCTTTTTAGATGTACAATAGAACAATGGGCCTCGTTGACTGAACTAATTCCGTCATATCGTTTCAAAAAGATATGTAAATTAAATAATAAGATGGTTTTATAATTTTTAAATAGACTTCTGTGATCATGCTTATTAAGGGGTTACATGAGTCTTAAAGGTATAAAAAAAACGACTTCTTTAAAAAATTGTATTTCAAAAACGAAAAATCTTTTTTATTTAAAATTTAAACATATGAAAGTAAAGTACTTAAAGTACTTGTAAAAAAATTTTCAGCCAAAAATATTGAAAATTTTCCATTTTCCAGCCGTTTTTCGCCGTCAACCTTTTTTTTTTTTTGCGGTGGACACGATTTCTCGAAAATAAATTGACCGATTTGGTTGAAACTTTGCACAGTTATTCTTTATAGTATTGTTTCGTGATTGAACGAAGGAATTTTCATTCGGTCAAGTCGTTCTTGTTTTATACGAAAAAGACCTTTTAAAAATGATGAGAATCGGAAAAACGCATAAAAATTTGAGACGAAAATTGATTCAAACTCATGTCAAAATGTCAAATTTCATTTTTTTTTCAATTCCTTCGTTCAATCACGAGCCAAGGGCATAAACTACAAGAAAATTTTTGAATTTTTGATTTCAGATGAATCCACACCGAAATATCATGTCCACCGCAAAAAAAAAGGTTGACGGCGAAAAACGGCTGGAAAATGGAAAATTTTCAATATTTTTGGCTGAAAATTTTTTTACAAGTACTTTAAGTACTTTACTTTTATATGTTTAAATTTTAAATAAAAAAGATTTTTCGTTTTTGAAATAAAATTTTTTAAAGAAGTCGTTCTTTTTTATACCTTTAAGACCCATGTAACCCCTTAACAATCGTGTCAGGTGAAAATCAAAATAGTGTAAAAGACTTCCAATTAGATTAGAAAAATATCCCTAAAACATCCCTCTTATTCGTCATCTTTTAATTAAAATATATGTGGTATATTTTCTTATAATTCCATGTTAAAATGAAATTTAAGAACTTATAATTCAAGAGATAAGTCCTTGGCAAGGAGAAAAACAATTGTCTTATTTATACTTCTTTTACGACTAAATTACCCAAATTTATCATCAACAAAATCAAGAGTGTTCTGAAACCTTCGGTCACGCGGAGCGATGCACAAATTGAACAATTGACTCAACCAGATATTAAAATAGAATTGCGCCATCCTGACCCGAAAATGATCTCAGTGAAAAACAATTCGAAAGATCCCCTTTCGCGTGTACTCTGCCCGCCCTCTGACCTCTCGATTGGCGGCTCCTCGGGATGCTGCTGACAAAATACCCGCTTCTCTGATGATTAATCGCGAAAATCTTCTTAAGATGATCGGCACGACACTCTTTAAGTTTGCCACCGTGTCGTGCGGCATGCGGCTAAATAAATTTCATCTCAAGAAGTTATTTAAGACCAGCCAGTCTAGTAATTTTCTCTGTACCTGTTTTCCGCACGAGGCGACTAAATTATGAGACTCGCTGACGGATTTGTTGCAGATCGCAGCCAAAGCGAATTTGAAATTATCATTTTTGGATTTTAAATCAACTTGCAGCTCCGGTTTTGGGGGTGTTGCTTTTTTAAGCACATCGCCGGGCAAGAGGTCAAGCAATTATTTCCGAAAAAGGCGAGATCACGAGCCACGATCGCTAATTGATCTCATCATCATCGATTTAATCGATTTTTTTTGAAGGACTTTTGTCTATATGATCGTTAAAATAAAATCGCTCGCGATATTCCTACGACATTCCTCGCCCATGCGCCGCCGTCTAAAAGTGTTCTGATTTCGACTACGTTTTTTCGAAAATCCGCTCAAGTGGGCAAGAGGTCGAACTGAAAACGAGCCCCAAAGTGGCAAAGTCAACTTGATTAAATATTGGGTAGGTGGCGTTTGATTAGTGGAGCTCCACGCGCGAATGGGGCCCGCGAATCGCGCACCGTGCTAACGCCGTGTTGATCTACTCTAGTAGTCGCGGCCGCGCGCGCGCGCTCGTTCAGAAGAACCAACCTCGACGTGTAGGAGGATAAATTGTTTGCGTTACGTAAAAAGTAACGAGACCTGAAAGACGAAGAAATGTCACTATCTATTTCCTGCTGCATGTGTTTTTGCCGCTTGAACCTGTTGCGCTACGCACCTCCAGTAATTGTTGGAAATTGCTGCGGTTGTTCGCTAATTTTTCACGGTTTTAAAAAAAATTTATTCGTTTCGAGGACGGCCTATCGAGGAAGAGGTTTTGCTCTTGCGACCGCAATAAAGAAATGGGAGGCTCCGAAGGAAAATTACTTTTATGATTTTCATTGTCAACGACTTTTGTTGTGTAACGACTTGTTTTGTTTGAGTTTATGGATGTTTGTGGTATTGTTTTCTATAGGAAACTTACAAAATGGGCATTCAGACAAAAGGAGGCATCATACAGGCGCACCTTTACATATTTCGGTTTCCGCATTGGTTTTATGAGGTATTATACTCTTGAAAATTATGTAGAAAATTTTTGAGATCGAAAAATAATAATTTACTCTTTTGCTAAAATTCATAAATTAATTTTTTTGGAAATAAACTGCAAGAAATTTTGATGTCCAAAACTTGTTGACTCAAAATGTATAATAACGATAACTAATTTTATACAGAGATTGCATGGGACACCCAGAAATCAGAAATTTTTAAATTCCATAAGTTTATTAAGATAATATAAAACGTACAACAAGAACAGTAATTAGATTAGAATCCAAATTCTTTACAATCTGGGATTTGATTGGACATTGAGTGAGAAGTATTGATTTCTTTGATTTTTAATTTGAAGGCAAAATTAAGTTATGGGGAATAATAAGAAAATTCTCCTAAGTCCTACAAACTATTTTAAATATTGCCTATTGTCCTAATATTTAGGAGAACATGTTTGAAATCATAGGATTACTTGAGACTCTTTGTACAAAATTGTTGTATAATTTACACTGGTTCTGCAATGCAGACAAAAAATAGAAAAGAACAACGATCGATACAAAATCACTTTTAAAATCTTGTTTTGAATTCTTTGCAGTTTATACAGGGTGTCTACCAGTTTTTTCCTTTAAAAGATTTCTAGGATTTATTTTAGGAAAATACAAGGATATTAACAGCACCAAAAAGTATTTAAATAATGGCGGTATATTTTTTTATTCATTATTTACAATTAAAAAATGATTATAAAAATTTCTTTTGAAGATATAATATTTTCTTTCGCATTTTAAACATAAAAATGATAATTAATCAATGGAAGATGGTAAGAAAATAATATAAACTGGCCTCAATAGCGATCGTATGTCTTCCAATTTTGATACATCTAAAATCATACAATTTAACTGAAAAGTTCGATTTTTCTTGACAAGTTCCAAGTTTCATTTTTTATTAAAAAACACAAATTTTAAAAATTCAAGCACAATTTCATTATTTTGAAGGGGTTTTCAAGGATATCAAGGACAACAAATAAATTCAAGGGGTTTTAAAGGATTTTATGAATTTCAAGGATCGGTAGACACCCTGTTATTCAAATGAGTTTTTGCATAATAACTCCAAACGTGAAAATAATTTTAAAAACAAGTTTATGTATGATTAATTTTTTTTGTCCTTACTTAATTCAGAATTTCGATTTTTTGTAAATTCCATCCTGTGTAATTACGATGAATCTATGATTTTTTCAAAAAACAAAAATTATAATCCAATTTTGCAATCAGTGTATTTTTTCTTTAAATATTCTATAACGCTTAATTAAAAAAAAATTGGGATTCGACTAAATTAAATATAGTTTGTAAAATAACTAATGCATTTTATCTCGGTTAGAAAAAATAACTACACTTTATTCTTATTTTTTGTAGTAAACACATATAAATTTAAAAGTAGTTTCAATACATACACCCTGCTATTATAAGTAGACAAAGATTACAGAGTCTAAACTATAAAAACATCAGATAAAAGTCCGATCGAATTAAACAAAAATTTGTTGCAACTTGAACTTTACATTGGACAACTGATTACAATTCTTGAGAATATTTCTATCTACTCAATCATAATAATAAATCTTCCCCAAAGGCCAACGAACACTCTACTCATTCCAGTGGAAGGCAATTGATTATAAACTGCGTAAGAGACTTTAATTTCTTCAATCAAATATAAAACAGATCCGTATTTATTTATCTAACTGAATCGCTAATAACCTTCATCAGAAGCCAGAAGATGCATTTGTGATTCCAATCATAATATTTATCTAATCAATCCAAATTGCTGAATTGACCTTTCGTGTTACGCAAATTCTGTCGGTAAAACCAACAAACAGCATTAATTTGCCTCAAAGTAAAAGCTATTTCTGGCGATTTTACCTCAAGTATAAACAAAAATAATCGATCAGAGTAATACCCAAACAATTTCATTTCTCAATTTCAAATTTCCAAAAATAAAAATCCAAGTATAAAACATTAATTTCCAGCTTTTGTTCGTCCGGGCAGAGAGCGTGTCAACTTTCGGCACTGCTAAAAAAGGGAAAACACGCTGCTTCTGCTGCTGGAGAGCGGATCATAAATTTTAGCGACCACTTCCCGAGCTGCATCCCTAAAAAGGAGTGGAAAACTGCGCACTCGGTCGGCGTCCGCTGAATTTGATTAGCATACTAATTGCACGTCTTCCTTATCCCTAGCACCCACGCGTGCAAACATAAATTTCTGATTTCCATTATTTCAGCGGTGGCGGGCGAACGAGGGCTTTAAAAATTGTTGTGTTTAGTGCGAGATCCGCTTGACCGCACCGAATCGCGGAATTTCCCATTAGCAGCGCGTTTCCTTGTTCGCCGCCGCCTCTGCGGCGAAAACGGCGAATGCGAGATCTTCTTGCACTTAAAAGGAAAAGGAAAGGCGAACAATTTTGCGGTGATAAGGTGGCAAAAATCGATCGTTTAAGGTTTAAAATCCACAGAGACTTTACTCACCCGTCGGTGCTGTTGCTGCGGTGGAACCCGTCCAGAGTGTTAGACCGCTTCAAGGGCTCATTGTAGTAGTGGTGGTGGTGGTATCCATTGGGCTGGCCCGCACTGCCCGCGTAGGACCTCTCGAAGGACCTGTCGACGGTCGCGTTCGAGGGTCGATCACTGATCGAGTACTTTTCACTCATCACTTTCTCGCGCCGTTCGCGAAGCATCTCTTCGAAATCGTTGCGCGGCGAGGTCTTGCGGAGCGTCTGCGAGGAGCCGCCGAGCGTCTTGCGGACGAGGGAAGGGCTCGAGAGCCCTGACTGCATCTTGATCATCCTCGGATCGGTGCTCTCCAATTCCAGCTGACCGTTGGGCGGTACGTTCCCGTAGGTGAAGGGCTGTGAATGTTCGCGGGCGTGATAGGGAATATCTTCGTCTTCAGAGACCGCGGAAATCGTAACTGAATCGGTCCGAACGGCTTGCGGGTACGCTGAGGACTGATGTTGCGCGTCCATGATTATGCCGCCGCGCTGGTGGTGTTGCTGAACACTGTTGCTGGTCACGATCACCTCTCTCTTCTCGCGGTGCACCGCCTGGCGGCTGTGTTGCAGCGTCGAAGCGTTGCTGCTGGAGCGGTAGCCGCCCACCGTTGGGGTCTCTCGGCCGCTCTCGCTCGGCGGCGGTGTTAAGGTGGTCGTGGTGCTCGAGGTCTCGTAGAGGTCTCTGTCTTTCGCGAGATACGAACCGCTCTCGTGCGCTCCGTACGACTGCGATCGCTTCACCGTCGTCTCTGAGTCGTAGGTCGTCGATGTTGCCGGCAACACGCTGTAGCCCCCTGAGGAGGAGGAGGAGGTCGGTATAACACTTTGGCTCCGGACGATCTTCTGGCCGCCTTGCTTGTACGATTTACTGAAGTCGGGGATGTCTTGCACAGTCATTAGCATATCAGATAGGATGTCATCCAGCTCCCGGTGGCGGTCTTCTGAAACGTAAGAAGAGAAACTTTCGGTGTATTCATTACTCGGGCACAAAATATCAAATTTAATTCGGAGCTTGCGGGCCAGATCGGATCGTTAATCAAATCGATCGATCGCCTGGCCATCGGAGGTGTTGCCTCCGACCGATTGAGTAAGAAGTATGCGGAGCACCCAGATCAGATCAATTGATCACCGTGCTCCCGTCTTACTCATTGTGATCACTTTCTAGCATATTGCGATTTTCTTTCAGCGGGGGGTTTTGTTGATTTACCTCGCGATCAGTTCTTTGCCCAGGCAATAGATATTATTGTTGCGCATGAATTATAATTTAAACAATCCTAATGAGCATATAATACATGTATAAATAAAAAGAGAACATGTAAATCTTCATTCTTGATCTTTATAATTTAATATATTGATCTTCAGTGGTCATACTACGATCTGATGCTGTTTTAAATAATGAAACCTTCCAGCAAAATGTACTACAGATAATTTCAAAAATTCAAAAATACCTAGTTACCCTATGTCTGTTACTGAATAGAAAATCTCATATCACAAAAGAAAACAAGCTTCAAATAGTACAAAATGAATACCCTAGTACGTTTTCCTTAAAGAAACAAAAACTAAAAAAAAGATATACAGAATTTAATAGAAGAAAACATCTACAATTGACATCTTTGTGGATATTATAATAAATAAATAAATAATTAAAGCCTAGAAGCCTAGAAAGATTAAAGACATTTTCTCTGAAAATCACAATATATTTTATTTGTGTTCAAAAATTATAACGTATAGGAAAAAATAAAAATCATTAAATTCAATTTCGAATAATGATAGCATGTTTTGTTTTGGTGAATTTTAAAGGAAAAAAAAAACTTTTGATTAAAAAACAATTTGAAAATAATGTTATAAGTGGTGCAAATATTTGGTGCTTAACACAACTATTTTACACATTTAAATAAAGCAAAAGAAGCGAATTAAAGCTCGTATTTTTAAATGACTGATTTTATTATAAGTAAATAAACTAAACTGATAAATATCACATATTATATAGGGTGGGCCATCTGTTGGTTTCTTTTTAAATTAAATTTTATTTTAACAGAAGTCGATTTTTTGCGCTCAAAAAATTAAGAGAAACACAGTATCATATCTCCACGGTATGAAATAAATAGATTTACGTTTAAAAAATGCTGGGAAATATTGAAAACATGTTTCCAAAGGGAGCGCATGTGTTGCTAAAACAGTGTGATTTTAAAATAAATTTCAGTGTTTTATGGAAAGTGTGTCGTTAAAGATCAATGTTATGTTGACAGTCCAAAAACAAATCACAATATTTATCGAATTTTTGGTAAAATAACGTCCCAAACCAAAGAAAATGTGCTACAAAATTGCGTTGACAGGATGGGCTACTACCTAACCAGCCGAGGCAATTATTTAAATTTAATCCTATTCCATAACTAATTGGAAGGTTTACTCTTTTCAATAAATCAACAAAGTTTGAAAAATATTGAACAGTGTTTATTTTATAACGATTAAAAAAAAGAAGAACTGAATGTCCACAAGTAAACAAAAATTGCATTGAACGAAATTAATCAATAATAAATAAATACTGCGCAACGATTATCTTGTGTACTTGCCAAAAAAATAGTCCGATATCAACTGAAGTCATTTTATCAAATTTATATATCGATAAAAATTTTACGCCTTTTAAATTTGTATAAACGATATTAGATCTTGGACAATTTTCAATTCTATTAAAGTTACATTTTTCCTACACGAAGTAACATCGTCATTATAATTATTATCAATTTTGATAGATATTCTTTCTAATAGAAGTTGATTACAGCAATTATTTCCTCATACAAACCAGATATCGAAAAACATCAATGAGCTATCTAGCTTAATGTGCGCGTCTTAATTAATTTTTTGAAACGGTGTTAATTTTATGATGTATCTCTGTGTCTAATAAAAAAGTACCCCCTATGGTGTAACAAATCGCTACCGTAGTTCCTTACTTTTTTTTATTAACCTCATAATAACTACGAAGTCTACAAAATTACCCTCGGCCTTGTAAAAAATGCCACTGATCAAGGCTTTAGTAATTTTTGCTTCCAGGGTGTGTCGACCTTGAGAGGAGTGCAAAATGATCGCAATTTGTTCCAGAAAGCCTTTTAATACTTGCGGATACAAAGATTCCGTTAAATTCAATTTCTTCTTCGATTCAAAGAAACGCACCAGACACTCGTAAGACGACACTATCGCCCTTATAAAGGCAAACACATCTCTTTCACTATCGCATAAGGCGATGATGGAGATTCGAGTGCAAATCACTTGAGATCGCAATTTATGTCACGTTCAGGTGAAAGAATTTCTCGACAGGTAAATGAATTTACTCCGGATGGTGTTCCAGGGGGGGCCCTTACCTTTTTGCGATAAGATTTATGGAGCATTCGTGTTATGTAGGTAGGTATAACTCACCTTGTGGACTCGCCTGACTTGGAAAACTTGATGGTGAAACACTCGATCCTGGCTGGGGTCCTGAAATGAAAAAAGGGCACATATTGGAGTTATCATGGAAGTTGAATGGATGCTAGGTTTTAAGGACTCACTGTTTAAAGCTCCACTACTTGAGATTCCTGAGTCCATGGACAGGGTGAGGGGACTACGCACATATTCCCGGCCTCCATTTTGGTAGTTACCACTGTTCGCATTCTCACCTGAATGATAGGTCTCAACGATGGTGATGTGTTGCGCTCCTTGGGGATAGTGACCTGGAGCTCCAGAGCCGTACTTGTCGCGATAGTGGGACTGCGACGTGCCCGGTCTACTTTCTACGTAACTATAATCGGACCTTGGCTGGCTGTGACTTCGCAATGTGCTCCTGCGGGTCTCAACGCTGCTCGGCACTGGGGTACTACTGCTCACTGACCGCCTTTCGACGACATCATACTGCTTGTGATTGCTGAATTCAGGTGGTGGCGAAATCAAATTCTGCGGAAAGGAGTCCCTCTGAACTGGAGTTGAGGTGTTCCCGAGGGAATATGGGAAATGTGGGGATTTTGGCGACTTTAGAATTGTCGCGTACAGAGATCCATCGAGTGGTCCTTGAGTGTGATACGCCGAACCTGGAAGATATAAAAAAGATATTTTTATTGTAATTTCAATCATGTTTTTTCCCTTTTATATTGTCTCTATCTGAATTATACAATTAAGCGATCTTGGCGCACCTGCTGCAAGGCTGATAGAGCCCCAATCGACTCCCCTACATACATTCCAGCCGTCCATCGACAGCGACAAGATCTTTTGCGATTTAACAAGAGGAAATCAGACGTGTGTCGAATTGAAATTTCACGGTTTGAGTAGCTCGTGAATATCTGCCGATATTTACCAAACGTCTTGAATTATGTCTTTCGAGTTAGACGCGAGTGGTGCTCGAGAGCCTGAAAGACATAACTCCTCGTGCAATTCGACGACTGTGTTTATTGCGAGGTTGTCATTCGCCCCGAGGAGAGCATAAAGCCGACGTGCAGCAGGTGGCCCAGGTACGGAGGTCTTAGATGTGTTTTACCTTATTAGGTGCACCGTTGGGCTCCGTGCGCTTATAATTTATGCAAGCTTTAAGCATGATTTATTGATCTGACTCGATCAGATATGGTCAATTGCTATAATTTCGTTCATTGAAAGTGTGACAAATTATTTAAGATTTACTTTGCAGCATAAATCGCCGGATTCCCGTAGAAGTCGAGATTATGGCTTCAGTTTTCATCAAATATACGCTTATTAGTTAACTCGTTCCTTAAAATGTTTCAACGTTTTTGATTTTGAAACGATTGAGATTATTTTCAGTAAAGTCCACTTTGGAATTTGGATAAACTTATGACATGTTTCAATAACATTCCATAAAAGACACGAGTCCCGCCATAATAAGTCAACTTATGCTATGTTGTAACATAAACATATGTGAAACTTGTAGGCTATCAGATAAAAATATATCATGATCATATTATAAACATTTCGCCGGAGTTGATATATGTACATACATAAATTAGGAAGTTCTGAAATATTCCGGAAATAGCATAATAATAATTTTTCCCTTGTAGAAAACAACATATCATGAAAAGCTTATATATTAAAAAAATAATTTTTGCAATCTCCACAATGCCTAGTAGTAAAATACATCAAACGGTGCCATTCCAAAAATAGATCGTCAAAAGCGAAAATATCTTTAAAAATGTGAAAAATCTTTGGATCGCCAAAAGAATGAATCACATCATAAATCAATTTTATAAACTTAGAGTGACATCTTTTTAAAATTAGAGATCAAGCTAGAAACTATTAGTCATACTACTTAGTATATATAAAATTAAATCTACACTTTAAAATTTCTCTCTTCCTTGTTCTAAATATTAAAATTATGGACAACTCGCAACGTTTGAAATTTAATTCAACAAAGTTTTTAAAAATCCTGACCACTTTACTATAAAACATGTTATATATTCTATTTTTATTTTATTATTTCCTGACAACTATAAAACGAATGTTGATTGATAACAGCGGAAAATTTGTTTAATTTGGCTTATTCTGTGTAATTTTCGTTGTGAGAGGAAAGTTATGGCTTCTGTAAAATTATCTGTTACACTTTTTATACTCAATCTTATTATTTTTACATTGTTTATTTTTTTAGTTAACATAATCCGAAAAATAGATAAGTGTAAAACCATTTTTAAAATTAACTCCATTCTAATATGATCGAATCAAGAATCTTATCACTGAAACTACTTATAAATACAAGGGAAAATGTAAAAATTGAAATTCTGCGAATTTTTCCTCTAGACTTTTCTGTTTTTTGCCTAGAATCATCTAGTTATTTAACTTAGAGTCGATTTAGCCAAAAAGCGCAATCCAGGAAGCCCTATTTTAGAAAATTAAATTTTTTGCCACTAAAAGGCTTAATAAATACAAGGGAAAATGTAAAAATTGAAATTCTGTGAATTTTTCCTCTGGACTTTTCTAGTTTTTGCATAAAATCATCTAGTTATTTTACTTAGAGTCGATTTAGCCAAAAATCGCGATTCAGGAAGTCCTATTTTAGAAAATTCAATTTTTTGCCACTAAAAGGCTTAATAAATACAAGGGAAAATGTAAAAATTGAAATTCTGCGCATTTTTCCTCTAGACTTTTCGGGTTTTTGCATAGAATCTTCTAGTTATTTTACTTAGAGTCGATTTAGCCAAAAAGCGCGATCCAGGAAGCCCTAGTTTAGAAAATTAAATTTGTTGCCACTAAAAGGCTTAATAAATACAACGGAAAATGTAAAAATTGAAATTCTGTGCATTTTTCCTCTAGACTTTTCGGGTTTTTGCATAGAATCTTCTAGTTATTTTACTTAGAGTCGATTTAGCCAAAACTCGCGATCCAGGAAGCCCTATTTTAGAAAATTAAATTTTTTGCCACTAAAAGGCTTAATAAATACAAGGGAAAATGTAAAAATTCAAATTCTGCGAATTTTTCCTCTAGACTTTTCTGGTTTTTGCATAGAATTATCTAGTTATTTTACTTAGAGTCGATTTAGCCAAAAATCGCGATCCAGGAAGCCCTATTTTAGAAAATTAAATTTTTTGCCACTAAAAGGCTTAATAAATACAAGGGAAAATGTAAAAATTGAAATTCTGCGAATTTTTCCTCTGGACTTTTCTAGTTTTTGCATAAAATCATCTAGTTATTTTACTTAGAATCGATTTAGCCAAAAATCGCGATCCAGGAAGCCCTATTTTAGAAAATGAAATTTTTTGCCACTAAAAGGCTTAATAAATACAAGGGAAAATGTAAAAATTCAAATTCTGCGAATTTTTCCTCTAGACTTTTCTGGTTTTTGCATAGAATCATCGAGTTATTTTACTTAGAGTCGATTTAGCCAAAAATCGCGATCCAGGAAGCCCTATTTTAGAAAATTAAATTTTTTGCCACTAAAAGGCTTAATAAATACAAGGGAAAATGTAAAAATTCAAATTCTGCGAATTTTTCCTCTAGACTTTTCTGGTTTTTGCATAGAATCATCGAGTTATTTTACTTAGAGTCGATTTAGCCAAAAATCGCGATCCAGGAAGCCCTATTTTAGAAAATTAAATTTGTTGCCACTAAAAGGCTTAATAAATACAAGGGAAAATGTAAAAATTGAAATTCTGCGAATTTTTCCTCTAGACTTTTCTGGTTTTTGCATAGAATCATCTAGTTATTTTACTTAGAGTCGATTTAGCCAAAAATCGCGATCCAGGAAGCCCTATTTTAGAAAATTAAATATTTTGCCACTAAAAGGCTTCTTGATACTAATTACAATTTAATCAATAAAAATTGAAAACAAGTACTCGCACGTGTTTAACCTATGGACAAAAACATTGAAGTATCTATTACGTATACTTTCAGATAACGTAAGCAGGAGTATTCAGCGGAAATATTTCAGTTGTACTATAAGTACCCTTACTTTGTATTTGTTTTATAAGGAGCTAACCTCTCCTACCACATTATCAGCCGGTTATCTAAAATTAGATGTTTTGAAAACTTGTGCTTAAAAGTGCTAACAGATTGATGGATCATTAAATAGCAAATGCCTTCGATTTTTCACTCACTCAGACGAAATTTTAAATTAATACGCAATTAGTTTATTACATTTATCTTTTACCGGCTCTGTATTAAGCAATCTACTAAAAATTCGAGCACCGGTCAATGTTATGTTGAGATACGAATATTATTATACGATTTGAAAAGAAATAAATATAAAAACAAAAATAAAAATTATAATTTTAGGCTAGCAGAATAAATTTAAAGATGCTGACAAGATATTGTATAAAGGTTACAGAAATTAAGTTCATCTAAACCACATCGATGTCTAATTCAGCGTATTAACTTTTTAAGCTGAATTACGTATCAAAACGTTTGAAACGTAACCCTCTTCACTCTATCAGATTAGATTAAGCAAAATTATGTACACTAAATATATATTTAGTTATAAATACATTTAAAATTCAGATATCGTGAACATACGTTTGCGGAACGAATAGGTTTATCGCTGAGTACAACAGTCGAATAGTTCAGAGTTAAAGTGTCCTAGTAATTTACAAAAGTGATTTTTTCATGTACACTATCTTCACAATCTGTAGTATTGGCACAACACTATATCACATAATTTTTTTGGTAATAACAGTCTTTTACGAGGAAAGTTCTTTAATTTAAAACGAATTAGAGCATCTGGGACTTTCTAGTTATCGCACTGTTATACAGAAAGATAAGAATATTTCTCCCGATTAGATAACCAAAACAATTTCGCATGCGAATGTATGCTTAAGACACGAGTCGGCACAGAGTCTTAGCGTTCTATAAATCGCTTAGAAAATGCTCGAAATATTGTGAGATAACTTAAAAGCGATTTTAAAAAAGGCACAATTTATGTAGAAGGTATTTCATACGAAAAAACCAGTCCGCCATCGGTTTAAGATTCAATTCTGCGACGCGTGGTCCGATCTGTAAAGCCTGCAAGAAATACACGTTCAGACAGACGTCTAAACCGAAACCGAGCGCTAGAAAACTAAGGAGAGGAAATTCTTGAGACGAATTGGAAAAATATGTGCGACCGATGTCTTCTTCTATTCTAAATTTGTTTTCTTTCTTCGAGCGAATATAATAAAATTTGGATCGGATCCACTTCGCGGGCGGCCCTCGCGAGCGTTTTTGTTATCTCTTCTCTGAGAAAAGCGCGAAACAAATTTTTGAAATAGGCGCGATTTTCGCTCGTTAGCGAGGTCCCAGCGCTCTAGTCCGGGCAATTCGTCGATTGTCTGAAAGTGTATTGAATCGTGTCAACACCAATTGACCGGGTCTGCTTACAATGAACTCTCGTTACACTAATTACTCGCGGACCTATAATTAGATCGCAAAGGATTTTCCGCGCGGAAAAATACGAGAGTCTAGACAACGCACAACCTCACCTTTCTCAAACGAAAGCGATACAAAATCTCTGAGGGGAAAAATAAATAAATAATAGCGAGCAGTAGTGGCACCACAGGAGCCCGGGAAGACGTGACGATATGAAAATAGTCGTCAGTGTGTCATACAGAAGGAGTTCACGCGTAGAGGTGCACTCAATGCATTTTGGTGTCACCCACGCGTTGCAGCCAGCAGCCCGCGGTTTAGTCTGGGACCGCGATATTTTGCGCGATAGGCGTTTTATCGCGGCTCACATGGGAGTGGATCAAAGTGCGTTCCGATACGCATAGTTACGGGGGCCGCGATCTAAATGGGCGGCAGATTGATTCGGGTGCTAATAGCTCACAATCTCTCTCTCTCTCTCTAGATACAGACTTTCTGACTTTCACTATTCAAATCGATTTCAGCACTCTCTAAATCGAAAAACTCGAGGGCTGATGAATAGCTAATTCGAATCGGGCACCCGATTAGAATGGAGTACTGTCGCAGATTTATCTTTCCCGCAGTGACATTAATCCGGGGAAAAAGGCGCCGAGACGGATCTCATGAATCACAGTATCGTCCTCATAAGTATAATATAAAAATAAAAATATAAAAATCCCAAGCAAAATCGGATTAAAGCAGTACACACCTGAGTGCTTTTTTTACGCATCTCATCGTCTTCAGACGGTTACACAATTTGCACCGCTCCTCAGGAGGGAAATATTTTTAGCTAGGCCTGTTGAATAAACTGGCGAAATTATGCTGAATTATGTCTGTTGCGCTCACCTCAGAAAATCTCTACGTTATATGGCGGAACTCATCCGGTCAACATCAATGTAGCTCGCTATTTTTATATGTTTTACAATTATAGTCTATTTTTATGCCATCAGTCGCCGCGACATGCTGACTTTGTTTTTAATTTATCGTAGGCTTTCTGAAGGTTATCGCCGCTGATTTACGGTCTGGTGAAGCGCAAAAGTGTGTGTGTTTTTTTATTATTATTATGTTTGTCTCGTTTTTAGGGAACTCCTACAGGAGTAGATGAGATTTTGATGAGTAAGATCAACTCATGGCGCCAACAGGATTAAATAAAAAAAAAAAAAAAAAGTGTTTTGATCAGCCACGATCGGATGTATGGAATGGATTCTGCTTAAGCCAAGAAAGTTGTCCCACTTTCTTTCTGTGATATGAATTTTGAAGCAAATCCTAAGGGGGCTTAACCGACACAAGATTAATTTGGTCTAACAAATTAGATTAGAATTAATGTTCTATATTTTGTAAACTTAACTTAAATAATTTTTTCTTTTTCCATATATATTTCCTTTCACCCAAAATAGGTAGACCCCACTTCTGTAAAATCTTCAAAACAAGTTCACTCATTTATAATGGGTTTTTTGTTTAGGTTTCACTTATAAACTATTCAAAACACAGCATTTATTATAAATAAGGCTGCGTTTTTTAATGATCTGATTTAGATTTGGAATTATGGATTGAATGGAAATTTTTGAATAGTTAGTCGTAGCACAACTTTTTAATTTAAGCTCATGCTATTTCTTAAGATCAAAATTTGAAGTTGGGATCAAAATCATAGAAATTTGATAGATGCAAAATTCGGGATCCAGATCACTTCATTAAAAACATGAAGCTATTATGAACAAAACCTACATATCCGAAATTATTAATTGAATATTGAAGTGTTTAATCGTATTAATTCAAAAAATGTACACCTATCCCTCAATTTAAGCGAAATATCAGTTTCATGATTGGCAATCGTGTAAATTGAATCTGCCAGTACAAAAGAAAAAATATTGGAAATAAAAGCTAGTATAAATTGTAGCTTAATAAAAAAAATAATGATATTTCAGTAAAAAAAAGTAAATTTTATTCGATTACACTATCGCAATAAATTCCTAAACCTGACACTGTTCAAATTTCAAAGAAAAAGGGAAAGTAAAAATAGCTATCACTTATAGGATTAATTTTAAACATTAGCACGATATAACAAAAAACTAAAAATGGTCAGAGTATAATAAATGCTATGAAAAATTATAGAAAATGAAACCTATTATAAAAAGTGCCGCATAATAGATTCTGCAATGGAGGAATCGTTAAATATAAAAATTATATGGTATATTAGATCTCTCAGTTTATTTTTGTTGTTTTATAGTTTGTATTTATTTTCATAACAAATTTTATTTCCAAATAATAAATATTTACATATTCAATATTTAGGAAAGTTTTTAACGTATGTTGTTACCTACATTTTCTTACGGCACTACGAATTGCCACCCATGTAATTGAAAAAATAAATCCAAACACCCACTATCATACAATAAGCCTAAAATATACTAAGTGCCTCAAATTTTGCCAGCTCACGTAGTCAAAAAATTTCCAAAGTGTAATCATCACTATCTGCTAAATATTTAACAAAATAAATAAAAAGAAAGATCGCATCGCAACCAGTCAATTAACTTGTGTTGACAAATTAAATATCATAAAAAGTTGTTGTGCAAAAAACTTTTATTTGGATCTTATATTTGCCGCAGACTGTGTTAATTCACATCATAAGTGATCGTGCATTGCATACTTTAAGGAGCTATTTAGATTTGCTCGAGCAGAAGTATGCATCAAAGCAGTTTTGAATTGTGTAAGAGTTGTGATTAGGTCATTGCTTATTTTGATAACATAAATGTTCTAGATAAGATTATTATACTTACTTAAATCGAAATTTTCAATGCTATCAGCTTTGGCTAGATCGTTTGGAGGCTCAGTTCTAATTAGCGGGCTCTGGAAGACGTATCCGTTGTCGGTAATAGCACCTTGGCCGAATTTCAGGGTAACCTTATGATCCTTAGGGATGCGGGTGTCTAAAAGATTCGAATGTCACTAGCTGAATCTTGATCTCGGAATTCATTATTACCTTCGAATGCATAGTCCAAGTCCTCCTTCTTAAAGGCCACTTCACTCGACGTTATGGCACAAGTGTGAAACTGCATAGAGAAGAGCAATTCCCTGGCATCCCTGCTGAAGTCGTTCTCGGACGGGCAGACGTGGTAGCACCTTATCAGAATATCGCCTCTAAGCCGGAGGTTTCCGATCTCGAAGAGGAATTGTCGCGTCGTTATTGGAATTATGTGAATATCTGCAAGACACGAAGGTGTTCGGTCATAATTGAGTCTGCAAAAATTACAAAGAGGCAGCTGCTGAACTCACCTGAGGTGTAAATGCAATGCAATCCTTCGTAAATCTTAATAAAGCTAATCCATTCGGTTTGTGAAGAGAGTCTGCTGTACTGCAGGAGGGCGGGAGGAGATTCAACAGAGACGTACCTTAGTGTCAGCGGTGATGAGTTCATTTTTATCTTCCCGGACAACAGACCCGAGAAGTAGTTGAGGTAACGTTTATGCGATGGGATCCGCAGGGGCCCAATGAAGTCCTCTAGGAATTTCTTCATTGAGAACACGTCCAGAGCTAGCCAGTTGCGTGCGATTGTGTTTTGTGCCCGGAGATCTTCATTCGATGTCCTACCATTTCGTGGGGTGAAATTTGAAGCGCAAATGTCCAGGTATTCCAGGTACGCGGCTATCGCGACACCCAATCTCTGTCGATCTTCTCTGTAAACGAAAAAAATTACAGCCAAATGAGTTTCTTGTTTTTATTTAGAAAGAAAAATAAAAATAAATAAATATTTTCCTAGAGCTTAGAACCAGTATAAAACTTAAACTCCGCGCTGCGCTGCATTTTACTGCACGTGGAAGTCACCAAGTTACTTGATCTTTCAACAATCCCTGGCTATTTTGATCGCCGGCTGTTTATGTTTGTAAATATTTCTTCGATAGTAAATCGTGAGGGTCAGGTGTCTGAAGTTCGGTGAACTGTTTTCTGTTTTAAGCTTGTTATTGCGCTGAGAGAAGCAATTTTTATCTTTAGAATTTGTTTATAGATGGAAGCAGCCAGGAAACTTGACCAATATCTTTGAGAAACGAATCGATTGGGTATAAGAATTGACTAAATCGATAATTTAATTAGCGAATTTTACATATTCTTCTTATTAAGAATATAACTATATATGGCGCGCTTTTTCGAAGTCTACATGATGGGCGAGAGCACATGATTATAAGTTGCTTATACTTCTGGCGGCACTTGTTTAATCCACTGACTTATTTACGTTATCAGTGGCTTGCACTTAATTTATCACAAGAAGTGAATGCCCAAATTATAGCTGCCTGATTAGTTTCGTAAAATTGTTAGCAGGTGCACATGCAACTCTACTTATAGAGAAAACTCGGTGTGGACCGCCGGTGGTTCATGCCGCCAGATAAAGGCAATATCTATTAAACGTGTTAATGGCGGTTAAATATATGTTTGAAAATATGTCGGGTCTTTGAGATCTCATCAGGCTCACGGAAGATTATACAAGATCAGCTTGTAAAATAAAATCGCTAACTACTTCTAACCATTTCTCAGCATGTTTAAAGCACACATAACGATAGCGATCACCTGAACTAAAATGCTATGCTTATAAATCCGTCAATTTTACGGATATCCGCATGAAGTTTTCAAAGTACTTTACTACAAATTGGAAGAACTCTCTAATCTCTCCGTAGAAGTAACCTGCTCATTCGAAACCTTCCTCAAATAAAATAGATATACAACAGGTGGTTGCTTCCGTTAAAGTTAATAAGCCGTCAGACTTAAAGTCACGGATTATTACCTTCCTGAAAAGTAAGCTATAATAAAAATTAATTTCCTTGCCATGTTTCTTACAGGAAAACGAAGTAGCTGAAATGCCCTGGAAGAAGATAACTCGTCTCATTTCGTCATGTTTAACTGAAATATGTGTAATAAATCTTGTAAGAAGTTTGCATGCAATTCAAAGATTTTACAGACGAAATGAGACGATCACTTTGATAGCAGGGGCTCTGGACTCGACATTTACTGGAGAATTTTTAAAATATCCCATTAACCAAATGTTGCTCGTAACTTAAGACTTTCATTGCCCCGAAGAACCTTACGAGGTGTGCTTGATCCATTTAAGCCGTTCCACAGTGCAGAGGTCTCGAATTTATTCCCCATAAAACTCTTAAACGATCTGTAGACTGCCGAAGAGGTTCCAAAACCTCGAAAACGATGTCATCGATTAAGAAGGTCCTGTGTTTTCTTCCACGTTTTAATTATTCGTATATTTCGCAGAACAGAAAAAGAGAGTTATGATCACGCCGCCACCAGGGCGAGTTCAGAGTTTGTCGATTTTAAAATCGCAGAAGCCCAAACCTTCAGAGATATCGTCTGCGATGTTTGGAACGATCATTTCACGTTTCTTTCCGCAAGATCGCCAAGACAGAGCACCTTTTCGAGTGGCAAGCTACATGCTGCCTTCAAAAATAGCCTCCGGACAGTCGGAGCAGGAAGCGCGCCGAGACCGCAAGATCTCCATGACTCGCAGCCGCTGCGGGGCTCCTTTGAGACGGCGACACAAGAAGCCAACCGACAGCGAACAATCGTTATGTCAAGCGATTTTCATACATGCATCTTTATTTGCTCATCTGCGTCGAACCATGAACGTTTCGGTCAAGGAACACTTTCTCTAGCGGCTAGAGATCAGCTAGCATGCCTTGGGCGTTATTTTTCCTTGTTGTGTTTGGTTTTGCGAATTTCTGGAATTTTTCTCTGTCTCCAGGCCTTTAGACTAATTGACGAAAGGCGCTCCTCTACTCTTTTTTCTGCGACCGACACGACATCTTTCAATTTCGCTTTTCACAAGAACTCGCCTATGTCATATGTGGTGGCGGTGGCCGGCGGCGCTTGTTGAAAAGCCGCTGGCAAATTGTTGCGACAACCTCTGTTGCGGCCCCGGTCTCTAAATCGAGAATTACCCACGCAATGATTTGCCCGCTGGATGTGCACTTAGCGCTCCGCAACCGTTCAATTGGAACAAATTTATCAATTGGGAAAGCGTTAAGGCATTTACACTACACCCCCGCATCAAGTTGTGAACAAATTTTTCGCACGACACACAGTTGTTTGGGGGAACAAAACAATTTGCAAGTAATTTTTCATGAGAAGTTTTTAAACGCAATAATGCCTCAAGGGAGAACAACAATTTGAAATTTTACAAAAAATCGATTTTATATTTTTCCTATATGATATTCTTATGTAGTATATCATGGAGTACGAATATATGAACATATATCTGAAACTAAATACCCCAGACAAAATAAATCTCTTCGTGAGCAAAATCAAAGCCCTTTTAGGCCTACAAATATTACATACAAATTTTAGTTAAATTCCTATGAAAGTTCAGAATTTCTGCCAAAAGTTTTAACGTTAGTGATTCGGCTTTAATTTTTTTTAAAGATTTACTACATATAATATACAGAACATGAGTGTGGAGATATTTTTGTTTAATAAGGAAATTTAATTTAAAAAAAAACCCGAAGTCACAATTTAACCCAGATACTTAAAAGAAAAAGAATTATTATTATTTTATGTTTTGTTTATCGTAGCATCCCAACTGGAAATTAGTTCAGGGAACCCGGATTATGATCAGATCCGGTTCAGATTTTCCGTAATACGGCCATTTGATCAGTTCCTGCAGCTCGTTTCTGTAATTTCGATTGAGAATATTCTCTATTAAATGACGTCACAAATATTGGTCGTCTTTAAATCGACTGAGCTAAGTTGATTTATTTTCGGATGTACCAGTAAAGAAAGGCATCGTGAATTGAATCAGGTGAAAATTAACGTTCGAATTTGAAACAGAATCTCAAGAGAGGAGAATATAAAAACACAGTGATAGAGAATGACGTCAAAGTGACGTCAAATAGAGAATTTGAATAGAGTTAAAAGTTACAGAAACGAGCTGCTGATCAGAGTACAGTACTCCATCCTTTGATCTGGTCATCTGATCAGGAACTGATCAGCATACAGTATCCTTTCCCTTGATCCAGCTATCCGATCAATTTCTGATCAAAGTACCCTTGATTTAGCTTACAGTACTCTTTCCGTTGATCCAGCCATCTGATCAAGAATTGACCAAAGTATAGTACCCTATCCCTTTATTCAGTCATCTGATCAGTTCTTTATCAGAATCTAATACTACAAATCTTATTACGGTTTCGGTACGTTGTTTAAATCTAGATTGTATCCGATGTCCTGAACTGGATCATAATACAAAATTTAGTATTTTATCTGATCGATTCATATCCGGATCAGGAAGCCTGATTTATCCCTGATCAGTCTTCAGGCAATCCTGATCCGGATCAGACCCTATATTGAATGAATTTCCAGTCGAGTTAGTGATGTTTGATTCGTCTTGAATTTTTTAAAAAGATGTTCTATATATAATATACAGAACATGAGTCTGGATATTTTTGTTTAAGGTACTATTACCGTCTAGAATTTTCAAAAAATTAATTTTTTTTTTTTTTTACATTTTTAGATTCTTTATACCTTCAATAATAACTGTCTCAAATATTAAATCGAAATTCGAAGCCAGTGCCGAGATATAACGACTCAATTGAAGCGCGCTCTCGGCTGTTCCCATGTTCTAAATAAACTTTAAATGCGTTTTTCTCGAGTTTAGGTTTTTTTAACTGGCGGACAGTTAATCTCCGGATCTACTGGGCCGATTTTAATAAACTTTGAAGCATTCTGTTCGTTGTAATATCCTGCGTGATAGTTTACCACAATTTGACCACAAAAAAATATATAAAATTTTTGAGCCTGAAAAAAGGGCGATTTTTGAAAAAAATTTTGAAATGTCCGCCATTTTTTTATTTTTAATGATTTTTCAATTTTTCTGGTAAACTATCACGTAAGAGGACTTCCTTTTTGTAACTCTTTTTGAATTTTATGTTTCAGACTTACCGTTCCAGAGATTAACTGTCCGCCATGCAGCAATGTTTTTTTGAGAAGAAAATTTGAGCGCCCTGTATTAAATTTACAGTTAATAGAAAATAATTCGTAATCTTCAAAAACTGTTTAATACTGTAAAAAAAGTTTGATAACCATATATAATAAAGAAAGTGAAAAAAAAAAAATTGTTGAATATATGTCATTTTTTAGCATTCTAGACGGTAATAGTACCTTAATAAGAAAATTTAATCAAAAGTGAGCCTGAGTTTTTTTAAGAGAGCCACAATTTAATACAGAAAAAGAATTATTATTTACATAACAGATTTGCAATATTAAAGAGTTCTGATTTTCCTATTAATATTTATCTCTACACCCTTGATACTATCTAAACTAAAGTTACTTAACCCATATTTATTATTATCTAAGCTACCCAATTTATTTATTTTAACCTCTAAGAACTCAATATCTGCCATTAAATTCAACCTTTTTGTTGAAAAGAAAAACTTCTATTAGAATATAGGGTTCAGTGTGCAAAGCAAAGACGTCTACTTATTTTTTCTTAGAACTATTTTTGATCTAACCACATTAACTATTTGATTGATTTTGATAATGCATTAACGTATTGATAAACCACGATATAAAGAAATAAGGTATGCTTGGTTTGCATTTGACGGTTTCTGTGACTTAATGCTGTGACGTTAAAGGTTAATCGATGAAAATCATCTCCAAATTGTTAATTAATGTCTTAAAGACATAGATTCTTTATGAAGATCATTAATATTCCAAAGATTAGTATATAATTGCATGAGATTAACATTTCGTACATGGACAGTCGGTGTATACTACAACAACTTTTTTACAGAATGATGCGTTTTGACGAAACCTTGTTTCTTTATACCGTGTAGAAAACTTTCTGTTAATATTCCCCATTGACTTCCGTGTGAAACACAATAGCTAAATGAGTGGCTGAATAAAATTGGGTAGTCAGTGTGTTAATCTAAAGAAAATATTGAAAACGTTGTACTTTGTAATTTTTGAATATTTATCCGCTTCTGTTTATATTTTTATTACCCAGAAAAATAATATTACGTGTCTTCTCATTGGTTTTGGTCAAATTTGACATCAATTTGAATGACTATGGGCTGAGTGACATTCCAATTACTATTTACACAGGAAAGCAATTTGTCTGTAAAGTGATTATCCGTTTCTTAAGGGTCAAAGAGAGATGCCTTAAATCAACATCTCAACAGAGATGCAGCCAGAGTAGAGGACACTCAAAGATAATTTGACTTTTGACCGCGTAAGCGCACATCGCAGGTAAGCAAACAGTGCCGCATGTTTCCTCTATCAAGACGTCAAAGCAAGCAATTAATCAAACCGGCGGCGGCGCAGCGATAGCAGCTCCTTGCGTGTACCTGTGATTACACCGAGCAATAGCAAAACGCTCAGAAGAGCCGGGGGTACCGCCGCCGCTGGCCGGGCTGAGCCGCGCGTGTAGGCAAACCTCGAAGCCCACATGCATCTGATCCGATTGCTTCTGAACGGCTCTGGACCCGATATCTTGTATCTAGATGTCCGTGACCATATACTTACCAGGTTTGGTCCGCATCAGTGACTCGGCACTTTCATTATTCACCACGAGTCTTGTTTTTTAATACTTCTAAATATCACACTCGTCCGGGGAAAGGTAAATTTGACTATATGCCGGGCATCGATTCTTGTACAAGAATTTTTTTTTAAAACTCCCCAAGATCACCATCTTAAGTAAACAACAGGGTTTTCGGTATGTTTTTCATGATCATGTCGAGCTCAGCAGATCTTGGCACTCGATAGCACCCTCGGAGAAGTGTTAAGAAACAGAGAAGCGTTCGAAGAAACAGCGCAGCCTGCGACCGGTGAGCGAAATATTCACTTCGGTATCGGATCGATAGTGCGTTGTCTAAACAAGATCCCCCCGGGGAGAGGCTGTGGGGAGCGTCTCCCCCCGCGAAAGACGAGGGAGAGATCGGCTTGACAGTAAACAATTTCCCCTGATTAGTTTGTGGTGTAGCTAATTTTGAAGAAAATGTTTTCGATTCGCCTCGAGATAATCAAAGATTAACGCTTTTGTTTATTTCGCTTCCTAGACTCGCGGCTGCTGTCGAGGTGGGAGTTATCGCGGATGCCGCTTGGTCAGTCTCAACGTTTTGATGTTTTATTTATCAAGAAATCTGATTGGAACTATTTATTTTGCTGATACGAATGTACTCTTTATGCTGGGAGTGTTTTACTGAATATGTAGAGAGGTGAATTCTTTTTTAGATTGATTAAACTTTTCATCGGTATGCAGAATCAGTTTCGAAATAGGGAAGAAAAATGGTACGAAACGATTTACAATTTTTCAAAGTCTCTCGCATTCAATAGAAGCAATTCTGAAATTATCATGGAAATTTAAAGGCAATTTTTCAAAGATTTAGAAAACAAAAAGGTTTTCAAAACACAAGATCAAAATCTTTTCGAGATGGCTAATTTAAGAATTCTTACCTTAAATGAGCCACAAGGCATAGACAAAAATTCCTTTCATGAAAGAATTGGCGAAGAAATTAAATAATGACTAAAATATGAAATTTCAAAAGAAATTTTACTCTCAGGAAAAGTAGTTAAATTAATTTTCCATTTGTTAAGCAAAGAATCTCGATATTGAGTTCTAAATATAACGAAAGAAAAAACTATTGTAAAATCACCTAAATCAACTGGTTTAAAATAATCACTAATACATATTTTGTTATTCTATATCAAGCTAAGATTTTTTACAAATTGGTATAAATCGCCTAAAGTAACTTTTTATTATTTTATTTAGAGATTTATAATTTTTTTTTTACGACAAATAAAAATGACTATGAAGTGGAATTTATCTGCGTAGTATTTTTTTTATTTATCTATCTATATGACAGAAATGACAAAGCCTTAAATTTTGATATTAGATCTGTCTGGTAACTTTTGGGTAAAAATTTCTTGAGTAAAAATCATATGGTAGTGGGGATAAACATCAAAAGTTACCAGACGACTTCAAGTAAAAATTGGGTAAATCTTACTTGTGTATGTATGTAAATTTTCAAACGTGATCAAGATGTTATTACTTATGGATTTATTACTTATGGATTTATTTAATATTTTTGAAGATTTTGAAATATCATTTTTATTTATTTAAACAATTTTTCAATAACTTCTTCTTCTATCTGAATCGCAACGCAAAATTGAAACACACAAATGACAGATTACACAGTGACAAGCAATCGATGATTTTACCCAAATTTACTCGATCTCCGCAGCGTGGGTAAAATCTGGTAAAATTGTGTAAGAGGAGAAGTGCTGTCAAGAGCTCAGTTTTTCCCCTCCGTGAGGTTAACTTTCAGGTAAAAATTTTACCCGTGAGTAAAAACTTTATAGTTACTAGACAGACCTATTATCTAGTATATTTATTTTTATCATGATCGTTGTTAAATTGAATTCAGTTCTTAGTGTTTTAAATGATATATATATATTTGAAAAAAAAAAAAAACAAAGAGACATATGTATGATTCGCAGGTTTACAAATTTTATATTTTTTTCTGTTGCCAAATAAATCTCGATTAATTTCTATAGGATTTTTTCCGTAGATTACGAATTCGTAAACGAAAATGTTCAATTAGCTCCCGTTCTCAAGAAAAATAGAGTTAAAAAGTGCAAAAGACCAAATTTCAGCCATTTTTGAATGATGATTAAAAAATCACGGATTGTCATAGAAGATGATAATATGACTTAAATGAAAGCCTGAATCCTAATCTATGTATATGAAAAATCACTAATGCTTAGACTTTACTTAACATCTTGGGGGACACATTTTTCGTAACGATTCGCCAGGTGAAGTCTTCATTGCCTATCTGTTGTATGAAATAATCAATACATAGAAAAAATTATTTCAACACTATGTTTTGAAAAAATATGAAAATATTTCAAATTTTTATGTTATAACTTAAAGTTTAAGTCTTCATTTGAGCTATGGTACAAGTTCCTATCGCGATCCCTTATTTTTTAATGATTTTTCAAAAATAGCCAAAATATGTTCTTTTGCAATCTTTAACTCTATTTTTCTCGAAAACGGAAGCTAATTGAACATTTTCGTTTGCATATTCGTAATCTACGGAAAAAATCCTATAGAAATGATTTGTCATTTGTTGGGCAACTAAATTGGTGTTGACCAGTGATTTAATAAATTGATCAAGTATTATTAGTGTAAAACATACAAAATATTTGTAAGAATCGTTATTTCACCTGAGCTTTCTGTATAAGATTGACCTATTGACCTACGATAGTTCAATGATGCTCTTAGCTAGTTTACCTTAAATTCTAGTATAAGATTTTTCTCGTATTTTAAGGTAATATTTTCGAAGTTTTTGATAATTTTAAGGGCCTGTCCGAATCCAAGTCTTCGTCTTCATCTTCGTCTTGTTATGACACTTCATGACGTCACACTGAGCTAAGCTCTGTCCGAATTCATGTCTATGTCAGTGAGCTTAGCTACTCAGTATAACAGTTAAGTCACTTGGTTAGCTTGACGAGCGAGTCAAGGTTTGCGTTGACTTTCTGGTGCAATATGAGTAATATTTGAAAATGTCAGTTAAAAAGTGTAAGTAATTATCGTACATTTTTGCAATTACTCGGGGACTAGTTTAGTGAAAACTGTTTTATATTTCAGGGCCTAAAGACAAAGTGTTGAGATTAATTGACCTACGCGGAAGAGTTCACAAACAACTTTTTAAAGGGAAAACCTTCAACAACCAAATAGCTTGGCAGTAAGGGTTACTTAAAAATTAATTTATTTGCAAAATTTAATTTCCCGTGTTTTTTACTTGACAAATGACAAGCTAAGCCAACGAATTCGTACATCTTAGCTTTGTCTTTGTCTTATTTGCTATAATAGCTTAGCTTGTTTGTTGACGTCACAAACTGTCATAACGAGACGAAGACGAAGACGAAGACGTGAATTCGGACAGGCCCTAAGTAGTTTATCGTAGTTTTAGTTAATTTTCCATTGTTTTTTTTAGTAGCAGTTTAGAATACAGCTGTCTATAGCTATCGATATGAAGAAAAATCAGGATCTTTACTGATCAATCGAATCGGAATGCCCATATTTATACCCATATTAAGTATATCGACTTTTATATATATGCAAATCTTAATCGATATCGAAAATGTCTATACCCATTTTGGGTGAAGAAGGAAATATCAGTGTGATTAGAAAATCAATTTATGATAAGCCTTAAACTGCAAGTTGTTCTATGCAACAAGAAATTTTCCATAATTTCCCACTGTAAGACCTTACAGCCTCATTTTTGTTCTCTGTTGCCCAGACCTCATCAATTTAATTGAGCAATCAATTTTCTCCGGAGTTTATACTTAATTTGGGGAAAAAAAATATTGTTGGCGCGCAATTTTGTAAAACTGTTCACAATTTACGCCAAACTACGATCCATAGGATAGTTTATGAATAATCGAAGACATGAAAATTAACGCCGACTATCCATGTATGGAGTCCAAAATTACATTTACGTCGTCGCGAAGAAGATTTATGAGCAATTAGCCTTATTCTTCGCTAGACAGCATTACAAGATCGTATGGCCTGCAGCTGCGCAACATGGACTTCTATGTTTATGCTCTCCCTCCCCCCCACCAGTCCAAACAAGTGAATGAATTGGTTGCGAGTTTGCTGGGGCTATCTTAGATCAAGGCGGTCGGTGGTGTAGTCCACTTTCCTGAAAAGTGTTTGACTACAAATAAATTTTGCAGGATGCCCATTCGGACGAAGAGAAACCTACGGAAACAAATTGAATACTCAGAAGTTGAAATGATGGCCTCAACGTTTACATAAACTGTAGGAATGTGTTATCGTGCGACGGGCAGCAAAGGCCGGCCGGCCGGCTGGCCTGCCGGCAGCATCATAATGAGGAAACCAGATCCGGTCGTAAAGGGGCAAAGTCTTAAGTCTGGGGAAAGGAAAGAGGGACTCCGCTGCAGCAGGCTTATCCCAGACAAAATGCTGACGATGAATGAGATTTCCTCAGAAAGAGTCCCATTTGCAACGATCGTTCTGGCACTTGTTAGCCATTCGTTAGACCAACGGCTAGAACATCGAGTCCAACACTTCCCTATTCCTATTCAGCTACAGGGCGATAGATTTACGCCTGTTACCTTATTTTGCAGTCGCGCAGCATAGACACAGCATAAAATACGGACTCGGACTTACCTGTCCTGCAGAACAACAACCTTCTCCTGTCCACTGTTCAACCACTTGTCAATATGTTTGCACAGCTCACAGATTCGCTCTAATGTTATAACAGAGATACACGACTCGAGATCGAATACACGATAATTCTGCAAGAGGGAAAAGACATAAATTCTAGCTTAGTCAGGGAAATAGCCAAAAACGATCAAGGCGACGACGAGGACACTGTCGCCGATCGTCTGGAGTACATGTGTCCATGCTAAAAAGATGTGACCTCTCGTCGTCGCGCTAGATGCGTATTGAAAAACTTACCTTTCCGTGTTTCTGCTCCAGCATCGATATCACCTCCTTCTCGTACTTGTCTTGGCGTCCAGGCTGTCCCTCACTCTGCGGTCTCCCGATTCCAGGATCACGGGGATCACGGCGCGGCAAAACGGATGCCAAGACGCGCTGTGTGACATAGTGCAGCCGCAATGTATCCGAGATTTGTTGGTGATGTTTTGCTTTGACCGGAAACTGAAAAATACAAATCGAAAAAAATTTAAATTAATTGCCTTGTTGGTCACTTCGAAAAAAAATGCGTGCTTGTCAGCAAATTTGTACACAGATATGCACGCATTTGTGCTTTAAATTAGGTGTCTTAAGTTTTTGATCTTCAGAATTCTGCACCACATTAAATACGAAGACTAATTAAAGGTTTTGATGTGAATAACGTCTATAGATTACAAGGTTAGATACAAAACCATTGAATAACTCTTAAAATATAAGTCTAACTCCATTGATTTTGGTATCATTCTAATCGAAATGTAGTTACGTTTTTAATAAAACATGCACAAGTACGTTACGATGCTGCGTTTACTGTCAAACTATTGATTTTGATCGGAATAATATAATACAATGAAAATCTAAAATATTTAACAAGTTAAAATAGGTAAAATGTTGAAAAAATCTAAATGAAACGTAGTAGTTATATAGAGCATTTCAGCAGCTATCCAATGGTATTTATAATTAGTACCTGAGAGAGTCAGGAAGCACAGTGCATGCAAAAATTAATGTCGAAGTCATATCGTTTATAAATTACTTCTCATATCATCCCACTTCTGAATAAAATTATACTCGATATGTGAATTTTCAATAAAACGAAGCAGTACATAGATTCCCCAAATTTATATGCTCAATTCTGAATATATTGTACAATACTAGGTGTATTTTTCTTCAGATTAAGTTTACGACAACGCTTTATGTTTATTTTACAAGTGTTTCTGTATAAGAATAAATGTATTAATCTCTGAGTCTGATTTTTATTTAAAATCGCTGTTATAGACAGTGTGGATTTGGAACGTAGGTTAAGTTTAAACCGTCGTTTAAGACAATATGGTATTTTTCAGTGCTGGTTTTAACCAAGAGTTTAAATGCTTAATTCATTCGATGTAGAACTTCACCTAGTCTTATATAGGGCTATAGATTTTTGTTCAAGTGAATATATAATAAATTACATAAATAAATAGTAACATACTTCAAAACCACGAGATTACTTACAGATATCGTAATTTTACTAGGTGTCTTAAATCCGCAAATCCCTTACCATTATCATTTTAAATTGACAAGATCAGAAATATGTCTCTTTGTCTGTTTTAAAAATAAACCGCCCCTTTAATTTTAATAACCGGGACATTGCGCGATGTTCCAAAAATACTCGCATGCGAGACACAATTCGCAGCTAATGCACGCAATGACCTTTCATTTGGCCTTCTACAAAATTGGGCTGTATCTCGAGCGGAACGTTTTTTTTTTTTTTCTCATTTGTGGCGGTGGTGACCGATTTCGGGCCACACTGCTGCCTTGTATCCAATCTTCTTAAAGACAAGAAGACAGACACCGTCCATCTTTTGCAGCATCTTTGCGGCTGCAGCCCGAAAATAATTATACGCCGCCGTTGTCACACATGTCGCCGTTTGCGGATTCCTTCGCCATCGCAATCAAATTTGCAATGGAGAAAGATGCAACCGCGCCATTCGAACCGTGATAAAGCCGCGGAACCGGGGGCCACTCCACCATGAAATCCAGCAGAAGCAAAGAAACCTCACAAGAGAAAAACACCACCGAATTATTTTCTTGGAGGAATTTCGGGAATTGATAATCTTCTTCGGCTCCGAGCTGCACGTTTTCTGCGCGGCTCTTCCGAGAGGAGGCTCTGCACAAATCAGCGCTAATTTACATCTTGTCTGGATTGGAGATTTTTTGCCCTCGGGATGTTTTTTTCGCAAACAGTTTTTTAGCGCGGCCGATCGTGTGCAGAAGATATCTCCATAATGAAACCTTTCCTTTAGATTACGAACCGCTTCGAGTCTTTGCGGTCACATTACGCCAATGAATAGATGTTGAAAGTATAAATCGCTGCCGGGCCACGAATTTTTAGGGAACTTGTGCCCAATAAATGCGCTTAAGAAGCTGCCTGCTGACAGGCAATAAATTGATCTTCTTGTTTCTCAGCAGTTCTTGTATCTTACAACTGAGATATTTAGCCGAAATGAATTTTATCCCAACATCTTGGGATTCTTAATGGTAAAAAAATGGATTTTGTTCGTGTTAGATGGGTCAAACTAAATTTCTGTCTATTGGTTGTAAGGAATAATTAACTACTCATCTGTAATTGTAAGAGGGTCTAAAAAATAAATATTTAATTAGTTTAAATTAACTTTTAGTTTGCTATATCCAAATTGTCAAATCGGAGCTTTATTGTAGTAGTTGCAATGTATATTTTTACGTCTATTAAAGATTTTGCAGTATATTCTAGTATGTATGTTCATTTGTTTCTTCATAACTCCTAAACTACTCATTACATTTCGACAAATGAGCTGTTGTTGGCTTCGTCTTAGAGTTCTGCGTGTTATAGGCTATATTTTAAACCCAACATGGCAGATATGACCCTAAAACTACGCAAGGCAAAACATAAATAAAAATTAGACAATTTTATCGAGTTTGGTATCAAATGAAAGGTTTTAATGTACAGATTCCAACAATATATAGTATCTCAAAAAAATAAGACTAAGTAATGACGATATGTCATTATTATATAATAATTTTTTTAAAAGGCATTTAGAGTTATAGTCGGGTTTTATTGAGTTCATAACTTTTTCTATATTTTGTATGTAACAATTGCTGATTAACTACTCTTATTACAATTTTTTCTACAAGCCAAAAATTACACTTTAAGCTTACGTTCTTGAAAAAAATATGTTTTAACTACAGTAATTTTATAATGAAGAAAATAAATTACTGTCAAGAAAAATTATCCTTTAATAAAGAATACAGAAACGTGGCTAAAGTGACACAATCGATGACTAAATAAAAATCTAATTGTACAAAATTAAACATCAATCCGAACAATTTTAATTCAACTTTTTAATGAAGTTGCTATAGGGTAAGTATAGAAATTTAAAAAAAATTACCGTCTTTTATTGCAAAGTAATTACTCATAAGCGAGTTTATTAACAAGGTAAAGGTAACCACTAATACCTCCCTGCTCTAGTATAATTAAAGCTAAATTAACTGAGAGCAGTAATTTAATTATTAATAGTTGGTCTCAGCAGGTATTAAAATGGAACTGTATATTATTTGCTAACCCTCTGGTTGCTACATTCTAATTGGAAATTTAATTAAGGCTATTCTACTCAATAATTACAAATGGTTATTGATTTTATTTCTCTGAAGAAAGGTAGCTTAAATCAATATAATCTGGATAAGGATCATTTACCCCCAACGAAGCAGAGTTTCTTGTTTTTTTTTAGTTTGAATGTTTCGCTTTTTTATTCATAACTCGTTAGCGAATGGATAGTCCGATTTTATTAAATAATATACTTATCGCTTTGTATAAAATTTCTATGTTGCATAAAAGTTATTAAATGATAGCTTAGATAGAATTTCCTATAGGGATGACTATAAATCCAAGCTGTCATTCTGACAGGAACGGTTAAGAATTATCCAAATTAACTAGATAGTGGTTTCATTGGTCCTTATTTCCAAGATCGATGAGTATTTCTTCGATTATATGGTTGATATTCATCCTGGCGAGATGTGATTTCAACAGGATGACGCTATATGCCATACAGAGACAGAAACAGAAAGATTTATGGAAATCACAATTTGGCGATTTTGGTTTTGTGAAGTCACTAGTTTGTACTGATAAACTAACAACAATTGACAACTTGGAAGCTAACATTGTTCATGTTATTGGTGATATAGGGCCAACATTGCTAGTTTCAGTTATTAAGTTGTTATTGTTATGTATTTTTATAATGAATAAAAGTTTTGAGTATAAAAATAATTTTGTTGCATTAACATAGAGGAAAAACTCACTAATTGAGCCTAATTAATGAATAACGAAGAACTCATATTTAATGCCTACTTAAGTCTGAAAAAAACTCAGCAAAATACCGAGCTAGTTCCATTAGTCACAAGTTGATTTAACTTGTAGGACCTAATTCTTCTAATGAGCGCAACCATTTGTCTGGAAATTACCTTTGAGGAAATAGCTTCCACTGGAGCAATTTGGAGCTCCTTCGGCATCAATTATACCTCGGAAACCTCAAAAAGGAGAAGACCTCCGCCTGAGTGGGTTCATGCAAATCGATTGCACCAATTTATCACTTAGAGCCTGCAAAACGCTCGGGAATTTTTTAACAGTGCTCGAACGTTGCTCTTGGGAGCAAGCAGTGCAGTTCGTTAGAATTCTTGAGAAGAATTCCTTAAATACTTTTCGCGGCGAAATGGGCACTGAGCATGCACCCTCTGGACACCTGCAATCCTCGAAAGTGCGCCCAGTCGCGCTGTTCTTGCAGTTAATGCAAATCAACACGGTCGTTGGATTCTGTGTGATTTTTTCCTCCGGTAGCATACCCTCAAACTAGCAAGGAACAAATGACTTTCACGGCTGCATTCCCGGGTGCAGGTGAACAGAGAGCGCAGCATTGCACCTAATCGGCCCCGCACTCGCCAACAGATTTATTGCTCACGCTCTAGCAGTAATTGGCAGGCATTTTAAACGCACTTTTCGCACGCCATTCAGGAATGCCGCAGGTATTTAATTGACTGCCGTGTCCCACTGATAACGCTGCCGCGAACGTGAAATAATAATTTCTTATCGCCTCTTCGCCGAGACATTGCACAGTGCCGGCTGAATTAATTGAAAATTTCCTCAATTGCATGCGGCCCCGTGAGCAATGTTTCTGGCGATTGGTTCGCGAACATGCGAGCGATCCCCTCGCGAACAACTCGGCTCGCAACATTTACTTTTACCATTTTGTGTTTACCAACAAACACTTTAGATATGCGCCAAGATAAAAAATACTAAGCTAAGAAATTTCCTCGTTGCCGCAGTGATAATTAGCGAACGTGATAATATCTTGCACATGCACCAAGAGACTTCGCTGCCGGCCGCCGCCGCCGTTTTAGCGCGGAATTGAAAATTTGAATAGGCTGTTTAGAAGCTTAATGGGCTTTTGCGGAGATAAGACGCTGGCTTTCAATTACCCTGGTTTAAGGGGATATTGCGGTAAGAAATTTATCTGCTTCCTTGTCGTTATGAGCGCGAGACTGCGACATTTTCAGGTAATTCGTTTCAATTTAATTCGTCTATTATCAAGAATTGTACTGTTTCCGGAAGAAAGAGAAATGGAATAGGGGTTGATTGCATAAGTGAAAGTAGATGATTTTAAATTATATGTTTCGTACTTTAATCAGAAAAAACACGAAACACAATCATCATCCTGGTGTCTATCTTTTTGTCTGTATATCTTTCTAGAAAATCGAAATTTTGTATTCGAGTGGGATTTCAAATAAAAGGTAGTGATTTAAGGACTTCAAATATACAAATAAAAAAATATTTAAAAAGAATGTGTTTAACAAAACATTAAAATTTTATTTAAAAAAACTCGTTCTTCACTTTTATCTCCGAAAGTACTAATAGGAAAAAAATATGTACCCAAATTATAAATTTGAAAAATAAATTTTCAATTTTTATAAATTATGCCATATTTGTAAAAATTCTAAGTCCTTTAGAAAAATTGTTTCAATACCAATGGCATCTTTAACGCTGATTTGAGCTGTTTTTCGTTCACCACTTCACTAAAATGAGACTAATAATTAATTTATGTAGGAAACTATTATTTATAATATTGAATATATAGCATTTTTATATAATTATCAGTGATCGATACGAATTTTGTACAGAACTGGAAAAAAAATTTTGTTGAGCACACCAAAAACGTTGTCAGAAAGTCTAGTTTTTAAAGCCGTTTGGTCTTTTTTGAAAAAAAAAAAAATCTAACCTCAATCCAATATGGAGGATGAAAATAACCCAAGAAACGAAAATTTCGTTCTTCATTTTGAATTTTGCAAATCTAACCTCGGATTCGTGATCAGAGACCCTAAAAACCACTCTAAACCAATTTTGGTGTAAATCGGAATTATTTTCAAAAATTACGTCCACCATATTGGATCCGCCATTTTGAATTTTAAATCTGACAACGGATTTTTGTTCAGCGACCCCCAAAACACTTTTTCTGAGTAATTTGATTAAAATGATTGAAAAATTATAATTTTCTCAATTATTTTTGACTGAAAAATGGCATTTTTTTGCACTTTAAACAGTTTTTTTAAGGTTAGAATTTTTTTTTTTTTTTTTTTTTTTTTTTTTTAACACCAAACGGGTTTTAAAAACTAGCCTTTCTGAAAAAATATTTGGTGTGCCCAAAAAAATGTTTACCCCAAAATGGGCTGATTTGAAAAAGAATTCCCCATATATATTTTTATTACTTTAAAGGAAAGAGAATTAAAGGTAAATATAAAAAATTATTAATACTTAAATATTCACAATATCTAATAAGCTATTTTTGGAGTCGACGCCAGACAAGGCAGGTTTATAAACCTACAGTAATTTGAGTAGTGGAAGAAATTCAATAAATGGGATTCATCCCCTAATTTTCCACCCTTAGAGGTGGGATATTTTCTTCAAATTTAAATGTAACCACCCTCGAGATATAGTCTATTCAATAAAACAAAGATTATTAAAATCGGTTCATAATCGGCGAATATATCGCGTAACATACTTTTTTTGAAGTCTGTTAAAAAGTAAACAAAACCGCGTTTTGGCAATTTTTGCAAATTAATTAAAAAATAACAAATTATCGCAGGAGTTTGTAAAATAGCTCAAATAAAAGTTTGAAACTTTAGCTATTATATTTTTAATAGACTTTAATACTTTCCCAAATATTCCGTGGAATTAACTTTTTTCCATAAACCGATTACTTCATACAATAAATAGTGAATGAAAATTTTTTTCCCAAAAATGCTTAGTACATGCTATAGATGAGGGGTATTTTATATACATATGTAGATAAGGATTCAGGCTCTCTTTTGAATTGTATTATGAACTTTTTTCATGTTCCTTTATTTTTTAATAAATTTTTAAACATTTTCTAAATAATATATCTCTTGTTCTGTACAAAATTAAATATTAAAATCAGTTGCATAGGGATTTTACTATGGTTAATATAGCCTAAATCTATTAATAATAAATTGTTCCATTTATTAGATATTACATTTGTATTCCCATAGTGAACCATTCACTAATAATTCCATGTAAATAGGCCGTATAAACCTCAATGGGATTCACCAAATAAATTCAGTAAATTAAATTAATCGAACAAGCCCAACAGCAGCAACCCTTAGAGCACTTTCCAAAAATTCCCACACGTTCCATAAATTAGCAAACAAAACGAAATAACAACTTCCAAATGTTTCCTGTTTAAAAAAAAAAAAATCTGGGTCAGTAGGCCTCATAAGAATTCATAGGTATACCTTATATATAACAAATCCGAATAAAAGAAAAATGAGTGATTTTAATCTAAATCGAAACAAACAATTGCCACGGTGGCGGCGGCACGTTTATGTCTCCTGCATAATTTCGAATCCAAACAAGCCGCAGTACGCGGAATCGTTTAAAGCCCTTTGTACTGCATATCAATGAAGGAAGCGCGACATGTGGTCAAAAAATTTGGAACGAACCGAGCGCCAGCCGCTGCTCAATTCACTGCCTTAAAACCCAAAGCTTGGCGAATTTAAAAAGGGAAAAGGTCCCAATTGCGGAGGGCCAAATCTGGTTGAAGACCAATTAGACATCGTGACAAGTCCATTAGAGCCTGTCAACTTCATACACACCCAAAATAGGCAGCGCTTTCGGCCGGTGTATATGTGATTCAATAAATTCGTCAAGTACCGGCGACAGACGACAATTGCAATATTTCAAATTTTAAATCAGATGATGTGCGACATCAATCACTCGCCGCGGGATGCGGTCTGCTAGAATGCTTGACAGACACCACTTAGAGTTAGAAGCGATTGTTTATTTCCCCTAGTCGAATCAGTTTTTAATTTTTGGAATTATGATTCAGAAACCCTCTTAAGAAGATGCGCCATTTGATAGGCATCATCAGAAGCAATGTTTACAATAACAATTTGTTGCGAATTTGGCGATTAATTAATGGTAATAGCAAGCAATTAAAACTTACAGATTGTGACTTCGGGATTGTGTTCGTATGCGTGCGGATATCATCTTCATGGTTTTTCTGTAAATAAAATAGAAAAATATTCGATTAAACAAACTGTTGAATGATTTATTTCTTAAATTGTTTAAATTCTGGAATTTTATTAGTTCTTATAGTATCAGAAGTTTTCTAATTTCTCATAGCACTTAAAGTTAGCAAAATATTCGAAATTTTTCAAGTCATCCAAATATTTTGAGAAGACGAAATTTTCAAAATTTTCGAATTTGTCAAAATTTTCGAAATTCTCAGGATCTTCAAATTTGCCAAAATTCTTAACATTTTCGAATTTGTCAAAATTTTGAACATTTTCGAATTTGCTAATATTTTTGAAATTTTCAATATTTTCGATTTTGGCAAAATTTTCGAAATTCTATAAATTTTCGAATTTTCCAACATTTTGAAATGCCCAACATTTTCAAAATTTACATAATTTCCGAAATTCTCAACATTTTCTAAATCTTCGAAATTTTCATTGTTTTCGAAATTCCATAAATTTTTGAATTTGTCAATTCCCAACATTTTCGAAATTCTCAAAATTTTCCAAAATCCTCAACATTTCCTAAATTTCCAAAATCTTCGAAATTCTCAACATTTTCGAATTTGCCGAAATTTTCGAAATTCTCAACGTTTTCTAGAATTTCCAAATTTTCGAAATTCTCAACACTTTCGAATTTGCCGACATTTACGAAATTCTAAACATTTTCGATTTTGCCAAAATTTTCGAATTTCTCAATCTTTTCGAAATTTTCAAAATCTTCGAAATTCTCAAAATTTTCAAACTTGTCCAATTTTCGGAAATTCGGGCTGTACGAAATTTTTAAAACTTAGATTAATATATATTGTATAAATTCTCAAAAAATCTACTTCGTACCGAGGCCCTTTCGAGAAAAAACGAGGCATGTAAGACAGTGAAGGCGATTCGATATAAAAACGTTGAAATTGAACACCGCGGTTGCCAAGGATCACCCACGAAATCCTCCTCATCATACATCGTTCACTCCGCCCTGCATAGGGCACTGTCTAGGTACATGAAAACATTCGAAACGATTCGAAAATCCGCGAAACGAGCATATCAGCGGGGAGGTCAGGACGTCTTGACACAGACACTTGTCCGTCTATTTTAGCGATAAACGCCTCAGAAAATAATCCGAACACGACGACGCGGCCGCTAAATATAGACGCGAACAGCTGCTGTAAACACCCGACGACTGGGCAGGACAAATGCGTGCCGCATCGCGAATACTCTCGTATATCCTTCTTCGATGCGGTTTTGTACTGCACTGCGCTACAGACGCTAAAAAATCCGTCTCGACTGCCAAATTAAGGCGGTGTGTGAACTAATTTCATTTTCAGGGCTTTCTCTTTGATTTTACGAAGTGACGATTTGAGTCATACGACCGAAAGCGAGAGCGATCCCATGGAATTCCAAAATTTTTGGTCATATCGTCGTACTGAACTGGAACCGAACATCCATGGCCTTCCCTGTCCCCATCATGCTAATAGAACTGGGACAGGGATGGTGCTGGATGCTGAGAGCTTTTTCTGTCTCCCCCTGGAATCATCGACTTTGCGCATTTCCAGAGCTTGTTCACTTGAAGAGATTTCCTTGAAAGGAAATCCAGGAAACGCAACCTCTTCAACATATCGAGTGAACTACAAAAGCTTACTTCCGCTGTACGAGTCTGCATGCTCAAATGATTCTAGGTTATTAAGACCGAACTGGAAGAACAACAAAAAAGGTTACACTCTGCAGACATAAATTTAAAAATTGGACATTGCCCGCGAAATTCGAAATTATGGCAGTAATTTGTTGGTGTACCTTAATTGTTGTCTTGGTGAATAAAAGAGATTGAATGGAATTTGCTATCTCCAAAAACCACATCCAGACTACTAAAATACTATACTAAAATAATATAAAATCATATTACAGAAACTACCAATACCAAAGATGGGTTTTTTTGAAAAAGAAAACAAATTTCAGACCTAAACCTACTCAAAGAAATTCACTATATCCATGACTTTGTTCGCCTCTATCTGAATTTTTGTTTGAATATAGCTGAAAATATAAAAAATTACACTGTCAAATCTTTTTAAATTCGAACTTTCAATGGTACGGAAAATTTTATTTTGGAACATAGCGAGTGGAGCTAAAATTTATCATAAATATTAACAAAGGTCATAAGCTAAAACTAGGTTAAGTTTCATAAAATTCTGTCCCGTAGATTTTGTGTCATGCATGTACAAAAAGACAAACAGAATTTGATCCACCACTTCGAATTTCCAAATTTTGATAAAAAATTCCAAACCAGACGCTCCAAAATGTCTTTTGTACTAATTTTCATTAAATTCTTTTGAATATTAGAAATTTTGGTCGCTTTTGATAGTATATTCGAAATCAGTGACCTCCAAAACCCTCAAGTACAAATTTTTATAGTAATCCATGAAGTTTAAAATTTTTTTTTGTATCATATTCGGTTCGTCATTTTCACCTATAAAATACATAATATAATAATATCTTAAATATCAGCCCAGGACATTATTTATAATGAGCTAGTTATCATTTTATTATATATTTTTACTATTGAATTTACCTCGTCATTTTCAAAACTATTCAATGAACAAAGAATTCATTTGAAAATTAAAATATTACCGAATGTTGAGATATATTTATAAAATATTCAGATAAAATTTTACAATTTGAAATCTAGCCAGGAAAAAATTTGAAAGCTTTAAATTTAGTGAACATAGGATAAATTATTGCCTATAGGATATTTTTGTAAATGTAACGTAACTTCTAGAAAAATAGTATGATATAAACAAAGAAATAAAAATAATATGATCTCATGTAAAAGTCGTAAATGTACTTTAATTTAAAATTTCTTCTATTTTATAAAACCTTTTTCTGGACTCCTCTGCAAATTCGAATTTCGGCGTCTTTTAAACTTCTTATCAATCCATAATTTGTAATTCTTAATTGCTACTAATTTTAGACATATAAAACATTAATCTCCATATTTGTTTTTTATATTTATATTTTGATATTCTTTATCTGCTTTGTCATGAGTTTAAATGATGTTTTTCCAAAAGATCTCGAAACGAATTTGTTTTGTCTGCATACTTCCTACGTTTTAGCAAAATTCCACTTAAAATTTTTTGTGTTTATTAAAAACGTTTATTTTAACTCGTTTTATTTTATGGCACCTTTTTTCGTTTGGTGAACAGCTGCTGCATAAAATTTAATTGCGTCTTCCTTTGCCAATTCTTTTCTGGCCCGAAGAGCATATGGTGCGCGCCATTCCGGCGACAATGACTTCAAGATAAAAATATCACCTCTATCCATTTTTAAAATATATTTATTTCTAAATATACGAAGAATAAAAAAATCTACACAATTTCGTGCTGCAGCTGGACTTTTCAATCGTATAGGGTTTAATAGCCGAAGAGGAGGTTCTTCTATCATTTGGGATAAGGTCGCGGCGTAACATTTTAACGTATACGCTAATTTTAGAATCGTGCAGAAGGTGTTAATTAATTTCAAATTTGTACTACTGTTGCGTGCTATGATCAAGTTATGCATTTTGGGGTGTGTTCGACTCCTACGTTTGAAATCGATGAAAAAACAATTTGGCAACGTTATTTCGGTGCTTTATTTATCGGACCCAAATATATGAGGAGACAAAACATTTAGTTCTATTCAAGGTCGACGTGTTCGATGTCCATAAAAAAAGTTGACTCGCCCAGAAGAACAAGAATTCATTCTGAACAGAAATTCGCCAGTCGAATACATTTTTTTTTTCTCAATGCAGAGGTGCCTTGTGCCTTTTACCTACTCCTTTCTCTTAAGAAGCCCCCGATTCCTGAAAAGGGCTGGGGCTCCAAGAGAACTGGAAGTATCCATGAAAGAGCCCGATGATTTCAAGGACACCTGTTGCACATTGGCGCGTCATTTTGAGGCACCATGAGGAAAGTGTGGGACCAAGCCCACTTTGGGAGTAGTGTGAAAATTGAAACTATGCCACAAGGATACGGGCGCGGACAACCACCATATCCTATAATATAAAAGAAATTCCTCCCCCAAAAGCGTTCGATCACTGATAAAATTAATAATTCCAGCACTAATTGTACTAATGGACTGATCGATTCACCTCTGGTCAACCCGGGGGAACTCCTGAAATTTGTTTCTGGCACGCCACGATTACCTCAGACGATATGTGGGAGTGGTATGCAGAAAGTGCGCATTTCCTCGACAAGGAGTCGATGTGGCACTACGGCGGAAGGTTCGCCTTAATAGCGACTTCGACATGCGGTCGTTAGACTTTTCGAATCACTTTGGGTAATAAAAACGACCGATTAGATACGGTTCACTTTGCCAGCATCTTCGCCACCACCACCGGCTTCGGATACGTGACTACTTTCGAGCGGCAAATTGTATGCAATAGTGGCGAATTGGCCTGGCATTGGACCGCTGCTGCTGCTGGTGCAACTTTACGACGACCGGCCTGACATCTGAGGGCAGAGCAGAGAGATAGCGCCGATGACTTCAGTGTTTTTGCAAAATTCCAATGTTGCTGCCGCCATTAGTGCCAGTGCGCACAAATTGATGACATAATTTTCGCTAAAAATAGCTGTTTATTTAATTCCCCTAATGACTGTAATCTGCGCTAAGCTAAGCTGCTCCTCTCTCTAATCGGGGGAGAAACTGAAGCGAAGTCTTCTTTCTGCAGCTTCTATCTAAAAAAACCTCGGATACTTGCCGCAAAGAAATTCAGCACCGCGTTGCATCTTGCATTAATCCACGATTATTATTCCTCATTCCAGGGAAATTTTCTCCTAATGAGAGAGAAGTGGAAAATACTCGGTATTTTCGGGAAATTAAGGAATTTAGGACGATAATGAGGTTTGTATGACATATACATAAGGATTTTTATAAGGGATCAACCCGAAAATATTTGAAAGAAATAGAGTTCCATTAAATAATTAACAGCAATACCATTGTAACGAATGCTTCCAAAATTCCTTCCCAAAGTTGGAAAATCCAAATATTTATAGAATTAACACGATGTTAGTCTGTCTGTCCCTTCATCTGCCTTTAATACGATTTAAACGGCCTCTATACGATTTGAAAAGGTGAATTTTTGCAGTATTTGAAATTGTGTGTATTCCAGTTTAAGGTATAGGTATACATTGGATGTTTTTTTCATGTGAACATTTATTTTAATGATACAATATTTTAAGAACTGAAAATATACATATCGAACTTTCTAAACAAAATTTTTTTGTAATTTTGTTGTTCAAATAGGGTTGTGATAGGGTTGCCGTAATTAGGTCCCTTTAAAGAAAACGGTTGGCACAAAATCTCAGCTGTGTAAAGTCTGAAACAAAAAATTCGAGCAGGATATTTAAATATAAATCAGTATCTATCGTGTGAGCTAGAAAAAAAAAATATTTATGTTGCAAAAAAAAAAAAAAAAAATGGCGGACCTTTGAATTTTTTTTCCCTTTTTTGAGTAAAAAAATCGTTAAAATATGGGTAAAATATTAACGGATATTTATATATTCTATTTCATACCATAGCCACACATGTTTAGAATAATCCCTGAAAATTTGAGCCCAATTGAATGAATAGTTTTTCTTCAAAAAGTTTCCACGCAGGTCAAAAAACGTGGTTTCGAGTAAAACGTGTTTAAAGTTTTTTTTCTATAATTCACGTGCTTGAGACACCATGTATTATATCACGTTATACATATATATATATTTCTTGGCATTTTTTACTTATATACCATATTGTATATTGTTTTTACAGGTCTAAAGTTTATGTTTTTGATGTTTTCGAAAAATAGATTTTTTTAAAAAAAAAAAAAAAAAATACTACCCCCCTTAAAAAAAGAAAGCTTTCTAAACTCAGAACGCGGAGCACTAAATTCTAATTTTCGAATCAGTATGATAATTTAGAAAAACGAACTTTTTTACGAAATTCGACAATTTTAGAAAGGACTTTTAATTTTTCCCCCATAGCTTAATTTTCCCTTTAAAATATAAATCAAATAAATTAATACTTCTCTCACTCAACATTAAATTAAATCCCAGATTGTAAAGAACTCTGCATCAATGTATCTATTTTACGAATTCTTGTTGTAAATTTTATATTAAGTATCTTAATAAACTAAACTAACTAAAACTTAATATGAATGACAATATGAATAACAATGGACCAAATTGACTGCCTTGTGGGACCCCAGATAGAGATATAAAGGCATTAGAAATCGATGATTCGAAACGAACACTGTATTGGCGATTGTTAAGACAATTTAGTGGGATATTTTATCTAAAGTCGGCAGTATCATAGCATATAACGTACGTGAAACAAAACTTGAGGTTTTTAGTTGTAATTCTACCTTTGAAAAAGCCGTGCTGGGCTGAGTTACATTGAAGTAGGGTTCCTAAATACAGTATGTGTAATTTTGTATAATAAACTATAGAATAAACTAATAAATGTCTATACAATTTGAATACCTACAATTGTATTAAATCTAAAAAAGAGCTAGAAAACAATTTGCATTAAGAACAAGAAAATCTAACCACTTATCAGCCATTCCGTCAATCACCTCGCAATAAAATAATTATAATGAATCGTCTCGGTTTAAAGACCGATGGATCATTTCCAAGTTCCACCGCGCGCTGTTCGAGCCATTCCCTAGATTGGCTAGCTCATTACAATTCAAAGATTTATTTCCTCTCGTCATTTGCAAATTTAGCACTTGGGGAGCGGCTGTGGGGGTCAAAACGGTCCCGCGAACCTCTCGCCTTACGCTTAACATATTCCTTCAATTAACTGTTCAAAGAAAAACGCCGTGAGAGCGTCCTTGGGGCCGAGCTTGACTTAATGCTCCACTAAAAGCTCAAGACACCTTTCTAACGTCAGCGGCGGCTTTATTGAATATTGAATTGTTAAGCAAATCGCCGCGATGTTTTTCCGCGACAACTATTTTATGTATGCAGCACCAACATCTGATTCGCACTAGAATTTATGAATCTTGCGCGAATGCGCGCATTCATCCTTGGCTGCCACTAAGCCCCGATTGAAAATTATTGTAGAAAATTAAGAGCGGGCATTTTTCAATTTTTTCGAGAAGTTCGGCTTCGGCCCCGATCAATCGCCTCAGGCGCGGCCGGGCATTCCTTAAGATTGATTAATGCGATCGAGTCGCCGCCGGCTACACTGATGGACGGACAAGCCAATGCTCGGACAGATAGCGTTACGCGCCGCGTCCATCCGCCTCTTCAGTTGAACGTATCAAAAACACACAAATTCGCCTCAGTCGTCGTCAGCAGCTTCTTAAACTGATAAATCACGCTTTTATTGGTGAATAGCTTTTCTGTGCCCGTTTTCTCGGGTGCTCTTCATTTTGGACGATGATAATTTGTAGTAATTTGAAGCAGTTGAAGTTCAATTTCCGACACATTGTGCGCCCCATTTGCTGTTTCGTTGCGCTTCTTTTATTTACGCCAATTTAGAAGATTTCTCTGATGTTTACTCCCGCTTTTATGTGCTGATGCGGTTTTTTCCAGTTGACAGAGTTTCAACATTCTTCTGCGGAGATTGAAAGTTGGAAAGATGTCGATTCTTTGATTATCTCTATAAAATGTTGAAGAGAGTATCAAGTCGTGTATTTTTTTTTATTAACAAATTCCTGGTTGAATGATCAAATAACATTGAAAGAATAATGCCCTCATTTTTTCGTCTATCTAGTTGACACCTTTTTTTTTAAGTTAACTTACTGCAATAAAACTGAACTTAGTTGGATTTACGATATAATGTTTATAGACAAAAATGATAGTTTAACTAATCCATAAACAAAATTATACATCAAATTTAATGAATCTTTCTGATAAACCCGAATTTTCAAAGATTGTGATCTTTTTGTATATCAAATAATTAAAGTTCAGTAATTAAAAACTACAAATAAAATTGCTCAGGTCAATGGAGATTGTTAGCGAACCATGATCAATGAGTATTTCTTCAAAATAATGAATGACATTGCTACCGGCGAGATATGGTTTCAACAGGATGGCGCTACGTGCCACACAGCGACGCAGTACATCGATTTATTGAAATCACGATTTCGCGATAAAGTAATTTCGAGAAGTGGGGTTACATAAGGTCACTGGTTTATGCTGATAAACTAGTAACAATAGACAACTTGGAGGCCAACATTGTTCGTGTTATTCGTGACATATGGCCGACACTGCTGAAAAAAATGACAGTCACGGTGCTATTTTTTTTTTTTTTAATTTTAATTTCTATCGTTCTAGTTATTACTTATCAATTTCGCCTAAAAGTAAAGACAGGCAATTGATTTTTGTTGGTGTGTTCTTTTATATTATTCTTCGAGTAAAAAAGGCACAAAATCTCTTCACATTGTTTTCTTTTCTGTGAGAAGTTAGAAAAGTCTCATTAAATATATTTAAACAGATGATAACAAACCCTCGAAATGTTTACTCTTCCCCAAGATTTCTACTTGAAGCGGAACGCTTTAATGTTTCCTCAAAAATCTTTGTTCGCTAAATTGCTGACTCATTGTGTGCAGATTTATCTGCAGCATTTAGCGGTGTCCTCCTTTGCTTTTAAATTACTCAAAATAAATATTCGAACACCTCATTTCAGTTCCATTGTGACCATATTAAGTCGATGACCAATTTTGTGAAAAGACCACAATTTCAATTTTATCGTACAAAAATTCAATTCTTCACGATCGAAATCTTTTCCTTTGTTTTTGTGGTGGCTACATCCCATCTTAAAGATTTTGAAAATGGATTTTCTTTGGCCGACACGCTTCTCATTATTAATGAATGAGTCACCACGTGCAAGAATGCCCAATCTCAAGAAAAGTGGCGCACACACGGCTTAAATCGAACACGCAGCGTGTTGCGTTCGAAAAGATTTATCTCTGAAAATAAAAGGCCGACTATTGCTGCGCAGTGTGCTCTCCTTCGCCGTTTTATTATTAGTCATCGCGAAAATTTTGCATGTACTGCAGTAATTAAATACATCCGCGATGGTATGCTTTTATAAACACTTCGTACCAAGCAACCAAAGAGTTTGGCTTCCACATTCAGGGCGCGGCAAAGCATTTTCATCTATGTGTACTTAGCACAGATTGAACTAGCCGCCAATTTAAGGCTAGACTCTAACCGCTAGAGCATACCGAATTGAGTCATTCGTTGCAGATCAAAAAACGAAATGAACCGCTCGCTGGCGAAAATCACTCAAAGTCAATTTTTCGCGCAATTTCGCGGATTTATCGACGACGACGACGCGGTGATATTATTTTTGTTTACACCTTTCGAAGAGAAGTAAGCGGAAATTTGCACGTTGTGTAACCTTAGTCAAGGCCGTTTCAAACAATTTTATGGCGAGCGATTTCAAGATCGCCAACAACTTTAAATTGAGTATTATTTCGCGAACATAATGCAATTCACCTTCCGTGTGGTAGACTGTCGGATGGGGTTTTATTGCGGTCATTGTAAAGAAAATTAAGCGACCGGGATGAGTTCGAAAATTGATTTTACATAAACAACTGCAATATGGAGGATGCATCATAATTTTCGACGGATATAGTGTACGTATGCATGCAGTCATAAAGTGCATTATGCACCAATGCCAGCCAATATCCGAATTGAATTCCAATTCTCGACCTTTGAATATTATCGACGATGTGACCTCTTTTCGGAGGTTTTAATCAAAAATTGATTTATATCTGCAGTGACGCCAGATACATGTGTTACGAAATATTCAACTGATTAAATGGTGTCAGGAGGTTTCAAAATAAATTATGTCTTTCAATAAATGCCGCTGAATTTGCTCAGGGGACGACATTATTGTAATGTACTTAATCGAAACTTTATTTCACGTAAACTGGTTAAATTGTCACGTTCAAAAATCTGGAACATTTCATTCAATACCTTTTGTTTTGAGTTAATAAAGGATGTTTTTTTAAGCGCGTCCGAATTTTGAGTTTAAATAAAACACATAAAAATTGAGCTAGTGACCATAAATTTGGTATCCGCAATAACACACGTCTCATGTTAACTTCCAATGCATTAATTGAAGCTGGTTTATCAGCATTGACCAGAAACTTCACATATCCCCACAAAAAGTAGTCCAGCTCTGCTAAATCACACAATCTTGGTGGCGAATTGACTGGTCCATTTTTTGAAGAAATTGTTTTAATCGCTGTATGACACGTAGCGCCGTCCTGTTGAAATCACAAGTCATCAAAAAAAAAAAAAGACGCGGATCATTACTCTATATAGCTCACCATTGAAGATTACATGTACCCTAAAATTCATGAAGTGCTCTCTATAAGTTTTTATAACTGAGGCACGATTTTAGAAATAAATTTTTAGGATTTGGAATCGTTGCTGTGGTCTATATCTTGTCATGATGATTTGTTAGACTTTAGCGAATAAAAATTACATTGACACTTATAACAAATGACAGCTCATTCGACAGTTTTTCTTATCAGAAATCCAGCGCATCTTAAAAAAATACCTTTTATAATAGTTAAAATAAAATCTATTTTAAAAAAAGCCAAAGGTCAAAAATCTTGAAGGTGTGTGGTTCTATAATTGAATATAAATTTATACCACTTATGAACTGAGCTTCAAAAGTAATATTTATATAATAGTCGTGTTTTAAAACTAGATAGTTGAAGTCTGCAAACTATATTTTTAAATTTAGTTCAACAGTCTTGATTGCGTTAAACAGAATATTATAAAAAGATTTTAATTGATCAAATTATGTCATATTCCTATCTTAAAAATTTATTTATTGTTTCGCTTAATACAAGCTACAGAAATTTACTTAAACTACGACTAGAATAAGATTAACCTAAATTAATTAGTCAAAGGAGGCGTGGATCAGGCTGGGATAGGGCGCGCTTAAGGGAGGATTTGTCGAGGTGGAAATCGAAGGCAGTAGAGTTGTTGACCTTCCGTAGCATTCTAGTGAAGGGTTCGAAGTGGCCATAATTAGTACGGTGGGTCACAAGACGAAAGATGGGGAAAGATCTAACATTGCGGGGGTTAGTGTTGAGGGATATGCTATGTAGGAGGTCAGGGCAATCGATGAGACCAGCTAGGACTTGGTGGACGAATACGATATCAGCGATATCACGACGGAAGGAGAGAGGTTGAAGGTCGATTAGTTTTAGGCGGTCTTCATACGGAGGGAGGTTGAGTTAACCATGATCTTTAGTAATTAAATTTTATTTCTTCTTCTATAAATGACGTGTGATTTCCTAAACACTGAGTTAATTGCACATAAAATAATTTTCAATTAATTCATATTATCGTGTACTTTCCTCCACGATCACCAGATGTCAACAAATTCAAATGAAGAGATCGTTTGTAACGAAATATTGGAAAACGATTTCCCATTTAACAACAAACATATTTGATTAGAAACGCCATTTAATTAATTACGAAACGAGTTTTCTTCTTTCTAAAATTTTAATAGGTATCGCAAACAGGCTCCGGAGCAGTACATTTTAGCGAAACGCCTCTATAAATAACAAAATTATCCGTCGAATAAAACCTGACAAAGTGGTGATCAGTGTCGTTGCCCATGAACCGAAGCAGTTTATTTTCTACATGATTCCTACCTCCGTAGAGGACGTCATTTCAGCGGAGCATTTGAATAAATATTAGCATTTCGAAATAATTTTTTTAATTTATGATCCTCGTGAATAAAATGTCTTAAAAAGTACTCATACGATGAAAACTTGTTTCATTCCTACAACGCTCACCGGCTTCGATTCGACAAATCTTTTGTTTCCCCCAAAGACACAACGTTTAAAATTCGGACAGAGACACGAAACTTTCGTGAACGTAAAATCAATAAGACAAAAAGTTAAAAAAAAAAAAAAAAAATTTATACATATTGATAAAAAAACGCAAACAGCAACAAAAGAAAAATTCAACCGGTTCGCGCATATCTTTGAGAGCGCGCTATCTCAATTTTTATGATAGTCAGGCATCGTTTCGGTTTCGTAACTCAAGTCCAAGATAAGATGTAAAACATTGGCGTTTTTTCGTGACTTGGAAGAAGTAGAAAATAACGAAAAATAAAAAAATAAAATAAAAACCTTAAGGCATTCCTACAATAGCTAGCGAGGCCGAAAGCTTGCGAAAAAATCGCACAAATCGACATTTCTCGCGAATCAGCGATCAAGCGGTGTTATGTCAGCGCACCGGATTTCAAGAATGAAACAAGATCACGCTAAAGATCAAGGTGTGACACCGCGTCGTGTCTTATCCTTGTATTAGCTGGAGCGGGGCCCCCGAATGTGGGTTTAGCGCACGGTGACGGCTGAATTCGGGCTGGGGCGCCTCTAAGGAGATTCAACACAATGGCAATTCAATTTCGGAGAATTTCTTTGCGGATTTTTTAGGACACACAAAAGAGATTGTGTTGCGAAAGTGTGCACGACGCGCGATGAGGTAAGTTTTGTGTTTAGTGCGCCCCATTGGCGGAAGGCGTCTGCTTTAATAGAAGATTTTTGCATTGATGGATAAATTGGTGCCATTGTTACTCTATCCGCTTGATGAATCTTAAACGTGTCCGTTACACAATTTCGAGGTAATTGATTTACATCCATTAATAGAAATGTCAGTTTCTGTTAATTTATAGCCTTTTGAATGTCATTAGTCAATTGAAATTGTGAGATCTTCATTGAGATCAATATGGAAATTAGAAAAATTATTAGACGTATGAATTGAAAAAATTCAACTTGATAAAAAAAAATAATACCAAATTTTTGGGTTTTTAATACAAGGTAGGAAGATCAATTTTATAATGAAATAAGTATTTGTTCCGAGAAACGCGTCGTTTGAGAGCTACGGACAGTTGTATGTGTATAGATACCTTTTTCATTCAACACCCTGTAATTTTCTTAGTACATACCCTATAAACCTCTTTAAGCCATCAATTGATAGAAAACACTTTCTCTCTTTAAATGAGTCTTCAACCACTTCTCTACCTGGCTCCCATCATGAGTTTTAAATTGTCAAAGTTTAAAAACTGATAAAATTGTCGCTAATTTATTAATGTTACAGTTTTTTTAACTTTGAAAATTTGAAATGGTTGAAGACTCATTTGACAAGAGAAAGAGTTCTCTATCAATTGATGCATTAAAATATTGTATAGGGTGTGTGTTAAAACAATTAGAGGGTGTTGTATGAAAACTTATCTAAAGTAACTTAATTCTATTCGCCTTCTACTATTACCACTTGAACTAGAGCTGTATAACTTGCATAACACTTTTATTCAAATACTTAGTTGTACAGGGTGGGCCATGAATTAGTTAACATTTGAAAAAATCGTATAAAAAAAACCATTTAACATATTTTAGAAATCGTTTATTTACGAGAAAGCTAATTAGTTGTAATTTATTTTTTAAAAATTATTTCGTCTAAATGACCACCGTTTCGGTTTTTGCACTCATCTAAGCGGGATAATCCTAATTCAGCCGAACGTTTGCGTGTCGATAAATCTGGATCACGTCGAACAGAAGCGGAAACTTGCTGCGCGTTCTCTTCGCTCCGAGAAGTCCGCGGGCCGCCGGTTTGTTTCACATTTAGTGTAGATCCCGTCTCTTCGAACTTCTTCACCCATTTCTTTATTAAAGGAGCACTTGGACACTGACTTAAGTCGTGTAAACCATATTCAACGCGAAATAAGCGTCTCACAGTAATGAGCGAAAAGTTGTTTAAATAAAACTGTTTCACGCAGTAAGCGCGTTGCGGCCCCGTGAAGCGATCCATTGCGACTAAATTTCCAAGAAGCGAGCTAGTGCCCCCGCCCGCGCCCGCGCCCCGCGCGGCAATAGTTTGCGCGGTAAGTTACATTTAAATGTTAACGAATTCTTGGCCCACCCTGTATCTTATCTATTAATCAATACTATGTGGCTACTTAATCATAAAACAACTTTTAAATTTTGTTGTACATCGGAAATTCCATCCATTTATTTATTTATCTAATAATAATAGCTTCCTGTACTTATAAAACGGAAAAAGCAATTCAATTTTAATATTTTTTGTGAGGTTAAAAATAAAAATTAAGTCATACTGTAATATAGGGCTTTTGAAAATTTTTAAAACCATATAGTCCAATAGCCAACTTTTTACTTAAAAAACCGGTAAAGTACAAATTTGAATCGTCTGAGTGTAAGACCTGGGACTTTCTTTATAATTGTCTTATATTTGTAAATTTCTACGAGGACAAAAGTTCTTAACGAATTTATAAAAATGAATAATGGCTTTCATGTGTCTTACGAAAAAAAAATCCTTACTCTAGCTAATCACGTAAAAAGTTATTAATTTCCAAAACAAGGAGAAATAATAATAATTATTTTAATCTCAGCTTTACAGCAGAATCAACTTACGACAATCGGCTGAAAGATATCAAAAAAAATTTACTCGATTAAAATAAAATCAATGCGATAATTGTTACGTTTCGTTGTTTACAATTATTTTCATTGATAAACAGTATATTTATCATTAATTTCGAATCAGTCTGAGCGTCCTTGACCATTAATTCAGTATCTTATCTTATCTCTTTCGAACTCTTGTTATAAATCTTATAAAAGTCCATAGGTAAAAAAATAGATATGTGATGATGTAAACTTCGTTAACAAAAAATCAACATGTTTTTGATAACTCGATTAAGATAATTTATAGCAAGTGAACCTTAGAAAATGGCAATAAATAGTTGTGTTTGCTACTGCTTTCCATATGTGTAATAAAAAGCGTCACATTAGCTTATATTCTTCCTCTTCTTCTACACAATACGATATAAACATACAGAAAAAAACATTCGGACCATTTGTCCATTACGACTATTTACAGGGTAGTTATTAAAGCATTGTTCTTTGCAAAAAAAAATTATACGTTACATAACTTTCCTTTTAAATACGTGCAAAATTTGCATGCGCATCTCTTCAAAGAAAAAAAATTAACTTGAATCGCATTTCCGTAAAATAATAAATAAATTCCGTAAATTCCTGGCTTTAATTGAAAAATGACGGCACATGGTCGTTGCAGGTCGCGGTTCAATATATAAAAACATCAAAAAAAAATTATTAAAAGCACAAAGCCGTGCCTTGAAAGGTTTTTTTTTTATTACCCGGTAAAAAAAACTGGTACACGTCGAGGAAAGGTAGTGAATGAGGTAATCAAGAAAAGTGAAGTTTATCGCTTTGGGTTTCGTTTCGCGATCGCGAACCAGCATTTAGTAATTTGCATTAATAAACCCCACTGGTTCTAAAAGTTGAATCGATTTGCGGCTACAACTTTTCTTTCTATGTTTAGAGCAAATCTATGGAATAAATAATTGGCGGGTGATTACAAATTGCAGCGGATTCGTCACATTACATCATCACTACTGCTCCAATGCTAAAGGTTGCTCTCCTCAAAATTGCAATTAACTAGTTTGCATTCGCAGGCGATAAAATCAGCAGTCTTTATTATTTACTAAAAGTACACTAGTAAGATAGAGATAGAGAAAACTCCGGAAATGGTCATTCAGAGATTTTTTTCTCGAAAAGTATCTATATCATTGAAGATGTTATTATTCTGAATTGACCTTCTAACAAATACTTAAAATTATATACCCGCGAAAAAAACTGAAAAACAACTTGGCGAAACACACGCAACAGCTGTGGCTACGTATTTACCTTTCGTAGAGTGCTCGAGAGGCTGAAAGATTGCGAGTTGATTCGAATCATCTTATCAGTGGTGATGACGTTGACAGTGTGATCACTTTATCCAGAGATAATCCAATCAAGGGTTTAAAACTTCGGGAGGTCGTCTTAAATCAAAACCGAATTATTTATTTTTCTTTCTCCCCGCAAGACTTTCGATTGGGACAGCACTGGGCTTAGGACGAATTCGAATGCATCGAATCAAACGACTAAGCCCTCGTAAGGCACTTTGATTATTTACTAAAAAATAAGATGCTGAACTGAATCACTTCAACAGCTTCTACACTTTATTTTTTTTTTTTTTCACAGCACCATAACTTCTCAAAAACAATCGATTCGGCTCTTCTAAAGATTTAAGATTTAAAACACCATCGATTCCACTAGCGACGAAAACAAGACAGAAGAAACTGGGGTAGCACGTGATTCGCCAACTATTAATTCAAAAACTAAACGCCTCACGTCATTGTTATAAATAAAAAAAACAATATTCTCTATCAAAATATTTGTCGCCGGATTTAAGACGACGGTAACCTTCGACCTCCACCGCGCACTATATGATCCCAAAAAAAAAAAAAAATTCTATATATACAAAATAAAAAATCACCCGCAACCGATACAACTCCACTTTTAAAGAATTAAGCGAAAAGCTTTATGGGGGACACAAAAGCTCGATTCATTGCCAAAATAATTGATTATGATAATTGTTGGTGGGTCCCCCCTTCACGAATCGTGGATAAATTACGCGATATCCGCGAGATACTTAGAGGATGGAATTTTCTCAAAAAAATAGAGCCGCGAATGTCCCGTACGGTCACTTCTGTGGCGTGGAGGAGACTGAGCACCGGCTGCAATCTAGCGCCAAAAAGCTGCTCGAGCGCGACTTTCCTGAGTCTCGTGGAGACTCTGTCGAAGTCGAAGAGTTTCTTACAAAACGAAAATTCACTTTAGCTTTTTGTCTTTGGGAGGCTTCGGCGGGGCGGGAGGCCCTCCTCGCGTTTACTCTCAGACTCAAAACTCAAGACATGCTGCTGCTGCTTCTTATTCGTCTTCTTCTTCTCATTCTTGGCCGGCAGTCGGCCTTTTGCGCTAGTGCTAACTAACTTAGCGGACTGTTTTGCGGCTAGCCAGGGGCACCAATAATATGGAGAGTCTTCTTCCCTGGTCCCTCTGTATACGCGGTGGTGAGCACAGAACTTTTTAAGATATATATATATTTTTGCTCCAACCTGGAGACCGACCATTAAGACTTTGCCAACTAGGGCTCCGCTGAATGGTTGCAATCTGTTCTAGATGGAAATGGTTAGCCCAGAAAGCCAAGCGGAAGGATGAGCTCCAGAAAGCTGCCAGACGGGAATGTAAAAGGATTTTCTCGAATATGCCTCCCTAGAAAGCAATTCTTTTTCTGGCAAAGTATCATCAGATGCAATTAAATTTCGTATTTTTTTGTTTCTCAATTTTCACAAGAACATTTCCAGTTCTCTGAATGGGATATCGATGGAAAAATGCGTCTAGAGAAGAGTTTGGGATGAGAGGGCGTTTTCTTGGCGGTGATTTTAAGAAAAGTTCATAAAAGGACTATGCGAAATGTTGGAAGACATTAAGTTGGACTGTATGTGGATGAATTAAGTGACCGGTTGAATGCCAACTCTGAAAACTATCGAGAAATGAAGAATGGAATTTTATTGTGGTAGTGTCATATGTTGAATTATATCCCTTTCATCAAATTGGGCATTTAGATAAGTAACGTGTTCTAATTCAATTTGGAACGCTAATTAACTCTTGTCACGGCAGGTAACTATCAAAATACGTCGTGGACTTTGGGACTAATTTTATTAAAATACTAATACCTACTCATAAAAAAATAATTTAAGAGTCCCGAAATGTGGTTATTCAGTTGTTAGGTGAAACCTTTTTATCTTTTATATAGTAATTGTATTGAGGAAAGATCTATGTAATTAATATACATATGTATAATAAATTAATTTACGGATTATGTGATTTTAATAAAAACTGTATACAAAAAACCATTTAATTTACCATTTTTGACTATTGATAATTTTTTTAATGTGTTCATATTAAACATCATCTACTAAGAAAATTACTTGCATTAAAAAAATAACAAAAATCAAGTTATATAAATTATGGGCTTAAGAAGAAAGAGTTCAAAAGAGTCCATTATAAAAAATTTAATTAACATCTCTAAAATTTTAAGATGCGTCTATGCTTAAATATAAGAACCATAGTTATTTACACATATTAAAGGTATATAATAAATCCCATCCATCCTTCCTATTTTTGGCAATTTTAACTTTAAAACAAATAGTTTTAGGACAATTTTCAATAGTTCACTCAATTATTATTGAATATGTTGAGTTCAAAATTCTCATTCACACTAATATTTTTTTTCCGAATTAACAAAAAAACAATTTATACCTTAAATCTATAAAGCCTTTAAAAAATCACTAAAAAATAATTTTCTCGATCGAGATTTCTTCTTAATAACTGAAAAGTTGTGCACGGAGTCCTGGTATTTTTCTTTATCCAAAATTAATTCAATAATACAAATTTCTGTTCTTCTTCAATTCATATTTCTGAACAAACCTAAAAAGAAAATTGTTTATAACTAAATTCTTTCAAAATTTTAAACATATGTATATTTAAAGTATCTTACTAATTCATATCTTTTGAACTGTTGGTCAGATTGCAATAAAAATGTATATTCATGTTCATTGTTGAGAAACTAAAAATTTAGTTTTATCGTATTGGCTGTTGAGTAGACGGAAAATCGAATTTTAGAATATTTTTGCTTGATGGGAAATTAAGTAAACTCTTCATAAAATTTCTACAAAGTAAATATCTTTCAATTTGTAATCATTCTACTTAATATCTCCATTAGCACTACTCAAAAAACTTGACAACTCTCTTCCGTTACTAAAAACTACCAAATTTCAAATAAACTCTTCTTCACGTGTTAAATTAAGTTCATCTCCATAAATCATTTTATTCATACATTCATTAGTCCGCCCATCTGTTTGCCTAAGTAGTTATTAATTCCTGGGAAAGTTAATTTGGTTAATTGACCGCAATCGTCCTGCAGCAAAACCACTGACATCAGACATGCATGTGAAAGAAATCGCTGTGAGGACTGAAATTTTTAACACTTGCTCCATTAAAGCGATCACGCAGGGAAAACGCTCGCATGCAAAGTGATTTATTGGTTTTACCTGCAATTAGGACTCATGATACCAGCACAATGAAGATTTATAGAGTCGTGGGAAATCTTAGTCGGCATAATGAATTATTTGTATATTGGAAAGTTAAGAGATTGTACAACAATCAAAACAAAATAATTTTTTAATAGTAACATTTGTTAACTATTGATCTCTTGTCTGTCAGATGAGAGAAAGTTATAAATAATCAAAAATTGTTTGCTTTCAATAGCTTCCTTCCCAAATTTAAAGAAGCTCAAAAGATAAAAGCCCAAAAAAAAAAAAAACACGAAAACTCCCTGTTTACTTTGAACTCAATCAAGTTCGCCGCCCGCGTATGTTTTTGTAGGGCGAACAAATTAACAGAAAAAAAAAAAAAAAAAAAATTGATTGGGAGTTTCTCAGCAGTTCGACAGAATTTCATCCCGACCGCGCCTGTGCACACACATCTGCCGTTGTATGAAATCAATTTTCATAGTTTATATTGGCGGGCGGGTATATGATCAAGACTTTCGACCCAAAAAAAAAATCTATTTTCGGCGTTGACTCGATGACGCCTGTCCATCCATATTCATTGCGATCGAACCAATCCACCGAAAATCTTGTTAATTTTGGCACTACTTGGGCAGAATGAGAAAATCGCGCGAGCCTCATCGCATGTACAAGTCGCGTACAAGGCGCTCGATCGCCGTTACATTAAGAGCTTCTGTACGCCTTCATCAGTTCGAAGACAATAAATCGGACGATCACTTCGAGGCAGGGGTAAATGAAATTGAAAATTTTCTTTTTGCTCGCTCATCATCAGCCGCGCGGCTTCCCGAACGTCCACCACGCGAATCTGAGAGGTGAATATAATCCAGCGATCCGCGAACATTCCAGTCACGAACTAAGCATGTAGATTCGATAATAATTATTCCTTAAAACGACGTCGATATTTTTAGGCTGAACCGTATTTTTTTGAAGTATTTTGCTGGTTGGTTTTTTGTTTCCGGCCACGCTGTACCTCTCCGCTCGGATCGGTGAATGGAAAGGTGATTTTATTACCCGTGCAAAAAAAATACAGGACAGGATTTGCATAAATCGAAGATTTGCTTCCACCCTATGCAAGTGGAAACCACTGTCCCATTAAATTTAATACTTTTCCGGATTATAATAAAAGAACCATTAACACGCTGACGAATGCGCTTTGAATGCTAGTGGCCTTTTACCGGGTGCGGGTACCTATATTTTATTGCAACTTACCGTTGAGCGCTATTAATATCTCTGAGGTAATCGATGCGCTTTTGCAGACCTCAGGCCGATTACAAATATAGAATCGCATGAATGCTGAATTGAATGAGTATAGTTTATGACGTTTCAGACCTCCTAAGAGGACTGCCTGGGTTCTTTTTGCTTTTCAAATTTCACGATCAGTAATAAAATAAAGTGAAATTATTTGCACTATAGATAGATGGATTTTATACGCGATATTACTAAGTAAAAAAAAAACCATAAATAATAAACAAAATCCCATTTCCATGAAGTCCTTTTTTTAAATAATCTTTTTTAATCCTTCAGTCGTTATATTCGAATTGGATATCTTGAATTTCTACAATATCAAAAATGTCCTCGTCTTGATAGCGCAGAAGAAGTGCTGCAAATTTAAAATACATGTAGTTTGTTTTAAAAAATAAACAAAAAGTAAAATTTGTAAATTAATGAAACTGCATGAAATAATAACTAACTAACTACAAAGAAATCAATGAAATTGGGGTTTGAATTTAAATACTTTACAATAATTATATTCGATAAAAGTATTTTTTTATACTTTTTTTTTAAACCTCAAATATCAAAAAATTTGAAAATCTAAACTTCTAAACTAATAAAATATAAACAGAGATATTTAGTTGGTTTATATTTAATATTAGAAACTACTGAACCGATTTAAATAATTTTTCCATTGTTGACAAGCTAACTAAATAATAACTAAATCAATATCCGAGAAAAGTTCGAAAATAAGACGGTAAATTATGTTTAATTTCATTTTTAAGCCCCACTTTCAGAATTCATAATTTGATTAAGTTTTGCTTCCTGTAGAAGAAGGATCGTACGCTAGGAACGCCAGATTATTCAGCTAGTAATATTATATATAGTGAGAACGACAGCGGAATTGTTCACTTTTTACGAAATATGACGAGCTTTTTACGAATGTATGGAAATTGTTTCATGGAAAAATTATGTGCCCCTTGATTATTATGAATTAGAGAGAGAATGGATTTTCTTTTGTTTTTATATACAGTGCAAAACGACGGCACGTGCTTCAAGAGTGAATCTTTTTAAACGATTATTTACTAAATCGTGAAACTCTCGAGAAAAAAAAGTTCTTCTTAATATTCAGAAGACTGAGTTGCATTTTCGCCCGTAAGTAATTCATTTTCGCGAGTAAATAAGGAGAATTTATTTCGTTTTCCCAAGAGTTTCACGATTTAGTAAAGAATCTTTTAAAACGACTCACTAGCGAAACTCCAAATAGCCCGACAGCTGATTAATTTTCGATTCTTTTCGATATTAATAACGAATTTTATGTATTATAGAAAAATTACTATGTATGAAAATTGCAGTCGCACTGAACTTACAAAAAAACTAATTACATTCAATTCATGTCTCAAACTCCACTATTTTCCTAAAGATTGGAAAATAGCTAAAACAATACCTGTCCATAAACCTGGTAAACCAGCTGAGGAAATTTCTAGTTATAGACCAATAATTTTACTAAGCCCCCTAGGGAAAATACTGGAGAAAATAATAAAAAATAAACTTGTAGATCATATAGAAGACAACAATATTCTGCCAAATATACAATTCGGATTCAGAAATGAGCATTCTATAACACATGCCGTAGCTAGAATAACGCAACAATAAAACGTTTTAGATGTGCAAGCTGCATTCGACACTGTTTGGCATGAAGGATTGATTCACAAAATGATTAATCACAAATTTCCTAAATACCTGATTTCTTTAATCCAAAATTACCTCAGTGATAGGTATTTTAAAGTTTATGTAGGATCGAATAGCGCCGAAGCATGTAAAATCGTAGCTGGTGTGCCCCAAGGGTCAGTACTTGGACCCATATTATATGAATTATTTACCGCAATCTACTCCTCAGCAGTAAAGTCAACAGAATTGATGTCCAATACAGAGATAGGTCTTAACACTATAGCCAAATTCTTCCATAAATGGAAGATTAAACTAAATTGTGACAAAACAAAAGCTATGCTATTTACCGTCAAACTATCTTAAAATAGATGAGATAGAAATTCCATGGTGTGAAAATGTGAAATATCTAGGAGTTACTTTAGATAAAACTCTGACTTACAAGATACATATTTCATAAACTATTCATAAGATAAATATCTTGGCCAGAATATTATACCCATTCATTAACAGAAAATCAGCCCTAAGCTTGGACAACAAACTTCTTATTTATAATGTAATTTTTCAAACCATACTTACGTATGGAGCTCCGATTTGATACAATTGTGGAACTACACATAAAAAATAAACTCCAGATTGCCCAAAATAAACTCCTTAAATTGATACTAATGGCATTTTTCTACGAGAAGATTGCATATAATGGCCGATATGGAGCTTATAGAGGCTAAGGTAAATAAATTGTCTGAAAACTTTTTTGTTAAGTGCGAATTTAACACCAACCCCCTTATCAGGCAACTTTGCTTAGCGTAGGTAGTAAAAAGTAGGTTAGGTAGTCTTAGTTTAGTTAGTATAGTATAGTGTAGCAAAGATAGGATTAATTATAGTTCACGAGGTTTTGTATAAATTTTTCCTCAAAAGGTAATTTCAATATGTAAAAATATATGTTACGATAAATGGATATAAAATAATAATAATATAAAAAAACTATGTCATCAAAAATTTAAACATATGTAGTTATATACTGAATGTTCTGTGACTCACAGCATAGATACGTAGGGTGCGATGTGTGATGCAGCATGTTTCTATAAACCCTAACTAGTAGAATGCATGCAATTAAATAAAAGCAAACATAAGAGCCTACCACTTCACGATTGTCCTTATAGGAGTGAATGTTTGTTATTTTTTAAGAGGCTACAATTCGCAGAAACCGCAGTATCACGTTCCACGCAAGATAAATTGAACCAGCCAGCAACAAGTAAATTTGCCGCGGCTGTAATAGCACTTATTCCGCGTTCGTGATGCTAATCACCAGTCATTAGCTTTCCGGAGGAATTGCTATATTTTCACACGCAAAGGTATTCATTTGATAAATGCTGTTCGGCCGCCTAATCAATGCAATGGTTGCAGTTGCGGGCCGAGGTGCTCCCGCGATATCTTAAATAAGAATCGAATCGAAGCAGTTTATCACTGTTCTATGGATCGCTGGTCGTCGTCGTCGTCCGGTGTTTCGATTCGATTCGACGGCGTGCTTCCACGAAATGAAGATTTCCAAGTCCCGGCGCTTTTCGAAAATTAATATGTACAATGCGATGGGAAGAGAAATCATTTTCGATGAAACACGCCGAACAAAATGATAAAAGTTTCCATGCGAATTGCATCCGGGCGCCGGCCGGCCGGTCTTCTTTTAAGATCCCTGAAAGATGCTGGGAATTTAACATGAAGTCGCAACCTTGAGACCTCAGATTTTGAGATTTAGGGAAGAAGCCGACGGTGATAGTGGTGGTGGTGGTGGTGGCGAAAGGTTAGGACCATCATCGAAGGCTCTTCTGCACGCATAAATTACGCCCAATCGAGCCCAGAAGAGACCCGTAAAACCCCCGTCGTCCCCTGAGCAAGCCAGGAAATCGCCGTGTAATTGCACTTGATCGCGGTGATCGTTGTGCAATAGATTGATCGATATGAAGATGCTCTTCTTGCCGCTAAGAAAGTATAATAAGGAAAAGGGCAAGACGAAATTGTTGCGGCACCACGGTGCATCATAACAATCACCGGCTTCGTTTCGTTTGGTCTCTGGTGCCCCGTCCTCGGCTGCGGCAGGTGTGGTCCCGTTTGCGTTTATCAATTGAAATTTCTTCGGGCGTTTTCTGTTTTAGAGGTGCGCACAAATGATCCAAGCGAGGACTCGGCATGGGGGCGCGTTTCCTGCGGGTCATTCTTCGGTATTTCTTTCACCTTCTCCAGCCCGAAATTATACACTAAAGATCATGCTTTTGTAACCTGAGACAGATCAAAAATTCGAGCGACTTATACACGATCACTGATCCGCAGTAAGTGCGTCGTCGTTCTTGCCATGTCACTCGGCAGTAATAATGATACCATTAAATTTGGACGTCATTCGCTGGTAGAGATCACAGCGATTCAATCTCGTCTCGTTAGGGGTTCAAAGAACTTAATAAGGCCCCACTTAGTGAATAAATTGAGCAATTTTTCGGGCTTTTATGAATGTTTACAGGTGATCCGATTGTTAAAGCTCTTTTTAGAGGTCAAACGATTCATTTGTCTAGCCTAAAAAGAGCGGATAAGATTGATTACCTACTCAATAGGCATCGTATCGAATTGTTAAAGTGATTAACGCAACGAATGTGGTAATTGTGTTGTCACTTCAAATCAAACTGCCTAAAAACTGCGAACATAATTTACAAGGTTTTTTTTTATGCTTCCATATAGCTTTGAATTTTAATTATAACTTGTTAAACTTAATTGTAGCGTTGATGACAGACCAATCAGAAATTAATTGTAAACAATTATTAAAGATTTTAAAAATAGGAACTTTAAACTAAAAAAAACTTTAAATATTCCTTTCTTTTTTGTACCAATGTAAAACGATTTAAATGATCAAACATCATCAACTATCGTTTTTATACAGAAAACATTTTCTAGTAATAGTAGTGTTTAAGATTTGGAACATTTCGTAAAAATATAAAAATTGTGAACCTCCTTAAAATCTAAATAAACGACAACTACCATTTTTAATTCCTCGGGGAGTCAGGAAACTAAATTAATAATTAGTAAATTACTCATTTAGCATAAATTATTCTTTAATGGAGTGATGACACACAGTCATTCTTAAATGATGATATATTTGCTGTCAATTGTCAAACTATTGTACTATCGGGAGAGAAAGGGAAATATATAGAATTGTGCCACTTAGTTCAGCTTATTTTTTTGGTGAAATAATTTATTTCGACGTGAACTTGGTCCGCACTGCGGCTTCTTAAATTATTTACAATTAATGCATTCACTAGAGAATTTGCTTTTGATTTTGCAAATTTTCTTCCCATAAGTAGCAATGAATGACAGTTTTTATGCCCAAAATGATTATTAGTACATGACACACAGTACCTAAATTAATAATTACAATAGTTCTATAATAGTCATTAATTTACGTAGGTATGTTGTCTGTCTATGGTACTGAATCATAAAGGAATTTTCCCAGGAGTTGCATTATTTAAGGAAATATAAGTTAGGAAAGAAACAAAGTATATAAAAGAATATTTACTTATGCGAAAACTTAAAACTTCTCATTGTTCATTTGCCTTTATGTTCGAAAGTTTGAAAAAAATTTCTATTCCACAATTTATTGGGTTACAAAAAAAAAATCTCCAAAAATATAGAAAACATCTGGTTTAAAAGAATTCTGGAAATTTCTTCGAATCGTGAAAATTCCACTAGATTAGATATATTTGCGTACATGAAATTTAAATAAAGTTTCAACAGTTCCTAAAATAGCTCAGGGTTGATTTGCAACATTCCGCGATAGAATATTTCACTTATCCCTCCGATCTGGGCGAGCGCAATAAATAATCCTAAGTGGCACGTGAATTTAAGACACAATGCAAACAAATGTGTACAGCTAAATAAACATTAAAACGCGAAAATCAGTGAATTTTACAACATTTTGGCGCACCTTTATGAAATTCTAATTTCGCCTGGCTACCTAAAAGACAGCGGTGACGCAATCGGCCTAGAATAGAGCGCGATTTAATCGTTCACGGCCATCCCGCGGTTAGTTCAAAATCAAATCGTCATGACTTATTGAGGTGAAATCATATAGAAATCGTAGAGAAAAATTTTTATATCATTAAAATGTTTATTTTCGCATTTAGCTAAACTTCTGTTTATGTGTGCCAACAGAGAGACATATGTTGGCCAACCTTTCAGAGTCGACCGGGCGGGGGGAGGGGGTAACCTAATATTTGTGAAAACAATCAAATAAGGCAAATTAAATTAGTATGAGGAAAAACTTACCCGAAGTATTCGCTGGTCAACCATAGGAGCGATTTTTACCTGAAAAGGTAATAAAATTAATCTTAGCCTGGTCGTATGCAAATTAAATGCAAATTTGTTTTCGTCTTGAGAAAATTTTATGCAAATTGTTACCGGGAATGATGTCAGGCCTTGGTTATTAATGAACGGTGATGGAACTTTAAAAAAAAAAAAAAAAAAAAATTTAAGAGAAACTTCAGAAAGTGCGAAATTGGCTGGTAATTGGCTTTTTAACCACCCGCGTGAATGACTCTTTTAAGACGACGATTATGATATGCGAAATTCGATACCTTGCATAGTGTGAGGTATATTTCTTGAAAAATTCACATAGTGACATTTAAATGTCTAAAAAAAGGACGGCAAAGCTGTAAAATCATCCAACCGACATTTATAGTCTTTTGAATATTTTTTTGGGATACTTTACAATACAAATTTATAGATTCTTTACTTTTTTTTAGCAGAGTTTTGTAGTTTATCTTTTCAAGATCATTTCTGGAAAGTTTGAAATAACCATTCGTTAAAATGCGAAAGTTTTATAAAGTGCGTTTATTTCAAAATAATATTTTTTAAGATTATTCGGATGATTAGGAAATAACTAGAGAACCGATAGATTTAAAATGTTTAAAATAATTTTTTTTATTGTTTGACCTACAGGCAGCAACGTGACTGCTAGTTTTTAATTTTGAAAAACTAGGACGTTTTTAAGTAAAATTGAATTTATAGATAAGACAAACTGCCAATCCTCGAAAAATTGCTTTTTTCTACTACATATGGAAAAATTATAGTTCTAAAATTAAAGAAAATACTTCTTTGCCATTAAAATGCTCTGGATTTCATTGATCTGCTAATCCGCCATCTTGGGGCTGTCCGCCATATTGGATTTAGAACAATATTAGATATGCTATATTCCATTGTCACTGGACTTATACAAGTGAGCAAAATTTCAAAGCTCTAGCTCCATTAGAACTAGTCGAAATTTTGATTTGCAAGTTTTGTAGCGGCCAAAACGATGTTACTATTTTTATTAAAAGCGTCATTACTCCTAAAATATATTTATTGCAATATTCTTCACTTCCAAATCATGCCTAATTTTTTATTTTGAGATTTATGAGATCTCACTTTAATATTACGAAAAAAAATTGTCTGAGTGCAGAAAGACAAATTTTTAAATAGATTTAATAGAATCAAGGAACCCCTTCACTCTGTCGACCTTTCACCACGTAATGAATGGTTTATTATGTCTTCTATAATCAGGGTTTTAAATCTTCAAAGCAATGCTTTTAAACAGAAAGACTATCAATTCATAATAGTATTCAAAAGGTTAATTGAAAAACTAATAATACTGCAAATAGCCAAGGTGAATGCATCCTCAATAAATTATCTGCGATGATATCTTCAGGTGTGCTAACAAAAAAAAGCAAATTTGTCGTCATCGCAATTCTGATGTGATAAAGCAGAAAATTAGCCGATAAGCCCTGCCAGCAAAATTGCCCTGCAACCAGGAATCTCATTAAATTCCTCAAAGCTATCAGTTGCGCAAATTTCTCGTCCGCTTATCATCTTGTGTACCGAACCGGTGCAATGTGTGCACTGCGTCGACGGTGAATTATAAATTGCCGTCAGACAAAACGTCGCTACCGTCGCATATTTCTAGCTCAAGATAGCCGCCACATCTGGAGGTATTTTGACGCCTCGGCAGGCACAGTCGCGCGGGCCCCAAAAGAATTTTATCTTTTCTCCACGACAATGACACACCGCGCACTCGGGTTGCGCAACTCCTCGCAGATTCCAATTAAAATTCACTTGAAGGAGGCTGACACTTGCGCCGAGATCTAAGAAGTAGTCTCAGCATCCTCCAAGATGTTCTTCCGTGCCCTGTGCTGGAAGATGATTTTTTTGTCGGGGCCCCACTGCGGAGGAGCACCGCGTTTCTCTTCTGGGGAGTTGTTTACCTGGCGTGTTTCTCGCTGCGCTGGCACTGGGGTTCTATTAAAAAGGTGAATTCTGTGCGGCAACTGCGCATGACAAGCACGCTCAGCGGAGCCGCAGTTAAGGTCCCTCGAAGTCCACGACCGAGTGCAGAGCATTTCCTCTTTTAGAATAAGAAATAATCCAAAAGTGGCTGATACTTTGCGGTCAACACGCTGTTTCCGCATATTTTCAACGAAAGATGGATGGGATCTGTGTCATATTAGGCCGTGCGCCGCTTATTGCCGACTTTATGCAATCAAACAGTTCCGTTGGCCGCGATCCGGCTCAGGTTGTCCCGGCCGCCGCGCGCACTTCGTGGCGCACCTTTACGAGAAGGGCTGCGAACATGGCCAGTGGACTGCTGCAGCCGCTCGATTTATGGAGAGCTCGACTTATTCGCTAATCTTAATATTGTCACCGTGAATAATTGCATTCAGTTGAATGAATTTATTTTCGTGGCTTATCCCGTGCCCGTTTCAAGGAGTACGCTATGATTTATTCATTAGAGTTTATCTACCGAGGGAGGAAAAAAAACTTCAGTACATGAAAAATTCAAAGGTTAGAAAGTAGGTTGGTCTATTTATATTATTGCATTATAAAATTTTGATTTCGATTGGTAGATTATTTAGACTCTAGAGTATTTCTTTACAAAGTAACTCAAATAGAGTCTCTATCGTCAACGCTTATATTTCTCGGCGAGCACGTGCAGCTAACTAGTCAATATGAAAACCAAAACATTTTTAGAGACTCTGTTTGTAAAAAGCAAAATTCATTGTAAAAGATGAATGATCAAAAACCACAAAGCTATATTTTTAAAAGTAACATCTCAGTCTCATGAGAAAATTTACTCTAATAATCTTTATATATGTAAAACCTGATTGTTTCTTATTTTTTAACTTTATAGTCCAGTCAGAAAACACACAAAAATTGCAAAACCTCGGAAAAAATGCCGATGGAGTTGAAAATGTATACCTTTAAATCATAATTTCTGCTGAAAATGTTATTCAAGGCCAAAGGTGCAAGAAACTGGACTATATTACTGATTTTAATATTTCTACACATAATTCTTTAAAAGTAATGGGAAAATAATAAAATTATTCTAACTATTCGAACAATTAATTTGGTTTGGCTTATTTTGTAAGCAGCAAGTGGTTCTTAAAAAGATTCTTATAAGAATAGAAAAATAAAGAATTTCATCTAGAACAATAGAAATGAAAACGCATTTTTGAAAGCTCATTTTTATGCGATGCGTTCAAATTTAAAAATGTTTTGGAATTGCATACCATTAGGCAGTTTAATTTTAAAAAAAAACCTTAGAAAAGTGAAACGTCTTTTGCATAAAGAAATAGATTTGTTCAAGTCATATAAAATTAAAAAAGATGAAGAGGCAAAATAAATAAAATTTTAAAAAAACAAATAAATGTCCAACTGATTATGAAAAACTCTCGAAAAATTTTCTAAACGCCTTTTAGACAATGAAGAGGTCGATAACACAACCTGCCATCTCATTCAATCTTGATACGCAAACAACAAGCGTTTTTCGCCGGAAGCTAAATCGAGTTCACCCAAATTAATAAATGTTGCAATCTCGAAGCTCTGATCTCTGGGAGCGTAATTGCGTCTTTTTTCATGCCGCCCGATGATGTCAATCGTAATTAAACATTCACATCACTCGCTCTCGTTCTGAAAGTTATTAAGACGCTCTACTTACGCGCCGCTTCGGCATTCATTCTTACAGCGGTGGAATATCAAAACCGTCGTCTTCAATTCAACTCTGCTGTTTACTTTCAAGCAAAAGAATTTCTCAAAACATCTGGAAATCGGCAAGGTGCCGCCTGCCTACGATCACATTCAGGTGAGCAATTTACGTTCTACACGTAGCCCGATCGGTAGCAGCAGCGCCGTTTTGATAGCTGGCCAGAGATCGCTTTGTATGTGGAAATCGGGAAATTTCCCGTAAAATTTTCCGAATCGTGTTCTGAGCCGTGATGATCAAATCATTTCGATCGAATTGCGCCGTGCTGTTGCAGTTCATTCGGCGTGTTGTTCCATCTGCTGCCGGTGCTCAGGTCGTTAAATATTTCATCAAACAGCGATCGGATGCGGGCGAACGGGAGCAATCGGTAACATGTGCTCGCGGCCACACATGATTCTAATTAGCAACCCTTCGGCACGTTGTGGCCCCAGCACGGCACGTCCATGGCACGGTTCTGTTTAGCTCTCCAGACTCCAGATTTTATGGGATTCTATGGGAGGAAGGAAGATATTCTGCAAAAGTGACCGTAGTTACGTGCGGTTCATTTTCAAGGGGCTGGCTCTTCGATGATGGTTTTCTTGTTGCGATTTCTATTCGCGGAGAAAAAGACATTTGCGCCAAGACGAGGTCGGCTTCTTGTTGTAAAAATTGATTTAGGACTCTTCGGTCTGGTGGCCTTTCAGAGGCAATAGCTATAAAATTTGATATCTTACGTGCTTCTCTCCCGGTTCTGCTCGTTCGATTGATCGACACTGATAGGTGTTCTGGCGTCGACTGTTGTTATCCAATTTTAGATTTCAATTTTCTTGTTGAAAATTACAGGAAGCCGTTTCACGGAAAGTGAATTGGCCGGTAAAAGATCCTTAAAATAGATCAAATACGAAATTCAATCTGGCATATTATTGCAATTCTTGTATTCGAAATTTTTGTCTGTTTGTTAATCAATCTCATCTAAACGACTGGTTAAATATTTTTGTTTTTTTTACTTCACAGTACTTAAGATTGTAACTTAAAACATGGACTATTAACTGAATTTAAAGTATTCTGAAAAAAAAAAAAAAAAAAAAAAAAAAAAAAGAGCGATCTAATATATTTTTGCGAGTCATTAATAGAAATTAGTTATTGAAATTTAAGGGTAAGGAAATTTTTAATAATAATTTTCCATAAAACTTTATACATTTTTTTAATGAACGAAATCATGTTTCAGCATTAAAATACTACTTTTTATATTATTTCTCTCCAATGGAATACTTTAAAATATTTCAATACATATCTTATAATGAAAGTAAAACTTTCAAATAGTCAAATAATTTCACGAAATACTATATTATGGTAGAAAAGGGGCACATATGTCCTTATGCTCCTATTTCAAAAAAACCGCCTCAATTATTCTTGTTAAGTACACGGTCTCAAAATGTTGGATCCAAAATAATGCATAAGAATTTCTAAGATCAGTGATTTAATTCTAGATTTGAACCCAGATTAAGGAACCACTTAAACCCTAGTTTATTGGATAGGTAAAAGAAAAGTGCCGTAGTTGGGATAAAACCTACAAGATCTTAAACTGATCTTAATACTAGCTTGAAATAATGCACAGTATGACTTTATGGTAGATCTATCTCTAGTAGTATCTTTCTTTTTAATTATTTAGCTAGTTAGTTTGTTCTCGCTACTTTTTTATGAATTTTTGCCAATTAAAATCTTTCCTCCTGAACTTGATACGCTAAAGATTTGTTTTTATGCATTACTATAACCAATGATTTATTTTATTATTATTATTAAAATAATGGGTTTTATTTTGTTCATTCGATAGGAGAAAAGATCGCAATTTTAATTAAGTAAACAGAAGATCGTTTTCGTTTCGTTTTCTCCCACTGATTAACGAGAATAACTCCCTGATCCCTGAGCCAGCCGATGGCTTTATTATCAAATTTAATAGTTTTCCATCTAGGGCGAGGCGTTTACTTTCTTCAAAAGCGCTAAATGCACCTCTAACTGCCTCTCCGGAGCCGAAGCCCGAGCAGAATCGCTGAAGGCAGACTGTTTCACGGTTGATCGAGATGGCAATTAATAGTTTCGAGATCGTACGTCGGGGAAATTGTTAATCAACCGTGACAAGTATCGTCTATCGATAACGATCCTCTGTTTGCTTTCAATTCGACGAGTGCCTGCCCACGGACACTGGCGACGGATCAGACCACTTTCAGTGGAATTTCGATCGCGGCCAGATCACAGCCACCACCGCACACCGTCTCGTCACATCGGACGTCTTGCAAGATTTGTTTGCACATCAAATAATCATCGAAAATGTCACCTGGCGTGCAAGTATCATTAGAAATTTCCACTCTTCCCCCAAGACGACGTAGAAATTGGAAGAAATAATAGTGGCCCGCAGGCACGCACAGCCCCCTGCGTGCACCGGCTAAATTGACATGGAGCCAGACACACGTAAGACACGATCAGTTAGCGTACGAACATTATTTATGACCCTTCTAAGCGTTCCCAGACGGTTGGTGCCGGGTAAAACTAGAACCCATTTGCATATCTTGATTCCGAGTCGATTACGTCCGTCGGCTGGATCGGCGAAGAAACAATCGAAATGTTGAAATAGGTAATTACAAATTGCCGACATGTTAATTGATAGATATACAATCTGACGGAGCGACCGCAAGGATCCGAAGCTCTCTATTGAATTAGAAATGGACACCGGACCGCGGTAGTTGCAGTGTTCGCCGGTAGTAATTGCCAACAAATTGATTCCCACTCAACGGCCTCCCGGCTAATTTCTATACTTAAGGGGGCATTTCGCCCGTAATTATCTACAGAGCAATTCGCAGCTACCGAGAGCGGATGTTTTTCCAATTGAAACATTGAAGGGAACCTCTCATCTCATCAATTATTGGCACCACGCAATTGTGCTGTTTTTTTTAAAACCAGTCAGAAGCACTTGTGGGCTCCTTAAGGAGCCGCTTAAGTTAGGGTCTGACCAGCGATATTGTGGGACCTAATCGCTGAGCTCCAAGCTATTAAATTGCCAAATTAAGAGAGAAGTTATGTCATCACGATAAGATAATTTCCTTTCAGACATCACTCAATAGCATTCAATACTTAATAGCTTCGGGCTCCAACTGCCTTTTATGTAGATACCTTTCATTTCCTCAAAATTGAAAACCGTGTAGTAAGAAACATTCAAAAAACGTTTAGCGTCTATCATTTGGATATATCAATTGCCTTAAGAAAAATATATGAAATTATAATATAACTGACAAGAAAAATATCTATTAGTAATATACAAAATGTTAAATTCTTTACTGAACAAAGAAAATGCTTCATTCTTCGTAATTTAAAACAATTCCTATTAAAAAATTGCTACAAAAACAAAAAAACAAGATTCCTCAATAGATAGTAAAACAAGTTTTTACTTTTATGTTGAATAAATCGAAATAATTGTTTTTTAAACTTTGGGGAAATTCCGAAAGTTTACCATTTTTATCATAACACAAAGATACCTATCGGACTAATGTAGCAAGCTAATTGGAAAAAAAAACCATAAAAGCTCAACATTATTCGGGGTAAATTGAACTTTATCATGTTTATCGCAAAGATAGAGACTGCTATTTCAGAATGTACTATTTAATAAAATTCAATATTGAAAATGTAACTAATTTATTTATTTAGTTATTAAGAGTAAGATTTAACGTAGTATATACATATTATATGTACAATAGGATTAATTACTTTATTGCTAGAAACTATAATTCATTCAACTGCAATATTTTTAATTAGTAAATGCTGACATTTTTATTGTATAAGTATATAGAACTCGGGTGAAAGAAATTTTGGAAGTAGAAGTAAAAGATGATGTTAACAAAACGCTGTGATTACTACAAATGTCAATGTAAGATGCCACAAATTATAGGGAATGTCAATAGAGGTTCTACCTACCGAACAACAAAAATATTATTACAATCGGACAACAGATGACACTGTGCGGTCAAAAGTCCCCTTTCTTTTTGATCATGGTAGTATACTAAACCATCGTGCCAAATCGAATCCAAAGCTACTTGCACATCTAGCAACACAAGATCAGTGGAATTCTTTAATGTTAAATTATTTTTGACATGCTGAGTAAATGTAACTAATAAATACATTATAAATTAAATAGTTCAATTAGAATGTTAAATGTTTAGTTAAAATACCAAAATAGCATATTATATTATTTCATGACTAATTTTACACGGGTTATTTATTTCAAAATGCGAATGTGACTCAAAGAAAGCAGATAAAAGTTTCACTGGGGCAACTGATAACATGAAAAAATGATCTCATTGCTCATCTCTCTTGCTTTATTTTCAGCCGTGATCTTCTGATGTGCTTTGATTTTGCTTTGAAAAACAATAGAATCATTCAATTTGCGCACCAAAATATGTAATAAAAATTTTTTAAATTGTATAACTTCTGTAATAAAAATAAAGTTAGAAACTAAAACCCCATTACGACTCTAAATGATTTTTAAAAAAGTTTTAAACAATACTTCACTATCTTTATATTAAAATTATTCAAAATCATTTGCAGTTTCCTACTACATTTATTAGTGAAATAAATATCAGTAATTGTATAGCCGCAGTCACATGTTATCATTCGTTACTTAGTATTTGCTTGATATACAAAAATTGAAAATTGTATTATAATCAATTAATATTCAAAATCAGTTTGTCACCAAGGAATGGTACATTTCTTTACATATAAATTTTATGGTATGTATATTCTTGAAATCTAAATTTATATGTTACGTATGTACATAGAGCATCTATAATTTCTCGTGAAAGACATCGTTACCTGTCCACTCCCCTTAGATTAAGAAGAGCCTCTGCTTGTGTGGCAGCCCAGTAACACTGCAATCAACTCGTTCGCCATTTCCTGCAATTATGCCCTGCGAATGGTTAGCTCTGGTAATAAAATTACACAAAGTACCAAGCAAGCAATTAATTACGAGGAAATATAAAGTCATAAAGTTGATTTGACTGATGCTAATCAATTACAAATAAAAACGTGCTCATTGGCCACGAAATTGGCAATATTGCAGTGAGTTTGTGGCGCGTGGTTTTAGGTGAAAAATGTTTCCGAAATGTTTGGCGGTAGTTATTTTAGTGAATACTTTGATTTCGAATATTTCATCAGTGAAAGAGGTTTGTATTACTTTAAAAGGAAACATTTTAATTAATTAATACAGCTTTAGATGTGGTTTCATTTTGTGAATATATTAAAATCTAAAAGAATTCTGAAATCAATCAACATAAATAATTCTGATTTTTTAAAAGTATAAAAGTTTGATATGTTTTTTTTGGAATATTTGTGGTAGTTTGTTAATAATTTTGTTTATCGTTTCAGAAACCCAACTTACGATTCGACCGGCTAGAACATTTAGTAGATAAAAATTTTATTACAATAAATTCGTCCATCGCAGAGGGAAAATACATCAACGTCGACTTCCAGACTCATTATCGATTAACAGATTTTGAAGTGTCGGTGAAAATAATTTTACTGAGATTTGTAGGAAATAGAAATGTTGTTTTAATGGACAAAATGTTTGACTATTGTAAGAAAGAGGACAACATACCGAATGAGCAACTGTGGAAGATTTTAAATAAAGCCCTAATCACCAGCGGGAATTTTAGCATCACTTGCCCTTTTGAAGAAGGAACCTATCACTTAGATAATTTTACACCACTGTCCGAATTCGAATTGCCCAAGTATTCACCACTTTGCCAGTTTAAAACTATCTTCACTTTACATGAACGAAATATTTTTGGTGATTTAAAGAAAATTGTGAGATTTAATGTTTTTGGAAGAATTCAGAAATAAATTACTTATTATGTGTTTATTTCGTTCAAATAAAGAAAATTAAATTTATTAGTTTTTAGTTTTTAAATTTATTTGGTACTATGTCTTTTATATTATCAAAAACCAGCTTTAAAAATCTAAAACAGCTAAATTAAAGTCATAGAACCATCAAAGCAGTGTTGTAATTTTTTTCGGGATACTTCTACTGCAATTTTATATAAAAATTGAAAATACAGACAAAATTTAACCTCCTGCAACCAATAGAGATAGAAAAGGTTAAAGCCATTCTGGCTATTCTCTAAGCTCAAAATACCGCTTCGGGGACACCGTTTTGAATCGACTGATGAGATAAAAGAAAAATCGAAGAAAGAAATGAAGGCCACTACAATAATCGAGTTTCTGACGTGTTTCGAGGATTGGAAAAATCGCTAGCATAGGTGTATTGTATCGAGCGGGAACTACTTTGAAGGGGATGATATAGACTTGGAAGAATAAATAAAAAATTTCAAAGTTATATACAAATTGGCTTTACTTTTTGATCACAGTAGTAATTAATAATATTACGAGTATATTTACATGTAGGATCCCTTATACCAAATATTATTTGTCTGGGGAGCACAACATTTAATATACTTTTATTTTTTTAAATTTGTTATTTAACTTATAAGAATTTCAGAAAATAAATCATCAGAGCTTAAATTCTAATGCCTAGGCAGCTCAGAATTAGGTCAATGTTTCCAGAAACATGTAACAACATGTAAAGCTTTTAGATTTCGACTAGTTCTAGGAAAATTTGTTAATTTGTAGTTGAACACTGCAACTTGTTTACATATATTCAAAAATCTATCGTTACAACTCTGGATTTGAAAATTGCAAAAAGTTACAATTATTTACAGATCTAGATATAGAAAAATCAAATAAAAAAAATCGTAAAATAATTCGCAACGTAACACGAATGATCAAGTAATAAGCTTACGTCTTTCGCACCATCGACAACTGAGGTGTTAACGAAGCGCTTAAAGAGGTGAGCAGTCTCGGTGATATAATTCTTCCCAGGTAATCTGGAATTCCATCAAGAATAAAATACGTGAGGCTCAGAACGCTGTCGCTCGCAGTCGGTAGATATTTGCTAGAAATTGCGCGGAGGGGGGGGACTGCGAACAGAGCCGCATGTTAAGACACCGAGGACAGTTGGGAGAACTGTTAGAGGAATTGCGCGGCATTTCCATAAAAGGGCACCACGAAGTTAACTGGCCTCCATGCTCCCCATGGTCAATAGTTTCATTTCAGCGGTTCACTGTCGTCGTTCCACAAACGACGGGAATAGAATACCAACAGAAAAGTAGAAGCTGCAGCGGCAGAATCTTAAATCTAGCATCAGTTGGAGACCAGTGGTACAAATATTTTCAAAGGTCGATGATAGCACAGTCGACGTCGCATCATTAGGGCAGGTTTCGACAGCGGAAGTCTCGCGATGACTTCTGATATCACATCGAGTCGCTTTAATTACACCTTTGGGAGCTGTCCGGGGGGATTAAAAAAAAAAACCAAAAACCCGGGGACTGGGCAAATCTTAGCTCCATGTTATCTCCTGATGACCATCGTGCGTTGCATAATTAAAGCCAATCCGGACGGAGCCGTGATGCTGAGCTGAGCTGAGTTTATCTGCCCGGACTGATAAGCGGGCCTCATTTCTCGATGACTGGGCAGACATGGGAGCGCCTAGTACAAGACATTCATTTGCGGTCATCGACTATTAAAACAGGTACGAGATAGATAGCTACCTTTTGACTTATACGAACTCAGGTGTACGACGACGACCGATCAACAAGGATATTGGGGACTTGGGCAAGTTCAAGTTTTCTGCATGCATTATGCTCTCGACTAAGGTTTTTGTGCTGCCAATTCCCTGGAAAGCACTGTACATATGCTGTAAGCCTCTAAGCACTAGGGCTCCGCTATTGAGGATGAGAACAAACCTATCTAGAGCGCTTGTTTTTTTCCTAGTTCTCAATCAGTTCAGATACCTCTGAACTAATTACATAATTCAGTATCTACCGAGCTATGGACTATGATAAAAAAAAAAAAGGGATCCTATCAAGCCAATAAATTACAACTTTTCTAGGACGGCTGCAATTAACCCTCAGCTCTTAATCATAATTTACCTGACCTTAAAGTGCTCCATTTCTTCTTAAAGGTAAATTCCTCTTGAGATGTCTCAATTTCGCCGGCTGCATATAAGTTCATATAAAAGGAATGCCAGAAATAGGTGCTCGTGTCCAGCGCATTTGCCCGGAGCCGCATTTGAAATATGAGGCGCAATAAATAACTCGGTGAGGATTCTTATGGTATTTTATAAATACGACGTTAACATGACCGCAGATAATAAAAGACCTCACAAATGACATGCACCAGAACGATTCATTTGTTGTGACGCGGCTGCAAGACGTCGACTGTTGGGCACATTGAGACGTTTCACTTCAAAGAGAAGAATACTCTTCGGCGGACGGGGGTCACTTAGAGACATTTTGCATACTATTATCATTTAATGATCCGCCGGATCTGTTTAAAGTAGCAACCGACACCGGCCGACAGCGTGAAGAAGCTTCATTGCATTTTAATTAAATTTGATTTGTGGGACTTTGTTTAAATATTTCTTTTTTTTTTTTTTGGAATTTTTGTTAATTAACACCTGCTTAGTGCTTATGTTAATTAGTTGTTATTCCAGTCCATAGAAGAATATCTACACAAAGAAAAAAAATTTTTCTTACTATTATTAGGATAATTTTATAACACACAGGTGTGAAATAACGTTGAATATAAGCAGATAAACTTCTTATTACTTATTTGTTTTAATAATATCAGCTTTCTTCTGAATATTATTGTCTCTTATTAAAAAATTCATCATGAGTATATATGTCTAAAAGTAACTTAAAATTTACTTTTCATATTTTGGCACGATGTGTTTGTATATTCAAAATAATTGATCAATACTCAAGAGTTCCAGAGAATTTACACGGACGCTGTTTTCGAGAATTTCAAGATAATATTTACATATTGAATTGGATTTTATCTGCTTTTCTAGCCAGAAAGCTAGTAAGCTAACACAGTTGTGTGTAAAAGTTTAAAATCACTTCATTTTTTCATATCATTGTTAACTTCGCCTTTTTTCTAGTATATATTTCTAATGATGAGTTTATATTTTTGCATTAAGGACTCTCCTGACTTTTAAATTAAAAAAAACATGTTTCCAAAATAATAGATCGCCTTATTAGGAAACTTATGTTCTATAACATTTAAGAAGAAGATTATAAATAGGATTTTTTTCTTAGATTATTGTATTTTGTAGCATTTATAATTTTTTTTATTATTGTACTTTTTTGTAGTTTTTAGGTTACAATTATATTCGATTTAGAATTTTTTGTTTTTCTGTAAGTTTCGTAGCTTTGTAATTTTTGAATTTTTTTCCTGTTTTTGTAGTTTTTAGCTTAGATTTAAGATTTTTTGTATGTTAGTTCGAAATACACGGTTTATTATTATTTTGGCTTGAATTTAGGATTTGTTTTATTGATATTTTATATTTTTTTCATAGGGATTACTTTGTTTTTGAGCAAGTGGTTTTGTTTCTGGGTTAAAATTTATTGAATTTCCTAAAAACGATTCTGAAAAGTATTTTCAGAGTCACATTTGTTTAGAAATAATCTCTTAAAATAATATAAAAATGAGAAACGCTCTTATATTTGCAGCAAGCATTTCGGAAGGAGAAATCTTTCGGTAAAAAGAAATTAAAATCGCAAATACGAAATTGTTTTAAAGGGAAAAAATAACTTTGAATTAAAATCGGCCCTTCAATCCGAATAGTAAAAGAAAAGCGCATAGCAAATAGTGTGGCAATCATGCGAATCTCTTTCAAGCAAAAACTGTCTTTGAAATTTCAGTAGTTCTCATTGAGCCATCAATAAAATTGGAAGAAAAATCAATTTTACTGATAAAGGCACATTCCAATTTTACCAAAATAGTCAAATAGACGTCTTCCTAACGAGGAATTTACTCTTTCTGCTATTTATGGAATGGAAAATAATTTTAAGAAGACAATGCTAGTCCTCACACTACGATAAATTAGCTTCAAGAAAATAATACTAACGTCAAGATTATTGAAAATGTATGGACGGTTTTTTGGAGGAAAATAGTATTCAAAAGAATGCCACAAAATATTTCTTTTCTTGATGAGAAATAGACAAATTCTAAACCAGACCTCTCCACAGTCTCCTGTTAATTCGCTGCCTCGCCAAAGTCAACATTCTGCAAAGGATAAAGGTTATTATTTAAAGGCTAAGGTGAAAAACACGTAATGATTTTAAACTTTTATACGTGTATTCATTAACAGAAAGATCTCAGAAAAAAAAAATGAATTTAACGGCGCGACATAAAAATATAAAGTGTTTTAAAATTTTTGTACATAAACGTATAATTTTTGTTAATTCCAACAAAAAACTATTAAATGGATTTTTTGAAAATTATAAGATAATAGACCCAAAAATCAGTCAATTTGAATTTGTACATCACACTAAAATTTGTGATTTCCTTCCTTCCTTCCTTAGATCGTTCAAATGTCCATCAATTTTGGTCTAATCGTTTTTCGAAAATGTTATATTATTTTTAGTATAAAAAGCTGTACTCCAAAATTTCATAACGTCCACTGCTTGGAGAATTGTAATTAACATTTCTTATCTTCATCTCAAACTCAATTTTTTTTTTCTCTACATAAGCTGTAACACCTGCTCTAATTTTCGTAATGTAAAAAGTAATTTCCTCTAGAGATCAAAAACCAATAAAAGTATCTCCGCCCCTATGGGATCGGCGGGAAATATAAATAATTTAATTAAACCTACAACCGCAGTGCAAACATCTGATCTTATCGCTCGCTAGCGGCTGCAGGATCTCATTGGGGCTGTATGTAGAAACGAGGCTACTGCGGCACCGGAGCCCCACTCGATGCTAACTCGAATTGATGAGGCTCCCGGTGACGCGGCTTCCTCTCCTTAATCAACTCAACTATTATTCGATCGGGTTTTAATCAAATTGGAAATCGGTTGACCACTCCCCTCGCGCTCAGGCCGGCCAGCGGCAGATTGACGAGCGGGCGGCGCAGGCGCAGTGGGATCCACTCCAGGACAATGGGATTAAGTGGTGCAACGAGAAAAATCAACTTACCGTTCTGGTCGAGTCGACGTCGACCACCGCGTAATCGACGATATCGTCGGCGGGGTCATCGGTGCTGGACGTGCTCGCGAGGGAATTGCACGCGCCGCCGCCGCGGCTGTACCTCTTCCTGAGCGTCGCCGGCCGGTATGACGAGGGCTCGGACGGCGCGCTCCTGTCGCTGGAATCGCTTGCACGCGAGCTACGATCCGTTGTCGAGGTGGCGGGCTCCCTCCTCCTCCGGAAGTCAGGTACATCGTCTTTGGTCAGTTCATTTTCCTTAATCACTAGAGCTCCGCTGTCCGGCCGATGGACGTCGACGACCACATGACTGGGCTTATCCGCCGTCGCGACGTCCAGCTGGCTGTTGATCGAGCTCGTGGTGCTTTTTATCGAGCTCGATTCGACGATGTGCAGCTTGACGCTCTCGTGACTTAGTGCATTATTGTTTTGGTCGTCGTGACTCTCCTCGGCCTTTTCTACGGCTAGGACGGTCCCATTTTCGGGGAGCGTTCTCTTGTCAAGGGATTTCGCCCGTCTTCGGTGCTTTCTGTGGTCCTCGCTGGCCAGCTTCCCATTTCGCGTACTATTAGTATAATTGCATTCGCTATCTGTTAGGTGAGCATCGTTCGAGTGTCGACCGCGCGATCCGAGCTTCTCCACGCATCGATGGACCGCCGGGAACGCCAGCTCCTCCTTGGCCTTGAGCCATTTTTGGAAGATGATAAAGGATGTGTCGTGGTATCTTATACTCGGCTGGAAATTGGGTTAAAACAAGGATTCGATTTAACAAAACAAACAACACTTAGGCAACTTAGTTACTCTAGGCTCTAGGGGTGCTTGATCTGTATCAGAAAAGTTGCAGAGGAAAGTTATTTAGAGATAGACTTGCTTGCAGGATGTTGTTGATCTTAGTTACGATGTGCTTGTGGGAAGGATTCATGCCAAAATTCACATGCTTTTTAATTATAGTAGAATATATACGATTGTAGAAAAATTAATAATAATACACATGCCACAAGATTTTTAAACCAAGTCAACAAATTTCATAATCAAGATAAAGTTAACGATATAACAAAACATTTAAAAACACTCAGTTTCATGCTACTTTTATTTTTATAATTTTGCTCCCCATCTTCGTTTATTATATTTTACTTCGTATCATTTTTATATACGTTTTTATATATTCATCCAGCTAATCAGATGCTAATAAGTAAATCAAAATAGTGTTTGTATAAGAATAAATGAAAAACTACAATATTTATTATATTGTTTGCATTCAAAATCGAGTTATAATACACTACATAAAAAGTACGCCTATCCCTTAATTTTTTTTTACTCTCAGACCATCAGTCTAAGCTTTAAATAAATCAGTACTGGCCCTTATCACCAACAAAATAAACTCGTCTAAGAGTAACATTTTAAAGATGATAATCAACAGCTAAGCAAATTTTAACCAAGTATGTGATGTCGTCAATGCATAAAATAATTAAAAGCGGGCCCAGATGAGTACCCTGCGGTACACCTGATGTAGTAAATATTTTCCTAGAAGTTTCCCTCCGAAAAGTTACCCGATAAGTCCTGTTCTACAGATATGAGAATATCAAATTGACAAGCAATGAAGAGAAATTCAAACTTTCTAGTCTGAGTATTATAATCGAATACACAAAAGTTTGGGGTGATAGTTACAGACCTCATTCTTGCTACCCGTTTTGTGGATTGGAATAATAAAGGCACATTACTTAATGTAAACGTGTTCAACATCGTCCAACACGTACACTTTTAGGTTAGAATCTCTCGAAAACATCACGTTATAGAGCAATTCTGAGGTCGAATTTGGATTCAGCGCATTAAAACCTTTGGAAAAGTCTAATCTGGTTTCTGGTTTAAAATTTTGTCAGCCTGTGTTATCTTATTTTCTAAAAACTAGTTTCCCAAAAGTTCAGCAAACTGCATATTAAAAAAAATAAAGTTGATAAATCTATGCTATTATTATTATCTTTGTATCATTACACCTACAGAATAGTATGTAGTAGAAAAAAGCTACATCGCCCACGGAATAACAATTTTAAAAGGCATTCTATATAAAAACATTAATTAGTCAACAGCCGGAGTGTGCAAAATTAAATATCGTATTCGCCACATAGATTTTAATCAAAAATTTTGAAAAATCATTCTCCTATTTAGCAAAGCAATCAATCCCCCCCTTGACCTTGAGGCACCCTATAAATAGGAGTGTTAAATAGTGTCATATATCACTCAATCTAAATTAAGTTTGACAAGAACATTTAGAGAAGTTGAATGGCACTAACACCCAACAGATTTATCAATTTAAAAGACGCCTTAAGCCACACCACATCAACTGTGCAAAATCTTAAATGCGTCTTAAGCTATCATTCATATGTAAATTAGTATTAGCTTAACTGTGTGGAATGCAGCACAACAAACAAAAAAAACTTTATTTTTGTTAGAGGCCTACATCATCGCGAAAGAACTTTACAATTTGCAAAAAGAAAGAAAATAATCAAATCACGACCTTTTAAAAGAGAATCTGCAACACCAATTGACTGGTTGTCTGGTGTGTGAGCGTCTTAAGGAGCAAAAAACCTTCTGAATTCCGGTTGCCGTTTTGCATAATCAGGCCAAGCGGTGGAATTAAGTGCAGCAAATTCAGTTGTCGGAGCTTTATAAATTTATGAGGGCACAGAGATCATCATCGCCACCACCACCACCAGCACGATCATGATCGGTGCGGGGCGGCTCTTTAATTGATCGCGGACTTATGTAACACTCGCAGCCTCCTAATGGGATGTCAGCACATGAGTGATACGAAGAAGAACGTCTCCAAGACACTGCTTCATCTTTATCAGCGTGCGCCTGGGGGAGACAGCTTCGCGTTTCGCTGGAAACTAGGCCAACTGCTCGAAATTAGTCTTCTAAGGCCTCGAGGAGGAGCTCGGCAGCACGCTTGGGCCTGGATTTAGCTGCGGTAGTGTCATAGATAAAAATCTTTAGTTTGTACAAAGTCCTCCCCGGCCGGCCGGCGGCTGTTTGTTGAGCATGAAGCAATGCGTTCCCACCGCAATAAATCAAATCCGAAACAATGCCGCGCTGCGACGACGACGACGACAACGACGACAACGACGCTACCAATTAAAAAGTGGCGAAAATCGTCCCAGCACCTTAATAAGGCAAATAGCTCCACGCTGGACAAGCCAGGGACCTTGGATTAAATTGGCCGAGATGCAATTTGATTTAGCATCAACAGATGTGGATTGACGTGGGACACCACATCAATGGCACTTGCAGTACCTCGCCAAAAATGTAGAACCACTAAAAAAATTATCAAGGTGCTAACATCGAAGTAACATAAATAATTGATGTTGTCAAAAAAATAGTATACCCTCCTATAACACGTGTTCATACAACACGGATACGTATAACATCGCCGGCAAAATTATGACCGTGTTCGTATAAAACGCTAAAAGAGACTTGTATAACAAGATAAGAGAATGAGACAGAAATACCGATTTTATTACATGTTAACTCCAATAATTAATATAACTTTTGGCTGGTAAAAATAAACTTAATTTGTGTTTCTCAAATTTCGGAGGAACTCCAGTTTTAGAGGAGATCGTCTCAATTCTTTACTTGTTTTCAGTTTGTTTCTAAGCCTGATTATTAAAGAAAGTTTGGTCTGTGAATGGCTCATGTCTTTGTATAATCTAAGTGACTCGTACAATACGGATTCATATAACGAAGGTATCTACGTAAAGACCCCCTTACTCATATTCTACTATTATTGCAAAATCGACAATTGGTTGTAACCATACAACACTTCAAATTATGGTTACAGCTTGATTTGAACAACGCGAATGGTACACCAAAAATAATAAATTTAGAACGTTATTAAATATACTATATTGCATTGTCACCGGGCTTATACACGTGTGCAAAAATTTAAAGCTCTAGCTTAATTAGAACTAGTCGAAATTTTGATTGCAAAATTTGCCCCTAACAAAAAAAAAATGAGTTAATAAAAGCTTTATAAAAATAGGATGCATTTTATGAAATGCTGTTTGCATGTGACACACATAAAACAGAAATCTTCTTCTTGGCATTGTATGGAACAACTTACGCCATCTATTAGATGCAACTGAAGTTAATGATAGAAGTTCTTGAATAAAGATAAAACTCGTTCTACTCTTCCGGCGCCGTACTCTAACATAAATCTCGAGTTATTTTTCGCCAAAGCAGTGATTTGGGAGCAAAAATTATGATCACCAGTTCACAGAACGCCCTGTCGCTTAGAGCAGCTCTAAATTTAAATTTTCTGAATACGAAGAAGAAGAAAAAAAAAAAACATATATTTTGATCTGTGAATCTAAATCGACTCTGACGTTCCTTGGACTTGATAATCGCCAGTCCCGGCCCGGATTTAACCCTGACATCACCGGGATAGAATAGGATAGGACAGTGCCTCGCGAACGGAGGGGCCACAGCGAAGAGGCACAAATTGAATAATGGCCTTATCGCAGATCAACCTTCAAATTGAGTAATTTATCAATCTATCTGCTGGCCGCGCTGGTTCGTTCACCTACCTCTTCGCCCCGCAGTCATGAATGGGAGTGTTTGCAAAACTGATTCTGGAGCTCCAATTTACCCGTCGTCCGTCCGTCAGGGCCGACTTCTGCCCCTTCTGCGCGGAATCATGATCAACACGCGCCCCCCAAGTGCGTGTTGAGCTCGATCTGGTCCGGCAAAATTTTGATTGCTTCGGTACAGAGGTCCACAGCTGTTGTGGCAAAAAAAAGAAAAGTATCTGGTCATACACATGCTAATGGATTTATTTGTTTTCCCAGTTTTTGCGCCTTTTATTTGCCCGAGACAGAAGAGAAGATTTCAATTTGAAAAAACCAATGTATTTTTAGATCTGTGCCCGAAAAACAGAGGGCCCCCAGCTTCACGGCTGTCAACATTAAGGCACTTTTTTATACATAAAAATATATAGAAGCGTTAATTAAGATGTGATGGGAAGGGAATTAGCTGATTTCAACAGTAAAAAATTCCAACAGATCATCTAAAGTATTAAGACCGACCGTAAAAGACGTTAAAAATGGTGTGGATAATACGAAAAAAAGTCGCGGAAGTATATATTTAAATTTTGGACTAAATAAGTAAAAGACGACAATCATATATCAGAATTTGTAGGTCAACATATGTGTTGACCAATTTAATCTCACTATAATAAAAAGATTAGTTATATATTATATAGTATATGTCCAAAAAAGAAATGAATAGTCTTCCAGAGCAACTCAATTTTGTAAAATGTTCAAAAACTTAAGGGGCACCATTAGTACGAAATTTTGAAAATATCGATTTTATAGTCTATACCTTTTAAAATAACGTACTAAAATTTTAAGTGCATATCTCAAATAGTTTTTGAGTTACAACCATCTGAAAAGCATCTGCTCAGCGTATCGAGGTATTGAGAAATGTGTGAATTAAACTTCAAACGCTTTTTTCTCGAAATTGCATTTTTAAATTTGCTACAGTTATAACTCGAAGACAAACCATCCGATCGATTTGATTCTTATTGCAGCTTATTTTATATATGTTTCTGCATACCATGAACCTTCAGTTTGCCGATCGAATAAAAAATGTAATTTTGGAAGACCAAAAAATATCAAATTTTCGCGCCAAATTTTAAATATAAAAATTTTTTTTTTCGATCGAGGGTCATGGTACGGGCAATACCTTCTAGTTTAATAAAATTTTTGTTTTTTTGATTTCAGACACTGTGAAGGTCGCTAACGCTGCAACAATGGAGGATTTTTTTTTTTTTTTTGTTGAGATTGTGAATAACTCGCTGAATTTTCAATTTTTTGGACCAACAATTTTATCATGTATTTATTATACATCCATAAATATATCCTTAAAACATTAAAATATTCCATGCAGTAGTTTTCTTTAAAAAAATTCCCAAAAATCACCTTTTTTAAAGGCAATTCGGCAGTTCTGCAATTAACTATATTTAAAAGAAGATGGATTCACGATTTTTAACATCCAGAAATAGACAAAAATATATTTTCGATTTCTGACCGGTTAAAATTCGATATTTTCCGATAGTTTTAATTGGTAAAAGAAAAAAACAAATTTTCGTTTTGCCATTCAACTTGCGTAAGCAATTAGCAGTGCAAGTGTCTCGCTTTAAATATTGTTCACGCTGCATTTAAGCTTCATTTGCAATTCGATCATGCGCGAAAAAATGCATTTGGCATTTCTATTGGATGATTATAATACATAAAAAAGCAACTAGAAAAATTAGACATGTGTTCTGTGACACCATGAGCTGAAATGTTATCTATATGCATACGTAACAAACAATTATTTTAAAAATATTGTACAGAAGAATGCATTGTTTATTATTATTATTATTAATATACATACTTCACATTTCCTCCTTAGGAGTATACCAACTTTTTTGAATCTTTAACTTTTTTAAAAAGAGACTTTACAGGCTGCAATATTTACTTTTAACAAAAACACGAAGAACGCGATAAATCAATGTTTGAAATCAAAGCAAAGTAGCAGCAATAATCAATATTTACAGTGAATACCTTCAAATCTGTTCATGAATTCAAATCACAGTCGAACAATTGAAAAGGGAACGACACTTCAAAGACAGACGTTTGGAGCGCGTTCAGTTCGCATGCATAATTTTCTGCAAAACTAAAATCATCATCATCACTTCGCGCCAAACAAATATCCCAAGAGTTCCACAAGGAAAAAAGGTTAAGAAGCTATTAGTTGGCGGTAAAAATTAAAAAAATTGTCCCCCATTTGCATACCATTAGCGCTTTTAATTCCATCCGCATTCTTGCAATCAAGACGAAAAGTTAGTCGGCTTGTCTCTTCTTAAGACAAAAGAGGAACTTCTAATTAATCCAGCCTCTAAACAAAGCGAAACGAACACTTCCATGCCTACTATGATTTCGCTCGCATTCCCCACAGATTGTCAAGATCAACATCCGCCCCCGCGCTTCAAGAAGCAAGATTGCCTTGACAGTGCACCTATAAGTTTCTGCGAGTTACATAAAAGAAGCCTGTCGCTCAGACGTTTTCAATTACAATGCAAGATAAATAATTGCAATCCAATTGGGAGGTAAATTAATAATTGTACAGCGGTCAAATAGACTGCAGATTAATGAATGAATTGAACAATATATATTTTTGAGACTGTATAAGCAAGGATTACAGGGTGATTCGTAACGATGTATTTTGCCAATCGATTCTATGGATATCTCCCGGCAACCACCTATAAAATGCGTTGTTGGGGAGCTACGGGATACTTTTTTCATTCAACACCTTGTAACTTTCTTAACAAACACCCTATGAACCTCTTTAAGGTATCAATTCGTAGAGAACTCTTGATGGGAGGGGGTTAGAGAATTAATTAAATATTCATTAGATCGAAGAAAGAGTTCTCTATCAATTGATGCCTTAGAGAGGTTTGTAGCGTGTATGTTAAGAAAGTTACAGGGTGTTGAATGAATAAAGTATTCATACACATAAATCTGCCCTTAGCTCCTAAAAAACTACGCATTTTAGAGTGGGGCAAACAAACAAACATTGCGATTACATAGAATTGATTGGTCGAATACATCGTTACAAATTACCCTGTATAAACGAGAATGAATAGAAGATATGTGTTAGGAAATTAACACAAAATTTGCAACTTTTCTGACACGAAACAAGCAACAAGCCCATACAATTTTTAAGATTAAACCCGATTTGTGCGTCTGTCTTACCATGTGATATTCTCTCACGAGATAATCCTTTGGCAGACCCATTGATCACCTGAGACACCTATATGACCATCATTCGCACTCGCCAGGTGGTCTTGTGTGATTCGATCACTTCACAGCACTGCCATAAATCACTAAAATGCCGCGATCACAGGATGATCCACAAAAACAAAAGAATTCGTCGTTACGGCGCGACAAAACGTAGACACACCCGCGAAGATGATGGCACTTGTCGGTATCTTTCAATCGTATCTCGTTTTCGCAGCACCCGGCATCGATCGCGGTGGTACACCACTCTTTAATTCTTGTTCGTTTCGGACTGATCCAACTTTGATCAACACAACTTCGACGGTTAACTAAAAAAACCTGCTGAAATCTGGCGCTCTAAACACGCCGTCGCCGCAGTGTTTACGCATCAAAATTCTACGAGGCGGTCATCTAATAAAATGTCAGCAGCACAACACACGATCACCAAAGATCGCCTCCTCCATCGCGGTCGCGTCAAGCTACAAAATCCACAAGCTCAAATACGCGCGATCGCGATGCCATTCAAATGAGATGTGAAGTTGGGCCGCAGAACGCCAGAACGCGCACTCTCTCTCCAGTGAACGATCGCGCGGATCGCGCGTCAGGTCTTCTGGCCGCGCTTTTTGAGGTTACTCTTTTCTGTTAGGGTAAACAAGGCGCGTATTTTGCGCGCCCACTAATCCAATCCCCGCGCAATCCACGCAGCATGGAAAAGGTTCATTAAGTTCTTCGGGGCCCTTTTTGTGCTGCTGCTCCTCGACTGTGGCATGAGATATATTGGGGATTAACTTCAGATCACACCGATCGAGGGGAGAGGGGAGGGATTGTTTACGTATATATCCAACAGGCGATCGCTCCAATCCCCGCGATAATAAACAGAGATTTTGACATGACTGCGGCGAGTAATTAACCTGTTCAATTGGTTTTATCAGACCGATGCAGGTCAGACTGAGGTAGGGTTTATCAAAACGTTCCGCTACGGTGGCTTGGACAAGCCATTTAGATTTTCTAGGCTTCCTAGACCGTCCGCCCACGGAACAATCCATAGTTTGTATTAAGATAATCGGCAAATTTATTGCTCTCTGTCCCGTACTCGAGCTGAGACTTAAGATCTTTTAAGAGATCAATTCAACTCTCCAATGTTCAGCAAACAATCAAATTAACCCTTCCTATGTACAATGGTATGTATATCGTATGTGTAACCCTGGGTGCTCCAGATCAATTCAATAGTTAAAATAAAATGGCATTTTTAGAAAACTACTTAGTGTTCAGTAAAATACATCGTTTTATAATTTTTTTAGTTAAAATTACTAAAATTAAAAAGGTTCTTAAATATCCCAATCTTTATATCTTTGATTTTTTCGAAAGTAAATAAATTTATATTTATTAGTTTTAAAGCTTTTGCTATGTTAAACTCCATAAAAAATATGTGTAACTTAAAATTTCCCTAATTTTCATTATATTAAATTATTCTCACTCATAACTCCTTGACCCATTATAAATAATGACCCTAAAGACTTTATGCGAAAAATGTTCTGATATTGTTTTGATTTAATAAATGCTATTTTAGTAATGCAATTTTAGCTGTTATTCGAATTTTTTAAAAGTTCTTAAAAGCCCACAACTCGGAAACTATTACGGCTATTTTGTTTTTAGATCGACGTAGATTTTTTTAAAAGATTTATGGTTTTTAATTTAGTTTCATAGAAACGGACTGAAAATAGACTGAAAACGTATTGCATCGGGAAAGTTAATTCGTAATTCAGTCTGAAATGAGTCTGAAAAATAAATTAAAGCCACACTGAAAATTTAGCATATCTTTGTTGGGAAGCATATTTAATTAAGACTAAAATATCAGTTACTTTTGATGAATACCACCAAAAAACTGAAAAAATATTGAAAACAGATTGAATTTTTCAATTTTAAACTTTAAATTTTTCTCGCTATAGCACTTGGGAATTTTTCAACTATTGGACTTAAAAATTGTTCAACTACTATACTTAAAAATTTTTCTGTTCGCTGTTGAAAAAGTCGAGTCGAATTTCAATTCATTTTCTGTACGTTTTCGTTTCATCTCTTGTCAAAGAGTGTTTCAAGAGAAAGCATTGGGCGAGAAAATAATAGTTCTTTATTACTTCCTGAATTTACGTTCAGTTCGTTTTCCGACTGCCCTTTAAAACTGAAAAAAATTGATAAATTTGTCAGTCTGTTTTCAGATTTGTTTCTTCACTCGGGATTACTACCCTTTTGTCAATTTATAAAAGCAGTAACCCAAAATCGACAAATTTGATTTTGAAAATTGTAGAACCCCGCTAAATCGACAAGTGACAAAAAAATAATTAAATAACTTTAGTATCTCGAAATATAGACTAAAAATTTTCTTTTCCACATAGTATATGTATAATAACTACGGCATAAGTTATAGACTAGGAAAGTATTATATATCTGTCATTTAGGTCAATATCCAACATACAGCTGGTGTTAAAAAGACAAGCGAAAAAAAAGGCAAATGTCACCAGCTGCTCAAATGACCATAAGCTGATCATGTTTAACGCCGAATCGCTTTAATGCGAGATCAAGGCCTTTTTCATCTGCACAGCAGGGCATATCGAATTTCTTAAGAAGGGGGTCTAATTGGCCGGCGCGACGTGGGTGGATGGAAATGAGGCTCATATTGGGCCACATTCATTAATACGAGCTGGTTCGCTGCTCTCGAATTTGCGACATCATTCGAGGAAGTGATCGCATTCGGTTGATCCGCCACCCGATCCGACCAACGACCGGCGAATGCGACATATTTCAATAAATCGCGACATTCGCTAGGAGCGGAATCAGAGCGATGCCGGATCCCGCAGCATCCAGTAAACACCTCCCTGGCCGGTAGTCGTTCGGTCCATAATTCATTCCGAAAGGGAACAAGAGGAAGATCAGAAATTACATTTAATTTGAGAACTGTGATACCTTCACACCACGCCAGATCTCGAGCGTTAGAAATTTCTCACATGCCACAAGATGAAATTATGAGACGATTTATGGGGAAAATCATCGTCCCGGCACAAACACCGCGGCGGGTGTTGTTGGAGGGCCCTCGTGTCTTATAAGACGTAGACGTCGACGTCGACGGTGTCTGATGCCGTCGGAAAGACGCGGGGCCACTTTTCTAGCCCTGCCACAAAGAAATGTGTAAACCGGTAAAGTAAGCCCACTCGCAGCTATTAACTATCTTATAACAGCCATTGTGCATACTCACATACCGCAGCAAATAGGCTGGGGCGTTGGGCTCGGGCCTTAGGGCCACTTCACTTTATTTATGTGAACGTGTGCAGAGCAGACCTCTGGTGGCTTCATAAACCCTTTTCATGTCAGCGCGGTTTGCTTTCTTCTGTGCCAGATTGAATGATCTGGACTACATCTACATCGGCATCCGCGCTATGGAGCCGTCAGCTAAAATCGATATCGCCTAGTCGCGGTACGAGAATGTTGTACTCTATCGATTTTCGCTGGTTATGACATTCAAACTAATGAACAGTCCGCGTTTAATGCTAATGACTTACTTCACTGTGACGATGTGAAATAGTAGACCTTTAACGCCTTTGCACACCGGTCAAAGAATGGTGCAAGAGAAAGCATTGGGCGAGGAGATAACAGCCCTTTATTTTACTTCCTGAATTTTAATTGCATAGTCAAGTATCCGATCTGTCTGACCTTAAGTATCAAGGCTAACATTTTAGGATCAACTCATAAGCCTGTGAACATTTAAAATTAACTCTTAGTCATTCGCACTTTTCAAACCACTATAACTTTGGATCTATTGAATTTAGGTGAAAATTTGTACGAATATTTTTTGAAGCTTAAGCAATATGCTTTAAAATAGTTTATGTAAAAATTAAAAAAACAATCTTTAATTTTAGAAAAATTGTATTTTTAAGGAAAAATTAACTTTCACTTACGAAAACCATATTTATTTTCAGAAGTGGAGTCAAATGACCCAATATAAACGTTTTCTTTTATAATATCACTAAACTATGGAAAATATGAGTTCTACGAACATCGATTTCCATTTACCTTTTCCGGGCAATTCGATTTTTAAGAAATTTCACGCCTCTGCCTCATTGGCGATTGAATTTTTAATTTCCTCCATTCACAACGTATCTCGATGACCAAAAATAATTTAAAGACGCCGGTCACCTTATTGGGAACTTGTGGTAAGTTCGGATTAAAGAAAATTGAATCATCAGAGTTCATTCGCCCCAAAAATCGCCTCCATCAGGCGATTGTTAAATGCAAAAAAGCGGTTACACAAGAGTTCCCAGCAAATTAATTCGAACGCAAAAAAGTCGACCGAGCTGAAACATTCCCCTGGCATTACCCGAGATTGTGCATAAAACCATTTTTCGACTCGAATTCGGATCTTCTCACCTTTCCATCAAACTTAAGATTCATTCACCTGGGATCCGAGTTGGGGTCCGAATCCGGGTCCGGAGCACACTCTACCCAATTACGGCTCAGTGTCAAGGCGAATTCGTGGAAGATTCCGGCAAGAAAGGTTAATCAGTCCGACAAGACGTGCGTTAATTGCTTAATTGTGTATGAATACCATCCTCATTAGGACCAACACCTCGCCCAGGTGAAGTGCTGCTGGACCTCAGATGGAGCCACTCGTCTCCGGCCTTAATTAGGTCCAAACGCTCGGTGGTCAGCCGCCGTTAAGCGGCATCCGCCGGCGCACAGAGGTATAAGAATTAATTTAAGGTAGGCACCGCGAATCGTATTTTCGCGAAATTTTTCCCTCGACACGCAGAGAAATTGAGTCGAAAGAAAAAAGAAAAAACCAGTTCTGTTGGCCCACCGCGACGCAACTGAGGTCCGAGAGGAGCTGAAGTTGGCGACGACCACTCGCGCGAGATAAATCACGGCACCGAAGGTCACTCCTCGCGGTCTCGCGGGAATAATTTGCCACCACCATGAATATTTATGTTGGGACCTCTCGTAGGGTGGCCTAGGCGAATTCGCGGTGCCCGGCCGCATCGTCTCTGGCCTCTGGGGCTTCGCCGCTGATCGTCGCGAACCCGCGCCCTAAGTGAAGCAATTATTGGCCGAGTGTATGCAGACGACATCGGGCCACATTCGCCAACATGCATATCGGATCATGTTGTGCATTGCATTCGCGGCTCAGCGAAGCCCCAGCATCACCCGGTCGATGGAGCCCGAGACAAAGCCCCTTAAGATTGATGGGTCATTTTGTAGGAGGCGACCAGTCACGTCCTCGAACGAGCCCTTCGCCGCGGTATTTGTTTTGCATGCGCATTCCGCGAATGAGCCCGCGGTCCGGGCTGCCGGGGTCTGGGAAGGAGCAACCGGGGAGAATTGGGCCCCACCACCTTTTGTCGCACTCAGACCAATCTCAATCTCATAATTCGAAAGGATGTTGATTTTATATTTAATTATGGGTTATGGTCATTTCGGTCCAGACGACCGAAGCCGCGCATATTCAGAAGGACGGACGACCGCCTCGAGGGGTTCCGCCTGGCGCAATTCAGCGCGCCGGTGAGGGGCGATTTTGTTTTGATTTTGCGTCACGAAGCGAAACATAAAAAATTCGTGATTCTTAGCATGCTCTACTGCTTACTAGCCCAATTGCTAGTTGTATTCATTCTTTCGTTTAACTACTGCGAATTGGATAATTACCTAGAAAAAATATATTTAAACATAAGAATTACATTATATTTAGTTTTTCTTGGGAAAGATACGGAAGAAACTCCTTAAATACTTGTAATCATTATTTTTTAAATTAATTATTAATTACTACCTAATTATCATTCCTTGGAGTAATTTTTATAATTAATTTCTTAATTCTTGGATAGTTCGTTTTAAATTTCATCGGGTAAAATATTCCAGGATTTATAATTCAATACTTCATAACTTGAGATGACATTAGAAATCTCAATTACTAATTGAAATGTAATGGAATTTAAAGACAAAAATATCTTCTCATAGAAAACTGCTGAAACACCTTTAAGATGTGAACCAACTCAGCGGTTGAAAAGCAAATTTGTGTATGGTAGTTTGCTAGTCTTCGCTTTTCATACAAATTAAGTACGTTAACTTTTAAAGGTAATAAAGTAAAAGTAAAGACTGGTGAAAGACTTGTTAGGTCTAGAAAACTCGGAAAAGAAATTTTACATTATTTAACTTATTTTAAGAATTATTAAGATAGTCTAAATTATGCTAAATAATAGAGGTATAAATGTAATATAACATAAATAAGAAAGAAACTAACTAACGAACTCCAGCTACTGACAAGATTAAATCAGAAACGTATCTATTTCAAAAGTTATAAGATTTTGAAAGTGGCTCGGGTCTTTGAGACCCCACCAGGCTCCCTGAAGTTTAATGAAATTATATTAATTTCTGATGGTATATTTATTATAAAGAATTGAGAGAACTGAATCAATTTTCATCCTCTTTCAAAAATCCTGTCAACGAAAAGACTTGTTTATGAATTCGCACATTCAAAAATTTGTAATTTTCAATAGACCTTTAAATATTTTAAAATTAAAAGAGTTGCAAGTGTGAGCTGTAAAAAAAAAAACGACTTGGTAAAAAAAGGTAACATTACGAATTCAAATTTAAAATTTCGAAAAAGAGTTCGAAAACCTATGTATTGATTTTTTTCTAAATAAGCTCTCTGATTGACCTAAATCTGTATTCTCGTATAACATTTTAAGGAGTTCTACAATTTGCAATTTGTTACCAGAATTTAAAAAATATCAAAATACTGAACACACGAACTTTTAAAATTATTATAAATTACTAACTACCGCAAAGAAGTTGATACAGTTCGAATGTGATCCCATAAACCTACAAAGGCCAAACCTTTCTCAAGATAGCGATCGTGAGATGATCAAATAAATTTCTGTAACTCCTGAGATTTCTTGGAAAGCATTAAAAAAAAATAAAAAATAAAAAAAATATCTACGCACCGCGGTGAGGGTTTAAGTTCCCAAAAAAGAAGAAGAAGAAGAAAACGAGGAACGATGTCAAACAATCATTAAAAATTCACAAACATACCTGGCCCGATGCCAACCCCCGCCCGGCTAGCGGCATGCCGCAAGGTTCGTTATTGATTACCCATGTGTTTCTGTCGCGTATTAGCGGTACCCGGTCATACGAGCGAACACGGCAATCTGATGTGATGTGACTGCTAATGGAATTGCGCGATCTTCTTGGAAACAAATATTTACAGGGATCAAATTGGGGCCCATAAATTATATGTGTGGCTGTAACCGCGGCGAAATTAGTGTGACGCGACACGGCCGTTCAGATCTTATAAAAGAGGCGTACTTGGGAGCCTGAATACGACGTGCCCCATTTATAAACTTTTGCTTCCATTCCCAAGAGATCGTGTTAGATTGTAATAATTGAGGTCGAAAATAGAGGGAGCATAAACATATATTTCTGCACTTAATTCAATTATGAAGATATTCATATTTGAATCGAATTCCTCTGAAATGTGTACATTTTACAATGATTAATGATACTAAGAATTAGGATAAAATTTTAGATATTTAGGTCATCCTCTGTTTTTACAGGATCTCTATTCAAAAAAGAGATGAGGATCAGTTAATTATTAATTTTAGAAGTTGGGGAAAAAGAGAACTATCAAAGATCTCAAACTAAAAAATATTGAGATCTTTAAGGATCCAGACTCAAGATTTTTATAAAACTCTGAATCTTGAGTTGTTATTGATCGGGATCGTAGGATTTCTTTTGGGATCTTATATATATATTAAACCAAACACATAAAATCGTATAGAATTTTGAGAAGATACTTTTAAAACTGACCATACAAAATACGTCATTAATATTATTTTCATACTTTGTACATGTGGTCTCTATATAAATTATCAAATTTAGTGAGTCACAGCATATCGCCCTGTAAATTGTCCCAGTATAAAATTTATTTTTAACATACTAAGTAAAGTTCATTGTTCAAAAGTGATTCATCGGGGTTACTTCACCCTAAAAAGAAAGAGTGAAATTGAGTCAACATCACGATGGATCGGGAGTAAAATTCGCCATTGTTTATATATATAAAAAATCAATTTTTCTCCTGTTGAACAAACATAAACAACTTATTTTTTTATTTCTAACCATATCATACGAAAAAAAAAAATATATTTTTGTAAACGCCCCTCGAATCGCCCCTTATCACTCACCCCGCCGACCTTCAAAAAGGTGTGTGCTATCTGGAGCGAGTGAGTTTGCATTGATTAAGTATTCACGGCGAAGCTTCAGATAAAAACACAGCTAAAAACCCTCGTACGATGAATGCCTACGTGTCCAGGGCTCTCGGGAGCATGTTTGCGAAAATCCAGCATAAAAACAAAAGACGGCAGGCGAACAGTCTTCTGAAATAAGAAGAAAACGCCACAAGTTTTAGTCTAATGCTAATGTCAATGCAAAATTCCCCCGGTTCGTCTTGCGGGGTGGACAGGGGAATGGAGAAATCGTTTTTTAGCCGAAGCGTTGTTGAGCTTTAGCACGACTCTGATAAGAGAAGCTGCCAGCGGCAGCAAACTGTGTCAGCAAAACAAATTTCCAGACTTCACCTCACACCGGTGTGTATCTTGTATCTGCCGGTGTAGTTTGTTAAATTGTTTACCACCCTGCCCCTCCCGCGCGAGCCGTCTACGTCCCGCGGAGGTTGTTAGCACACCTCTGAGTGGGCTTATGTTTCAGTGGGGCGTTTATTGTTTATATGCCCGTAGGAAAGACCCAAAAACACCACCACAACTACGTCATATAGTGTACGAGTTTTCTACCAAAAGATCATCTGGATTCGTTTTGGGACCTAGATCGCGACCGTATGGTCTCGAACAAACCCGCCATCTGGCGACGATTGGAGCATGTCGCGTGTTGGAGATTGAATGCATACGTAAACAAGAAACATATCGCTGAGTTACCGAGAATTATACCCTCTTATTTATGTTATGTCATACAAAACGTTTTGCTTTCCCCCTCCCCCGATCGAAGCACGATCACTTAACACCTGTTCAGCGCGCGAACTTTGGATCAGGTCAGCTGAGACCTGCACAATTCTCTCTTAAAATCGCGTCAGCGTCATTGTCGTTCCAGATCATAACAACAATGTTGCACTTTACGATCGCAGCGCTCTATACCAAACTTAGATTGACGAACAACTATATATTTTTTGGACAAAAATAGAGTACCGGAAAGAATAACGTCCACGTGCACCGTGTCGTCTTCTCGCTCCGCGGCAAAGAAAAGATACTTAACGGATACAAAAACAAAAAAAGAATATACAGAAGATGTTGAGCCGAAAAAGGCGCGCACCGACCGGATCCAACTTAAAGCGACCTTAATGCCAACTAGTGACTGAAGCACTAACTCGCGGCTGCATATGGAAGTCGTCGTGCGCTTGTTGGAAGAAAATTAAGCGGCGCAACTGGCGAGCAACAAAACAGAAAATACACTGTCAATTATTGCTATCTTTTCCGTCGTCTTATTCTTATCGGAAGAAGTCGGCGAAAAGAGAAAATGTGTTGGATCTCCTCCGAATCGGCAAAGAATATCGAATTTAACAAGAAGGGACACTCTCAATACGCTCTCAAAGTCCCAACTCATATGCAAGCTCTCGCAAACACACCCAGCAAAATTTCCCATTAGATAAAGCAGCTCAGGGCTACTACCTCTGTAAATACCTATAAGAAATGTAGAGAGAGAAATAGTTACCAAAAAGTTCTCACAGACAGCTTTTACAGCGTAAGCTATAAACTGAAGCTTTTTTTATGAACGCTTTTTTAAAGGCGTCCCCGAGCCGGGCACCAGTACTAGGCCGATCAAGTTTACCTCTCCTCGCAATGTTAACTTATAGGGAAATGCCGAATCGGAGAAGGGAGAAGAGGCAGGCAGCACACACCGAGCATGAATACCGACGAGATTGTTTGCATTTTTTCATTGTGCGTTTTTAAAGGCGTCCCCGAGCCGAATTTCTTTTGTGTGCTGCTCGCTTACGAAAAGTACCGGGTGGTCTTGATTTGTTTGGAAATGTGAAGAAGCTTAAAAGTTTTTGAGTAAAACAGTGCTTTCTTAGAAGCAATTAATTAAATAAAATAAAATGTGCTTTAGATAAATGATGGGTAAGCATAATATAATGTGTTTGGTGTGTGGCTGTGGAAAAGGCAGCGTATAATGTGCACATAGATAAGTTTTGTGATAAAAGATTTTTTTGAGGTGCACCCTGCAGGAGTGTTCCACTTTTCGCCTCAAATTTTTGTCTTTCTCTCACTTATGCTTTCTTTATTACTAACTATTTCTAGCATAAATTCCCATTTCGTTCCTGTAACGGTACCAAGGTCGAAAAATTTTAAAAAATAACCGCTCGAGTGTCCCCTCTTGATAACTTGCGAAAATGTTTAGGTCGAACTTGTGTACAAATGACAACGGCCGCACCTCAGCTGCACCACGGCCGCAATTTCAGCTATACAACGGCCGGACCAATTTATATAGATATATATTTATAAATTGGTTCAGCCGATGGTGCAGCCGTGGTAGCCTTTAAATGGCGGAGCTACAACCATACACGTACTAGTCCCACTTTTTATATATTTTACAGTGCGGCCGTCGTGCAGGCTTGGTGCGGCCGCTAACATAAAAAAATTCTTAGTATTTTTATTTTGAAAATGTTTACAAATATATAATCAAATGAAAATAAGAGCCCATTACTTTATTTTTAGGAAAACAACTTTGATTCCCACTTTCACAACTTTTTTAAAATTGTTTAGACTACAAACAAGTGAAAGTGAATATTAATAAAATAAAATTAAATAACAAAAAATGTAAACAAAAGGAATGATAAACTATTCCGAATTGGCAGTGTATAGAAAACATTTTCTTTAATTTTGAATGTTCTATTTCTGAATTTTGAAAATCTGTTGGTTCGTAAGATTTTTGTAATCCTTCCTCTCTAATTCAATTTATAAATATTTATGTAAATATTTATGGTTAGATTTATCTTGGAATTTTTTAGTAGATTCTTATTTCGCAAATTTGAATGTCTACAAATCTCAAACGAATTTATATCATATGATAACATATGTTTTTGTTACTGGGCCTACAAAAACTTGAACATAGACGCATTTATACTCGAGCTCCATTTATTAGACATTCTTATGTATCATATAAATTAACCTGCACTTTTAAATTAAGTTGAAATTCATGAACCTTATATAAAAACGTGCTCAAGAAGTTTCTTATAATTAATAAATCGTTAGACTGTAAATACATAAATAAATAAAAATAATTTCCTACGTTTTTGGAGTGAAAAAGAAAATTTAAATGGAGAGAATAAATTTAAAAGGTTATCTTTAAGAGAAAAGTTCGAAAATCAGTCTTAGTATATGTAGTCTTAGATAAAACTGAATCATATCCAAAATCAACAAACCGATTTTTATGCTTTTGCCTATCTTAAACAGAAACACTTAGAAGAAATGTAATATATGTTTACTTTGCTCTAAAAAGGAATTGTGCTGAGTTGAGTCTTTTTAATGACTAAAGCTTTAATTCTTTTAGGTTTAAGTTTATACGGAAAAATTTGTTGAACCACATTTTCTTAAACGAATTAAATAAATGGAATCAAAATAAAAAAGTGGGTTCTTTTCTTCATATAAAAGCCATCTAATGAGATAATTGTACCACAGAGCTATAGAAACACTCTTACACAATTACCAAAAAAAAAGACGTAGTTCTTGAAACATACATGCATTCATATCCATTCGTAAAATTGCAATCTCAAAATGCATTTAGGCAAACAACTCATAACGTTCATCGCATATGAGTGGGCATGTCCGGTCACTTTTTGAATTTTACATAATCCGAAATTTCCTCAGCCTCTTGTAAGACACCTAAGTGGAAAATGGAAATGGAAAATTAAAACGTTTTGCCCACTTCATTCTATGCGCTATTTTCGCCCATTCACGCCGTCAGACAAACACTTTTATTGTGAAGGCCCCGTGCAATTATAATTCAATTTGCAGCACAGCATGATGTAACATCAATCCGCGGCAAATTGCAAGTTAAATTGCGTTTTATATTCTGTGTTTGACGATGTGCGGAAAATCGCTTAATTGAAAGAGTCTAGCTAACGTCTTCCAGACACATGATCTGGAGTAGCAGAATCTCGTTCTGCTCCTTCTTATGCATATTTTACTGTATGGATGCATTTCTTTGCTTTTTTCTTCTGAATTTCCGTTGAATTTTAATGCAAATTTAAATTGCCCGCGCGCACTCACAATAAAATCTTTCAGTGCGTCGGCGCTGAAGAGCTCAAAGAGATGCGCACCGCCGTGCGTGCGTGCATCTTCTCGTCGTGTAATAGAGCCATTATCAAGTGTCCATCAAATTGGGTTACAGCTGGCTAGTTGCTGGGAAAAATTATTATTTGTCTGGTGGTTAGTTTTAATTAACCACCATTTGCATGATCGAACAACAAATTGGAATCATACGTTGCAATTAAACAACCCTTCCGCACTTTCCTGCATCAGAGTTTATTAAGCCGCTGCCGCGAAAAGGTCTTCTTCGAACATGGACCTTGTGGCGGCTAAATTTAGACCCTACGGCTGGCTGTGGTTCTGGATGCTGGATGCACATCTTCCGAAATTTCGTTACATCATCCAGGCCGCGTCCAGCATTCTCCAGCTATTTTTATCGCTTGCCACACGTTGGCTCCGATTTGCATATATTCGTTTTTCACGATTATTCGGAAAATTGTTTATTAAAACACAGTGGCTGCTGCACTGCTGGCCAACCGACGACGTTGGAGTCCGGCAACTGGCTCCGCTGCACGCATTTGGCGCAAACGGGCGCGTAAATACCGAGAAAAAAGGTGAAGAACGGCCTGTGGAAAGCTGATCCCTTTCACGCATTGCCTGGCGTGAAAATATTTTCTCATGGCTGAGAACCAGCGCTTGTGGTTTGGCATTTATAAGACTTTACCCATAAAAACATAGCGCGGAGAAATGCTGATGGAGTACGACAGGCCAACACTTGGCTGAGGCGAAGCGATGGAGCAAATCTTGTCCATTATCGAGATTTAAACATACAAACATGCATAATACACATCCGGCTAAGAGGATTTTACCGGGAAAAGATTGCCGAAGGTGCTTCTATTGAAACATTGTTATCGCTTTAAGCAACTACTCACCGAAGTTGTAAGCTTGCTAATTTTTATAGTAAAAAAACTCCACTGTCTGATAGTGGGAAAACTTTTCTATCTAGCTGTCCAATTTTCCAAAGTCCTGTAGCCAATAATTTCTTAGGTATTATTCATTAGATATAAAAATTTGAATGCTAACTAATTGTCCTTATTTATATATCAAAAATGATCGCCCATGCTCTACATTTCGATCGGTATTCAATTTCAATTTCACTCTAAATGAAACTCCTTGTTCCGTATTTCGATCCTTTTCAAATTATTTTTGGTTGGTTGGTTGGTCACAATTTTATTTTATCGTTGTGATATTTTTTCATTTAATTGCTCATAACTCCTTTATTATTGAAACTACGACAAGATATTACTTAAGAAAAATTGTAGATAATTTAATTTTCTATAAAAATGATATCTATAGAAATTTTTGCCTGACATACGGTTATCAAGATATTTGAGAAAACATTGACGGAGTTTCGTATTCCCTCCCAATCCCAGGAACTCAGTTTTAAACTCAGTTTTAGACTCAGTACCGATCACATAATTTTTTAAATTTTAACTGAGTGTCTAGCAGATATTAAAAACTTTTCGAAAAGAAATAAAGACAAATCTTGAGGGATATTTTAAATGGGATCGTATTCTCATCGTTTGTTTCTTATAAAATTAAGGAAAAAGCGCGTAGTATGAAAAACACCTCAAAACCCTATTATTTCTTGCAAACAAAATCAGTATTCAGATAATCAAAAGATATGAATAAGTCGGAAGCAACTTATTAAAAAACACCGCACTCTGAATACAGTGGTCTGAATTTTTTATGCTTACTATTTCTATCCCTGGAAGGGTGATCGATATTTTTCATAGGATATTTCTTATATATAACGAATCCGAAAATGAATTTGTCCCAACACAAAACATTTTCGAGAAAAAAAGGGTTAATAAGGAAAAAAAACCATTTATTGGCCATTTTTGTTATTTACTTAAAAAATAACGTGAAGTTGTAGGAGCTCGAAACATAATTTAAAAAAAAGCCTTAATACTTAACTATATATGTATATAAAATATCAGTTATATGTAACCTTCATTACATAGCTCCAAATGCGATATTCCATTATTTCTTAAGAATTTATCAAAAAGTTCTAAAATACGGTTTTTCATTAAAATTTTAAACTTATTTTTCTCGAAAATGTGATGTGATGGGAAATTTTCGTATTTGTAATCTACAGAAAAAAAATCCTATAAAGCTAGCCTATCAGTTGTTCGGGAAAAATTTTCTCCCTTCGCAAAATTCTAGTAAAATCGGGCAGAGCATCACGGAAATCCAAAAATTCCCTTATTTGATTTTTTTGCTTTCTGATTGGTTTTAAGGAAAATTCAAACAATGGAAAGATCATGAGTAAGTTTTAAAAAATTTTACCTCACAGTTAAATTGTGGCAAAATCGCTGAACTGAGCGCGGAAAACTCTGTTATTTCTAAATTAGGCTCTTTTATATTATGTTTTCGAATTAAGATTTTAGAAAAATACAAAATACCCATTATTTCTAAATAAATAAAATATTTAAACATTTTCTGATCAGTGCCGATCCTCAGCTATTAAATTCTTATCAACGAAAAATCGTTACAAAAATACCATTCGATCTCGAAAAGTAAACAAACGATCACTCTCTGAGCTTTAATCAAACACCAGCCGGCGCGATTAAATTGATCGCGGCAAACCGCCGATCAGTAAAATCACCGCAAAATTACGCAGTTGTGGAGCGGCAGAAAATTCCGTCTCAGCAGCGCCGACGCAGCCGAGCACCGCGAAAAAGCCGACTTTAACAAATTTTAAAAAAATCCTCAACCGCGGCAGACCGATCGACTCGCGCCGCCGCGCTGAAAACTTGCAACAAATCGATCGATGTGCTCCCGCCGGGCGTGAAATGTGCGGCAAAGCCAGCGGCCGGGTTTGCGGTTTGCTTTGTAGTTTTTGTAAAATAAGAAAAATATAAAGAAAAATTGTTTTCCTACTTGAAGAGAAAAATAGTTAAGAAAAAAATCTTCCATTCCATTCTCAAACCCAAAACGAGTCTACTTTGCATCTCACCGAGTGGCACAACCGAAAGATTGCTTTTTAGCTAAGACTTCTACAAAATAAGTGAGTGCAGGAACCACTTACCATCGAGGATGCGCACCAGCTGTGGCAAACCAGCTCGCAGCAGTGGCACCGAACGGCGCAGTCGAGCTTCAGCAGCAGCGACTCGTGGCACACTTGGCAGATCTTCCCCTTGGGCGCCTTCCAAAGCTGGAAAGTGTGCTCCACTGGCGGGGCGAAGCTCTCCTCCTCGGCCTCCTCCTCCTTCCGCGCGGCCGAGAGCAGCAGGTACTTCTCCGCCTGCTCGGAGCGGAACTGCGCCCCAGCGGTGCGTTGGGAGCCAACGTTACGCGGTTGGAGGGTGATGAAGCGGGCGTCGTGGTCATTTTGGGGCTCCTCGGGGGCCCTGCGACCCGACGGCGACTTGGACCCTTCCTCATCAATGAATGGGATGCTGTCGTGGCTCTTGGCCGCCGGGAGGGCCTCCGCTGACGTCGCGGGGCCATCCGGGTCATCGGGACCCTCCCCAACAGAGGGAGCCCCAAGCGCCGGGATCTCATCGTAATTGCCGGCGTTCTCGTTTCTCGCTTGTTCCACGTCCACCCGGCTGACGTTCTCATTTATCTCGCAGGTGGCCGCAGGTGCACCAGCAGCAGCATCAGCGGCTGCATTCCTGTGGGTGTCGACGCAAATGCATCCGTCTGGCGGAGCTCCACCACCATCCCCCTTCTCATCCGCAAATGCGAACTTCACGTTCGTCAATTGTTTTGCGATTTTCCCGCTTTCCTTGTCGCCAATTTTGGCGCTCCTCGAGGAGCCTTTTTGCCCGTCCTCGGCGGAGCCGTTTCGCTTTTTGTTGCGCCTCCACCGTGAGGTCGTCGTCTTGCGGTCGAGACTACCGTAGGCTCGCTCCCCGGTGCCTCCATTGAGCCGCGGAGCCCCTTTGCCATTTGATTGACGGCCGTTTGCGACAAGTTTTTGCTGCTCCTCAATTTTATGCGCAGGGCCGGAGGGGGGCACAACGAACGCCTTCTGCTTGAGCGGGACCAGGTGAAGATTAGCGGAGTCTTCGGTCTGGAAGAAAAGAGGAATTCTGGTTAGACCTGTTTCAACGACTAGTCAATGAAAATTCACAGAGGAATGAAAATCATAAAGTCTTTATTTATTTTGTCCACTTCAACCCCTAGGTAAAAAGCAACACCATAAATGGATTTACCACTTAAAGAAACATTTCAAACCTAGATAAAAAATAATACAACAAAGAGATTCAGTTCATCAACAAACATCTGAAATCGTTTGGTAATTTTCTATAAGTTCCTTCCCTATTTTGATTATTCAACCCCTAGATAGAAAATAATCCTAGAAATGGCTTCAGCACCCCTAAAAACTGTATAAATTGCAATAAATTTTAGTCAGCTAAATCAAGTCCCCAAATAGTGTAAATTTTACCATTACAAAATCCTATAGCAAATAATTGCAAATATTATTATTATTTATCCTTAAAAAACAAAATTATTTTAAATTATAAATTAAAAATCATTAAATTTTTGCAGAATAAGACAAATTTAATTTTTGCCCTGTTAAATCGGATCCCCATTCCACAGTGCGACGTATCTTTGATCGATTGATTAAAGAACCCTGGACCCATGACGGCACCCAGCGGAACTACAAATCGACCGGCTAATTGCAACGTTTACCTAATTCGATGCCAACGAAGATAGCAGCTCGCTCAACCGGGCGATCTTGAGACATTTCCCAGATAAGATCAGGAGCCGCACTCCGCCCCCCAGTCCCAGGAGCCCCAAGTGAAAGGGCGAAGTGATTAATGCGCGATCAATTGACTGATGGGACTAGGCTTGTTTGATTTGGACCCCAAGGGCCGCGGCAGGAGAGGAGGGCTCACGATCACGAGATATTAAGTGGTCAGGGATAATTCACGTTTTTCTTGCGGGTCTCGCACTGAACGGCGTAATTACACGTTTTCGTCGCGGGAGCCCTGCTCTCGTATCTATGCACCCAAGATATGGAGCGCCGATAGTGCGCGCGCCGACTGCCGTAATGAATGGCTGTCGCGATACACTTTGGCTCCTTGGTTGGGTTTTTCTCTTCGATTTGGGGCTCCGCATGGCCGCGGCGGCGTTATTAAGATACCGACAACTGGACACTTGTAATTGATTCCCGACTACAAATGATGATTGCTGCCTTTACCAAATAACATGCCTTGAAATCGGTTTTTCGCCCGGATCGGCGGATGTCTTTTAGCTGGCCGCGTGGTTCCGCTCGGGTTTTTACCAATTGAAACCTTTCGCACGATCGACAGCGAAAAGTCGAATACCATAAGCCTGCACCTGCATCAAACTGGTCTCGATCGAGACGATCTTTTAGACAGAAGACAGCTTCCTCGACATTCGACAAAAAGGAGGAGTACTTTGATGTTTGCATTCTTTGAAAGAGAAAAATCTTAATGTAAGCGGTTACCCACGACTCAGAATGAATATTTCATGAACTACATTTGGGACATATAAATTAGCAATCCAAGCGCGATAAAATCAGGAACTCGCCTCTTTTTACATTGGGTGGTACCAAACGAAGAACACAAAATAATTTATTTATGAGTATCGTTTCCCTTGGCAAAATTTAAACGATAATTGCTGGTTCCAATTACAAATGTTTATCACTGAAAGGAATTTTAGGATATAATATATATATGATTTAAAACTTCAGTATAATAAACAAATGTATGATGTTAAAATACGATATTTTTGATAATTTGTTTTAGTAATGTAAAAGCATTATTCCAAAGAAAATTTAAAGATACATGGACTTTTACTGCACTGTTAATTTCAAAAACTTGTAAAATAGCTATTGCAGATAATAACAGAAAGCCATTTAATTTTCTTAATGATGTCTTTATTTTTACAAGGGAACATATTTTTGTCACAAGGGAGAAAGTATGAGTGATTTTATGAAATAGGCAATAAAGTCAACATAAGTCTGGGAATCGTTTTTCTTTTTAGGTAGCTCTAGTTTTATGAGGGTAATGAACTATTTCTAGATTAGGCTTATTAACGTTTGGTTTATTACTAGTTAACGATGACAATGTCCTTTAAAAGCCTTTCCCAGTCATGCGGACTGCAGCTGACATTTTAATATGTGCCCATATTTTCAAATTTTCATGAACCGAGAAAATTACAGATGTATTATGATTTAAAATCATTATGTACGATATAATAAAGTATAAATTTCGCTGAGCTGAGCACGAATCTGGAATCAGAATTGAGCCATCACATCACAGTTATTTCCTAACCTCAAACAAACAGGTAAAAAATAGGAAAACTGCGGACAAGGAAAAATACAGGATTTTTTTTTCTTTCATATTCAGATGTATATTTTTATGTAAAAGAATCCTGTTAATCCAAATCCACCGTTAGAGTTGAGGTGGGACGTTATGTGTTTTTGCTAACCTCAAAAGACTGGTTCAGAAATATTGATTTCCAAAAGTCAACCGATTTACGCTAAATTCGGATTTTAGGGGTCGCTGATCACGAGTCAGAATTGCAAAATTCAAGATGGCGGATACAATATGGCTGACGAAACCATCCGATCTACGCCAAATTTGGTATGTGGGGGTTTTTGGGGTGACTGATCATGAATCCGATAGTTATTTATGGTGGCAACGCGTTCTAGGAGAAAAAGGGTAGAAAGACATATTTCCTTAAATGAACGACCTTAAAGTAGACTTTGTGACCATCCATAAATCAATATCATATTCGTGATCTGCGACCTCTAAAACCCCCACATACGAAATTTGGCGTAGATCAGTCGATTGTTGAAAATCTCGTCCGCCATCTTTAGTTTCCGCAGATTCGTGATCAGCGAACCCAAAATACATACCAAATTTGGCGCGTGATTTCTCGGTGTAGTTAAGGGCTTTTTGTGTTTGCAATATTAAATTATTTTCGAATTTCTTTCGCTTTTGAATATCATTTGTCTTAGGGTCGAATTTTATTCATTTTTTCTGATTTTTCAGAAGACCAAAAAATTTTTCTTAAATTCTTGAAATGTCTTAAATCATTCCAAAACGCTCTCGATTTCGTTTTGCCACACCAGAACCAGACAGCGAAGAATCGATGGGCAGATGGCCCATTACACATGTTTTAAACGTTCTGAGAAAATCGCCATAATTTTCCCCGATATAATTGCCTTTTGTTTTAAATCTGAGACATCGTATCGCCCATGTGTGCGGTTAAGATGCTCGCGATAAGCTCGAGTGATTAAAGAGCTTTGTGCGTCGAGCTTAGTGATCAGGCGATGCCACGGCTTATTAGCGTCTGCCGACAGCATGAACAAAAGAAAAAGATCTTTGGCTCGATCGACTCCTCAAGGCGGTCGCCGCTGCGCACAAAGCCGCCTGGTCGGGCAGGCAGACCGCAACGGCCGATTCGCGGATAATTAATACGTTCCCGGCCGTCGAGCGCATTGCTAATAACATTCACGTGTGTTAAGCAAAGCCGACACCTCTCAGCGAGATGGTACTTAACGTTGAACATCCAGAAGTACCCTCTGCGCATACCAATTGTCACTCGTGTCGTGTCCAGAAGGGATGCTGGATGCATACGAGGACCAGATCTGGCCATATGTGTGGAACTCTCTGTTCTGCAGAAACCGCGAGTATCGGCGCGGGCGGTTTTGGGGCGATTTGGCCTCTCTTATATGATTGATATCGGATTACTTTGGCCTGTCGTCGGCGTCGTCGTCGTCGTCATCCGCGGATCTGGCGCGGGAACATAAATCGACCACTTCACGGTCTCGCAGAATCAAAGCAAATATGTGCGCCGGCGTACGCGGGGCGTAAAAGTGCACCGGGAAACAAGAGAAAATGAAAGTGCCCTGCTGCATACAGTCGCCTTGTTGCGACCATATGCCGTGTGTGGAATGGGGCTCGGGCTCCGCTGACTTGCCATAAATCTCGACATGATCAGCGATCGGAACGTATAATGACCACTTGAAAAATCGGCGGTGGTAAATATAGCGCTACAGTTTGGGGCCGGGGCTTCTTGCGATCGTTGCGGGGCTCTTGGTTTTGGTACTGGGGTTCCGACACATGCGTGCGCGTCGCTCTACCGCACCGCAGTATGGTTACTGCGTCGCTGGCCTGTCTTCTAGATGGAATTTGATTGAAGTCTCTTAAGTGGTTTACGATTTCCTTCCTCTCGGTGGCGTCAGCCAAGCCAATCTTGAGTAAAAGGAATGGGTTTATTGAACTTTCTTAAACTCTATGGATTAAAAGATCAGTGGAGTGACCTTGAACGATTACCCACCAATTTTAGGCTGTTGTTCATGTAAGTGGTCCAAAGCACATGGCTATTCTTCAAGTCTTAATGAGACAGAAATCAAGGAAATTGAGCTCATTCGAGGGATCTTCCAAGAAAACATCCACCTCTTATAAGATCAAAAGTCACTTTCGGCATCTCCGACCAATCAACTCAACATTTTTACGGTCTTCACTCTTCGGAAGCTCAATTTAGACATATTCTGAGAAAAGGGCAATTTAGTGAGTCTAATTGTGACCCATTCACTTCACTGAAGATCATTCCGGGACATCTTAAGAATCCCCAGCTACCGTCTGGAGCTGAAAAAAAAACTATATATATAAAGTATATCTCGAAATGACCGAGACCATGAAGATCGTCTTTCAGGCGACGAATTCACTCACTTTTTCACACGTTGGCTTTTGTTTTTTTACGCGACTCATAAAATTTTATCGCCTTAACCGTCGCATCGTAGCCGCCTTCCTTCGTTCTGCACCTCCAAAAGAACGAAGCATTTCTTGGATTTTCAAAACTCGATCGCAAGATTTGATCCCTTTCGCATGGAGCTTTGGGGCTGAGGCCTACGTGCGGTTTTGTTTTCTTATTCTTGGCCACCTTAAGGTTAGGGCAGCATGTTCCCCGTGCGTGAAGACGAGACGATTTTATCTCATGTTACGGCGCACAAAGTTCTGCGCTGTAGCAGAAAGTGAGTGATGATTGACTGCTGTCCGTTCAAATCGAATGGAAATCGATCGCAGACGATCGATACGATCGACACAATTTTTTTTTTTTGCATATCTCATTTGAAAAATATCGCACTAATATTGCTTTCAGACTCTTTTTGTTGTGGTTTGGTTTTTGATGCGGTCTTTCTTGCATCTTTGCACGTTTTTGGAGCAAACCAACCGATCGCGAATGGGATGCAAAATAGGGAGCAACACAAGGTTAACTCAGATCGGGGGAAAAAGTGAGATGAGTTTCGATTTAATGCCTCATCAGGGATACATTACCTTGAGTTATGTGAACGCTTCACTTAGCTCAGTTGCATCGGTAATCGGAATTCTTTCTTGATCGCTTTTCTGCATGCTTCAGCGAATTGCGTTGGTGATTCTGTCTAGAAGATACCCTTGGAAGTTCAAAGTTTACATCTAGATTGACGCATGAAGGCGTTGAATTATAGAAATTGGTTTTTTTTGTTCAAATTAAAAATAAATTGGAATTCAAATGCACAAAAGCTTGTATCATATTCGAGGTTTTCATATTTCTAGATAGGATTTTTTTTTCCCTAGACTACAAATTTGATTTTGATTTTTCCGGACGTGTTAACTATGTTGTCGCTAAATCGTGATCTATGATACGATTTATTTGTAGGAATTGTTGGGAATTTTTGCAAATTAATTAAAAAATAACGAATTGTCGCAGGAACTTGTAAATTAGCTCAAATAAAAGTAAGAACCTTTAGTTATTATATTAAAATACGAGAGGCTTTAATACTTTCCGAAATATTACGTGGAATTCACTTATTTCCATAAGCTGATTATTTCATACAATAGATAGATGAAATCCTTATTCCCACAGCTGCTTCGAAAGTGCTACAGATTAGTGGGATTTCATATATATGGATAATTCTTTTACAAACCGTACGGATTTTGATAAAAATTGACCGACATGTCTCGGATTTGGCTGAAACCTTTTTTACGGATTCTATATCGAAAAATAAGAGATACGTGTCCAAGGATTTTTTGTTTTGTTCTGCATATCTTCGATAATACTAGTGATCGAAAATGTGAGAATAATGAATTTTTTGGCTTGGAGACTCATTTTCAAAAATTTATAACTCTGGTTTTATTTGAGCTACAAACTTCTTTTTTTTTCATTTTAAATCTAAAGGACTGAGTTTTGAGAAAAAAATATTTTTAATCAAGTTTATTAACAAATTCATATTGTTATTAACAATTTAATTGTTTAAATCAATTTTTAACAATGGCCCCCACCTCGTAGCTAGTTTTTAGGTATTTTTATTGTATTCTCCGTCATATTTTACATAAAAAACATGTTTTCAAAATATGGTACCTTTATTATTACTATTTTTAAAACATTAATTAATATAGCGCGACACGTCATAAAAACGGTTTTTTGTTAATAAAAAGAAAACTATAGCTCGGATCAATAAAAGTTACATATAAAAGGTGTAGATAATAAAAAGACCTACAATTTTTGTCTCAACTATTTTTCAACATAACCTCAAACTTTTCGAATAAAACGCAAGAAATGTTTAAAATCCCCTTTTTGAAACATTATTTATTGATAAAAAGACTATACAAAATTAAAAAAGAAATTAACATATAAATTTTGTGTTTTTAATATGTTTCTCAATTAACCATCAAGCGAAATACATATTAACCAATAATAAGTATTGAAACCACAATAAATTTTTTATATGCGATAAAATAATGTTCTATCATTTATTATTAATTTATGTTTTTTTTTATTGTATTGATTGCTAATAAATATTATTTGTTAAGAAGAACATAATAATTACTTATATTAAAAAAAAGAAACGACATGAGGCAAAAAATGTGGCAAATAAATTTGGAAAAAGTGATTTTTAACATTTTTTTCAATTTATTCGAAAAGTTTGAGGTTATGTCGAAAGTAGTTGAGACAAGAATTGTAGATCTTTTTATTATCTACAACTTTTATATGTAACTTTTTTTGATCCGAGCTATAATTTTCTTTTTATTAACAAAAACCGTTTTTTTTTTTGACGTGTCGCGCTATACTAATTAATGTTTTAAAAATAGTAATAATAAAGGTACCATATTTTGAAAACAGGTTTTTTATGTAAAATTTGACGGAGAATACAATAAAAATACTAAAAACTTGCTAGGAGGTGGGGGCCATTGTTAAAAATTGATTTAAACAATTAAATTGTTAATAACAATATAAATTTGTTAATAAACTTGATTAAAAATATTTTTTTCTCAAAACTCAGTCCTTTAGATTTAAAATGAAAAAAAAAGAAGTTTGTAGCTCAAATAAAACCAGAGTTATAAATTTTTGAAAATGAGTCTCCAAGCCAAAAAATTCGTTATTCTCACATTTTCGATCACTAGTATTATCGAAGATATGCGGAACAAAACAAAAAATCCTCGGACACGTATCTCTTATTTTTCGATATAGAATCCGTAAAAAAGGTTTCAGCCAAATCGGAGATGTGTCGGTCAAAAAGGTGTTCGGTTTGTAAAAGAATTACTCATATAGATTAGGATTCAGGGTCTGTTTTGAGCTGTGTTAAGAGCTTTTTCCACGTTCCGTTATTTTTTAATGAGTTTTTAAAAATAGCAGAATTAAGCTATTTTATGCATTTCAACCCTATTTTGCTAAAAAAACGTGATGTGATAGAAAAAAACCGAATTCAAATTCATAAATAGGAGGTCTCAAATAATCCCCCATAATCGGCTATAAAAACTGAGAAAGCGAATAAAAGTTTTTAATTCACAGGCCTGTGTTATTAATAATTTCATTACATAATTCACTCACGAATCTCTTCTCGTGACCTTAGGTCACGTGAGCTTCTTCATATTTCTTATCACAGAGCGAATTAAGGCTTTAATGAGCAGACTAACTTTGTTTCCATATTTGTAGACCTAGATTTTTATTCTAGTAAAGATTCTTTATTATTTACTTTGTGAAGTTTTGATTTATGATAGTTTGATTATTGTTGCTATATGTTTCTAATCTAGTATGTTTGGAAAATCATACAAAATTAAATACGAAAGATTTTAAAACTTGAATCGAGTTATAAGCTCCTTTGATAATAAATATACAGTCTTCCATACTTCCTTACTTTTTCATTTTCTTTTATGAATTCGTAATCTACGGAAACAATTTTGTAGAAATGATCTGCCACAACTGTTTCCAATAGTTATATGGATAAAATACTTTTTAATAATAAATAAAACGAAAGCATAATTAAAAATGGAAAATTATAAAATTTTTAACTCTCATGAATTTTTACAGATACCAATTCAAAATTTGTTGTAATTTATGAATTTAATTTGATGGTTGGGCAAATATTAAACGTTATAGAATGCTCACAAAAATTTAGTTTTAGCACTAAGTTTGGCAGGATGTAGATTTTTAAATATGTTTCCAAGAAGGCGTACTTAAAAATCTTATAATTACCTCAATCTAGACTTTCTCTATATTAAATTCTATATGAGTTAATATTATAGTGAAACTTTGAGATCGTCTCATGCAACCAAATTAAATTTAGAGCCAGAAGTAACTGCCTCATTATAAGAGTTAAAAGTCAACAAAAGGTCCTATTTAACAATTTTATATGGACAATGCCCATGTAGGTAACAATTTAATAAAGGTCGACAAAGAACGTGACGTCGTGACTCAAAGTGTGTATTATTTGAATCCCACGAGTCTCTGAATTTGGCCTATTGAGATATTGTAATTATGTAGCTCGTTTCACCTTTGACTGATACCTCGAGTACCTTTTTACCTACGCCTTCTTCGGAATAAGCAAGTATAAATTGAAAAAGGTGTGAAACGGAAAGCGTGAATCGAAAAATAGAAACAAAAGACACTAAATAAGTAAAACAAAAAATTCTAAATAAGTAAATAAGTAATGTTGGAATTTCACAAGACGACCATTTTTAGGCACCCTTCCCGCCAGAAAAAGCATAAATTCCGTGACAGTAAAAACCTAATTAGCCTGTTCCAAACATTAACACTTTATGAACGACTTAGCGCTCCCCAATTTTTTTTTCGTTGTGCTGTTTTCTGGGGCACTTTTTCTTGTCGTGCAGTGTCAGATTAAATTTTATGAAGCGAGAGGGATTTCTAAGTGCCCATCGGAGTTGTGTTCAACATCCTAATAAAATTCTAGGGTTATTTTTTTTTTTAAATCTTGTTGCGGTGGAGGCACTGCGTCTTCATTCGCAGGCTTTTTTGCAACTTCGTCTATGTTCCTTGAGCCACTTTATCCGGGCGAAAAGATGGAACATGAAAACTTGATAACTCCATTTTTCACGGAGATTTGCATCGCGTCACTGTTTTTGAATTTAATTAACAATATCTCGGTACGACGTGCATCATAAATAAGCTGACAAGAAGTGGATTTATGGTGTGCAGAGCACAGTGGGTGGCATGCGCCAACCGGGTTACATAAAATGCAAAACTTTACGACTTAATTAATTGAGCCCCACTGCACAGATTGTGTGTGCTATTTTTAAAGCTGGGCCCCAATCACGACTGCTTGACCCGCGATGAGGCGCATTCAACTCATTGGGACCAAGTGGAGCCCATAAAACCCGCTCCCGGACGACGATGAAATACTAAAAATCTTTCTATCTATTTGCTATTCCCCTCGTATGGGCATTCGCAATGTTCTACAAGTAGTAAAACCGATTGGAAAAATCGAAAAGAGTTCGACGACGCTTCGGCATCCTAAGCTAATTGATAACCACCTCTGAGGTGCGCGTTTACAGCACCCTCCCCCACCAATCTCACCCGGGGCTCCACACCTACGTTTATGACCTGAGAGTTGTTTACACTTTTCCCTAGAACCGATTGAAGAAACAGAATCTCTTTTGATATTCACCTGTCGTTCAGAGTGGCTAGGTCGATGCAGAATATTCGCTGAAAAGCCATCGCGAGAGTTACTCTCGAACACCATCGACTCCTAACTGATTGGCGTTTTATGCAAATATCATAAATATGCTTTCTTCGTGGTCGGTGCCGGCCATCGACTCACTCATGGAATTTTAAAACATTTCATTTCATCCAGGAAAGAGTTACGCTGCTGCGCTGCTACTTTTTACGGCAGAAACATCGTCTAGAAGCGCACTCTGATGTCGTGTGTGGCTTTATTTTTGGACTGTTTGGTTTTGTGCAAATATCTATGAATTGATTATCCTCGCGGCGATTGCAAATTAATTCATACCGTTCAGATTCCGTTAATTTGTAAATGGAAATCGTCGTTAGACCGGGGCGATTTATATTTGCATAAAGTGCGAATGGGCCTTGTGCATTCCGGTATTGTTTAATTGGAACAGCGGATGGTATTAGAATATTTTGTTTTGTTTGAACTAGGGCAGTTGAGGCAGCATAAAACATTGTTTGTTAAGCCAATAATATCGGTCAGTATAGCTTAGAAAATTGAGATTTATTTATAGCTCATAGAACCTTTTATCGAATTTATAAAAAAGTAAATAATTAAATAGTACTCTGCTCCATTTCTTCTAAAACCTGAACAGTCTGACTATCCATCAAAAATATAAATTTTTCTGTAGATAAAATGTTAGTCAAACATGAGTCGAATATCGTCCTAAAATTTCAGAGCGAAATTCGCAGTTCTTACGAAGTTATAGCCTGTGAACGCTATTGACCTCGCTCGGATTCAGAAAGCACAGAGCAGATAAAGGCCAGTTGTTGGTTTCTTTTTAAATTATATCTTATTTTGACACTGGCAGTTCTTTCGCACTCAAAAAATCTACAGAAACACAGTATCATATCTCCGCGGTATAAAATGAATAGTTTTAACCTTGAACAACTTTGGGAAATATTGAAAATTTATTTCCAAAGTGAGTGATGTGTTGCCGAAATAGAGATAAATAATTTTTTTCTATTTGCACATATTAGCACTTTAATTCTTTGATTTGATAAGGTAAAATTATTATAAATTCAAAAATATTTGATCGATCATTTTGCAATTTTGCACACTTTTAAAAAACCTAATGAACCTAAAGTTCCTTGAGAATAATAACAAAAAACTATTTTTTCATTAACAAATATAGTAAAAATTTCATAAAAAATCGGACTTTTTTTTCAAACTCATACCATTTTTGGAATATTTACTTCTCTTTAGATTTTTTTGATATCTAAATTTTTTTGGATGTTTCAGATCAATGCAACAGATGCTAGATTATAATGAAGATATGTAATAATATGTACCTTATTCCCTAAAGAGATCTACCCCCATATAAATTTTAAATTGAAATTCATACACAGAAAAGAATCTGAAACTTGAGAAATGAATTGAATGAACTGAAATCAGCCAATTAAAACTTTTTCAATGATTTACAATTTCTAAAAAATACGATTTTTGAAAACATGCCAATTTTCAGGCATTTTAAGTGTCTGTACCCTAAAAAGTAATGTTCAAAGATTTAAAAACGAGTTCATACTAAACCCTAATAAGCTCCTTCAAAGTGCATTCGAGAAGAAAATTAGCAAGTGGTAGACCATCTGAATTTGCAGGCATGTGAAAATATTTAGAAGAACTTGCCACAAGATGCATCCATTCAGTGTGCAGCAGTTCGGCAGTTCGGTCGAAAAAGGAGCCGCCTAGCCTGGCGCTAAGTACCCTAATTCAAAGGGCTTAGCTGTGTAATTCCCGCCGAAGCATGGATTCCTTAGACCCCGAAGACATCTGCTTCTTGTTACTCGATCCACTGGCCTGACTTCGGAGTCTCATTTAGATAAATGGCTGGGATGCACCGTGCACCATATGAAGGAGCTAGAAGTGGATTATGTCATTCAGTCCGATTATGCTATCAGCAATAAAATGTTACTTCGGACAGGCGAACTAGGACGTCTCTCAGCGGAACGGAAGACGACCACGACTGTATGTAAATGAACTTTCAATTGAAAAGACCGAGAGTTGGGGCATGACTTGACTCGAATGGTTTCTTACTGCATGCCTTCATCTGGTTGGCCAACAGGCGGGACCATTGTGTGTTGTGGCACGGAAGGCAGCAAAATCCACGGTAGACAGATAACGAGCCAGCAGTCAAATGTGAGCAGCCTTTTTTGACGACTTTAATGGACTTAATTCGGACGCCTCATGCCGCTTGATTTGCATGGTTGTCACAGCGGCGTCATGCCCACCGTGGTGGGAATTCATTTGACTCTAATGTGAATAGTGTTTAGCGGCCGAATGCGAAAGGAAAGCCTTTCATATTGTGTTTTCAATCTTTCCGAGCCATTCGTGGGCACACGATGGGAAATTACGATGTCAGAATGCGCCTTCGGATCTCGAATTTTATTACTCCATTAGAAAGAGCTATTCCGCCTGCCTCCGTACCTTTTGAGTAGTTTTTAATCTAATTAGGAAAAGTTTACGATTTTCTAATCACTTTTTAGTACTCTTTGTTGATATTGTGGAAAATAAAAGACTATCAATTTAAACAGATTCTTGGTTTTTCATTGCACATGAAAACAGAGTATAAGATTAATTTGGAGAAATTTTATATATTCAAAAATATACAAAAAAAAAATTCTAAGTTCAAATTCTGAAAATTTATTGAGACTAATAAAATTAGGGTACCCTTGCTCCACTTTTCCTATATTTCTTCTATATCTTAAAAAATAAATTATTTTTCTTCTCGTACCTATTTAATAGAGTATATATAATATACAGGGTGTTCAGAGGTGGGAGGTCAATACTGAAGGGGGTGAAAGGTCAGACCGAGACAAGCAAAAAATCGTATGGGTGGGGGGGGGGGCATCTCGCACCGTTTGGCAGTTACAGGGTGATTCGTAAATCAGGATTTTGCCTTATATGGGAACCGCTCTTGTATTTTTATCTTTTTTTCTACGCATCGCAGCGGCCCCAAACTGATTTCAAAAAATCACTATTTGGAAGCCCTTTCCAAAAAAGTTTACACCACCCCCCTATCCCCAACCCCTTGGCCACAATCCCCCCTGCAAGTTGAAAAAATTAACTTTTATTTCACGATTTTTCACCTTTCGCCCCACTTTTCTCCCAAATTCATGTTATTAACATACCTACTTTTTATTTTTTTTAAGTTGCCTATCTAACTACCTTTCCAATAAGGTGCAACATGCCCAGGTAGGAAAAGGATACGAAAATTTATTTACAAAAATCCTTTTACAGAATATCATGATAATTCGAATTTTTAGGAAATTATACTTAAGTTTACTAAAAAATACATTTTGTTCGCTGAAAAACTAATTACAATTAAAACGTTTGTCCTTTAAAAGCTGTTCAAAATGTTCTCCGCTAGTTTCGATGCATGCAAGTAGCCTTCGTTTTATTTCACGTTTGAGGTCTATGGTAGCCAGTCTCTCCCGTATTTTCGTGGCTGCAGTCACAATCCTGGTAGCTAATTCTTCTCTGGTGTTGATTGGTCTTGAGTAAACTTCATCTTTCATCATTCCCTATAAGAAAAAGTCCAGTGGAGTAAGGTCCGGTGACCTAGCAGGCCAAGGAATCGGTCCACCTCGTCCAATCCAGCGCTCTGGGTAATTTTCATTTAACCTTGCCCTAAAAATGTTCCCAGTATGCGCAGGTGCTCCGTCGAGCTGTAAATAAATTGCGCTTCTGGTGGTCAGGGGGATGTCCTCCAACAGATCCGGAAGGATATTCTCCAAAAAGTCCGAGTATAGCTAACTATTCTGCACTTGGGGCAAGATGAAGGGTTCTATCAACTGGTTGCCGATGATGCCAGCCCAGACATTGACACTAAATCTTTGCTGGAAGGACCGACACCTTGTCCTATGTGGGTTCACATCTAACCAGGTGTGGAGGTTGTGCAAGTTTGTGATGCCATCCCGGGTGAATTGCGATTCATCCGTCCACAGAATTCGGTCTAGAAACCTTCTGTTTTCGATGTCAGACTCGAACAGCCAAGTGCAAATTGCAATCGTCTTTCGGAATCTCCTTCCTGTAGTGCTTAGACCAGGATATGGTGGTATGGATGTAGTCCCTCTCGGTTCACAACGGTCCAAACTCTCCCTGAAGACAATCCTGACCTTCGTGCGACCTGCCTGATGCTTATTACAGGGCTGTTCCTGACGATGTTGAGGATTTGTTGGTCGGGGTCCGCTGAATCGGCCGATTTTCCTGCTCGCGTTTCTGCTCTGGGGGCGGTTACACTTCCGGTTTCTTTTAACCTTCTGAAAGTCCTTGAAAATACCCTTCTGTTGAGTACCCGCCGATTCGGGAATCTCCTTTGGTATTCTCGTACGGCCTCACTATCATTTCCTTCTACTAAACCGTGCACGTAAATTATATCGGCATACTCGTCAACACTGAATTCTGCCATTTTATCTTAATTTTTTCTATTAAACACCCGGTTTTATCGATTGCTTCTTCAACTGTGGTCAATGTCCTTTCAAACTTACCCATTTTTATACCATAATTCATAGGAGGTATTAGAAACGGAGCGTCAGGATACTTAAGAGTCAATACTGGATATAATAAACTAATAACGCTATTTAACGGGATTACATTTATTATTTTATTACTGTTTTGCTGAAATAATAAAAATGTACTACCTCTGTTTCCTAAACAAACATTTCCGAACTTGCTGTCATAAAAATTGTTTACTTAACGACTTTTTCCATTATGGTGCAATAAAGTAATTAGGTACCTGTGAGGATGTTTTAATTTCAGGACTTTTGCAACCCTTTTCTACCTGGGCATGTTGCACCTTTTTGGAAAGGTAATTAGATAGGCAACTTAAAAAAAATAAAAAGTAGGTATGTTAATAACATGAATTTGGGAGAAAAGTGGGGCGAAAGGTGAAAAATCGTTAAATAAAAGTTAATTTTTTCAACTTGCAGGGGGGATTGTGGCCAAGGGGTTGGGGATAGTGGGGTGGTGTAAACTTTTTTGGAAAGGGCTTCCAAATAGTGATTTTTTGAAATCAGTTTGGGGCCGCTGCGATTCGTAGAAAAAAAGATAAAAATACAAGAGCGGTTCCCATATAAGGCAAAATCCTGATTTACGAATCACCCTGTAACTGCCAAACGGTGCGAGATGCCCCCCCCCCCCCACCCATACGATTTTTTGCTTGTCTCGGTCTGACCTTTCACCCCCTTCAGTATTGACCTCCCACCTCTGAACACCCTGTATAGTATATACCTAATTTTAAAAATATATTTAATTGAGTTGAGCAAAAAACAAAATTGTCCCATATTTTCTCGAGTTCGAACAAATGTAACCCTATCATACATTCTAGTCGTATTTCAGCGAAAATATCAATAAAAGACAAAACTTAAAATGACTAAAAGATTTATAGGTATTTCAACATTCTCGCTGTCAGCGGTTATGATATTCTATGTAGTTATTTTTAAATGCAACGAGCAAGATGCTATCGAGTATCTAAGACGCCGCATATCCCACAAATGAATCGGATACCCTCATGTCAATTAATATTCAATACATTTTTAATGCTTTTCAGTTAATTGCACATCATCGTCATTTTCTTGATTAACACGAATCAGAAAAAAAACATATCTTACAGGTTTTTGGATGCATTCACTTAAAATACATGTCACAGTATGCGAAAAGTCTTTTATTTATGTAATATGATATGAAAGTTAATGAAATATCCCCGCATGGTTCCAATTATGTTATTTAGTATTATTGATTGGGTAGTGTGAAATTTATTTATAGACTTGTTCCTCATCAAAATGTCTATCAATTACTAGTTATCTTTTATTGAATTATATCCTTTTTGCAACATTAATTAAAACAAATAAATTGAGGTCATTTCGAAAAATATGATAAGGGAAGATAAAAACAAAATTGGATCTAAAACGACTGATTCTAAAACACTAAATATTCTCAAAGGCTTCTTCATAGAAAACAAATAGAAAACATTAAAAACTACCTCATTTAACACAGTCACCCGTGTCTTGACTCATTAAATTTTTCACGTAGCAAAATTCTATAGAATCTGTGATTCTTTTGCAGATCTCGCGAGGGGCGTGCAATGCTTTTGCAAAATATTTCGCAAGGTGTAGATATTTGCTTGGGGCTAAACTCATTCATTGCACTTAAGACAACGTGAAAAAGAAGTCTTAAAAATGTGCAAATTTGAGGATTTCTTATGTCAACGACCTGTGCCTTTTCATGAATAAGCTTAACTAAGGCACTTCTGCAGATTGAGCGTTTGCATTTTAAGAATCACAGTTTTATCATTTTTGCACGAAAATAATTTGTTAGAGGTATGAAAACAGATATATAGGGTTGGGCATCAGTTGGTTTCTTTCTAATTTACATGTTATGTTGACACACACAGCTCTTTGGCACTCAAAAGAATTACAGAAATACAGTATCTTATCTGCGCGGTACGAAAAGAATAAATTTATGCTTGAACAACGTTGAAACGATGTTATGCTAACAATCCATAAACGATTCAGGCATTTAAGCACTATATTTATCGAGATATACGTAAAATAGAGCTCCAAAAATGTCTACAAAATTTGGTTAACAGAATGGGCTACTCCAAGCTAATCGAGGCAGCCGCTTAAGTGAAATCATATTCCATAACTAATCGGAAACTCTTCTCTTTTCAATAAATCAACAAACTTTGCAAAATATTGAACAAATTTTTTTTAGTAGTATTTTTAAAAAGAAACCATCCGATGGCCCATCCTATGAAATTGTAGGATTAGCATCAAAAATTGCAGTGACCTTAAACAAATTCTTATGAGTATCTAATATCACAATAATGACTTCCTATAAGATAAAAATAACGGTGAAATATTCATAACCTCATTTGCCACCCTCGCAACTTTCAAAAGAGAATTTAAAACGTCATTACGAACGCATCCACTCCGTCGAACTCGATTTTGCCCGCACCAATTTCTTAGCCATTAATCTCCATCATCACGGCTTCCGATGCATAAATCCAGCCGCAACTGGCGCGCCAAGCCATGCCGTTGCCGGGCAGCTGGCGTGACACTTGAAAGACATTTTGCATGGTCACCGGTGCGCGGTAGTGGCCGAGGAAATTAGCCAATAAAACGGAAGATGTCCTCAGGTCTCAGCGGGGCTCGGTCACGGTCATCATCAAATCAAACTGGCACACAATGGGACCCTCGATGACCCTTCAGTTGGCCCTTCAGATGGCGCAAGCACGCATAGAATGTGGCCGCGTGGGTGGTGCAGAGTTATGGCCCAACATCTGTTCGGTTGCGAAGGTGCGGAGGGTCCTTGCTTGTAACATGACCGTACCGAAGGAACCCGAGAAGTAAACATACTTTCCGCTTTATTACACCGCTGGGAAAATTTATATGCTTTCGGGAGGCATTGCCCGACGGTCGTTTGGGCCCAATCTATTTTTAAGCGCCAAATTTTTGGAGCTCCTGAAGACTGGGGCTGGACTAGTTTAAATCAGTCACAGCCTCAGCTGGCAGCAGTGTCCCCAGGTTTTTCGGGGATTATCGACAGTAAACAGAACTAACCAGGGTGAATAAGATACGGAGGCAAAATTAGATACGATTACACTGAGAGATATAATTTTCTAAAATTAAGAATAGTATTTTTAATTTTCTCTTAAAAGAAGGAAAAGTGTCTTAATTTTATATGAACTCCTCTTATTTAAAGATTCATAGCCGAGTCGAAATTATAGTTCTGCTAAGAGCTCAAATATCACGATTTCTTAAAATTCAACTCTACTTTTGAGCCTTTAGAACACTGAAAAAGTCTTAAATGATCAAAATAAAAAATAGACCTTATTCGTGACTTCTCAATTGTTATTTGGACCTGTGGATCTCCAAAATAGATCTGACCGCTGACTACATATTTAATATTACTTATTTTATTAGAATATCTCTTTCACTATTATAAAAATTTATTACAATATTATCTTCATTATTTCAATACATAATTTCCCTTCAATCAAGAAAGTAGTTAGCTCTTTATACAGGAACATTTTCGTTTAATTTAAAATATTGATAATTTTCCTGTGTTCTTAAAACCAGGCCATTTTTTTTTCTTTAATGTATAGTTTTCACTCAATTCAAGAAAGGCTTAGGAAAATTTCATATTATTATTTTTATTTTAAAAATTGTCTCTTCTAGTATATGCACCAGCAGCGGGCGGCGAACCCTGAGTCCTTGTCCTTTTGCGGAAAAGGAAACAGCATATCCAGCACCGCTTTCTTCGTGATTCAGCCTATAGAATTTCTAACAAGAATGGTATTCATGCACGTAGCTATCGCAAATAATAAATGCAAGAAAACTTGTGATTAATGGTCATTGCTTCTCTCGGCGACTATTTATTCTGCTCGCCGATTATGTCCGGTATGTTGGTGTGCAATGATTCAAAGTTAAGTCATAGGACTCAACTCCGTAGACCCTGGCTTTCTTAGGTCACCTCCCCCCGAGACGGTCTTCTAGCCCTAGAGTGTAAGACCGTGAGACATTATTTATGGGTAAAAGTCACTTACGATGTCTGGGATACCCTCAGACGTGCAGATTCGTGGATGTGAATAGATTTTCATTAGATCGCCCGATTCGACACAATTAATTATACGCGACTTTCGCGCATTATAAGCACGTGTCCCTGCATCGAGGGCGTTCATAACCCCGTCATGCAATAATTTCGGATTTTATGGATATCCTTTGACATGAGTCTATTCTTCATAATTAGAATAAATTGTCTGTTGCTTGCTGCTTAAAGAATGTCTTAAAGTGGCACATGTTGTAGGGATCATTAAGTCTAATAGGAAAAAAGAGGATTATATCTTGATATGGAAAATGAGATACGTATAATATATGGAAGCGTTGATAGAAATTTATTTGCGGACAATTTTGTTGCTCCATATTTTTAAAGAATTATCTACAAATGATTTTCTAAAATCCTTTAAATCTTACAAATAATATACAATTTTATTTTTTACTTTATAAGTTTTGTATTGGACAGTTAAAGAAATAAAAGTAATTATCAATGTAAAAACATGTAATCAATTACAATTTGCCCAACTTTGATATTAAAGTCAAGCAACCCGAGGCAGCCATTTAAATGATCCTATTCCATAACTAATCGGAAAGTTTGCTCTTTTCAATAAATCAACAAACTTTGAGAAATATGTGCTTATATTTATTTTGTAGCATTTTTAGAAAGAAACCAGCCGATGGCCCACACATTTTAAAACTATGTAATTAAGACAAACAAATTTCTTAATTTATAAAAGCTCAAACTAGAAAATCATTAGAAATTCTATCTAGATTAGGTTTATGGATTTAACCAATTTACTAAATTACTAGAGATTTTCGAGTATTCTTGATTAAAAATCTATAGCTACCTCCATAGTATTTTTTTCCTGGATAGATTTAATGACTTTACCTTCCCAAATATGTGCATTTCATCATTTACCCGGATAAAAAAAAATATTTTTTTTTTGTTAATAATTCGCTCCCCATAATTTCCAGTCTAGCAGGAAGAATAGGCGAAGCTGCATCCCGAGAGTCCTTGTCGGCAAGTTGAAAAAACAACGCTTTTGTTGTGGAACTCCTCCGGATGGAAAATTCTTCCCAAGAGTGAATGCTTGCTCCTCTCAACGCTGAATGGGATGAAGCTGATGATGAAAACTGATCCCACCCCCGAGAGCCCATCAAATCATAACCCCGCAGCATCCAGCAACTGCAACTGCACTGGGAATGCATCAGCAGGGAGAAGAGGCAGTTTAGTGGTTCGCAGCACCTTTGGTCGGTGCAAATATTTTCGGTGCATATTTCATACTGGTGAGAGCCATTAAATTCTATTTTAGCATACTTGAAGTGCATCTGCACGTATCATGGACCGTCGCTCGCTCTTCTTCAGGGCACATCTTCTTGTTGTTCTGGGTGCAATGCTGAAATGCATTTGATTATATGCACTCTCGCACCGGAGCAGAGGACCGCAAATCTAAGAGAACGAGTGCGGCTGAAGGTATGCGGATAGGTTCGCTTTGAGGAAGATTGTAAAAAAGATTTACAACTTCACGTGCAAGCGGATAATTGTAAAAAGGAATTCGACAAAAAAGGCGTAAAAGATGCGAAAAGATGCGGAGGGGCATCGGACGAGGCAGGATGCACTCGCCGCATGCATGCAAAGTCAAGTAAAAAGTTGTTTATTTACGGTTCCGCCTGGAATCTCATTCATCCCGAGACGTCGATGAAGTAACGATTGGGATTCCCATGAACCCGCCAGGTGAGCCGGCGACGACAACGACACGTACCGCTTACCTGCCGGCTGTACTTAGGGTTACCAAACATACTTTTAAAAATAGTATTTGTACTCTAATTGTAGTTTTAACTTTAAAAAAAGTATCTTTTTCAAATCACAGAGGGCTCATTTCAATTCAATAAAGTCGGCGTTTTAATCAAAAGATCTGTTTTCACTTCAAACAAGTCAAAGTATTTAAATCAAATAGGTGAAATGATCCGTTTACTGTCACTGCATGAAAACGAAAGATTTGAAAAGAAATTCGTTTGAAAAAAATAAGACTTCTTTGAACTGAAAATATTTGAGTTAAAAATTTCGATTTATTTGAAATGGAAATAGAGTTTTTAATTTTAAAAAATGGCTTTATTCAATTGAAATGTGACCTCTGTGATTCGAAAATGGATTTTTTTTAAGTTAAGAAGTTATATAAGTCAAATTTAACTAAAATGGATTTGAACAAAAAGTCCCCTTATATTTGGTTTGGTTTCATGTTGTTTCGTTCATTTCCTATAAAAGAAAATTAAAGTTAATGTTGATTTAAATTGTTATCCTAGTGATAGACTACGAAAGAAATTTATTGACTTGAAATTAAAAGGAAATTTATTTCAAAATCTGACTGATCTGAAACCCGTCTGGATTTTTTGAATTAGAAGCTACCTAGAATAAAAATTTGAAATTTTTAGAAAATCCCGAGTAAAAATAAACGATGGCTGCACCTCGGCCGCACGGTTTCTACACGGCACTACGACGGCTGCACACGGTCCATAATATTTTTGAAAAATATGAAACGATCACACAGATACTTATTTATTCCTAATTTCGATATATTTGTATTGAGCTAAATAAAACATTAAAAGTGCAGCCGTGGTGTGGCCCTTTTAAAAATGTTAGATCACATATCTGTTCTATTCAGGTAAACCTTCAATTCTTAAAAGTGATTATAAATCATAGCAATTTGATGCTATTTGAAGAACATTGTAAATCTAAGTCTAAATTTTAAGGGATTCTTTTCTTTTGATCTGGATAGATGAAAACAATGCTGGTACTATTATATTATTTAACTTTATACTATATTTTGAATTAGTAAATCTCTCGTAATGTAACTTTTAAATGTTTCAACTCATTTTTCATGAGCATAATCATGGTAACCCTAACTGCACAGCCACTGAATCGGGACTTGATGCCACGATTCCTTCGGGAGAATGAACAGGAGCACAAAACGTGTAAAATTGTCAATTCAAACTGTTTTAGATTAGTCTTACCCTCCCGGGCGGGATAGTCGGGAAGATGGTAACAAAGCCAAATGGGATGAGCTGCATCGATTCGAAGCCTGCTGGATGCCACCGTCGTCGCGTCGTCACCGATTCGACGCGCCTCTTCCCAAAGGAGGAAGTCTCGAGCCGGTAGCGGAGCCCGAGTCATAATTGGTAGCGCAATCAAGTCATGATCCCCACATGCGGGTTTATTTACCCTTCCTACGCTTTGTTGTGGCGTCGCTCGGAGCCGGCCGGAGCAAGCAGCTGGCTGGCGCTTCCGACTGCCGGCAACACAAGGCCCCATTTTGGCGGGTCATCTTCTAATAGGCTCACATTCAGCGGCTTTGTGACCGTGTCCGCATGAGTGGCAGTCACGAAGGTGTTGATTTTTGTGTTTATCGATTTTTATTACTGCTTTTTCCGGAGAATGTGCCTCGGGCAAAGGGCAGGGGATTATCTCTCGATTCTCGGGTTTTAACTGCTTGGACCTTGCCGAGTTAAATTGCAGGGGATTAGCATTTTCATAAAAGTGGAAAAATGTGAAGATTAGAATAGGAAAACACATTAAAATCGTTTCCCACAATTTTAGCATACGAGTACAAGTATTTCGCTTTAAATTTTCATAAGCATCCCAGTAGGAAATGTATCAAGGGATTGCCCTAAGAAAGCCTGATATGACTACTTCCAAGCACTTCCAATATTCCCTCTAGCATGCGTCTGCAGGTATCTACCTTATATTCCTGCTTCCTGAGAATCGAGTGGGTAAGGAGTAAATGAGTTTTACCTAAAAACTTGTGTTTTAAGAAGATTTCGTCATCGTGCGATGCGCTTGCATCTACGCGTTTTCTTTTCACTCTCGAAGAATGAAGGTTGTTTTAATTTTTATTAATTCAATGAGGGCCTCATATTTTAATAAGCTGAGCAACAGCTCAGTCTCGATTTTTATTTAGATTCAGATCAAGTTTGGTTTTTCTATATAAAAGTTGAGACAATGCTTTGCTCAGTTTATTAGAATAGGCCCTATTATTCCATTTATTTTTAATAACTTCTTCTATCGGGGAAGCGAAACTTCTTATAATAGTCATTCAGCATAAGCGATTATTCCATTGATTCAGAGTAACTACTTCTATTCCTTGTTATTAGGGAAGCGAAAGTCAAGACCTTGCCTCCAATCCCGTCGTGGGTAAAAAAGAAGAAGGAAAAGAATCGAGTTGGGAAGGAGTGCTAGCTGCCCGAGAAGCAGTTATATCATTTCTTTCTAGCCCCTTCTTTTTCCTACTGGGATTCTTTAGACGAATATTTCTATTATTTTGTATATAAAAGCACTACCAATATCAATCAAAACATCAGTCATAAAATAGTCAATTGACTTGGCTTTGTGTGGTCTAGTTTACCCATCCTTATCTCTTTTGAGTATGATGCAAGCGAACTTGGCGGGAAGATTATAAAAAATCTAAAATAAATTTTATTAACTCGTCCAACAATCAAAGTCAAAGGTCGCGTGATATCGTGATTTTGCTTCACTCTATTCATTTATTTTAGGGGTATAAAAAGGTTGGTATTGTATTATTTCCTACATATAACATTTTTTATTTTTACCCCTAATATCGTGCGTTTCTTATATAATGACTAAATCTATCCGGGGCCAACTCACGCAATTCAACGCTGGAACGAAAAGGGCATGTCGAGTGTCCTCTTATCAACGAAATTATTTTTTCCTTTTTATTTATCCTGCCCCGACTTTTATCAATTATTTAGTTTAAAAATAGAATAATGGAAGAATTTAATTACGATACTTACAAGGATAAGCTCGATCGTGTGGTATTTTTGAACCTTTGTAGATTTGTAGGGAACCATTAGCATTATTATTATTTGTTTTTGAAACAAACGAAACAATTAAAAATATATAAAATTTCAGGTGAACATTTGAGGTTCTCAGTGTCCTACAATTTTTTGTTTGAGTTGAGGTAAAAAGCTGATTTTTGTTTGAAAAATATTTAGTTCATAATTCAAAGCTTTATTTATAAAGCAACAAAAAATACAATTTTCTTACATCCCTGTATCCCTATATATATATAAAAATGAAAGTTCGTTTGTTGGCTTGTTTGTTTATTTGTTTGTTGGTTTGTTTGTTGCTCAATCACGCCTAAACGCTTGCATCGATATTTTTCATTTTTTCTCTGAAGGTAGTACATATTCTAACTTAACATATAGGCTAATTTTTTTTCAGATAATATAAAGGGTTTCAAAATGGCGGACCCAAGATGGCGGTTGAAAATTTTAAATTTGAACCGATTTTCATGAAAATTGGTATTTAGGGGTTTTGCGGAATGCTGATTTCAAACTCGTGTTTTCATGTATGCCGACATGTTTTGTATTGGATTCAGATCAGGGCTTTGTAGTGGCCAATCCAATAGAGAAAATGGTTATGGCCTTTATATCCAATTTTGCATGACTGCCACGTACCGCGAATTTTTGGGACCCCTGTCTTTCTGAAACACTACCTCATTTTTCGGAAATGGTATAATTTCAACAGCACCTTGAAGTTTCATTTTCAATATATTGAGGTAAGCATCCAAAAATTGCAAGAACAACATCAATTCGTGTACGTGGAGCAAAACTGAATCTATACCTATTGCGTAGTTGTATATTTCTGCAGTATTGCAGGAATTTACCACCTATTTTATTTTAACAACTAAAGCTTGCTGGTTCGAAGTTTCACAATTTATTTGTCTCATGGTAGAAAAAAAAGGCTTTTTTTTATGTTTTTTAAAATTATTGGTTCAGTTTTCCTCCTCCCTTTTGCGTGTTTTTTTGTTTCTTTTATTAATTTTTCTTAGCTATTAAATGCAACTCTTGTAATCGTTCAATTTAGCATGCATATTCCCTTAGGTCTTTAAGATTATGCGAAACAATGTGCATGGTCTGTTCTTGAGCCCTTTACGCCAGATTAAACGTTGGCGAGATTCACGTCCTCATATGAGAAACGCTCCAAGCAAAAAATAAATCTTAACTCGAGCAGAAATCACTCGCCCCTTGGCTATAAATATTCCTCGATTTCACACTTTGTTTCGCACGTAATTTTACAAGAAAATGCGCGCATTCGCCTGGCCGGCTGCAGAAAAAGTGCGAAAGTTCTTAGCTTCTATTTTCTTATTATTATTTTTTTGTTATACGTCCAGCACGCTGCCGTCGCCGAACCGATAATTATAATAAAAGGCGCGAAAAAGTGATAAAAGCAGACTATCATTAAAAATAGACTTGCGTGTGCTAACGACCCAATCGGGGCTAAAATTATATAGAGATGGCCTAAAGGGCACCGCGCCAGCGAAGGCTTAGTCATCCCACTGCGTGCTCCTCTCAAAGAGATTTCGTAATTTCTACAGAGAGGCTGCCGCAATGGACCACGGACTGGTCCCAGCCATCTGTCAACATATGCAACCCCTCAATTAGTGGCAACAGCAGTGGAGTCCGAGCCAGACTCCGACCACCGTGAGATTTGGCAGCGATGCGCTTTAATTTGTTTTAATATTTGATTATGCCGGAAAATTCGCGGCTGCCTCGAGATGGAGGAGTCCCTCCCCTTCTGCGTTTCGTTTTACTGCATCCGGACGAAAGAACTCGAAGAACTCGGATCGGTGCCACAGTGAGCGCCATTCAATTCACTTTGATTCGATATGCAAATTTATTTATCATCGCCGTGAAATTTATTGTTCAGCTCAAGCATGACTTTCACCTCAGTGCGCCGCCGAGGACTCGGGCAAACAATTGATCATTACTCTTCGATCGAGAGTTGTTCTAGGCCGGGGATTCCCCTCGATCTTGGAACCCTTCGTTTCGTTTTGGGTCCTCGTTTGCTCAGTCGGGTCGGGTGGCTGGCTACCTTCTTAATGCCCCACGAAGACGATGATGATGACGGCGACGACGACGACGACGACGACGACGTTGGAATTGTTTCTACAGAAAACTGCAAACATCACAATTACACGAGTCGAGACGAGGAGATTTGTAAATAAATCAAATAAATTTCCTCCGGCATCGTGAGATACCGCGAAGGAGTCGTCAGCTCCGAGGGCATCTTATTATTATTTACCCAGTCTCGAAAGACAAAGCTGAAGTACACTCTTCGCCTGCATCTTTTGAATCTTTCGAGTTCGGATTTAGAGTCATGGACGACGACAACTCATTAGCTCACTCGTCCCCTCCGGGCCCTGAGTGTGGAGTGATTCCGCCGAAGCTCATCAATTTAATTGGGCCGCACCCACATACTCGGTTACATAGGCCGATTAGAGGAAATCGGTTGAGCCCACATTCGGGGACCGCTCAGAAAGGTCATCCGAGGGCTATTTTCGCCGTCTCAGATGCAATTAAGGGAATGACTTTAAATGTTGTTGCCCTTAATGCCTGGCTTCCCTTAAAAGGAGGGATCAACGCGTGTGGGTGCGAGCAAACGCCCGAATCCGCAAGGGTGACGATGGTACGCCGCCGCTAACCACCCGCGTGATAGTCCATCACAATATTCGCCTGTGACAGGACACTTTGGCGCAGTTTAAAACCACCAAACGACTTCCTGCTCAATTTTATTTTGGAACGAGACTCAGCCAAAAGCCAGTTAATGTTTGCACGCTGAATGAGGTAAATAAGAAAAAAATCGAAAAGGGTGCGCCGCCGCGCCGGCCGGACGGTTACAAAACGCACCACGGCCTCATCAATCCTGAGCCTCCCCCCGGGGCGACTCCTGATTGCCGTCATTAATGCTAAATTGATTCACGGCAAATACTAAAGGTTGTTTTTTTTTTTTTTACTTTATATTTGTGCCCACTGCAAGGACTAATATTTGCGCGGGTGCAACGCTTTTTGTTTAATGAAGGGAAGTAAGCCATTTTTCAAAAAATCCGGCAAAGATTGATGATGTGACGTGGGTTTATATTCCCCCCAAGGTATTAAGGTTCAAATGAAATGAACGTAAATAAGCAAGAAGGGTCAATTTTCTAAGGGTTTTCGCATTATTCAATGGGTCTTTTAAATTTATATGGTACGTTTTACTGAATCACTGTTCGACTTCTTTAAAAAAATCTTAAAGAAATATATTTTAAGCAAAATGTATTTTACGATATTAACAAAATTATATTATTCAATAATAAATGACACTAGTTTACAGGATCTTTATACCCTTAAAAAAATTTAGTAAATATGTTAAAATTTAATTTCTTCGATTTCGAAAAAATTCGAGGTCTGTTCAAAAAATACCTAAACTGACGTCATAAAAAAAATATACTTTCTTTAAAAGTTACATGTCTGGATCCACTTCATAGTACTGCCCTCCCCAACGCGCACACTTATCCCAACGGTGTTTTCACTTTTAGAAACAGTCCTGGAATGCTTCTTTTGTGATATTCTTCAGATCTTTTGTCACATTTGCCTCAATCTCAGGAATCGTCTCAATTCTTTTTCCTTTCAAAGATCTTTTGAGTTTGGGGAACAAGAAGAAATCACAAGGAGAGAGGTCAGGTGAGTAGGGTGGATGGGGAAGAACATTGAGCGAGTGTTTTGCCAACAACTCACGAGTTCTGAGGACTGAGAATTTCACAGCAACTCTTTGCTCAAATCACTCATTTTAAAAGTCGCCAAACTAAACAAGACACGCTTCACAAACAACCGTGTACCTAATCAATCAATAAAAACAGTCTACGTATTTTTTGAACAGACCTCGTATAATAAAAAAAAAATTAAAAGTCGGTATTTTAGCCCTTTTTAGAAATTTTTATTTAAATAACGAGATATTTTCATGTTCTATACTATACTTATAAAATATCAGTTTGTTGGAGAGACAAGTTTTTGATTAGAGTTGCGTTGGTTCATTTTATTTATACAACAGAGGTGAGATTCACGAAAAACTGGCTACCGAGTAAATCTTCATCTAGTTTACAAACAACATATTATAAGACTATTATAGTATACAATTGAAATTTTGATTTACGTTTCGAACTGCTAGAAAATGCCAGTTAGCTAGTATATCTAAAATAGGGTTATTTTCATGTTTAACCCTATTTTTCTCGAAAATATGATGGAAAAAAAACCAATTATACATTAGTGATTATTTTCCATTAAAGGAATGAAAAAAAAAAATACATTTTGTACGAAGGACAAGAAAAAAGGTAAAATTTGTAAACTAGGGAATTAATATAATGAAGCTTTGCAAAACTGCCCTTAAAATTTACTTAGGCAGCATTAAAACACAAAAGTGCTTTTTTTGTGCTGATCACTCAACTCAAAAGATGAATCATAAACAGTATAATCCACAAAATTAATTTCTAATAATTGCTCAAAATAATAAATAATAATAAAGAATTTTTTAGAAATGAAAAAATAGCTAACAAATACATAATAAAAAAAACCGGTCAAGTGCGCGGAGGATCACTTTTTAAAAGAATAACGATTGACTTGAAAACGGCTTCTAACTAGAAGTTATTTATACTTTATTTTGTAAAGGCTTTTTATCAGGTTGATATAATTCTTCTCCGTCTTAAACTTACGGCTTTCAGTTTTCATTTTTCCGTACTAGATAGATAGAGCATATTTGATTTTCTTTCAGGAGTGCCACAAGGAAATCACCTTGGGCCTCTTCTATTTATTATATTTATTACTGCCACCAATTTTTGTTTCTCATTTACTCAGTGTTTGCTGTTTGCAGGCGGCATGAAAATTAAAGTTGCTGTTCGTAATTTGTCTGGCTGTAATAGGTTACGGTTGAAATTAATAAATTGTTTTCCTGATGCAAATTAAATCGTCTTGAATTAAATTTTTCCAAATGTTAAATTTTTTCCTTTTAAAAGGTTAAAGGTAGGTCTAAATTATTTTATGATTCCTTATAGGATTCTATGGAGGCCGTTTAAGGTCCACATTTCTTGATACAGAGTTGTTATAAAAAGAACTTCCTTATTTTAAAATTTGAATGTACTTCAATTGTTGGTGGCATTTTTTTAAAAACATGATATTTTTTTCTGAGAGTCCTAAACAAAAATTAATCATCTAAAAATTTTTATTAAACAATGAATTTTAAAATAAAATCAGCTATATTTTTATATTTGTATTTAAATATCCTAAACACACTGCATTTTGGACGAAAGTACATGCATATTGAAAACCTATAATTTTACGATGATGACATTTTAATTACTTAAAAAACATCCAAATTGAAATTGATCTCCTCCATAAAAATAATTCCCCCGGTTTATTTCGGAAGTAATAACATAATTTTCCGCACCAGTTTTTACCTTAAACAGATGTTGACAGGGCCATTAGACCAAATACGACAAAACGAACAGCGAAGGGAGCAATAATGCAATTCATCGAATGCACGATATCAGGTTACGCATCAAAAGGCCCTTCCTCTCTCGAAAAAAGGGTGTTAGTCGACTTGAATTTCCGCAAAAGGAAACCGGTTGGACATCTAAATCAACAGCCCTCCAAGGAACCGAGTGTCTTTCTTACTCCGATGTGCATTTTGTACCGAACGACACGTTCTTAACCTTTTTTGAAAGCGAACTAGTTGCCACTATCATTTACAAGATCATCTTATCGCTTTCTTAGAATGGATCAAAAGAGCGAACAGCCGTCATTCTTATAATCAATTGCCATAAATATTTCACACGCAATCACCTAACTAATTTTGTTTACCTTTCACCGAATTTGATAGCCGACATGTCATCGCATCAAATCAGATAATTTTTTGGGGATTTTGATCATCTCTCATTGATAGCGCCGCGCCGTACCGGTTCTTAAGCACTAATGAGATTCTTTCGAGCTTTCGAACAAAAATCCAGCGGTAACGGCCCGTGCCCCATTATTCCGGGCGATAAAGGTGGACAGATTGAGTACCTTTCTAACAACGTTCTAGACCCCAAAGGAAAATTCGTATTCAGGGCGAAACCTAATTAAATCAATACATCGGCTAGTTACTGGTCCACGTACTCGTGTGATGATTATAAAATGATTTGGTCAATTAGGAATTTAATGGCCCAGTAAAGCCTACCCCACCACCGGGGGTATTCCGTGGTGGCTCCGGGCCCACCACTGGTCCCTATGATAAAAATGTCTCAATAAAAAAACAAACCAGAACGAGAACGAGAACGTGCGCCCGCCTCGACTAGAGACCAACAGCAAAGGTGAATGCATGTCGCGGTTCTATAAATTGAGAAAAATCAAGGTGTGTTGTGTGTCGCTGTGATTCAACCATCCGCTCGCTGAATGGTATACTTTTTTCTGAGCGATAGGTGTTTTCATTCTCTACTCTTTCCACTGATCTATGGCACCGGAGCCTCGTGTCCATTAACATTTAGATTAATTTATAGCCCTATCCTTTGGGGAAATTGCCCCGATGGGCACCGGTTTCGATTTGAGGAATCATTTGATAAGACCCGCGCTCTAGCAGATTTACTTCGGTTGAGTTGAGTCACACACTCTTGAAGGTGGTTTTCTGGGAAAGTTCAAAGTTCTGGATAACAACACAAATCGTGACACACGTGACACCATCCGGCGGGATTATGCCGGATTACCTTAAGACGGGAAAATGGATTCGAATAAATATATTGGGGTCTATGTAAATATACCCCCCCCAAAGAGTTTATTCTAATGGCCACCTGAGGGAAAACATTCTAAAAATGTTATTGGTGGGGAAAGATTTAAAGAAAATTTTAAATTCTTGTAAATTTTCTCTTCTAACACTGTTTATTAATTAGACCTGAAATGTTTTCCTTTAAAGCACATTAATTCTATTAAGCAAGAATTTACGATGCATAGAATATCAACAAATAATTAGCTAATGATCACAGTTTGAAGCTGAGTCGGTTTTAAAATTAGCTTTAATAATACCGAAGTTTTTAAACATAAACACAAGAATATAAAGCTAAAATAATATGAAGTTTACGGACAATTCTACGTATCTTAGCTGTAGCATTTCACTTCTAATGTTCCTTATCTTAAAATATTAAAAGATGTTCCACAGCATCCAAACATTAAAATAATTTTCAATTTGAAAACAAAAAGGCAGAAATTATCAGAGTTTTGGTGTTTGTTAAATATTTTTAAAGCAATCAGATGCATACTAAGAGAAAAATTATATTCCAATACTAGCTGACCCGAGAAACGTTGTTTTGCCATATTAATTATTTCTAGTGAATATTTTGGTAGTTAAATAAAAAATAACTAACTTATTGTAAGTACATATGTGGGGATGGGATCTATGACTGAAAGAGGAATGAAGCGCTGTGGACGATGACGGCCTAGAGAACTATCTTCAGCAATTATTAATAAAATGAGAATAAATAATGATAGCACTGCAAATAGATGATAAATTTACTATGAGAATATAACTAATAGAGTTGCACTGAGAGAGTAAAACGTCACTGCTACGATCGATGCACAAACAATAAAAGCGGCCAAGTGCGAGTCGGACTCGTCCATGAAGGGTTCCGTAGCAGCAAGTAACATAATATAAAAGTTCTTGTAGTTCGTTGTAACTTTGATCGATATTTTAATAATAGTGTATTTTTTTAAAATTAAGTTATTGATAAGTAAACATTATAATTAGATACCTAAATGATGGGATTTAGATCTAACTATATGCGAGCCCATATAGGCTTGTTTTTTTATTTGAGTTGATTGAATGAAAGGTAAATTGCGGTTTACGATTTATGACGTATTAAAAAAAAACTACGCACTAGATCTCGTTCAAACCAATTTTCGGTGGAAGTTTGCATGGTAATGTACATCATATATTTTTTTTAGTTTTATCATTCTCTTATTTTAGAAGTTACAAGGGGGGGGACACACATTTTACCACTTTGGAAGTGTCTCTCGCGCAAACTATTCAGTTTAGAAAAAAATTATATTAGAAACCTCAATATCATTTTTGAAGACCTATCCATAGATACCCCACACGTATGGGTTTGATGAAAAAATTTTTTTTGAGTTTCAGTTCTAAGTATGGGGACTCGCACTTGGCCGCTTTTTTCTCTATTTTTGTGTGAAAATCTTAATGCGGTTCACAGAATACATCTATTTACCAAGTTTCAACAGTATAGTTCTTATAGTTTCGGAAAAAAGTGGCTGTGACATACGGACGGACAGACAGACAGACATGACGAATCTATAAGGGTTCCGTTTTTTGCCATTTGGCTACGGAACCCTAAAAATGGCCGAAAACTGTGTAGGGAGTGAGAGAAAGCTTATTGTGTGAGAGAGACAGGAGACCGGCTTCTTTCTCATCCCTACTCCGTGCTGTTTGCTGAGTGAGAAATGACACCTGTAGACGCCTGACGGGGATAACTGATCGATTGATAATTGATCAATCCACTGAGAGAGGAAGATTTCAACTTTAAAGTTGCAATATCGACTGGACGGCAATCGATTATTACAATCGATTATAACAATCGCACTTTCTGTTTTCACTGGGTTAAATACATAAAAATTTATCGTACGACAATGATTAATCAATTGCCATCTTGCAACTACGCATCTGTGGATGAAAGTAAAAATACTAATATCGTTATTAACAAATAGGGGTTGGTGGTAGAAGGGTGAAAATTTAGGGTTATAAGTATTTTTCGATGTGCAAATCAAATAAATCAAAAAAATTAATTATTGTCCAAAAAATAAACAAAAAAAATTCTGGAGAGGGCCACCCTTATCACCTAGGGGTATAAAAAATAGCCTACGACCTATTCTCAGACCTACCAAATATACACAAAAAATTTCATAAAAATCGGTGAAGCCGTTTCGGAGGAGTTCGGTAAAAAAAACACTGTGACACGAGATTTTTATATATTGTATATTAGATATATAATTTAATGTGAATTAAATGTTACACAGACACGATTTCTGTTTAAAAATTAACAAACCTATTCTAGTAAAATTGACATACATTCCCTTTATTTCAACAATTCTATAGAAAAATTAATATTAAAATAAAACAGATGAATTAACAAGATATAATTACTGAATTAACTATAAATATTTTTGTCAGTGTATGATTACATAAAATATTCGTTAATGTATCCACTAAATTAAGAAACTTAACTTCTACTTTATCTCACGTTCAAAACTATAAATAACCTTGATTTTGAAAATTAAAATTCCATAAAAAATAGCTTCTTTCCATTATCTTTTCTGACTGATTTGTTGCAAGAGTATAACAAGGGACAGGAAATATTTCCGAAATGTTACTTAAGCCCTTTGTCTTTGATCGCATTAGCATATCTATCGAAATAACCAATACCGCTTATTTGACCATTTAAGGGAATTCTCTAAAATTTCGAATTTTCATGAAGGTGACTAATTCATTGTTTGTGGGACCTATTTCATAACTCTTGCATTATTATGAAGGTCTATGTATTATTATGTATTATTTATATTTCGAAAAACCTACATATGTATTTTTTTTATTACTTAATTTTTAATTACATTTTGAATGAACATACCCATGTTATGTTAACTCTCTTCAAAAATAATTACCTCTGAGTGAGAAAAAAAAGGAATTAGTAAAATTGTTTTGAAGTCATCACAGAGGTAAGACTCCTTGACAGGTATATTTCGCTTAAATACCCTTAGGGGTCTTTTATATCCACTTAAACCCCTTTTGAATTTGCATATATTCGTACGCAATGAGATTTTATATTTGTGCATATGACAGGCCAATATTAAACATAATCGCCTGCGGGTGGGTGCCTATGACTGTTGAATTTTAATTGGCGGTCAATCCGGAAAAGAAAGGAAGCCATTAATTTGATCTTTTGATCTGATAGTATAAATTTGGACGTTGTCCGCCGCGTCGGGCCGCAATACCTTTGAAAGTTCATTGAGCACCCGAAATAGCACGACAACGCAGTCCCCTCTAATTTGTCTTGCATGAATCACGGCCTCTAGAGAATGCTCTTGTCGCGGCTAAGATCAATTAATCGCCTTCGAAATGTGTCGCAAGCGGTATTTACGCGGCATACGACCGTGTCTATCATTAAAAACCGCGTGATTAGAACCGATCGTGATCGTGTGTGGATCTTACAACGGAACACACATTCAATTCATTCGGGGTTGTCGTCCGCTACTCGCGACTTGTTTATAATTTAGAACCGGGAGAAATTATAGGATCAATCGTCTATTAAATGGGATTATCAATCAATTTTAACCTGTTAAGTCGCATGCTTTACGACGATCGAAAAATAGGATAAACAATATCAATATTATGCCGGTGCGGCGTGACGTGGTAATCAAATCGCCGCCTCATATTAGCTTAAGTGCTAATTGGAATATGATTTAAGGCTTTGTGGCGCAAATGCCGTAATATGTAATAATTTTCCCTTATTTGCAATATTCAAAGTATGAATTATGACCGGCCCGGTTGGATTTAAACCGCCAGGGAGTCGACTTTTTGGAATGTTCGACAAATTCAACTGGTTGCACAGTGTGTTGAGTTTTTTGAATGGCTGTTTTATTTGTTTCGACCGTGCCGCAAATTACCTGGCTACATGTTTTATATATGTATAAGCCTTTACTTGGCACTTTTCTTTACCGGAGCAATTAAATTTTTATGGTGCAATTTTATGCATGCGCAAATTTCAATGCAAATAAAACGATCATCGAAACAAATTCGTTTTTTTCAATTGTGGGAAGAAAAAAACAACTACGACGTGAATGAAAACCAACTTTTAATTACTTTACATGACCGCTTTCTTTTTGGGGGAGCTACGAATTGATGATCGTGTTTACACGCTTTCATGAACAGGCATTATTTACAACCTCGCCTCGTTTGACCTGCTCTAAATGTTTGCTGTCCTAGTTCGATGTCGGTTTTTGTGGCTACGAAAATTTATTCGCACACTAAATGACGCCGTTTAAGTTTATACTTCATTCGGAGTTGTTTTATTGAATTGACAAATTGTAAAATTACTGTTCTCTGTCGTAAATCGATTATTTTATCCCTTGACAAGATTTCTCTTTTGCACAAGTTTATCGTTCAATTTAATTTAAACTGTTGATGATGGAGCATACAAAAAAAAATAATTTTCATGACATAAATCAAGTGAAATTATCACTACCCAAAAAAACCAATTACTTCATTAAGGATCTGTCGAAATAAAATGATCAGAAACTTTTAATTTGGTATAATTAAAATATAAATTCCGTGTAATCGTTCAAATAAACCTCAAAACTCCAAAAAGGCAATAACTATTAAAACACTTTGTTTTTACTATCTATCATAATTCAGCATGCATAAGTTCACATAAACGCAATTCCTATAAAAACGATCTAACTTGTAAACTCTCAGACATCATCTTTAAATTTTTATGACTGCAGTATTAATGAGAGTAATTATTTCAAAATTGAGGTTTATATCAGGAAATGCTTTATGTAATTTCGTAATTGTTAAAAAAAAAATTTCATTAAGCTCAGCTCGGCACTTCGAAGATGTCTTTTTAGTATAATAACATTTTTTTGTTATCTTACTGACCCACTCTGTATTGTCACCCTCTGAAAAGAGGACAGCTGCGATCAAAATGGTAAATGCCATTGTTAAAGTGATTGTTATCTAAAAACGAAATCAATACCTCATTCATCAACGTATGTGCAAATTTCGGAATTCGTTTTCAGAGACCTTCCTAATATAAAAGGCCCTCAAAAAAAATTTAATTTTAATAGTACAACAACAAATGACGACCAACAGATGCAGTGTTAAGATTTATCTTGTTCGAACTATGATAATTCCTGGTTAAAATATTTGGTAAATTCTAAAATTGTGTGATCTTTTACTTTATATGATACTCTAGCCTTGGGTCACTTAAACAGGAGTGGGATAAAAATTTCATAATATAAAATCAGATTTTTCTTCATGTATAATTCTAAAGCAATTGAGTAGCAATTTGTTTCTTTTTAAAGTCGATGTAATTTGTCTACTAAATCTTTAAAATTGGTTATTTTCTTTCTTGCTTTGTTATTACGGCTGTGAATATTTTTCCTCCAAGATTTTAAAGGATTTAAACCTTTATCTTTATTTTTAAAAAGTTTAATCCTAATCCATCCGGTCAAAAGTCTTCGAGAGGACCCTTTCCTATTCTGATATTCTGACTGGAAAAACTACCTGCGTAAATAACATTAAATTACCCTTTTACTAGATATCTATGAGGAAATACATTTTCCTCAAAATATAAACTGCTTTTATAAAAAAAATTAGCTGAATTATCCGACGTTGCTCGGATTTTTAATATTACTGGTCACGTGAAACAAATGTGGTTTCATATAAAATTTTCAATAATATAATAGTAAATTTTTGTGTCACACTTCTAATCTTTAATCTAGCAATAATTTGGTCAATATTAAGGACGAAAATGAACTTGACATCGAACCTGAAAGTAATCAAAACGTCGTCAGCATAAGCCAAAACGTAAGCCCTTCGAAATAGGCGAAACAAATCATTTAAGAAAAGAGTGAACAGCAACGGCCCAAAGTGGCTACCTTGTGGGACACCAGAAAAATCATGAACAGAATCTAAGAAAATCGAAGCAAATTAGACTTTGAAGGCACGATTTAGAAGGTAGAATCCAATCCAATGGACAAGTCGTAATAATTTAAAAAAATCTTTGTAAAAAAGTTTATCAAACTCTTTACAGAAGTCTGTATATACACCATCAACTTGCTTGATATTCTCAAGATTGTTTAGACAAAATCTAGGTAATTTGACAAGGTGTTTTACAGTTCATCTACCTTTTATAAAGCTACAATAAAAAAATTAAATGTGTCATGCTGTCATGTAGCATGCCAAAGTAAACAAAGGAGCCCACCGAAGCAGAAAATAGTGTGAATTAGCGTTAAAATGTTCATTCGTGTTTATTTATAGCCTATATTCAAAGGGAGGATAAATTATTCAAATCAGTTGTTTAGTTTCTCAGATAACTTCACTCTCTTTTAATATATTAATAGTAAAGTAAATACACTTTTCTGCGTAATATCTCAAAATAGATTTTCTTTTTTAATTTTGTGCAGCATCATGATCTAGAGATACTGCAACATTATTATTTTTAAAATCTCCTATTTCCAGATTCTAGTTTCTGTTTTACGGGCTTAAAAAAAAATAACGAAAAAACGTATAATTTAAATGTAAATAATTTCAACTGTGATTGATTTGTTATACGACAAAAAAGCATCAAAAGCTTGTAGAAAAGAGAACGTGAATTGTCTTTAATACTTCAATGCAATTTGACTAAAAAGAATTTAAAACACATTCTATTGACTCCGTGCTTTTGGAGTTGTTTCTAACAGGGATCACATATCAAAATATAAAACCACAAGTGTTCTTAACAGCTGCGGGTACCTGATGTCCAAATTTATAAATTTATACTATCGGATCAAAAGATCAAACAAACGCCTTTTCCTTTCTTTTTCGTCTTGACCGCCAATTAAAATTCGAAAGTCATAGTCAGCACCCGCACCGGCCCGGCGTCAAAAGGGTTCAACAGCACCATACTCAGGGTTGATGCCACTTGCTGATTAGCCCCCCCGCCACGAATCAACAACCATCAGGTGGAAAACTAGCAACAATTCGCTCAACTCAACTTCCCGCCAAACGAAACGCTTACTTGTATAATTAGCAAATTTCAAAATCAGCTTACATTTAGTATGGGCGCACTAATTTCGAGTTTCCGTTTCTCCTTCGCTGCGCAAAGACAATTCCAAGGCATTTTATAATCCCCAGCTATACACACAAACAATTCAATCAGCGATCGCGCACCTTTAAATCTTACGTTTTTCTTACGATTCCCGCACACGATGTATCCAGGTGATGCATGATCACTTCATTTCGATATCGCGAAAAACTGCATCACTCCGGCAAACTCGTTCGATAAGTCGTCGCGCGCACTGCATTTACTTACTACTGCTGCAAAATTCGAGGGTACCTTCGTTCGAGGGGAGGCACCTGCAAGATATCACTCCAAAGTTCGAACGATCAACACACAGAGCAGAGCTCTGAGATAGATGATGGATGGGTCCCAAAGTGCGACCGCTAAAATCCCCTAATGATGCACTATTCGATTCGAATTGAGCGATAATCTTAGCACTATTATTCACAAACTACATCTTGTCGATCGCTTGTTTGGCTGATCGATTTCTCGGGCTATTCTCGTCGGATGTATAATGGTGCAGCGCGGAGATCATGGGATGCTGCGAGACGGCATCGAAGTCGTCATCGTCGTAGCCGGGTCGGATGTACTCAGTCGATACAACAACGGAGCGATTCGTCCACCCTCCATGAGCTAACTTCGCATACTGTCTTCTGTTGTGTTGATAGTCGGACTCGGGCCCCTGGGGTACTACCGCGGCAGCCGCACTACAAGGGAAGACCGACTATCTTCACCGCCGGAGCGCTAGCGCTACAAACAGCCGGACACCAGAACCACCAGCACACGTCCCGAGTGTGAACGGGCCCTCAGAACGTAAACATAAATTCCATCGGGCCGCTCGATTTGTTATTGACGGGTTCTGTTGTTGTTTTCCTCAATTATGCTCCCCACGATTTTTCACCTTTCGCATCAATTTTCCAGGCCTGGGGAGCACCTCTACTTGGAGGAGCCCCCGTCACAGCATTTTGGAACCATGTGGACGAGATGAATTTGGAACAGATAAGGCGCATGATTCCGGACTGAGACAACACGTGGTTAATTATGAAGCTCAGCCGATGCTCCTCACAAGGATCAGAGGAGTCTCAGCGTGTCGAGATGACTGACTGAATGAGAAACTTTAAAAAACAAAAAATGTTTAAATGGGATTAAGCACACTATGCTGCGTTTGTTTTCACTCGGCAAGGGGGCTTAATAATTATTTTCAGTACCGACATTTATTATATTTATTTTTTCCATTCCAGATAACTAGAAACTGTGGGCAATTTTCAGGATTTCAATCTGAGAAACTGAAAATTGCTCACTGCACCCAAAAGTGTGTGTATAGTTCGAATTGTGTAAAGCTGCACAGATTAAACGCTTTACCATTCGCTTTCATGTCGAGGAGATATAAAACTTGTCGACTTTAACCCTTTGGCTATAAATTCAATTGACGATATATCCTCGAAACACGCGAAAGCGATTATATCGCAATCCTTTTTTTCCCACGACGTTTTCAAGTAAATCTTTGTAAGAAGTAAAAGCGTACAAATATCGATTCACGTTACTTAAAATATAAACCGATTTTGAAGTTTAAAAATAAAACGATTAAAGAAAATATAGGCTGTCTGTAAGAAGGAAAGATCCAGGCTTAAATCCTAAAGTCGTGGGTATTGGGATCTATAGCAAATTTTCAATTTAAGAACTTTATTCTAACCAAAAGTGCAAAAATTTCAAAGTATTATAGAAGATATCAACAGAAATCTTACTTATAATTTGAAATTTAATTTCATTATACCCCAGACAGACTATGAACGAAAAGTAGAATTTTTTGTGCGTACTAAGTTTTAAAAGTATCATATCATTTTTTAATTTTGAATAAATAAAACACATAAAAATTGAGTAACTATAAATTTGACCTTCCATTTCTTGAAAAAAAATTTTCGCTAAATTATCCGCAATAAATTGATTGTTTCGTTCACCGTATGGCATGTAGCGCCGTCCTGTTGAAAACACATGTCATCAACGTCAATGTCCCAAAATTTTGGAAACAAAAAGTCGCGGATCATTGCTATGTACCGCACATTTACTGCAATTATTCAGTCCATAAAATTCACAAAGTGCTGTATAAGTTTTTATAGCTTAGTCCTGATTTCCATGATTATTTGTTAGACCTTATCGATCTTCATTATTATATCTCATACCAGAAGAAGTTAAGATTAATTTCCCTTGCTTTTCACTTTTTTTTAAACATCTCAAGCTTGCACTATTCATCAATAAAACGAAAAATTCAAATGCTGACATACATATCATGTATCTAGCTTCTCCCTTGACCCATTTCCAGACTTCAACTGTCAGCTGTGCATCCATTTATTAAATTTACAAGAAATTAACATAACAACAGAATCGAAGACACACAACACAATTTGTAAATCATTCACAAATCGAAGGGTCTATCAGAGAAATTGTTCTCACAAAATCAAAACATGACGCCACCACTTTGCATATAAATTCATGCGCTGCGCCGTGAAGCTGCTAAGCTCGCAGGGAACTCGGGGAAACAATTCACAGAAACGAGTCTCAGAATAATAATCGCGTGAACGACGCGAGTAATTTTAAGCGGCTAATTACTCTAATGAGTTAATTTTGCGCAAGTTCCGGCTTATCGTGCAATTTTTGTGCATATTTAATAGACACTTTGTTGCCAGTTGAATAAAAAGAATGAATTGTTGGGAAACTGTAGGATATGTTGATAAAATTTAATAGTATGTTTTCATGACCGTATGTTCGCATGTACCAAACTTCTGTTTTCATTAGATTTCTCATGCCTTAAACAAATGAAGTATTTTAAGATAAATGATTCTTTCAATTTCATTTAATCTACTTAATAAGAAAATGTAAGCAATTTACTTTCAAATTACCACCTGCATGAGTCAATCAACAGACGCAACAGGTTCTTAAAGGGCTCATCAGAGACATGATTAATTTCCTTCCATTTCATACTAAGCTGAACCAGTAACATTAGCATAACTAGAAATTCAGTTGCACTCCTTAATTCAATTTTAATGAATTTCAATATCTTATCAGAGCACACATGTAGTCGATGTACCTAGAAATCTCAGTAGAAGTCGCCAATCCAACGACAGCTAATGAATGGGATGAGTGCCTCTTTTTATACTCATCTGCTTATCAACATCAATTAACTTTTCCTCTCGGGTTGCGTGATGAAAACCGGCGTAATGACGAGGCTATAAATACATCGGTTGTTAAGTAAAAAAAAAAAAAGGAAAACAATTATGCAAAGCATATGACGAAACCATTAAGGTTCTGTACAGGGAAAGAACTGAGAAATTAGCGTTTCCGTAATCTCATCACGCTAATGAGCTTAGCACGTGCCAGAGCTTCCTTCAGGGCAAAAGCATAACATTTGGTAGGGTCTGGAATGATGACACACAAAGTAAACAAAAGGATTCTCTCTTTTTTTCCAGGAGATCTTCTATCATAATATTTTTCCAGATGGTAAATTAAATTTGGGGTAATGTGATGTAAACTCATTGCGTTTTAGCGCACCATATGAATCATTGCCAGGTCACATACATTTTTATCCTCTTTCACATTGTAATCCTCTTAAAAAGAAAAGATGGTTAGACAATGATAACATGCTATTTAACATTATTCAAGCAGAATGGGAAATTACTTAAAATATTGCATTGTAAAATTCAGTACGTTCAATGTTGATCTCACATTTAAGAAAACGTTTTATTTTAGTCTAACAAATGTTCAATTTAAAGACTTTCTTAGGACACGATGCTGAAAACTGCTATAACGTGAAGTACAAATTTCTTTTTACGTTGCAACTACACTGAAAATTAAACGAAAACACTTTTATATATAATTCTAAACTTTTCCTTTTTTGTCTTATTTATTATTATCACACTATAAATTGAAGTTAAAACACCTCTAATTCGAGTACGATTTGTCTTATTATTATTGATAGATTGACAAAAAAATTTAAATAGTTAAATGAAAAAAAAAACCGAATCACAAAATGTTTTCTTAATTTTTTAAAATTTTTTGAAAAAAAAAAATTTGAATTCCGTTAAAAAAAAATTTTGAAAATAATTTTTTTTTCCAAAAAAACTAGGACTAAATAAATCGTTAAATGAAAAAAAAAACCCGAGTCAAAAAATTTGTTTCTTAATTTTTTTAATTTTTTGAAAAAAAAATTTTGAATTCCGTAAAATAAAATTTTGAAAATAATTTTTTTTTCCAAAAAAATTTAGACTGAATAAATCGTTCAATGAAAAAAAACCCGAGTCAAAAATGTTTTCCTTAATTTTTTTAATTTTTTGAAAAAAAACAAAAATTTGAATTCAGTTCAATAAAAAAATTTTGAAAATAATTTTTTTTTTTCCAAAAAAATTTTGATTGAATAAATAGCTAAATAAAAAAAAAACCGAGAATATTGAAATTAAAACGCTTTTGATTCTAACAGAATTTATCTTTAGATCGACTAGAGAGCAGACTGAATAGAGGGCTCAATGAAATGCAGTTGATTTTTTGGGGTTTTGATATTTTCAATCATTAAAACTGGTCAAAAATTTAATATTATTATTATTAGAGAGATTTCATTTTTCGGTTGTTTATTAGGCCATTCTTGTAGAAGTTAAATATTCGGAGTGTGAAATCTTTAAGTACTCACATCGATCTAAAAACGAAATGAAATCTCTTGCCCTCAGTATTTAAAATGCGAAATCACAACCTCAAAATGACCGAATTCTAGATTTTGAATTAAAAAAAATCGAATTTGGTAGAGAAAAAATTAAATTTTTCCCAGGCGATTAAAAAAAGTATATGTTCTTTGCAAAAAGCATAACATCAGTATACATCTCAAGGGACTATTTTGAGCCACAGAGGCGTGTGTAATTTTAAATTTTAAACCACAACACAACGGATCCAAAAAAAAATCGTTCGTTTTTATAACTTAAAGCTTTTTAAATTACGAAACGAGGAAATATAATGTAAGAAGTCATAAGTACTCTCGTTAGTTCATTTCCTAACTTCTTTAATGAAATTGAGTACAAAAACCCCATTCCCATGAAGTCGCGAGCGATGATCAAGTCCCCAATGATTTAAAAATGGTTACAGCTGCCGGATATGGAGCGCGTGTACGCATCTAAAGGTGCCATGTGGCGGTAACGCTGAGATATTTTATATGACGAATGTGGGAGAGAAATTAACGGAAATGGCGCCAAGCAAATCGAATTTCACTAAAGCGCAGATCTGCACAATAATCGTAGGTGCAGCAGTTATAGGCCACCGTATCGATCGATTCCACACATGCCACCAATGTAACGCACCGCATACGAGAGCTAAAACCGCTTAACAATCAATTTGCTGTTTCCCATCGAATCAAACCATCGTCATCTGGTCTGAATTGAAGTCTTGAGGAAACAGAGATTTTATCAGCGTAACCACAATTACCGCCTGACCCCAAATTAACTAGATGCTAATGGTACAATGGTCTGGCAGCCTCGGGTATGTTTTGTTTTTGCAATTCGTTATTTTAATTCTCCACCGCGCAACTCATTTGCGCTAGCACGTTAACAAAGCGAGGAAAGTCGGTTGCATCACTGGGTTATCATGTCACATATTATGAACCTGGGGCTGCTGGGGCTGTTGAGGCTCCAGCGTTCCCGCCTCTGCTCTGTTGTGCATTTGATGCAATTCAATGCAATTTGATTCGTTTTCTAGATAGAGTGACGTAATTAGGCCTAGTACGTTCAACTATCCGGGGCTTACATGCTCACAGGCCCAGTTAACAGCTCTGTCGTTGCTGTCGCTGCTGCGCAAAGCGTTCACACTCTAGCAGCGCGCGCCACAATTGCACTTCCTTGCTAGAAAAAAAATAAATAAAAAAAAGTGTAAGTATGGGGCTCATATGGGGGGCTCCAGCGATTCCAAGTGATGACCTGAGCACTCCTACGAACGGACAACAAACGCAAAGTCATTAACATTTGATGGCAAGTTCGTGGAACTCTTCGTTCATTCTTAGAAAATATATATTCAATGCCCTGCCCGCGCCGCCGCATTGAATGGGTAAGTGAAAAGATAAGAAAATTCCTCGGAGGACAAGAACTTCAAAATAATTGAACGCGATCATATCGTCAAACAATTAAAACAACAAGAAAACCACATCCGAAATTCATAAACGAATCAAGGCATACCCATCGACCAATTCAATTAATTCAACAGAAGCCGCGACGGCAACGTTTTTTTATAATGTTGTTCTTGTTGCTGTTGTGCTCTTTGACTGTTGAAAGTGATCGCATTCTGTTGCAATGTGAAGAATTTTAAGTCTATTTTGGATGAAAACTTTTAAAATTCTGGCACTTGAGACAACTTCGATCGAATTTGGAACGCCAATGGTTTTGTCCAGACATTCCACTTTACCATTTTTGGACTCGTCGATGAAATGAAAGAAACATTTGAGAATTTTAATTCTAACGCTGTTAGCCGTAAAAGGCACGCATTAGCTGAAAGCTAAAACGAAATTTGTTTTTCGCTGAGCAAATAAAATAATTGACCTGAGTTGAATTCCTTGAACGTGGTATATTTGTTTTTTTTAATTAAGATGCAGTAACTAGTAAGAGTTATTTATAAATAGACAGGTTATGTGAAAATTAACTAATCACGGTACACGAATTTTTAAGATTCTTTTTAGGTGAAAAGTATGATATTCAGTTTTTATACTTTCTGTTTGAATACAAGGCATTCAAATAGCTCTCGTAAAATATACTTAAGTTATCAATTCTAATTTGTACAAAGCTATATCTACTTAGGTTTTTTTACTGGTCGCCTAGATTTGAAATTGGCTTTTTATAACCGTCTACTTAAGCTCATTGTAGATATTTGGAACCCTTCGCTTTATAACTCCTGATGAAAATTATTTTTATTATTTTCGCAAGCTTTCCGAAGAATCGCCAGTTCGAGGCGTTGTTTGCCTTGGAACTTGGAACGATTTTACTTTCTAGAATGCGCTTTTTTTAGAATAGACCAAAGATCCTCTATCGGATTGTGGTTATGTGATTGTGCTGGCCATGGCAACAATTTAAAATTATTATTTGTAATTTTTGCAGTGTGCTTGGGGTCATTATCTTGCATAAAGACAATGTCTCCAGCTTCACACCCAAAACTTTCAATGCTAGGTAAAAGTGAATCTTCCAAAATATTAATATAGTCCGTAGTACGCATAATTCCATAAATTTTTCGTAGTTTTCCTAATTTATTTGCTTTAAAGCAACTTCATATCGTCAAAAAGCCTCCTCCAAATTTCAACGTTTTCATAAAAATTTTTTCTTGCAGTCCGATTTTCGAATCGGACCATGTCCAAAGTCGAAAATCAGACCCCAACCGATTTATTTTGGTCTCATCTGACTATACGACAACACTCTAGTCCAATGTCTTATGGACTTTGGCAAAATTAAGTTTAGCCTTTTTGTGCTCTTCTTTTTAGTAAGGCTTTTTTACCATTGTCTTTGCTTTAAATCTACATCTTTTCAAACATCGGTTGTTTTTGCGGACTATTACAAATTCCTTTCTGATTTTGGAAATAAAAATAAAGGAAAAAAAAGGATTGAACCACGGACAAAAATATTTTCCGAAAGCTTTCCGATTTCTATCAGATGTTCCAGGCCAAAATTGTGGGTTTTTTGAAAAAACGCCGCCATTTGGTTATTTTTGATGAACATTTTTTGGTTCAATCCCTACACATTTTCATACCAATTAATATCCTTATTTTTTTTAAGACGTTCAAGTGACTCAAACTCGTCTACACCGTGTTTTTGGAGATTTTTTTGAAAAAATTCCACCAGCCAAAAAACAGTGTGGAAAAATCCAAAAAACTATTTTTTGTATTCTTTGAAAACTAAGAGTTTCTTTCATAATTCTCTTTTTTTTCCCCTTAAATTTTCCAATTTTCCAAAAAAAAAAAAAAACAAATTTCATCTTTTGGGTGTGTCAAGTCCCCTTAATTTTTTTGATTTTCGTCCTGTGTTTTTGATATTCTCATTACTGTTGGATGCGATACTTCTAAAAAATTAGAAAAAAAAAAATTGTGGTCCTAATTCGATTAATAAGCATTATACATTCTTAGTGACTTTATTTTTAAAAACTGAATTTTTAATATACTTTTAAATAGAATTTTTAATGAGAATCTGAAATTTTAGCTCTGACTTGGAACTTGTTGATTCAACAACTACAAAAATTGCTTGTGATCACTTAAAACCTTTAAATTTAAATTATAAGGGTTTAATCACATTAGAAATCTTTGGAAATATGCAACAAAAATCGATTTTCTCAACATTTACTGTCTGTCCCCTTACACTAGAAATGACTCTTCAATAAACTATATTAAAGATTTGCCAGAATGAACAGCAGGGTACGTGATTCATAAGAACCCTTGAACCTGAAGAATCCCTTTTGATAAATTCGATTGCATGTTGCACCCCAGACACACCTCAATTTATTTCAACTTCCATCTGCCGAATTAATTTATTACCTCAGCTCAGTTGGGAGCAAAGTAAACACTTGGAACTGCGCCGGCTAATCAAAAGAGCGATCGCGAACCCGGTGGACTGTAACCCTTAAGAAGGGCCGGGTCTTTGCACCCCATTCGCACAGTGGGCGCTCATTTACCGCTGTTCAAATAATAAACGAGCTTCTCAGTGGTGCGGTCTTCCCAATCGCGAGCGTAATTGTCACCGCGCACCCTGAGCACCCGTGGGTTCTGGGCTCAATCAGCCCGGCCCATCGGATCCTGCAGGAACCCACTCGAGCAGGGTAATTGGCAGCACAAATTGATGCTTCATTGGGAGCCCATAAATCAAATTTCCCCCGGTTTTCGGTGTGCGGCTGCCATAAATCCTCATCAAAATCCACTTCTCGGCGAAAGACCCGAGCTCAGTGGATTGATAGCGCTTTCTTCGAGATCATCGCCGCCAAGGGGTCCGAAAGGGGCCACCAAGGAGCTCCCTTTCCCGACTGGTCCCCGGCATATGTTGGCCACTTCGAGCAGTGAGCATCTGATTTGTGGAAATGGCCAGCGCAAGATCTGCAGCGTCGAACATTGAATTCGTGGCCTTAAGTACGACCGCATCGCTGATAATTCGATGTTTTGCGCAGCGCATTTCGCTTCCTCATTTGTTTATGATTTCGTGCGTTGATACTGCGCGCCCGTTGCCGGTGCGATCGCGCTCCCCGATCGTATCGCGTTTATTGCTTCTTTATGGACGCTGGGGGGACGGTCTGCTCCATCTGGTCTGGTCCACCTGGACGGTTGGATCGAGGTGTAGGAGGCCGACTCTCGCAAAAGTATCGTATCCACGTAGGACTCCTTGTCAGATCGCACCGCTTGCTACTTCCCAAGAATGTCACCTGGGGTTCTGTGTCTGAGGATCGGCTTTTTACCCAAACGGCCTGAGAAATCAGTGGGATTCAATTTAAATGGGATTTCTCGGTGCTTCGGATCGTCTTGAGGTGCATTCCTTGGAATGTTTTTAATAAGAACAGAGGAAGACGGGTCCGGTTCGTGGTCACAATTTTAAGAATGCATTATACACGCGTGCTTCGAAATCTATTAGCCGGATTAGATCACAGCAAGTGTGAGAATGTCCTTTTTTTTTTTCTTACACCCGTAAAGGGTCCTAAAATAATCTTATCAGACGATCTCCTTTTATACGTTGTATTTGAAGGTAAAAGAAGCCTCTTCAAAAAAAAAATCAAAGGACTTAATCTGCTACCAGACTTGTCACCTATGCTGGATATCTCGTAAATTTTACTTAATTTAACTTTCATCACGTTTTGGTTTTCTTATATAATAACACTGTCTCGAACTTTCTTTTTATAAGGTTTCCAACAAAAAAAATTAAGATGCTAAGAAGGCAGAGCACTCTGACAAGTCCTACAAGAGAAAATTATCAGAAAAAAGGACAAAGGGTAAAAACGATCTTGTCTTGATCGAGAGTCTAAGCCTCTATATAAGACAAGGGAAAATAAACTGAAAACTAAAAAAATATATACTTTTTAGCCCTCATTATGTACAACTATATAAAGTATAAAATATATATTTTTACAATATCCTACTGTGGGTCTGTATACTGTCCACTATGTTTTTTAGAAGTGCCATGATACAGAAATAAAGTTTATTTATTTATTTATTATTATCAACGGGTATAACACCATCTGACAGTTAAATAATATAACTAATAACTAATATTTAAGATAAGAAATCTACATATTTAGTATAATGAAAGCCCTAATAGATAGACTCTGAGTCAGGTAACAAGTAAATGCTTTTTCAATTCAACCCTGTTACAATTAAAATCTATTGAAGGAAAGTAAGTATTATAATTTTTGGACATGGCTGACACTGGTTCAAAAGAGCCATAATTTGTTCTGTGAACTGTTGAATAAAGAAAGTTTTGTCCTCTGGTTACTCGCGGGCGTGAATTAAAATTAATAAGGCGAAGAAGATTGGGTGAATTTATAACGCCAGTAACGACATCGTGCATGAAAATATCCCGTGCAATTTCTCTTCGCTTCGAAAGAGTCGTCAATCCCAAAAGTTTTAACCTATTTACGTATGGGGGAAGGTTATACGGATCACTCCAAGGCAAACGACGAAGGGTAAAGCGGAGAAATCGTTTTTGAACCGCTTCAATTCGTCCAATATGCACAGTGTAGTGAGGATTCCATATAAAATATAAAAGCACAAAATAGGACCTTAAGGAGATAGGGATCATCAAAATCCTTAGACCAACGCTTGACGAATCCAAAAGTAACATTTGCTCGGTTTATTATGTTGTCTATGTGTTTTCCGAAGCCAAATGCAGTATCAATAGTTAAGCCTAAGTCAACAACACTATCCGTTCTGGATAGTGATATGTTATGGATTTTATAAGAGTACTCTAAGATGGAGCTCCTCCTACTAAACGAAATAATATTGCACTTATTAATATTTAACTTCATATGATTATTCGAACACCATTTTTCAAAAATTATCAGGTCGTCTTGAAGGCGATGACTATCCTGGAGAGATTCGATCAGTCCAAAAATTTTCAAATCGTCAGCATAAGCTAAAACATGTGAATCTTGAATTAAGGGAAACAAGTCGTTTATAAAAAGAGTGAATAATAAAGGTCCGAGATGGCTGCCCTGAGGCACGCCTGAGAGAACTGAGACAGGGACTGAAAAAGCAGAAGAAAACTTAACCTTAAACGAACGATTAGTAAGGTATGACTTAATCCACTTAACAAAATCTTTGGGAAAACCAATTCGTAAAAATTTAAAAATAAGCACTTTATGAGAAAGTTTGTCAAACGCTTTACTGAAATCAGTATATATGCAATCGACCTGTTTAAGCCTCTCTAAATTCGTTAAACAAAAATTAGAAAACTCAACAAGATTAGTGACCGTGGATTTGCTCTTCACAAAACCATGCTGATTATCCGATAAAATAGAACTGCAATAAAAAGACAGATGATTCATTAAAATCTCCTCAAAAAGTTTGGGGATAGGTGACAGTTTTGCGATAGGCCTATAGTTTTCAACCAAATCCCTTTTCCCCTTTTTAAAAACAGGAACCACAAAAAAGAGTTTCCAAACTTCAGGAAAAACGCTCAAACGCAAAGATAAATTAAACAGAAAAGTAAGTGGTGCCAATAAGTGAAAGGTTTGGTTTCTTCATATTTTTAATTCAGTCAAACCTTAAAAAGCATCAAAATAAATTGAATTTGGTACGAAATCCTACTATTCAAAATATCGCTTTTGTTTATCCCGCTTTTTGAAACCCCGTTTTGTTAAAATATCATTTTTTAAAAACCCTTTTTTTTTTTTAAATCCTGACTTTAAGACAAAAATGGGGGAAAAAAACAGTCCTCTTCAGGACTAATAAACTTTTGAAAAAGAGTATAAATTGAATTTTAATAGTACTTAACATTTTGCACAAAGAAAATTTCCACTAAGTTTAATATTTTCGACTAAATTCCCCTTTTCTTCTCCCGGTTTTTCAGACAATATTTGAGTTTTTTTTTTCTGATTTTACACTGTGTTATGAAACTATGTAAAGAATTCATTAAATTATTAATTAAAGTTGTTCTAGCTTTTATATTGTGTAAATAATGACACTATCCTCTTTTCCTATCTATTTATTTATTTATTCAATGTTCAGGCTCTATTAAACGCCTTTTCTTCAAAGAATTAAAACTTGTTTTATGGTTAATGCTTAGACTGATTTTGAAACATCGTTTCGGCTGCTGATAATTTATAGTTTAATTGCAAGCCGAGTACAAAATTACCACTTACGCTAAAGAAGTACGTATAATTTCAGTGAAATCGTAAATTTCATAATATTTAGAAGATAGCAATTATTATGCTCCTCCAATTAATTGTACTGTCTCAAAAACCAGTCATTAATTCAAACACTTTACCACTTAATTAAAAATTAAAATTTCCCCCAGCGGCGCTGTGCCATGATGGGCCGCAGAAAGGAAAATAGGAAAAGAAATTATTAAACAATTTCTCGCAAACTAACTATACTCCACTTAGGTAGGAAAAGTGCAAACATCTCGGCTGTCGTCAGGTTTCATGTTCGTCCCTTGACGCGCGGTCCGCCACTGCACGAGAAAGTTGCATTAAATATGACATCGTAAACGCGAGCAAGCGAAGCGTCTAAACACTCTGAATGCATTATGCATCGGCGCTGCAGGTCTCGTGCGATCCCAACAATATTTCAAAGTCATTCTCTTTTTAATGCTTGCGGGCAGAAACGTGTCCGGGCTTCCGCTGCACAAATGTCTCTTCTCTCCTCCTTCGCGGCTGTATGTAGTCGCAAAAGTGGCAATTATTTCTTTATATGTTTCTTTATGATGGCAAAGATATTATTGAAAATAATTAAATTACATATTGTAGTTAGTAGTAATTCATTGTTGCACTCTTTTGTTTCGGTTCGTATTTTACATGATTCTTTAACCCATTAAGGGGGGGGTAAGGTTTTCAGCATGAAAAAGAAACACTTTTTTTGCGATTTTTTTTTAGAAATATGGTTTGAGCAAATTTATTGAAATCTTTTGTGTATTATTAAGTATGATTTCAGCAATACTCAGTAATTTTTTTATGCGAAAATATCGACAGACAAGCCGGTGACTGAACTTTTTTAAAACCACTTTTTAAAAGTCCGTGTACATTGCTATTTAAAAACTACATTACTGATTCATTTCAAACTTGGTACACACTTTCTATATATAAAATACCTCCCCCCTACGTTGAGTTTTAAATTTTTTTTTTACATTAAGGGGGGTTTCCACTTACAAAATGACGAAATTTTTCGTAAAAAATAGCAGTTTTTACTTTAAATTACCACCAAAAATTCTAAGCACTTTTTGTTCAATAAAATTTTTCTCTAAAACCCTTTGTTTTCGAGTAAAAAATTCCGAAAGCTTTTTCTCATCTTTTCGTGTCCCGACCGCCATTTTGTGTGCTTAAACATTAAAATCCTTCATTTAAACAACGGGAGCTTATACTTTGGGAGTCGAGACCACGATATTTGCACGAAAACAATGAAATTTCAAATGATTTCCTTGTGGAAAATTGGAAAAACCAGAAATTTTTTTTTTCAAAATCACGTTTTTTTGCATAAATTAGTTTACAACTTTTGAACCACACATTTGTTGCAAATTTTGAGGTCAGATTCTGAAAGATCATTAAATTTTGCGTCGGAATTAGTGTGTCACATATTTTTCAGACACTATTTTCACTAAAAATATAGCGGCCGAACGCAGCGGCGAAAAAGCTGACATTTGGGACTTAATGGGTTAAATTACTAATTTTTGCATATTTCGAAAGTTTGAGTCTCAGGAGTTTTTTCAAAAATCGTTTAATAGATGAATTTTGATGAGGTACAATTTTTATTATTCACTAGCTGGGTTACCAGGTTTCACCCGGCATTGGGTAAAAATTTACTAATTAAACACTTGTCAAATGTTTTAGTTTGTTATATCCTAGAAATTGTTTCAACCCGAAAACGCCTTTATGGATCTCCAAATCTTAATAATATTCGAAATTAGTGACCTTAAAATAATCATTTTACTAATTTGCATTAAAATCCATTGAAATCGAGAAATATAGGTCGCCATATTGGATCCGGCAACTTTAATTTCTAAATTTGGACAGCGGATTTGAAATCAGCATTCCGCAAAACCCCTATATACCAATTTTCATGAAAATCGCTTCAAGTTTAAAATGTTCATCTTGGATCCGCCATTTTGAAACCCTATATATTTAAAAAAAAAAAACTATATGTTAAGTTGGAATATGTACTACCTTCGGGCAAAAAATGAAAAATATCGATGCAAGCGTTTAGGCGTGATTGAGCAACAAACAAACAACTTACATTTTTCTCCAAAATGCATCAAAACCTCCGATGCACAATTCAGCTTCAGAAACTTCTACGCTGAATAAGGTATTAATACAACTTGCATTTTGAAAGTCGGTTCAAGGGAGGAAATACCTTTAAACTTTGTAATACATCTGAAGAATATGCCACCAAAGTCTTAAAACTAAATTCAAAGTAATTCTGATGGTATAGCCTATAAACGTGATTCGTCTACGCTAGGCTGCCGTAGATAGATCCGAACTCTAAACGCGTTTATTTTTTCAAAACTATATTTTTTAAAAGCGTAAGCTATAAATAAAAAAATAACTAATTAATCCCACAGAAATTACCAGAAGACAGTGCCATAAAACTACCACTTTTAATTATTTTGTAAAATTACGTGTAATAGATAAAAGTAATAATAAACAATACCTAAAGTTTTATAAATATAAAATTCGATATTAGGGTTTTAAGTAGATTCAACCAATCTCAATCGGTTTTCTGTTGTGACTAAGTCGATATCTTTTATTTAGTAGTTTTATTTTGCCTTATTATTAAGCATTTGTTTGTTGGTTCAGCCTTATTTTTAGGGTTCCGTACCTCAAATTACCGATAAATTGAAAATTTGCAGAGAGAATAATTTTATTGTTTGACCTGCAGGCGTTTGCTTTATTGCTACATTTTAATTCTGAAAAATTACGGATTATAAGATCAATCTTGCGACGTTGTTCTCAAAAACAACGCGAAATAGGAATTTGAAATTTAGCAAAATGTTAGGTATCTATCGTTTGAAATACCTACTTTCAAGGATTCGCAAAACTATGCGAAAAAACACCATTCCCCCTGATCTTCTAGGTTTTCTAAACCTAAAATTTTTATATTATCAGTTAGTAAAAATTGTTCTACGAAAGTTGTTCAATTTCCGATACCGAGTAACCCCCAAAAAATTCGTATATCTAACTTGTTAACGACAGGATCAAGAGTATCTTCTATCTAAATAACGAATATCTAAAAAAAAAAAGTGTATTTAAGATTATTTCTGTCCCTGAACTTGGGTCACTCAAATGGGGCCCTTGTTGACGCTAAAAGCATTCGTCGAAACCCCACCGCTTCAAGGGTATAAAGAATGTCAACGAAAATAAATCCGACACCTTCCCGGCTGGTTCAGGTTCCTCTTGATCTCGCTCGGCGGGCACTAAATTACCGCCGGACGTTTATTTTCCTATCCAACGAATTTGCCTACACAAACAACGTGCTATTTTCGCACGCCGAGCCGACGGCAGCAGCAGCCGGGACCTATTTTTGGGCTGAAAGGATTTATCGCTGTTTTGATTTTAAACAACTGGAGCCTCCAAAAGTATGTCAGCGACTATATTGGGGCCCCAAAGGCGCAAACTTGTGATCTCGCTGGAGGAGCACAACAACCTTGTCGCGATCGTAAACAAGTTGGAGTCAGCGAATCTTTGGGACCCATTCATAAAAGGCGGCGGGCATTTCTGGCGACTTTAAAATTCAACACTTGGCAGCTGTCCGTTGTTTGGATTTATGCTGGCACTCGTTTCGCTGTGGCGCTAGTCCGCAAGCATAAGTAAAAGGGGTTACCCTTTCAAATTCATAGGAAGCGAATTTAGTCTTTTCAAAAATAAGGAGACCCGATAAATTGCGTCCAGCACGGTGTCTAAAGTCTTGTTTAGGACCTGTCACGTGCCAACTATTTAAAATTAGTAATGAACCTTTTTTCTTTTTTTTTTTTGTATAAACCTTAAAACCTCCGACGTAAAGTGCGGCGCAATCCATTAAACCCACCCACCGCATTGTCTGGCGTCTCTATTGTATCGCTGCGTCTGTATCTGGTTGCATTGCGACCGGCAATAAAATAAAATACATCGTCCAGAATCTCCGAATAGATTTGAGCCTGAATATCAAGGGGCCCACTATCACGCAACGGAGTCTCCCAGCCCAAGGCCCCAGTCGATTTCTCTACTCTACTCGAATACCTCCAGCCCGGGTGTAAGTTGCTGGCCGTCGCCGCCGCTGGATCGAATCGGATAGAAATATCCTCGGAGGCTGATTACATTTTACACAATTTCGAACAATTTATGGAACCCCCAGCGGATTATCAGTGCAAAAGCACGCGGGGAATTTAAGCCGATATTATTTTTAATTAATTTATAGCATTTTGATTTACATCGCGGACCTTACCCGTATGCACGCAACTCACTGGGGCTGGGGGCTCCGCTCCGTTCGACTTTTCAAGGAGGAGGCCAATTGGGACCAAAGAACTAGTTCGCAGCATCTTGGTCTTTCTTCTTCTAAGGGAAGACGATGGTTGGCGGTTACGGATGGTATCTGGGAGCGCTCAAATCAGTTTTCGTAATCAGTTTTAGATTACTGCAATGAGGTGTAATAACTGAAAATTAAATGCTACAGGCAATAGGTAAAAATACAAATTGAATGGGCTTAGCGATTCTTTAGAGGCCTAAGAGGTCAGCTAAGTGGAGCAGAGTTGCATTACATTGCTGCAACGCTGCAGGCTACGAAGAACAATAAACAGTGCTTTAAGCAACTTAACTTGCAATTTGTTTTTCTAAGAAGTCGCATAAATCGGAGGATATCGTTCCATATCTTTTGGGTATGTATTTTCTTCTTACGGCTGGATTTGAATATCGTTACTTCAGATTATTTTGCCGTTTGAGAAGATAAATTTAGCCTTAGTCTAGAAATTCCCACTTGTTTTATTTGAAACGCACGCTAATGAATGAGTTTTCAAAGATTAACGAAGTGTTATATATTTTGTCTGTAATCTTCTCGTATTTCCCTAATCTCCAAGTTTCATTGATAGCCCTTAACATGAATTTATTCAAGAATAGAAAATCAAATATACAAGAAAATATAAAGCGAGTTAAAGAAAGCCGGATAAGATGCACATATTTAAACAGAATCGTTGCATTGTAATATTTATTTATTTATTTCAGTCCACAGATCACAATGAGGCGATCAATATTTAAATCTATCAAATTACTATCTTTGAAACAGGCTCATTTTGACCATAATTTGTTCTATAATAAGGGTTAATTAACAAATTCCTTAAACGTATTTGACGACTAGGATAATATAAATTATACAAGTAGAATTGCGTCTTTCTTCTAAGGTTGTAAATATCAATAACATGCGCCTAGTTCCATAAAAAGGGAAATCACTCCAAAGATTCAGTTTCCAGGCCATAAATCTAGCAAACGACCTTTGGACAGATTTTAACCTATTGATGCAAAGACTGGTAGTTTGGGGACCATAAAACCATTGCATACTCTAAAATAGATCTGACTAGAGAGATGTACAGAGTGTTAAATTTAAAAGGGTCACTGAAATCAGATGAATTTCTTTTAATGAAGCCAATCATTTTAAAGGCCTTGATAATTATGTATTCGATATGTAACGAGTCTATATAATGTATAAGACATTTTAAAATATAAATATATGACAAAGGTATGTAATTTTGAATTTTGTAAGGAAGAACATGCATGAACATGCGTTCCGTAGTGAATTAATGAATTAATGTTATTATTCCAATTTAGAATTCCGAAAATTATGTCCTGCATACATCTGTAATAATTTCTATTCCATCATGAAGATTTTCAATTTTTGAGCAACCCCAAAAACGCCCTGGATCTTGTTTATGACAAAAAATTATTGATTTCCCTCCAAAGCCGATTTATCGGTTTTCCGGTCCTCTAAAGTTTAAGGAGACTCAGCAGGTTAGGGGAGTCTATATGGCCAGTAACGATGTCATGCATAAACGTGACATCTGCCACTTGCCTGCGCCTGGAGAGGGAAGACAGATTTAAAAGCCCCAACCTATCTTTACTCCACGGTAAGTCGCGGAGAGAAAAGCGCAAAGCGCAGCGCACCTTAACATATAAATATAATGTTAATAAACCCAATGCCAACTGAAATCATATTATAAGAAAAATGTCCCTGGGCTGTGGTACAAGATTTTTTTCTGGAGCTCCGCTAGGGAACGTGTTAAGTGATTATTTGAACACCATACCGCAAACGTATTTAGATCGTGCTGGAGGCACAAAGCATCACTTGAAGATTCAATCGGCTTGAAATCTTCAAGTCATCACCGTAAGATATGAGAATTACGAAACAAAAGAAACAAGTCGTTTATAAAAAGAGTGAAGAGCAAGGGCCCAAGATAACTTCCCTGTGGAACGCCTGAAAGAACAGAAACGTTGTTGTTATAGTTGACTACGAGCGACGAGTAAGGTTTATTGTGAGTCCCCGATTTCTCCACGAAGTCCTTTAATAAGGCTAGTCTACGCCTAGATAGTGATGGACAGTGACAAAACGAGTGCTAGGCGATCTCTTAAGCCTCTGCACACAGTATATTGCCGAATCAGCTTTGTCAATTTTGTTGATATGATACCTCAGTGGACAGTGTTCATTAAAGTGTCCTGTAATTATTCTTAGAGCAAAATTATAAGGGTTCCTAGTTGGCTACGGAATCCAAAAACCATATTCAGCTATTAGGAATGCAAGCAATCACGTACCGGCTTGGAATTACATAGATTATAATAATTTATTGTTTATTAGAATTGAATTGTGGATTAATGAACAATTCACAAAGCTTTTTAAAAGTTTTGTTTCATTTTGATGAAAACTGCCTTGCAATAAGAGAAATGGATAAATGCTGTGAACTTTTTCTGGGTAAAATTGGGTTAATCATGCCTATTGTAGCCTATATTGTAGACTCTTCTCTTTTGAAAGGATCTTTTTCTCTAAAGCTGTTTTCAATTCTTGGATACTTAACGACGTCGAAACCCAAAGATGCTCAATGACCAAGGATAAACTCTATTACTAAGCATCATGTTAAAGCACATTTGTGTAAAAGATTTAGTAAATCGGTCTTAGCCGAAAGTCAAAAGTTATGGTGTTTTAAAAAAATTGTGTAGCAACAAATAATCAAAGGTATGCACTCACCTGAACACTTTCGAGTAGTTACACCCCGTGCCCCAGCTTGACCCCAATTTTTGTAGTAATGAGTCCTAAAAATCAAACCTTAAAATAGTAAAGAAAAAACAGAATACCCACAAAGGAACGTTACTCATCTTTTTAATCATAGAGCCTTAATCATCAGCAAATTGAAGAATTCTTCAAATGCTATATTACTTTTCAACCCGCATTATTTTTGAGCAGGGAAAAGCAACAGCGTTTAAATATTACTTTCCTTGTAGAATAGTACAATTAAATATAAACTTAACTAAACACTTTCTTTTAAGCACTTTCGTAGCATTCCGACGGTTAAAATAAACTTCAATTTCATAAGCGACACATTTCCACTCCATCGTGTTTGAGACGGCTATTCAGCTATTAACGTCCTTTCCAATATTCAGCGGTTAGACTTCCGAGGAATTATTATAGCTGAATAGCATGTGTATGTAATTCAGCTATTTAATTTGAATCGAATTCGTACCTAGACCCAAACTACGTCTCTGCTAAATTGAAAATGGAGAGTAAATGCGTCTTGACTAAACGATTCTCGAGTCATCGATTCAGCACTATTCAGCGCTTGTTCGCGTCAAGAAAACATTTCTAAACGTCAAAGCTCTTTGGTTATGTTTGTCATCGGCGGAAAGTGAGGTGTTTTTGTTGAAATTACGAATTTCCTGGCATTTTCGCTGCTTCCATTAGTTAAAAAATGGAAACAATTCTCGAGCAGCAGAGAAGGTACCACGAGGAGCGCGAGCGGCTCGTCAAATTGATGGTAGACGAGTACGTGACCAAAAAGCAGACGGTGAGTTTCTAACTCCTAACAATTTACATTTTTATTAATATTACCTCTAATTTGTGCAGGACAAAGATAAAATTTATTCAGAGCATCGATTGAAGTATCTTCTAGAGGTGAGTACAGGAATTTTATGTTTAAATTGGTTTGTAAGCAAATTTTATGAAAATTTCCAGCTCCACAGCAACGCCACCACAAAACTCCGAGAGTTGTACGAGGACAAGGACAATGAGCGGAAAGCGGAAGTACAGGCCCTTTCAGGCCCCAATGAATTTAGCGAGTTCTACGCTCGCCTCAAGCAAATTAAAGAATTCTACAAGAAGCACCCGAATGAAATCAGCGTTCCCCTTTCTGTAGAGTTCGAAGAGCTGACCAAAGCCTACTCCAACCCCGAGGAAATGAGTGCCCTCGTCGACTTCACCGACGAAGAAGGCTACGGCCGCTACCTTGACTTAAACGAATGCTACGAGAAATATTTGAACATCCGTGGCATCGAGAAGGTCGACTACATCACCTACTTGATGACCTTCGACCACGTCTTCGATATCCCCAAAGATCGCAAAAACATGGAATACAAAAAATACCTAGAGAGCCTCATCGACTATCTGTATAACTACATCGCAAGAATTAAGCCGCTCCTCGATTTAGAGGCCGAGCTGGAAAAGGTTGATAGAGATTTCCAGAAACAATGGTCCAATGGAACCTTCCCTGGATGGCCAAAAGAGACTGAGTCTGTGCTTGCGAACACTGGAGCACATCTTGACCTTTCAGCATTCTCAAGCTGGGAGGAATTAGCCTCTTTAGGTCTCGACAGATTGAAATCAGCCTTAATGGCTTTGGGATTAAAATGCGGAGGAACTTTAGAAGAACGTGCCCAAAGATTATTTTCTACTAAAGGTAAGAGCAATTTAGATCCCTCTTTAATGGCAAAGAAAACTGGGGGTAAATCAAATGCCCGAGAAGTTGCTCGTCAAAAAGAAATAGCCGCCCTAGAGTCAGTTCTTTACCGGTTTGCCGAATTCGTCTCTGAACAGAGGAGTTCCACAAAAGAAAATGTTCAGCGCAAACAAGCTAGAACTGGCGGGGAAAGGGATGACAGTGATGCTGAGGCCAGCGAGAGTGACAACGAGGAAGAGGACAATGATGATGTCCCTTACAACCCTAAAAATCTTCCTCTAGGATGGGACGGAAAACCAATCCCTTACTGGCTTTATAAGCTTCACGGGCTGAATATCAGCTACAATTGCGAGATTTGCGGGAATTACACCTATAAAGGTCCGAAGGCATTCCAGAGACATTTTGCTGAATGGCGACATGCCCACGGGATGAGGTGTTTGGGTATCCCGAATACAGCACATTTTGCAAATGTTACACAAATTGAGGATGCGATTACTCGTGAGTTTTTTTTTTTTTAAATAAATATTTGTTAAATTTCTAATGTATTCAATATTTTTAGTTTGGGAGAAATTGAAAGCGCAGAAACAGAGCGAACGCTGGATCCCCGATCAGGAGGAGGAGTTTGAGGATTCTCAGGGAAATGTGGTGAACAGGAAGACCTACGAAGATCTTAAGAGGCAGGGACTACTCTAAGAAATGTTTGCTTTTATGAAATAAATTAATTAACCTTTTTGTGTAATAAATAAGTCTCTAAAATCCTTTAAAAGTTGTATTTTGAACTTCACAACTTATCAATCGATGTGAAAATTCTTTTAGAATTTCTACCAGTAAGAAATTTGTATCAGAATCTTTGTTAGCTACAGTGCTTAAAAATGAAGACATAAAATGCAGAGATTTTTGTCAGCTACTGTGCTTAAGGGTCCGAACCCAAGAGAACCGCCCCAAGATTTTTTAAGTGAAAGTGGCAAGATGAAAAATTAAAGTTATAATAACGAACCGACAAAAATTTCTTACAAAAATAGACTTTATTCCTCTTAAACCCTGAAAACACACATGAACCACAGCCACCCTAAAAAAGAATGAAAAAGTTGACGAAATATCAACCTACGTCGACCACATGTAGAAATATGTGTTCTGCCAGATGGGAATGTAATCGATGAGGGGGTGGCACAGGGTCTTCGCAAATGGAATATTATTGGCCAGAGCATTCAGGAATGCTATCAGCCTCCGTTCGCTCGTTTTTTCATACATCGGCGACCGCACCAAATACAGCAGCAGATTCACGCATCGCCTGGAGAGCTCTAATTTCTGCTGTTGTGTTAGCATCTCCCGATTCTTGTAATAAAGTCGAATACTAAGGAAAAATGTTGAATTTTCAGTATTATTATAACAAACAGTCGTTAATTCTTACCTCATCAAATCTACAATCAGTGAAGTACCATAACTCTTCCAGCTCTTATATCCAAATAGATAAATAGAAAGTAGATGTATCAAAGGTTTAGCGATGTACAAGCTTTCGGCAGTTTTAAGTACAAGAGCGTGATTTCTAGCATCGTTCAGTTCATCCTTGAGTGGCTTAAAATTTCTGTACTGGAGAGGTGGAGCTCCCTCGATTTTCCGAACTAATTTACCGGACCGCTTCAGTTTAAAATAAAAGTGGTTATCGTTTAAATCACTAATGCCCGGTTGCACATTTCCAGACTTCTCCTGAACTTTCTTCCTGTCCAAGACAGGAATTGCGGGTACTGTAATTATGTCCGCTGAAAAACGATTCATTAACAAGTAACGCCCGATGGACCTGTAAGAGGTAATTTAGAAATATTAATAATATACGCTAGTTGAATAGAGTAAAAATACTTTTAAAATTAAAACCCACGCCTTCGGTTGAATTAAATTTAATAAAGTTATATAAATTAGAACTTACTTTAAAATTTGGACAACTGTTATGAAGAACCATCTTCCCCGCTCGCCGTACAATTTTTTTGCGGATAACTCGATGAAGACTTCACAGTACTCAAGGGTGGTCAGGCAGACTTTAAGACGGTATCCAATTCCTTCATCGATTGTGATTGCATTCGATTTTGCTATTATCCTATCGTTGAATAGCACTAGTATGTTAGAGAGCGAATAAATCAGCTCTGATACTACAGAAGAATTGGAAAGTCGTCCTAAAGGAAGATAAATATTATTATTATATTATTATAATGAATCACATTCCTATAAGTTATTTATGATGACTTGAAAATGGCTCAGAAATTTATATTCTCAAAAAGTAAGCAAAAGCTCAGTCGCAAGTTCTCGATCTCAACTTCAAACTAAATTTTTCTATATATAAATCGAGACTGAACTTTTGTTTAGTTTTTTAAAATGTGAGCCATTATCTCGTCACAGAAGTGTTTAAAAAATAATTTACAATTAAGATAAATTTTGCACGATTAGGTATCATTGTATGAAATGTTTGAAGGTGAAATGGAATTCGTGTTCTTATCAAAGATTTTACAATTATTTCTTAAATAGTACATAAATGGCATTTTCCCTGATAACTCTGTGAAAACATTAGCAAATTTTGGAGTTCGGTATTACTACATTATAGAAAAATCACTTGCTGAATTAAATAACATCTAACTTTAAAACTATACTACATATAATTTGATCATTAGACCATTAGATAGCTAGTGCGAATAAAAATTTGGTTCTAGCACGATTAATGCCCAAGTATTATCTAGTATCTACTTAAAAAAACTTAAGTATACTTAAGCATCGTTTAGTGTTCTCTAGAAAATCGTGAGAGCATGCTCAACTATAAATCAAGCTTTTTTTCGGTAGGTCTGCAATCGGCGTCTTCCGCATGCTAAAGAATATTAAAATGTCTCTGCAATAAGGTACTAGACTAGAGAATATTTAAGCATTAATATGTGCTTGCACTTAATCAAATTTTATTCATACGGGCTAATGAAATGAAAATGGAAAAGGAGAGTGTTAGAGAAATCTAAGGAATAATGCATCTAGTTAAATAGAGGCCAAAGTAGATAAATAATAAATTGTAGAGGATGAAATTGCCTCAAATTGATTATCTAGATAGCATTTCGGATGGTTGGTTGGTTGGTTGGTTTAAATGGCGATTCTAACGACCTCGTTAGAACCCAATTAGTACTACAAAGGCGCCATTCTGATACAACAAACTATGATTTGGTTATTAGTGTGTTTGGGGTAGTTTAGTCGACAAGGAAACTTCGCCTGGGGCAAAGCCATCCTCCAATCCGCTTACCGGACAACTCCCAGAGATCGTCAATAACATAATCACCCAGTGCACGATGTCTAGCCCCAGCGAGGTCCCGACATTTGCACAGAAAATGGACAGGCATCTCCTTCGCAACTGCAGCAGTGAGAGTTGAAGGGGACCCCTAGCTTAGCTGTGTGCTCACCTATGGGCCAGAGACCAGTGTAAACCGCCACAACTCTAGCCATGTTCTCACGGGTCAGATTTAGAAGCTCTTGCGTTTTCTTCCTATCGTAGGAGGGCCTTGTCATTCTAGAAATAGCACAAGTGCAAAGATTTTTTCCAGTTTTTGATGGCAACAGAAAGAAAATGGGCCTGAATTCCCTTTATAATCGACCTCAGAGTATGAACTCTCTCCACCTGAGTTTCCACCCTTGTAGCGGCCTGCCTAGCCAGGCAGTCAGCCTCTTAATTTTCTCCTATGTTCCTATGTCCTGGAATCTAGAGTACCGTGATATCAAGGCTGCTACCTAACCTGGCCAGGCACTCGCGCCACTTCTTTACAAGTTTTGAGGACACGATAGCTGAATCGAGAGCTCTGATAGCGGCCTGGGAGTCAGTTAGAATAGCAATACGTTTTTGGATGAAATGAAAAAAGCTAATCTAAATTCTTTACCCACATGGAAATAAAAGCGAGTTTTATAAGAGTTCCGGATTAACATTTCCGCTCTAATTTCCATCTGAACTATTCAAATTTAGTTTTTATCTCAATTTCGCCCTGACTAAGCAGAATCGCAACCCGGAGGAGTTCCTTTACCCCACGAAAACCCACAAAATAAGAAGTCGCTCTCTCACCTGCAATGAAATAGGAAACCCACTTGGCGGTCGTCTCCACGTCGCTCACGAACTGCGGATTATCGCTCACCCAAGTTTTATAGGACTCGTAGAGCCCCCTCAAGCGCACAGGTAAATTAGCCATCGGATGGGGCACTCGAGTTCCGCTAAAATCACATTCAAGTCCAAACTCCGCGAAGAAATCGTCTCAAGCTAACACCGGATGAATCGTAGAACTGTCAACTTTTTGACATTCAAGCGAACGAGACTCGTTCGTGGAGACATTTTTCCAACTGTTAAAAGGACAATCAGCTGATTGTGATCGTCTCGTTGTCTGTCAAAAATTTTTATTTTTATGCAAAAACTTCTTCATAAACAGAAAATGTCTCGTTATTTATCAAAAGCGATCGGAGTGGCTGGTTATATTATTCAATACGGATGCATAACACACTGCACTTTTGAGTACCTCGGCGATTTTGTGGTGGTATATTTTCAAATTAGCCTAAAAATGTCAAACGTTTTAATCCTTGACCCATTTCCCAAAGTGCAGTGGACCGTCGATGGAGCCGACTTTGTACTCCAACAACATCCTGATCACGGAGAGGATTACTCCGCGGCTGCACAGGATCCAGCGAGGTGACATCGTGATTGCAAAGTGCCCCACAAATCCTGCCCAGCACATTTGTAAGCGAGTCGTTGCTCTGCCTGGGGACAAAATCGTCGCTCCAGAGCCCAGCATGTATGACTTCTCGTACACGAAAAAGCTGCCCCACTTCCAGGAGAAAACGGCTGATCCAAACGACAAAACAACTGATTCACTGCCTGCTAAACAACGACTGCACCGTCGGGCTGAAATCATCATCCCCAGGGGACACGTGTGGGTCGAGGGCGACAATTCAGAGAACAGCGCGGACTCTCGATATTATGGCCCCATCCCACAAGGTCTCATCAAAAGCAGAGCTGTTTGCCGGCTGTGGCCCCTCAGCGAGTTGAAACTGCTCGTCTAAGTACTCGAGAAAAGGAAGCGGAAGAGGTGGAGTATCCCAGTATTTATTTTTTTCGTCCACATTACAATATAGTTTTATTACGGAATGGAACAAAAAATTACACTAAAAAGTACAACAGTTTGTAAATACAATTAATTATATTTATATATATTAATTATCGGTACGCTGCTGCGACTGCTGCTTCTCACTGTACTCCTTACGCCTCTGCCCAATCCATCGCATAATCTCCTCCTTAAGCTCCACGTTCGGCTTAACTTGGTCCATTGTGAGGGGGGAACGATTGAAGGGATCCGACTGATCGCTCAGCAGGTGTCTGGCTATCGTTGATCGGTCCAGGGTCACATGAGAGCTCGGCAAGATAACCGGATCCATCATAAGTGTAGACATGATCGGGTCTAAGTACTCCTCTGGGGCGTCTACGAGAGCTTCTTGGTCCTCTTTGTGTTGCTTCTCAACTCGTTTTACTTTAGAAGCAAATTCCTGCATTTCACCTATCAGCTGACCGCCTCCAATTCGAACTGCACAGAGTATATAATTATTTTTTTTTTTTAAATTTCTTCTTAAGTCAGAATAAGAAAAAAAATAGCTCTTAAAAAATTAGAAACACGAGGAACAAAAGTGTTTAGTATCAGCTCTTTTTAAACCTTCAGTTCTGTTTTTGGGGCAGTTTCCTTGTCGGTCTGCTTCACTTATGGCTTTCTACTTTTATTTTACCCTTTATCAGCTTTTCAAACAACAGAAAAAAAAGAAATAAAACTATCCTCCCAATCTTTACCGCTTCTACCTCTCTATTTTCTACACCTAATATGTTTCTACCTTAAAATACAATAAGAAAAATATTTCCAATCTTACCCAGCACCTGTTCAGCATAGCCAAAAAGTTCACTACTATAAGATCTTCCGTCTTGTGAAACCGCCAGGCAAAAGCCATCACTTGCCTTAAGATGCACATATATCCTGCAAATTTCCAGAACAGTATTTGCAGGATCAAATTCAAACTCTTTCTTATCTTTGACCTGTTAAAAAATAAAACTCTAAAAACTCCTACAAAACTTAAATAAAATTTTTTAAATGACCTTAACACTTCCTTTTTTCGGTCCGACCAAATGAAGTAAGAAATAATTAAGCATCGATGCAATTCGATCCACCATCGATTGATGGCAAAAGATCTCCTTAATTTCACTGGTGATAAGCTTTAGAATGTTAATTGTGTCCCTTCCCAAAATGTTGTCGAAGCGTGCCATCATCCCGAGATGTTGTAGATTGGCTATGTTTTGTTGTCTTTCAGTGTTCGGCAGATTGTTCCACTCACCATTGTCCTGGGCAGCTTGCAGAGTTCTTATCTGTTGTAAATTCGATAAAGATTCATCCAAGAGGAAAATTGCATCGTTGATAAGTAAATTAACAAAACGCAGAAATATTGGCGGATCAACTGCTTCAATATCTCGTTCAGCTTCTAACGCAAGCACTCTGCAATTAATAGAACCAACAGTTTAGTTTTAATTATAATTTTACAATTCCCAAAATTGTTTTATTGTAAAAAAAAAATTAAATACACTTACTTGAAACATTTTTTCTGCTCTTCTAATCCCCATAAAAATTCCATAATCGTATACATCGGTCTTCTATAATTAAATTTCTGTTCAAATTGCACCGATTGTCCGGTCATTTCGATGCTGACAAAAACGTGAAGAAGATTTGGAACGATCTGTAGCCGATCGGGATGTGTTTGAAAAAGTTTTGTTTTAAATGAAGCTCTAAAGCTGTTCGTCACATCTTTGGGTAGAAGACTTTCCATTCCTTCAGCCAGTCTGGCACGAAGATGAGGATTTCTAGCCCTCTCTACACTACCCATAAAAATCAGGATCATTTTAAATATCGCCTCCTGTGCCCCATTATCTAATTCAATCGTTTGAGCCTCAAAATGCCGGATAAAAGTTAGATATCCTACGATATTCTCAAGAACGTATTCTGGGATGGATCTTAAAATAAATTAGTTATAAAAGATTTTGAAAGAATTTAAGCAATTTTATAGACTTACTTAACATAGGGAGGAACGTAAGGGGGCAGGGGAAGGGAAATCGATTTCCGTTCCTTTGGTGCAAAATTCCTAGCACTGATTAAAGCCTCAACTTCATCCTCAGATTTTGCGGTGACTTCTGTGAGCCAGAGAGCAGTTGCCTCGTAGAATTGGAGAAGTAACTGATCGTTGTTTGGCTCAATAATGCAATTTTTTAAACACATAAACTGTTGCATTTGTGACGATAACATTTGCATAATATTTTGAGCCACATCCGAGCCTCCTTGGGCCATTGTATCTTGATAGGCGCTCTGTAGGCGATGTATTTCGCGGCTCATTCTAATGAATTTCTCTATGCATACCCTGTAGCCTGAAAAATTAAGGATTAATTAAAAAAATAATCTATCTAGAGTTTGGGAAAAATTCTTACTTAGGTCGATTGCTTTGTGGGTCATAAAAAAGCACTCCGTGATAAAGTTGTAGGTCTCGGCTGTGATACGGACCTCATTCTCATTAGGCGGGAGTAGGCAAGTCTCTTCTGAAACCTTTTTGAGATGAACACCTTTTGCAGCGCGCTCTGCCTCTGGGACTGCGCAGTAAGTTGGGTCTACGAGGAGGACCTTGAAACCGGGCTTGAACAGTGGCTGGCAGAGTCTTAACAGAACCCCGCAGAGCCCGATCATGAAGGCGTCACTGGCGCTGGTGAGACTGCCCAGCGGGGACATATTGTGGGTGTTCCAGATTTGGCCTCTAGGAATGTTCGCATGCAGGCAGTTCCCGATCCAGCTGAGGGTTTTTAGCTTAACATTTCCGCCCAGCAGTAGGAGGGACTTGAAGATGGTGTGCATTCGGTTCAGGTGATTGGTCAGGTAATTCCAAAGGGACTCGTTTAAGTTCGAGGAGAGGGAATCCATGGGATTGTCGTAGAATTCGTAGGGTCCATTTTGGTTCTTCGGCAATATCGAGAGGCTGAGAAGTTGCCCGAGAATTGTTTCAGCAAATTTAACACCTTCAGTGTCTGGATTCGGGGTAGTGAAGTCGATCAGAATCTCGCCCAGCGCTGGCATGGTTTTGTCCGAAATGAAGAGGGTCACAAGGGGTATGATCCACTTTTCCAGCGTAATCATGCTAGCGTTTCGCATGATTTTCTGGATTTCTGAGAACATTGGATAGAAGACGGCCTTAAGGTTCCCCAAGGCAGCGATCTTATCATCAGATTGCATATCTTTCGTTGTTTGCACAAGAAAATCTCTCCTCACCTCGGAATCGTTGTCGAAATCCTTCAGGATCTCCAGCCACTGAGCCGGGATCGATTGTCCTTCGAAGAGGTCCGGTTGCCTCATTGCGGTGCAAACGTTCCTCAGAATAAGGGAACGAATCCTGTCGCAGGCCTGCACCAAAACCGAATCGTTCATGTTCCTCGACCTCTCGCACGCCTCGAAGGCTCTGAAGAGGTACAAAATTACCTTCGTCTCAACGACGACGGCGTTCTCGTCGACGACACTATCGCTGGGCACCACAAAGTCCCTGGGGGTCGCCAGGAGTAGCCGATCGAACAGAGCATGCTCCAGGAGGTCCAAATCCAGCAGCCCCGACTCCGACTGGGCCGCGATGTCCTCCATGAAGACCAGCTGCTGCGATCGCTTCGCATTCTTGTTGATTGTGAATAAGAACACCCGCTCGATCAGGGAGTTGATTTTCGTATCTAGAATATTCAAATTCGAGGCGTTTGGTGACGATTTGGGTAATTGCTCCGACGACTCGGTGGCATTGGGGGCAAACAACCCCGAAAAAGGGTTCGCCTCGCTCGGTTCGTTGGACATTTCGCTGGGGTTTCTTTTTACATAATCCGCCCGGCGGGTTGAGCGGCTAATTGCAGGCACGGGGGCGACTCGTTATTTGCGGTTTTAAAGTTACACAGCGGTTTTATTGTTTCATCACTGCGACCACCAGCCCGAGGGTGATAAATTGCTGCCTCATACTTCCAGGTCGGGAACTGTCAACTTTGACAGCGTGTCATGTGTTGCGGCCGGGCTGCCAGATTTGAGGGGATTTTAATGTTGTTATTCTGTCCGAAAATCAATAAAACGTGATTTATGGATTTTACAGATGGTTTATTTATGCACAGTTGACGAAAATTATTAATTGCCTTGAGTTGTATGAAGTTTAAAAACTGTTAAAGTGGAAGTTTTGATAAAACACTATCCTACCGCCTAAAGGTATGCAATTTATGCAATTCATATGTTTTTAATCATAAAATTGTATTAAATTTAGAATTTTGCGTGTTACTGTACTCTAACGGATATTGCATCCTATTCTACAATTTTTCGTAAATATTATTTACGTTTTTTCATTAAAAGAATAAATCTTATTGTAAATTACGAGAAAGCAAACCCACTAAAATTGTCTTAGCTTAGAGAAAACGAATTCGCCCCAGTACATAAAATTTTCAAAGAGGCGTATGTAGTTGGAAAATATCTTAATTGAGAAATAAATAAACATATCATCAGACTGAAAATTCAATTAATTGCCATTTTCTCACTTTTTTTTCAATTTCCAATGGAATATAAAATTGCATAAATTAAGGGGACCCGGTGGTTTAGAATTTTCAAAAAACCGACTTTTGCTTATATTTTTTTTTTTTTTTTTGTTATTTATTTATTTATTTTACTTATTGTGCAGTGTAAATGCCCATTAGATCATAGAGAGAAAGAATAGGACATAATGTTTAAAATCCCTGTATTCTTGTAGATTAGAGCAGCCTAGCGATAGAAAAAAAAAGCTTTCCAATTAATTTTTCTGGTGATGTAAAATCTCTACAGGAACACTTATGTATTTGCTCTGGTTTTACTGCTCTTTTTGTATATTGATGAAAATATCGGCCTGCACTGGACCCACAACTACAAGAGAGAAGACTACCACTACATCAAGAAATTGCTTCAACTAACCCGTCTTATGTCAGTCAAATCCTATTCTCTATGACCTGAACTTAACCCTTTACGGTGCAAGTTTCAACTGAGTTACAATTACTAGAATATTAAATAGTCTAATTAATAGAAATAATAATAGGAAAAAATATTTGGTAATTATGTTACGTTTAAAGAGGGGTGGGGTTTATGTAATTTTTGGGGTTATTTTAATCATGCCTATGTATTTTTTAAGGCGAAACGACATATGTCAAGGTCCCCCCCCCCCCCCCCCCCCCCCCCCCCCTTGAGTTGTAAGTTAAAGTACATAATTACCAAATATTTTTAAGAATTCAATACATTTATTTAAAAAAAAACGTCTTTATAAATAAAATTGATAAAAAATAAATTGTTCGTTGGTCTGTTTACATTTTACTCTTTTTGCAAACACAAATTAAATACACCACTCGTTTTTTAAGGGACTACTACCGGTTAGATTGCAAAAAAACAGCATAATTTTCAATAATTTTTTTCTCAGCTCCTTTATTATATATCAATTTCAAATTTTGTATGGTGATAATAATTATTTCAAATATTACAAAAAAATTTTTTTTTTATTTTTATCATTTTTTCCTTGTTTATAGAGGGTGCCGAAGTTGGTAGCTCAAAAAATGACTCGTCCCATGGCGGACAACTCTTCTCAGAAACGAAGAGTCTGAAACAAATAAATCAAACGGCATTTTATTAAGGAATGTCCATTACATAGGAAAAAACCAGAATACGTCAAAAAATGATTAAAAAAACAAAATGGTGGACGTTTCAAAATTTTTTTACAAAAAATCGCTTATTTATTCACTTGTTTTCACTTGCTACATTTTTTTGGATTAAATTTTGACTAATATTGTGGTTTTTTCCTGTGCAGAATACTCAAATAAAGAAACACTCCAAATTTGAGCCCAATCGGTTGGGCCAATTCGGAGTTAGTGTGTCCGCCATTTGATAAAAGGTCATTTTGAGCAAATCACGTTTAAAGTTTTTTGTTTATTTATTATTATATATAGGCGGGCACGCTTAAACTGCTGTAACTTTTACATTTTTGGGAATATCCAAATAAAATGTTGAGACGTGATTTCTGAAGGTATATTGAGTTGAAAAATGTAAAAAAAAAACATTGAATTTTTCAAAATTATAACCGGTAGTAGTCCCTTAATAGGTTTGTTCGTTGACCCAAAAACCTGTGGCACCCCAAAGGCGCTCTGAGATTTCTCAAAAAACATGGGGCATCCCAGTGTTTGTCAGTTCAATAAACAGCTTATTAAAAAGGAGAATTGTCATCTGGCCTTTTGCACAAAAATTCTAAAATAGAGCCACTACTTTTTGAGTAAATTTTCTTGGTAAATGAGAGGGAGGGATTTTATTTATTGCATTATAGCTTGTCCTGGATCTTCTCGTCAGGAGTTTTGAAGGGACTTACCGATAAGCTCTCTAAAGACGTTAAAATAAGTAAAATTCGGGAATCTCTCAACTTTTCCCTCAAACTGTACCGCCGTCATCTCGCCTGCCGCAGTGCACCGAGCTTAGGCCGCACGGGCTAGAGTTCAGCGGCCGCCCGGAATGACATAACAATTGTAGTGTGTTGCCCGTTGCGAGGAAACCTCGAATTCTGCTCGTGGTTAGGTTTCCGGACACGACAGGAGAAAATTCGCTTTTTCAAGGAGAGCGCTGTGCTGCAAGTGTTTTGGACGGTGTAATTTAAGTGCGTTTGCAAGCAGGAGTACCAAGATGCCTTCCAGTGATCCACTTCCGCCGAAGGAGAGCGCGCTTTTCAGGAAATTGCTGGTAAATGTCACGCAGCGGAGGGCTCCGTGCACCGATTGGCCCCCACGGAATTTTTTTGTCGATTTAATTCGGCCGTTGCTGAGACGAAATCGGGGCCGTTGCAACCCGGGCCGGGCTGAACGCGGAGGGCGAATGGGGCGGTGTCGTGCCCGGGTCGGCGGAGGCACTCGATCTAGCACAGCAATTAATTATTTTCCTTTTTCGGTCATTGAGACTTTTTGTCCAGACCAAGGCCGGACATAACCTCACTTCGGCGATTAGAGCAGAGGCAGGCTGCTGCCGTTCGTTCGGCTGCTGGTTTCGGGGCAGCGCCTCCTCCGCCCTGTCGCTCGGCCCCTCACAGCCGGCACAGTGCTCTAATGCGATATTTATCTTTCAGAAATGCTACGAAATGAAGCAATACAAAAACGGCCTAAAGCTGGCCAAGCAGATCCTCTCAAATCCCAAATACACCGAACACGGTGAAACTCTGGCCATGAAGGGACTCACTCTGAATGGGCTGGGACGCCGGGAGGAGGCATATCAGTACGTACGTCGGGGGCTCCGCAACGATCTCAAGTCACACGTCTGCTGGCACGTTTACGGGCTGCTCCAGCGGTCCGACAAAAAATACGATGAGGCAATAAAGTGCTATCGGAACGCGCTGAAATGGGAAAAGGACAACCTGCAGATATTGAAGGATCTGTCCCTGCTACAAATTCAAATGCGCGACTTGGAGGGTTACAAGGAGACCCGGCATCAGCTGTTCAAGCTTCGTCCCTCGCAGCACGCCTCCTGGATTGGTTTCGCAATGAGCTATCACCTTCTGGGGGACTTTGAAACGGCTAACAGCATTCTCGAGACGTTTAGACAATCTCAATCGCTTATTGTATTTCATCCAATTGGACGTACAGGACCCCAATAATCACAACTCCCGTTCTAGGAAACTCACGACTATAGGCATAGTGAATTGTTACTCTACCAGAATCAGATACTCATCGAATCGGGGAACTTTGAGAAGGCTCTCAATCACTTGAAGAAGTTCGAGGGTCAAATCGTTGATAAGCTTTCCGTCAAGGAGACCATGGGCGATCTCTATATTAAACTAGAACAAAACCATGTCGCCGTTCCCATCTACGAGTCTCTGATCAACCGGAATCCAGAAAATACCCTCTACTATTCGAAATACTTCGATGCGATGCAAGTGACTGACTGCGATGAGAAACTCAAGCTTTATAAGAAGTTCCAGGTGAGTACCTTAAAACCGTCTAAAATATCTTATTTTTAATAAATTCCTTCTCATAAAACCAAAACACAAAAAAAAAAAAATAAACACAAACAGGAAGATTACCCTTATGCAATGTGTCCAAAACGTCTTCCATTAGATGTTGCCTTCGGCGAAAGTTTCCGGAACATAATCGATGAATATTTACGTCGCGGCCTGCGGAAAGGAGTCCCTCCGCTGTTTGTTAATATACGTTCCTTGTACAACGATTCCTCGAAAGTTGAGACGATAGCACAATTAATTCAGGAGTACTATACAAATTTGAAAAGTTCTGGACATTTCTCTAAGGAAGACTGTGACCAACAGAAGCCAATTGAGCCGGCTTCTGCACTGCTTTGGACGATGCTATTTCTCGCCCAACACTATGACTTTTTAAGAGACACAGACAAAGCATTAGAATATATTAATCAGGCAATCGATCACACCCCAACTTTGATAGAACTTTTCGTTACAAAAGGGAGGATATACAAGCATGCTGGAGATCCTGTCGAGGCTTACAAGTGGCTAGATGAGGCACAGAGTTTAGATACTGCTGATAGGTAAGATTAATTTTAAGTGTTTACTTTTAGACGTTGTGATGTAAAGGGCCCATGTAAATATAAGATATAATTCCCCGATTTTTTTTTTTCTTAAATACACACTTCAGTAATTCAGGCCACTTAATTCAGCAGTTTTTGCTTTTCATTGCGTCTGCTTGAATGAATTAATTAAGCAAACTTGAGGAATTATAAACTGTAGGCATCTCTCGATTAACGTAAAAAATACGTTCCATAACAACAACGTAAATTTAAAAATGTAAATCGAATTTATAAATTTAAATTTCAAATATGTGTATTAAATATCTTGAGTACGAGTTTTCTTTAAGTAAATTTGTTAACGATGGCGGAAAATATTTTTATAGATCTTTAAATGTAAAGATAAGGAAAGTAGGAACGTATAAGAGAAGTTTTTGTCAATTTCTGAGCGTTTAATTTAATATCTTACTATATAAAATATTTGATTTTAAAACCAACTCAACAGAAAACAGCAACAGCAGGCCACTGGCGAAGTACGGCATCATGTGCTGAATTTCCAGTGGAACCAAGATTTGTATGTATTTGTGTATGTACTGATATTTCGGGTTATACGAAGTCAGCCCTTATTATTTTTTACAACATCATTATCACAAAATAAATTCTTATCAGAATTTCATTTTTATCTTAGAGGTAGAAATTTTACTGTTGTTTAAAAACTTCAAAGACAAGTGGTTTAAAAAGAGTATAGGTAGTAAAAATACGAAGCTTAAAAAAATGATAATAAATAGTTAAGGTAGGCTGTTTCTAATATAAGTACGAAAAGGAAAAGCACACCTCAAAATTCGAACAATAACATCACAAGGTCAATTAATTTTGAAAATAGAAATTGGGCATTTTGACCTTGACATAACTAACCTTCGAAAATGGTCTTCAGCCAAAATTAAGTGTACTAGGTCCTTGTTCTCACTAAACTAAAAGTTTTTCCGGATAGTACTATATTCCGTTTTCGAATAATATTGTTTGAATTTCGGGACGTCCGGAATTTTTTTGGGAGATTCATTGAATTTTTGATTTTTAAGAATCTCCTACAATCAGCTGTATTTCCCTCTTTTTCCAGGTATATAAATTCAAAATGCGCAAAATACATGTTGCGCGCAAACTTAATCAAAGAAGCTGAAGAGGTCTGCTCAAAGTTCACACGGGAAGGCGTCTCAGCAATGGAAAATCTTAACGAAATGCAATGTATGTGGTTCCAAACGGAATGTGCTTTAGCTTATCAACGGCTGGGTAAATGGGGTGATGCTCTAAAAAAATGCCATGAAGTTGATAGACATTTTGCCGAAATAATTGAAGATCAATTCGATTTTCACACATATTGTGTGCGAAAGATGACATTACGCGCTTATGTTGGCCTTTTAAGACTAGAAGATGTTCTGAGGAGGCATCCGTTTTACTTTAAGGCCGCGAAATGTGCCATTGAGGTGAGTTTAATTGAAAATTCTACACATTTCATTTTTCACTTTTAAATGTTTGTAAGAATTTTCTAAATACTTTACAAATTTTTAGGTTTACTTGAAATTGTACGATAGACCCTTGAAACATGAACAAACAGTGGAAGAGATAGACACAGGTAATATTTTAAAATACTCTTTTAAATTCACAGTGTGAACTTACAAATATTGATTTTATTATTTTCCAGAAAATTTACCTCCATCAGAACTGAAAAAGTTGAGAAACAAACAAAGGAAAGCGAAAAAGAAAGCCGAGCTTGAAAGTGCGCAGGCCGCACAAGCAGCTGTAAAAAAGGAGCAGCATCATAAATCAAAACAACAAAATCCTCAAGATATGGACCCCGAAGCGCCACAATTGGATGAATTGATCCCAGAGAAGCTTGAACGTCCTGAGGATCCATTGGAAAAGGCCATTGATTTTCTGAAGCCGCTACAGCAATTAGCCAAAGATCGTATCGAAACACATTTGTTAGCTTTTGAAGTTTACTTGCGAAAAAGTAAAATTCTTCTCATGATCCAATCGATCAAGAGAGCTCGAGAGCTAGATCCAACGCATCCAATTGTACACGGCTGTATTATGAAGTTGACCAAAGCTCTGCAGATTATGACTGATTTGCATGTAAGCGTTAGACAAGTCGTGGAGAAGGCTAGCGCTGAGCTGATAGGACCAAAAGCCCCTCAAGAACTGAATGCTGAGTTCATTGAGAAGAATAGAGATTCTATATCGCATTTAATTGAAGGAGCCAAAATCATGTACGCTTTAGATTTTAGCAGAAAGGATGAAGCAATAAATCTGATAACATCATATAGCATGGAAAAACTTAGTCTTGAGGTAAGGGATAATCTTAAAAAAAAAATTTTAACTTAAATTAAATGATAATTGAAATGTTTCACACACAGGAATGCACGAAAATATACGAAAGCTTACGTGATGGCCACTTTGGACCTTGTGAGGAAGACTTGAAGAGCTATAAGGAAAAATGTAATAAACGATTCAAGTACTCTGGTCTATTTAGGGATCCTGAGCCTAGCGAAAACCATGTCAACGAATCAGTAGTTGTTAACAGCACTGGAGACTTGCCGAACGACACCCATAAAAAGTAAATAAAAGCAAGACAAAAACAAGCAAAACTGGATTTAAAAACAAGCAAACAAAGAATTTTTCTTCAAAAAAAAAAAAAAAACAAACAAAAACAAACAAATCATTTCTGTTTTAACACTACTGCTGCAGTTTCTAGATTTTCAAAATTTTATCGTCAAAAAAAACAAAAACAAAAAGAGTATTTATTTAAACCAAAACAAGAACAGTCACAGGCCCTGTTTCATCAGAGGTACCTTTCATTTTCGGAAGGGTTTTACCTGAGGTACCCATTTAAGAGCAGCCCTCAAAAGGGGCAGAAGAACGTGTCATCGAGAAATTTATTGCTACGAGAAATTAAAAAGAAAAAAAAAAAAACATGAAAATTCAAATATTCACGGAAAATTTTAAACATAAGTTAAATAGGGTACATCTTAATTAATTAATGAATTTAATTACGACTAAGTTATCATTAATTAAATAATTATAAATAAATAATTTTATTTGTACAACAATTTTTATCTGACAGAATATCGGAATTTATCAAATATACCGACAATGTTGATAAACATTTTACTGGCTCTTTCTATTTATTTGCTTTCAAAATTTCTATTCGTTCTAATTCTTCGGCATATCTTAAGGCTTTTTTTAATAAGAATATTTCTTTTTCAGAAACTCTAGCCTCAGTAGAGGTGGATTTAAAAAAAAATGTTTTTTAAAATTTAATTTACAGTTATTTTTTTCTAAGTAAGGTTAAACAACTTTTTTTTTTTAAATATACACATCTAATATTTAAGGGTTGTGATATTAAAGTGGAATTTCTGTTCATCCTTTTTAGTGATTTCCCTTCACTTTAGACGATATGTAAATCGAATTGTATCGTATCTATATCTCTTTGACTCATTGAAAGGGTAAACTATTCATAGATTGGTCACTTCATGATAAAAAATAGAAATCCTTCAGTGTGGACTATCCTCATAAATTTGCCCGTTGAGTTTTCCTTCACGAAAGTTAGGATTTATTTAACTTGCCTTAAAATCCTGAACGTGTAGGGCCTCATAAGTATACTGAGATAGAAGTCGTAAAACAAAAATAGTTCAATACCATCTTCTCTATAAAAGTATGTCAAGACCTTTTTTCGCCGCTTTTTAGGAGTTTTCATTGGCAGTAAAATCGCAGTCCGTTAAATATATTTTCTTAAAAATACCCAATAGGGTAGTTGTGCCCTTTTTTGAATGATGACAAGCATCAAAGTTGAAGTGTTTCGAAATTGAATTTTATACCCTTGATTTTACATATCGGCTTATTTGGTTGTGGCATAAAATTGTAAACGAATTCATCATATGATGAGTTTTCGTAGTAGGAAATTTATAATATATATTTTGGTTGATTGACACTAGTCAATAAATTAAATAAAAAAAAGTGAATTAGGAATTAGCAAACGAAAGTGCTCCAGTTTTCGAAAAAAAAAATATTATTTTTCTGTGTTTTTGAAAAATCATTAAAAAATAATCGGATGTTACAGGAACTTGTAATGCAGTCCAAATGAAACCTTGAACCTTTACCTACATATATAAAATACCAGTTATCTCTATTGTTCTCTAAGCATCTTGGGAAAGACGTTTTTCATGAGCGTGTGCCAGTTGTGATTTTCCATTCATTATATTGGATTGGCACGAAAGTAATGAGACACTCTAGAAAACTCTACTCATGTTGTTTTTCTAATCAATTGTTTTCGACCATATTCTAGTATGTTATAGAACATTCTAGGTGCTTCAGTCCTAGGGGTATATAAAAGCGCACGCACGATTAATTCAGTCAGTTTGAAGAAAAATGGATGAGCGACAAGTTCGAACTCTATAACTTTACGAGTATTTGGCCATAGTGCGCGAGCTGCGGCAGACAACATCAACACTGCATTTGGCTCAGATACTACAAGTCACGCAACAGTGTCTCGTTGGTTCAAACGCTTCAGTACAGGAGACCGAAGCAGCCTCGAAAGTCAGCCTCGCTCGGGACGACCACCAGCTTTCGACAACGATGAACTGCAACAGAAGCCGGATGCAAGCACTCGTGAATTAGCGACTAAACTCCACTGCAGCCATCACGCTATAGAACATCACCTGCACGAGCTCGGATATAGAAGAGTTTTATCCCGATGGACATCTCATGCCCTCAAAGACGCCATTCGTGCTGCTCGGGTCGCCGTCTGCCAATCGCTACTACTTCGACCGCGCCGGAAGGAGTTTTTGGAGGATTTGGTCACAGGGGACGAGTCGTGGGTTCTTTACGAAAACAATACGCGTCGTGCCTTCTGGCTGCCACGAAAGGAAGACCCACCAACTCAACCAAAGCAATATCAAAACCGCGGCGAAAAAGTTCTATTGTGCTGTTTTTGGGATTCTCAGGGCAAGCTGTTTTATGAATTATTACATAATGAAACAGTTAATGCTAACACATATGCGGCGCAGATCGATAAACTAGCCACAGCTATCAAAGAAAAAAGACGAAGAAGAGCCAATGTCATTTTACTTCATGACAACGCTTGCCCGCAAACTGCATCCACCACCCGCCCAACAAGTGCAGGGCTTAGGCTGGGAGACGGTACCTTATCCACCATATTCCCCAGACATTGCCCCTTTAGACTATCATTTATTCAGAGCCATGAAAAATGATTTGCGTGATAAACGCTTTAACACTTTTTTTGATGAAGTTGAAACCTACATAGCCACCTTATTCAACTCACGGCCCGCTGAGTTCTGGGCAACAGGCATCCAGTCCTTGCCTATACGTTGGCAAGAAGTCATAGATGCTCACGGCGAGTATTTGATTGACTAAATGTATAGTAAAATAAAAATGTTAGAATTTAAAATGTAAAAACAAACTGTCTCATTTCTTTCGAGCCAACCCGATATATTATATGGTGTGGGGGACAGGTATTATTAAATAAATTTGATAATTCAAGCAGGCGGTGCAAAAAAATAAAAATTCATACTTTTCGAAGCAGGCGTTGTTTTTGAGAAAATAAATAGTTGAAATTTAACTTTGGAACAGAAATTACGTATTCAAGCAAAAATCTAAAATTATTAATAAAAAAAGTTATAATTATAAAAAAATATAAATAAAGTTATATCTGAAGGAATTAATAAAAAATAAAATATTATACGAAAGATCTTTTTAACGACGCCACAAGCTGCTTCAATTGGTGACCCCGACAAAGAACATATAAGGACATCTGCATTTGGAAGCACAACAATTTGAAGAATTGAGAATAACCTGACAGACATAATCATGTCTGACCAACCGCCCGCTAAGGAGACGCCCAACTTCATCCCACCAACTACAACACCAAGTTTTGACAAATATTCGACTTCAACAATGGATGGCTGGACATCAGATATTCATTTTCCAGTAGGAAGAGCGAAAAGAGCAATACGAACACCTTCATCAAAAGTTCCTCGTTTCCCAACACAACAATCATTTAATTTTACTCCAGGGTTATAATTCTGTATGTAATCCTCCACTTATCTTCCTCTTACTCCCGCCTATTTAAGACAATTTTAACCATAGGAATTAGGATTTTAAAAAGATTATCCCTTTCTATAGTTATGGTTTTGTCATTCACTCTACATTTGTAGAAAAAGGACCCAAAAACGGTCCAGGTATCAGATCCAACACCACCAGCCACAAATCGGCTAACAGCAACCAACCGCAGATCGGTTCACAACAAGGTCGAGCCACAAATCGGCCAGCAATACAGTAAGAATATAATCAGCAAATTTAAATTTTTCAACAACATCATCAACAACATACAACAACAACAACAACTTTAATTTTAGCGTTAACGCGGTTAACTGGGAGGAGGGTAATGTGGGGGACAGGTATTATTAAATAAATTTGATAATTCAAGCAGGCGGTGCAAAAAAATAAAAATTCATACTTTTCGAAGCAGGCGTTGTTTTTGAGAAAATAAATAGTTGAAATTTAACTTTGGAACAGAAATTACGTATTCAAGCAAAAATCTAAAATTATTAATAAAAAAAGTTATAATTATAAAAAAATATAAATAAAGTTATATCTGAAGGAATTAATAAAAAATAAAATATTATACGAAAGATCTTTTTAACGACGCCACAAGCTGCTTCATATGGTATTGTATGAAATAATAATATGAATAATATTTCGAAAAGTTTTAAAGCCTGCTGTATTTTGATATAAACGTTTAAATTTTATACTTTCATTTTAGGGAAGTAACAAACTCCTCCAAGAATTCGTTATTTTTTTATAATTTTCCAAAAATGGGAAAAAAAAGACTTTTTGCCCTTTTAACCCTATTTTTCTCGAAAATGCCTCATTCATAATTTTTTATAGAAATCACTTATGACCTTAGTTATCGAATTTGAGTACATACGGATAAACATATATTGAACGTATAAATATAATGTAATCTTTAAAATTGTATGTAAATTTACAAATCGTTCAACATTTCGAACAAAAAAAAAAAAAAAGAGTCCAGCTGCAGCAGCTGAAACATGAAAAAGGATTTGTATAATCTCATTCCGGTAAACTGACTTTAATTAAGTGTGCGAACATTAAATATCGGCTAAATTGGCTCACGGAAAACAAATTGTTTTTCCTCAAAAATGTTTCGAATGAAGGCATTTTTGTCGACAAGGGTAGAGACCACTCAGCGCCATCGAATAGGGCTGCTGCGATCCGTATCTCGGAGAGTGAAAATTTTAAGGGTTGAACGCGTCCTTACCCTTTTCGATAATATTTAATCCACATGACTGAATGTTCATTCTGTTGGGAAAATAAACGCCCAGCACGACGCCTCGGGGGCTAATTCATTCAAACAGGGCTGCAAGCAAGAATCTCAGCCGGATATTGTTTTATTGCCTGTCTAATTATCTGGCGGAAGACTTAATTTCATCGACGTGATTCGGCCCGTTTTATAAAATAGAGAAGGGAACAGGCTCGTTTTTGCGTTCCGAATTTAATTATTTATTTATTTTTTTTTTAAACAAGATACAGCCGAAAAATCCTTTTTATTTGAGGTTTTACAAAATCATTGATTAGTAGAACATTGGTTCACTTTATTACGCTATTTTTATGGAAGGTTACACATAAATATCAACACCATTTAAATTCTAAGAATTCAATCAATGAGTTCTCGTTATAGCAATTACCATTACCTTGACCAATGAATTAGACCCTTTTTTTTTGTAAAAATTAACCCTTCTATTCTAGGAATAGCGTTTGAAATTATCCAATGTTAGCATTCTATCAAAAAAAAGTGTAATTGTGGATTTAATAAAAGCTGGAAAGCTTTCCAATCGAGCTAGAGCAAGATTGTGTAAAGTTTCTACCTCTACAGTTGACAGAGAGGCTAGACAACTGGCCAGAGGACACTTTGGAAGACAAAGCAAAAAAGGTACATTACATTCTTCTTTTTTAAATAATCGCTTTAACTAATATTTTTAAAATGAGAATAAACTGATCCAGAGTTTTGTTTCCATAGGTCATCTTTAGTGACGAATGCCGCTTGAAAGCGGTGGTAGAAATGGATCAATTTGTTAGGAGGATGCCTGAGGAACGTTATGAAGAGGACTGCACCATCAGAACCATTAAAAAATACCTCTTGAATCATGATTTGGAACTGCATTAGCAGTGAAGGCCCTGGACCAATTTATTTTGTATAAAGTTTCATCAATAAGCTGATTACTTACAAGATTTTAGATGAACCATTAACGAAGCCGACTTTTAATCTAGTTTTTAGATAAATGGAAATCAATAGCAGGGTAATTTAAATTGAATGAACGCGAAATTGAAGTCAAAGGCTCGTTAAAACCATAATTGATGGTATGAAAGGTGATCTTACTATAGACCATTGCAGTGATAAGTTCTAAGTCGACTTCTGATGTTTAATTCGCACTAGCTTAAATTCATACATACCATCGTGAAAAATTTGTTTTTTATCTATTGCAAGCTAGTAGTAGAAGTCTTATAAACACTTTTATTTTATTTTTTATTGGAGTTTCGTTCGACCATTTCGAAAATCGATGTCATGTAAAATTAGTTCGACTTGTTCCGATGTTTGAAACGATCAGAATTTAGTCGTTAAATAGATTTCATTCGACTAAAGTGTATTATATTACTTCTGTAATCAAAATAAGCAGTAAAATGTAGGTTATATAAAACGAAATAATCCCAGTATGTTATTTAATTCAGACAGTACTTCTACAGCACTAGATAATATGTTGAACATATTTAAAAAATAAATTACAATCTAAAACTAATGTTCACCTACATTTTATACTTGCATGAGCGTTGGCGCTAGGGGTAAAAATTAAATAGAATTTTTGGTAGGGTAGACGCTGTCATCAAATCATATTTCACTACGGCGGCAATTTTTACGTTTTTGAGGATGCCACATCCATTTTTTGTGCTACTTTTTACCTAGGGGTTGAATGGGTGAAAATAGAGGTCTCATTATTAGGAAAACTACTCCCTCTATCTTCACCCCTTCTACTCCTAGGTAAAAAATAATTATAGAAATGAGTTTTGCGTTCTTGAAAACATATGAAACGATGTGTATCTTGTTCAGGTCTAGGACTAGTTTAAAAATTATCTCTTTTTAATAAGTTCTGGGAATATAATCCCCTTTTTTCTTGTACTGGTTCTGAGTCTCATATAACACGGTTTTATACAACACGGCAACCTAACTATCGTGTTCTAGGTGTAACCATGGTGAAAATAGTGTTAAATACCCCTGTGCTTTGTCCCACATCATAATTGGCATCTGCAAACTTTATTTTCTGATAACTATTTGAGCCAGTCGATAAAACTCAGTTTTAAAAAAAAAAAAATGCATTTAATCAATTCATTATCCCCCAGGCGAGTCATTTATCTCTGCGTGACCAGGCGCTGTCCCACAATAAAAAAGAATTTATAATAAAAAAAATAAAAAAACGCATAATTCGGCCGTCGGGCAGTGTGGAATTAAATCGTATCAATAATCCTTCCTGCCAGGAAATGCAAATCCCAATCAATTTTCGTTCAGGCAGTATTAATCAACATCCGCTTGATTGATACAATCAAGAAAAAAAAAAACAAAAAAAAAATGCGAACGGATGCAGTTTTACCCCGTGATTTATTGGGGGGCGTTTGCTCCCCAGGAATTTGCTGGAGTGGAAGTTCCATTCTAAGTGCCATTCCAGCAATACTCCCGGAATGTTGTTTTCGCCCGGCGAAAGGAACAGCGGAGGCATTTAAGGTGGATCCTGGATCCTAGATTCTGGATTCTGGATGCTGCATGCTACAATTCCGAGCTCAGATCCATCCACTCTTGATGCAACGCAGCGGAGTTGATCGAAAACTAAAAAAGTTAAAATAGATTCCTTCGCATCCGAGGATATTTTGTGCGAGCTGAGGATTTATTGCCTTCATCTTGCCGACAGGATATCAGCGGAACAAGCATTTTAATGCGCTCCCGGGACTCCTCCGCTCCTCGATGGGGGATTACTAAAGCTGAATTAAAAATATCATGTTATCTCTTCGCCGGAAGTGTAATCCATTTAAGAAAAAGGACAGGAAAAACGTAAATTATTAGGAAACTATCCGACAGAAGAAGCTCGCTCTTGAGCTACTCAAGTTATTGCGGGTCAAAGTGGGTCAAGGAAACTTTAAAAGGGAATAGCTGGCATCTGGATTACGGCTTAAATGTATTAAAGTAATCTTTGAAGCCATAATTGCACTTTTTGGGTACTTTTAACCGAGCTTTAAAATTATATAAATTTTTAAGATTTAAGCCCTTAAAATAAATTTTTGGAAACAAACTCACTACTAATTTTGAATAATTGCCGATTAGTTTCAACAACTTCCCGTTGGACACCTTGTTTTTATCTATCTATATCTATTTATGTATCTATTTACTCGTCTATGTATCTATCTATCTATCTCTCTATCTATCTATCTCTCTATCTATCTATCTGCCTTGCTATGCTTCCCCGAAAATAATCTGTTTGATGCGAATTTCAATAAAAATTCAAAAACGGAAATAATTTTGCGAAAATTTGAAAACATGATAGCTTACGACACTCCCCTTTATATAGAGACTACGTAGTATAAATTTCAAGGAGATCAGTTCACCAGTTTCAGAATCTATAAAAGACAAACAAACAAACATTAATTTTTATAACGCCACAGCTCAATTCCAACGTACTGTCATACCAAATAATTAAATCAAAATGGAAATAAATCGAAATCTGTGAAAATTCAATTTAATAATTCAATCGGAAACATTGAAAATGTTAAATGACAGCAGCTGTCAAGAAGCACGCTGTCCGCCATGATCAATGTTTAGTATTGCGTGTGTTGTTATCACATTCAACAGATGGCACTCCCATTTATTTCAGAGAATTTTTGTTTTGAAAAGTGATTGGTCCTTTTTTCTGCTAACTTCAAAAATTCATTAAAAATAGCAATTAACAAATTTTTACTAGTCCGGCGGGCGTAACATACTTTTTAAATCTTGTCCAACTATTTTCATCTTTTAACACGTTGAATACCATGTGGATCACCGGTAACCGGTATCCAATAGCTGAATGTGTAGCTGAATAAAACGTGGCATTCAATCTGTTAAATTTGAGATGCTCGATGGGTATATTTTTATGCAATGGTTGTTCAGACTGTTCTCTTTAAACAAAAACCACAACTAAAGTGATTTGCCAAGCCAATAAATAATATTGATAAGAAATGTATACATGTTTCTTAGTAAATCCCACAATTGTCTTTTAATAGAAAATCCCCAAGTTTATTCACAGCTAATCAGTTCGATTTTACCTACAGCTCAGACAATGTATCAAATATTTATATTGAAATCCCGATTCCCTCAATCACCGACTGTTGGATAAGCCACTCGGATCGGATCAAATTCCAAAGTCCAACGTTCTAGTCAATTTGGCTCGCACCGGCAGGCAGCAGGGGGCCGAGGCGGCTTTGCCCTGTCGCGTTTTCGCGGATTTCGCTACTTTATTCGTGGAACAAAAGATATAAATTTTAGAGCGCGTTTTCCATTTGCTACCCATTCGCGGGCTCGCAACCTCCCTGTGTTTGTTCTACACTTAGTCGACGTTTCCAATTGAATGGAATGCAGCGAAATGCAATGCCATAACTTTTGACGAGGAAATCACTTTTGACACTCCACCACAATAGAGAAGCTTGTCCGTGAAATGGGTTAGTGGTCCTATCAAAATCCTATGCATTTTTAATGTTGCTCCACATGTGCAACGACAGTGCCATGGAGGTAAATTTATTTTTTTAAATAATTTATAGCTATTCTGGGGATTTTTGTGATGAAGAGAAAGACAGAAAAAGATATTGCTTTGTTGTTAGTAGTCATGCTTTTTATCGGGTATTAATTAGTACAATACCTTGTGTATGGAAAATTACTTTGTTGATTTAATCAGTACAGAAAAATTCCACTACGGCGAACTTGTTTTGGATAAAAAACATAAGCTGAATGTTAGATTAGGGTATGATAATATTCAACAATATGAATTCTTTATAAACATGGAATGTTTCGAAAGATTTGACATTACTTCTTTCTTTATGGATTTTTTTAAGTAAAAGGTCAGGGAAATAAAATTTGGTTTGAAGAGAAAAACTGTTGTACTGACTTTCAGATTATGTAAAATTGTAACATAAAAGGATAGTACATTATTTGCGTTAAGCTAGATTTCCAACAGTTTTCAGAAAAACACATAAAATTTGATTTTAGAATTTATGGTAGGGATTTTTTCATTTTACTGAACATAGCATTGAATATTTCGATATCCTTTAACTTTCAGACCGATATCTTCTTTTTTAGCTTGGTCTTGGGTACTTCCTTAATAAAATACTCCTAAACAAAACCTTGTCTGCAGCGTCATCCCTGTTCAAATATTTATTTATTATTCTATTATTATTTTTATACTATTATCAACCTTAGAAGTTTTTAAGATTTTTGTATTTTTATATAACAGCTTAAGATTCAAACTTTCATTTAAGCTAGTAAAAAAATTCCTACAATATTTCGTTAGTTTTTAAAACTTTCCAAAAATAACTCAAATATTGCTTATTTAAAATTTTAGAGGTATTTTCTCAAAAGCAGTTGTTAATATTAGAATAAAAATTTTAAATACCCTAATTTTGCAAACTTACATATGTTATTAGCTACTTTACTAAATATGAACACTAGGGTGCTTTTTTTTTGCGATTATTTTTTTTTTTTTTTCAGTCCCACCTCGAAATTTTGTGACAAATACCTAAACAAAAATTCCCTGAAAATTGGAGCCCTTAATATTAATATTAAGTACTAGATCAAAGCGTATAAAGATTTCCCATATAAAATACACGTAAACTTTGATTATTTTTCTTCAGAACTCTACAGCTCAGAGGCATTTTATGGTATAATCTTGGTCAATGGAAGGATTTCTTCAGAATTGAATACTCTACCAAAGTGTAAACTGCGGTGTAACCCTAACTCCCACCAACGAGGTAGTACGGGTCATTAACCCCAATTTTTCCACGAAATTCTCGCTTTTTGCCCCTATCTCGTAAACAACAAGAGGTACAGAAAAAGTGAATATGACAAACTTGTAGGAAATTCAATTTCCTACAAAAAAGTTCTGAACACCAAATCGCTAGCATCGATATTTCGTGAGATATTGGGCTTTGAAGTTGAGGTAGTGTGGAAGTTTCATGTATTATTGAGCTAAATTGTAGAAACACTACCTCAAATTCAAAGCCCAATATCTCAAGAAATATCGATGTTAGCGCTTTGGTGTTCTAGAACTTTTTTGTATGAAATTGAATTTGCTACAAGTTTGTCATATTCACTTTTTCTGTACCTCTTGTTGTTTACGAGATAGGGGCAAAAAGCGAGAATTTCATGGACAAATTGGGGTTAGTGACCCGTACTACCTCGCTGGTGGGAGTTAGGGTTACACCGCAATGGACACTTTTGAAGAGCATTCAATTCTGAAGAAACCCTACCATTGACCAAGATTATATCATAAAATTCCTCTGAGCTGTAGAGTTTTGAAGAAAAATAATCAAAGTTTACGTGTATTTTATATGGGAAATTGTTATACGCCTTGGTCTAGTACTTAATATTAATATTAAGGGCTCCAATTTTCAGGGAATTTTTGTTTAGGTATTTGTCACAAAATTTCGAGGTGGGACTGACAAAAAAAAAATAGTCAGGAAAAAAAAAGCACCCTAATGAACACATAATACATTTAGATTAGATTAAATATTGAAAATTAAATTAACGAGGCTAACAGCTAAGAAAATTAAAATTGTTACATACCACGTGCGATTGGTACTGTTGTTTAGTAGTTTTTGGCTCCATTAAAAAAGGGGCACTATTTCGTACTAGAGATTGAAGCTGAAAAATAAAAAAATTAATTAGAGACTTTGCCCAATAGAAATCCAAAATTGTTCTAATCTTCTGATTCCGAATTTAAAAGATATTTTAATACAGTGAATAATATTAAAATTGTTAATTTTTCTTCCTTGGTTTTCAAATTGGTAAACGTTAACGTAACATTGGTTTTTGTAATTTTTAAAGGAATTATTGTGATAGGTACCTTAATTTCCACTCTGCACTGATTCGATACGAAATTAGGGTAGACACCAGAGCAGCGATATAATAGGGCCCAGTTCGAAATCAATAAAGAGATTAATAAAGGCTCGCCTGAATGAGCAGCACCTCGCCTTATCTGAAATAGATTCCTTCCTGCCGAATGCCCAAATGAATCTAAGGGGGGGGGGCTCCAGCTATTGTGCTGATTTATCCTATTTTTTTTGCTCCCGACAATACTCAAATTCCGTTTCCGTATAAATAAATTGCCCGATTACTGGAACAACCCCTCCGTGAGCCGGGTGTAAGCCTCGGGTTGGTTTTAGTGTTCCCGATGAATCCCCGATTCTTCGGTAGAGCATTTTTCGCATTTCTCAAATGTCTGAAGTCAACCAGAGAATGTAATCGATTCGAAAATTGAATGGAGATCTTGAGACACTGCCAAAGGGTTTTTTTTTTCTTATTTTATTCCTTAGCACTCCCCGCCCTCCCCTCAGCGAAGAAGCAAGAAGCCCGTGGGAAGGAGTTATTTTTCGAGATGCAGTAAGTAGATTCTCTATGGAAATTAATTTATGTCTGTCCGTCTGCCTGTTAGTTATGTTCCTGTGGTATAAATTCGCATCAGGCATAGATGTCGGTATAGAAATGGGGAGCTTGGAGTCTGGGGAGGCCCATGGTTCAGCGTTCATTAAGAAGAATGCTTTCGTAGACATTGTTCTGTGCCAAAAATCCTTTTTCTTCTGTCCGTCGCGTCGTCCTCCCCGCTGCTTTGAATATTCAGCAAACGACGAAGAAGGAAGAGCTTCATCCATGGAACGATCCAGCGATAAATAAGAGACACTGTTTTATTCGGTTGCAGAGTAATTTATTAAATTGCGTTTTTCGACCCCGACTGTGTGCAATGTTTTTTCTGCGGTTTTTGGCTGCATAAACTATAAAAAGGAGGGACGAACAGATCTTGTTCCGGTTTCAATTTCGGAAATGTAAAACACTCAAAGGACAACTCCAAGAAGACAAACAACGTGTAGAAGGGGAAAGAAGTCTAAGCTTTTATCTTTTATGGGAATTAGATTGAAAAGTTAAAGTTCGTTATTTATCCAAAAAATTCAACGTATTTAAAATGGTTCTAGCTCTATGCATCTGAAATCGGGTATATAATTTTCTAGTCGAGATTATTCTTAAACTTCTACTTCTTCTATTTAATGGTTTCGATTAAAGAAAACTATTTCTAACAATAGTAAAATCCTGAAAGTTCCACTTAATTTCACTTGACTGTGGATAGGGAATTCACTTCAAATCTTCAAAAGATATTCAACTTGTAAACTACATTAATAGTTTTCTTAGAACTTGTATTCCAGATATTTATTTCTTAGAATGCTTTCTTTAAAATATATTTGATCCCTTAGGTTCTGGGAAGTATTATTTGACGCAGGCAATTGATTTTACGCTTTTTACAAGTTAGGTTCAAAATTTCCACTCGAATTTAACATGACACCCTATTATTTGATTTTGATTAAATTTGATAGACTAGCGTAGGGATCGTGACAATACAATATAATATATCTAATATCTTTCTACATCTAATACAGCGGCCGCACCAAGGTCCATAACTTTATTGACATGGGTATTAACACGTTGACTGCCGCGTTTTATTCAGCTACACATTCAGCTAGTGGGTGCCGGTCACCGGTGACCCCCACGGCAGTCAATGAGTTAAATGAACGTGTTTTGGAATAAAGTTTTTAAATCAAGCTGTTATTTGTATGTATTATAATTTTAGAGCTTTTGTAGGTACAACTGGTCACTGGTTGTCCATCTTAGTTAAACGCCTCAAGCTATTATAAATAATACATATACATAAATTATATATATTCAACATTTTAGAATTTTTAATAATAAATGAATTAAAGAAAACCTCTCCAAACTTTAAAAAAGGGCAAAATAATTCCAAAAGGGTGATGAAGAAGCGTGTTCTACAAAGCTTTTAACACATTTGCGCAAAATACACCAATTCAGCTATAGAATTTGTGAGAAATGACTATTCAGCTATAGCTGAATACCCATATTTGGCGTTAATGGATTAATTTTTGTAATTGGGCTAGAACTTTTTTTTACGATTTGAAACCATAGGACAAAGTTATAAATTAAATATTTCCTTTTGGAAAATCGTGCGCAAAAATAAAATAAAGCAGCTAGTACACACAAATGAGTTAAAAGCCTTTTAAAAGAATTTCAAAGTAGATAAAATGCATCAATTCTCTATATCTACGCTCATTGCATATTCGTTCTAGCGTTAAGTGTTTCAACTGCATGAACACACGCATTGAAATTCTCTTACAGGAATTTTTGCACTACAGGACAAAATCGCTGGTCATTTAATGCAAACTGAATAAATTTGTGAAAACTACATATTCCTGATTGCACTTAATTTGAAATTAACCCTGCGAGAATTGGAATATTTCGAAATTAAATGAATATGCGAACGCTGGCATCTGGATTTCCATGAGCGCTAAACGTGTCCGTTGGCTCATTACACAGGATAACTACAGGGTGGTTGCGAAAGTGTATTCCGGTGATGATTTTGCAGTAGTTTTTAAGGTTTAGAAAATCAACTCCATTTTCCCGCGAATATATGCATCAATGCAGATGGAATGAAATGCTGATTTCCTGGCAACAATATGCATTGTGTTTTCAGGTACTAACCCGAACCGGCAAGGATCTGATCTCGTGAACTAGACGCATATGTTAATATGGTAGATGAAATAAATATTGTAGGTAGATAAATAGATGCATATGCATTATGCTGTAAAGGAGCTCTTCTCGATATTTCGCTGATAATTTGAAAGGGTTTTAGTGCCGCGGGAAATATTCTATAGCGAAAAATGCTGAAGAGACTCGTGAAAGCAGGGAAATAACAAACCCAGAGGAGAATCCTTTTTTTTTTTTTGTATTCAGATATAAATCTGTTGCCGGCAAGAAGCATACAGTACACGTTTTAAGTAATTTATGTAAAAGCACAGACCGAACGTTTGGATTTTTCCGAGCCGACCGACCCGCAGCTCCGCGGCCCAAGAAAGTTTTTATTAATTTAGTTTGGCTGTTCTTGAGAAGGAATTGCATTTGCATTTTACTTTGAACCAGTTTCCAGTTTTACAGCGTTTACTCTAAACCGGGAAAATGGTGCTCCTTCGCCATCCGCAGGATGCTCTCTCGTCCCGGGTTCCCGGAGCCAGGATGTGGGCCCCATGCGGGAGGGTACTGAACTCCTCTCAACAAAATGCTGTCGACATAAAGTGCCGGCAAGATATGGCTTGTTGCAAAATGAGTCGTGAGTGAAAATGTTTTTATGTGAAATTGCTTTTTTGCCCTCTTCTTGTTGTTTCGTAATTATACTTAAGGGATCACGTTTATTATGCTCCTCGGCTTCCCATCCCTCGGGAACACTTCGCATATTATGGCCTGATATTTTCGCGAATATTCTGGCCTCGCTGCTCACAATGTCCATGGTCTTCCGGCTTGTTCGGGGACATCCTCTTGGCGTGGACGATGAAGGCCCAGACGTCCCCATCCTGCTCCTCTTCCTCCTCCTGGATGGATTGTATACATGTTAAAAGGCTACTACCGTGGTGGTGGAGATGTTTGCATTGTACCGAGACAAAATGGTGTCCTCAATCCAAGTGTTTGCTCATTTTCATCATTTTCATGAAATTGAAGTTTTTAATTAAAATCTCAACACGAAACTCTCATTTAACATTCCCTCTGCTTTTCGTGACACTCTTTTATGAGGTCATTTTTCAGTTCCGCCTTAAATATCTTATGGGCCTGTGTGTCTTCTTGAGGTCTGGTCTGGACACCAAACTGAAAAGTGAGACAACGCGCACAGCAGCAAATTTTTTTCCTATGTAGCTTCATGAATCTGAAATATTTGGTTGTGAAAGAAATGCGGAAGAAGTCAACGTTTTAATAATTTTTTAAACAAATGTATACTATAAAATGCTAGCTCAGTTTCACAAACTACAACTATTCAGCTATACGTTTATGTAGCTGAATAACCATAACTTGAGCCAATTCAGCAATAGCTGAATAGCCCTTGTTTGTGGCTATAGCTGAATAGCGGTCATTTACACTGAAAGATTCGAAGATTCTTTTAGGAATTAAATTACATTGAAATTCCAATTCCCTGGACTTGTAATTTGTAATTGAAGTGAAGCAATTATAATTATTAATTGATAATGATAAGCTACTTAGTAATGGACCTGATTTATTCGTAAATTCTATTACAAGGAATTGTACTTGTAATTAAGTTTTTCAACATTCTAAAAAGGAATTTCCAAAGACTTTGTAAGAAACTGAATTTCTTGGACAATGGTAATAAATTAGAATTTTTTTAGTAAGAATTGAATTCCTCAAATAGTAATTGATTACACGTTGACAGAAATTCCTTTTTCGCCAAATACTTTCTAAATTAATTTTTTGGAGAAAAACGAAATTACAATTCCTTATAATGGAATTGACGAATAATTCAAATTTAAGTAGTTGATCATTATCAATTACAATTCATCCTAATGGATTAAATTGTAATTTTGATGTAATTGAATTTATTATCTATTAAAATAAGCAAACCTAAAATTTTCGTCATTCCTGCAAGTAATTTTGAAGAAAAGGTAATTGGTGATATAGAAAAAGTAAAATTGGTGATATATTGCATAAAACAAATAAGTTGTTGCTCTTTAGATTCTCTATGTCATGTAGTGAAATGTTTGTAAGAATTTAATATTTTGTATTGTTTTATGGGCCGTCAAAGTGTCCCAGAAATGCAATTTAACCGCCTTCAGCTTAAGCAAACCCTGAAAATATTTCCAACCAAAAATGCAATAAACTTTGCATGCCGGCTATGATTCCAGGGTGAAGGCATTAACTTAATTTCGCCTCAACAAAGCAGCACGTCGGTTCTTTTCCTTTCCATGGCGCCCCGTATACATTCCCTGCAAGATATTTCACCAACTGAAAATGCAATGTTTCAGCAGGAGCGATGGTGAGCCCCACCCGTTCGGAGCTCCTCCAGTGAAACGTTTACATTTATTATTCTACTTTTTGTGGTGCAACAAAAGCCACCGAAGCAGCAAAACTCCAGCTGGGCGGGGCACTTTATTACAGAAGGATTTTTTCACACCTTTGTGCTCGGACGGAAGTTAATTTCAAACCTTGCAAAATATATCTAGGTCTCCGTGTTAATGGTGTTAAACGCAGCCTTGACTGCATTGTTCTCCGGGTCGGGTCACGTGTAAATATGAATTAATGTGCAAATCATAAAAGACAGCACCCCGCCAAATGTGTTTTTTTTAAAATAGCCGGTAAAATATGAAAGAGCTCTTTATTTAATGAAATCTGGAATGCACATTCCAAGCGAGTGGATAGGACGTCGCTGGTCGTTGGTCGTCGTCAGCGACGATGACGCCATAAATGCCCATGACTCGCTCAACTGGCACCACCTTGCGCCGCCTTCAGTTCGTCATCTATAATTTTCATTATGGCTATTTTCACTCGCCGTTTGCCGCAGGGCGACATGCATTGAAAATCCGGGAGCAGACTCTGCAGGAACATGCTGTCAGCCTTCGTTTTGCCATCATCCTCCTCCATCTGGACCGTTTTTGTGTGGTAATATTTCAGTGCTATATCCTCGAGCTGGTCATCAAGCCGAGTCAAGCTGCGTTTTCTTTTCTTGAATTTTACTTTCTTTCGTTCGGATCTTAAAGGATTCTCGATTTGGGATTTTTGCTCCTTAATCCCCATGCTGCTGGTGGCTTCCGTTTGACTGTTTTCTCTGGTATCTGGCAGATAATTACTTTCAAAAGTTTCGTTGGGTTCGTATAAATCTGGTTCTTGTGACCCTGTATTTTTCATACTGAACGACAAAAACGGTTGAACAAACTGAAGATGATTGGCCAGGTAATAGGGCTTTTTGAATCTGGGACCACCGAGGCTCTTTTCTCGAACGTATCGCAAAAATGAACATCTTATATTCCGCCATCTTTCCTTACATAAATGATCTGGAAAAAAAATTATGAAGGAGAATTATTTTTTTAATTATATTTAACTAAAGGGTTAAAAAAAAAAATAAAGACAAGATAGAAATATTTAAAATGACCCCTACCGCAGATCAGAAATTTTGTGAATTCAGTTTCTGCTTACTTGACCAATTCAGCTTAATAAAAACAATTGCTGAATTGCACAGTCGACCTCAGAAACTGAAAATCTCTGCATAACTAAGCGATACCTGAAACATTTTATTTTAGGACCTGTTTAATTATATTTAACTTAAGGGTTAAAAAAAACTAGAGATATCGAATACTTTCTAAGGCAAAAATATTTAAAATAACCCCTACCGCAGATCAGGAATTTTAGGGAGATAAGTTTTATCTTAAAACCATAACATTCGTACATCTAAAAACATCACTCATTTTAGAAATTTTAATTTCTGCTTACTTGCTCAATTCAGCTTAATAAAAACAATTGCTGAATTGCATATTCGACCTCAGAAATTGAGAACTCTTAAAAAAAACTAGAAATATCGAATACTATCTAAGACCTCATTTGTTTTAGAGATTTCTGCTTACTTGCTCAATTCAGCTTAACTAAAACAATTGCTGAATTGCGCAGTCGACCTCAGAAACTGAAAATCTCTACATAACTAAGCGATATCTGAAACATTTTATTTTAGGACCTGTCCGAATCCAAATCTTCGCCTTCGTCTTGTTATAACACTTCGTGACGAAACACCGAACTGAGCTCTGTCCGAATTCATGTTTATGCCTGTGAGCTAAGCTACCTAGTATAACAGTTAAGTCAATTGCTTAGCTGAATTAGCGAGTCTAGCTTGGATTGATTTCGTGAGGATGACTGCATGAAATTGGTTGATTTAATGAGGAGTTCTGAAATTAATCGACAATGAAAGATAAAAAATGTAAGTACAATTAATTGTAATTGTTATAAACATGTGTTTTTGAGAACAATTTTTTTTTTTTATTATAGGGATTAAAGAAAACGTTTTGAAATTAATTGATCTGAATCTTGACAATAAAATACTGGGACCTGCAGACATTTTTGAAATATTATCACTTAAAACATGTGTATAACAGTTGTTGATTTCAAATGTCAAATGTAAAGCTAAACAAACGAATTCGAATAGGTTAGCGTTGCCTTCGTCTTAATTTTTATAATTGTTTAGCTTGTTTGCTGACGTAATAAACTGTCATAACAAGATGACGTTTTGGATTCGAACAGGCCCTTGTTTATTAAACCACGATTTGTAAAAGAAGAAGACAATTCAAATTTGTAATCATGCTAACTTCTTTTCTAAATTTTCCTTTAATCTATATTTTAATACAAAACTACAAAATATTTTTCCTTCGTGCTTCGTTCATGTTCCCACAATTTCAAGTCGGTCACAATTTGTTCACGTTTTGGGGCGACATGAAACACATGTCATATCCCCTGCGGTGCTGCATCACAACAAAACGAGCCCCATGAGAACTTTAAAGGGACTTTAAAAAATGTTAAACCCTCCTCGCAATTGAAAACGACGGTAGGAAGTCACGTAACCCAGATTCCTAGCATGTCTGCAGTCAATTAGACCCGACAATTTCCGCTTCCCCTTGAGCCATCAAAATGAAAAGCAACTACACCACTGCTTTACTAGAGTGCGGCGCAGCATGTTTTGCCCGCAGATGTTTAGAATTTACTTAATCAATACTATTTACATGCGGAAGATAAATAAAGCTAGACAAACTCTCTCTTACCTGGCTCCCCGATTTCCCTTGAGATTTCTTTCCAGGCCGCCTCAGTCTTCCCCTTGTTCGTGTAATCACAGTGAGTATTGTCGTAGAGACATTTGTGCTTCGCCACCGACTGCACGAAATGTATGTTGAAGTCGACACTTTCTTTCATCATGGTGGCAACTATAATTTGAGTTCGACAAAGCAAAAATGAAACTTAAATAGAAGGAACGAGCGCACACAAAACACGGCAAAGATTCCCTCGCTACTGACGCGACGTATTTTCTGTGTCTGCTGTGTCGCTCTCGTCTCGTGCCTCAAGCGGGTATTCAGCACGCCACAGATGTATTGCAGCAGGCGTGTTGTTGTGTGTTTATGCCTCCTCGCACGTCTCGCAACGAAAGCGTGCCTTGAGACCTGAGCTTTAATGACGCAGCGACGACGGCATGAATGTAGTACGACACCCAACTGAAGAAAAACCAGTTTGTCTTTTACACGCACGCATGCTCCGCGCAACATACAAAGTCTCGTTCTGGCGTGCAGAGAAGCATGCAGTTCGCTATGCCACTCGCTCGTCAGATTGCCCCGGGCTCACCCTTTTCTTAGTTGTTTCCTTTGCATGCTGCACGACATGTCTTTTCCGCTTCGGCAGCTGAATGAAAACGCCTCGGGATTATTCAAGGAAGGTTCCTCGGACACCTCGCAGATGTTAATTCGTTCCTCGAACTGACCTGGTTCACCTGAACCAAATTAACGTGATCTGAAATACAAAAAAGGGGAATTACTTCAATGAATTACATTTTTGCCAATGTCGCATACGCTAGTGCAGTGGGGTACGTAAATAATGAACTTAATAAATTGCTAGAAATCTTCTTATTCAATGGTTCGTTGCTCTCTATATAAAAACATGTCGCTTACGATTGTTTGAGGTCACATACGAATTGCGCCTATTCGAATGCCGCATGATACAACACAGAATAGATAGTTAGAAGTATTCGTCTTTATACACAAATGAAGTAGGTATCTCTCACAAAACAACGTCGAGCCGTTGAGTAAATTTATATTAAGATGAGCATGAGACAGAGACGGTGTCTATCGCACTAGGAACGAGAATCTGCTTTCTTATAATAATATAATACACATGCATCACATATACCCACCTAAGAAACTCGAAGAGATATATCTTGAATCTTCCAAGTAAAAACATACAAAGTAAAATTTCCAGCTTTGCTCGAATAAGTTTGCGAATTGCTCTGGCTTTCAATGTTTTGTCGGTAAAGATTTTTTTTTTTTTTTGGTTTTTTCATAGCTTGAGTTTTATTCTCATTAAACTTTTTACGCCAGTTTTATGGAATCGTTGGATTCTCTTTCATTGCGTGGTTCTATCTCATATAAGCAGCTTTCACGTTGCTCTATCGCAACACACTTTTATCGGGCAATTACTTGGAGGCGTGCGATATGTTTCATAAAAGAGTAAAATGCGGCACAAGTTTGTGTCATTTATTTCTTTTTTTTTATATATGAAACCGCCACATGAATAAGTAAATTATTGACACCATTGAGAGAAATTTAATGATTCTAATATGAAGTTTTATTTACACACTTTAGGTGTTTTATTAAAAATTTATTGCTATCGATTTTTTATAATATTACAGCATAAAAGTCCCGCTTTCATCATGTGTAAATAATCGCTATTCAGCTACATATACCCATAGCTGAATAGCCATCATGTTCCGCAATCTGTTAATCGGTTTAGATGATTAGAAGCTAGTTTTATTAAGGCGGGTGAGTGAGTAGTGGCAAAAAATTTAATTTTCTAATATAGGGCTCCCTGGATCGCAATTTTTGGCTAAATCGACTCTAAGTAAAATAACTAGATGATTCTATGCAAAAACCGGAAAAGTCTAGAGGAAAAATTCGCAAAATTTCAACTTTTACATTTTCCCTTGTATTTATTAAGCCTTTTAATGGCAAAAAATTTAATTTTCTAAAATAGGGCTTCCTGGATCGCGATTTTTGGCTAAATCGACTCTAAGTAAAATAACTAGATGATTCTATGCAAAAACCGCAAAAGTCTAGAGGAAAAATTCGCAAAATTTCAACTTTTACATTTTCCCTTGTATTTATTAAGCCCTTTAGTGGCAAAAAATTTAATTTCCTAAAATAGGGCTTCCTGGATCGCGATTTTTGGCTAAATCGACTCTAGAGGAAAAATTCCCAAAATTTCAATTTTTACATTTTCCCTTGTATTTATTAAGCCTTTTAGTGGGAAAAAATTTAATTTTCTAAAATAGGGCTTCCTGGATCGCGATTTTTGGCTAAATCGACTCTAAGTAAAATAACTAGATGATTCTATGCAAAAACCGAAAAAGTCTAGAGGAAAAATTCGCAAAATTTCAATTTTTACATTTTCCCTTGTATTCATTAAGCCTTTTAGTGGCAAAAAATTTAATTTTCTAAAATAGGGCTTCCTGGATCGCGATTTTTGGCTAAATCGACTCTAAGTAAAATAACTAGATGATTCTATGCAAAAACCGGAAAAGTCTAGAGGAAAAATTCGCAAAATTTCAATTTTTACATTTTCCCTTGTATTTATTTAGCCTTTTAGTGGGAAAAAATTGAATTTTCTAAAATAGGGCTTCCTGGATCGCGATTTTTGGCTAAATCGACTCTAAGTAAAATAACTAGATTATTCTATGCAAAAACCGGAAAAGTCTAGAGGAAAAATTCGCAAAATTTCAATTTTTACATTTTCCCTTGTATTTATTAAGCCTTTTAGTGGGAGAAAATTTAATTTTCTAAAATAGGGCTTCCTGGATCGCGATTTTTGGCTAAATCGACTCTAAGTAAAATAACTAGATGATTCTAAGCAAAAACCGGAACAGTCTAGAGGAAAAATTCGCAAAATTTCAATTTTTACATTTTCCCTTGTATTTATTAAGCCTTTTAGTGGGAGAAAATTTAATTTTCTAAAATAGGGCTTCCTGGATCGCGATTTTTGGCTAAATCGACTCTAAGTAAAATAACTAGATGATTCTAAGCAAAAACCGGAAAAGTCTAGAGGAAAAATTCGCAAAATTTCAATTTTTACATTTTCCCTTGTATTTATTAAGCCTTTTAGTGGGAGAAAATTTAATTTTCTAAAATAGGGCTTCCTGGATCGCGATTTTTGGCTAAATCGACTCTAAGTAAAATAACTAGATGATTCTAAGCAAAAACCGCAAAAGTCTAGAGGAAAAATTCGCAAAATTTCAATTTTTACATTTTCCCTTGTATTTATTAAGCCTTTTAGTGGGAAAAAATTTAATTTTCTAAAATAGGGCTTCCTGGATCGCGATTTTTGGCTAAATCGACTCTAGAGGAAAAATTCGCAAAATTTCAATTTTTACATTTTCCCTTGTATTTATTAAGCGTTTTAGTGGAAAAAAATTGAATTTTCTAAAATAGGGCTTCCTGGGTCGCGATTTTTGGCTAAATCGACTCTAAGTAAAATAACTAGATGACTCTATGCAAAAACCGGAAAAGTCTAGAGGAAAAATTCGCAAAATTTCAATTTTTACATTTTCCCTTGTATTTATTAAGCCTTTTAGTGACAAAAAATTGAATTTTCTAAAATAGGGCTTCCTGGATCGCGATTTTTGGCTAAATCGACTCTAAGTAAAATAACTAGATGATTCTATGCAAAAACCGGAAAAGTCTAGAGGAAAAATTCGCAAAATTTCAATTTTTACATTTTCCCTTGCATCTATTAAGCCTTTTAGTGGCAAAAAATTTAATTTTCTAAAATAGGGCTTCCTGGATCGCGATTTTTGGCTAAATCGACTCTAAGTAAAATAACTAGATGATTCTATGCAAAAACCGGAAAAGTCTAGAGGAAAAATTCGCAAAATTTCAATTTTTACATTTTCCCTTGTATTTATTAAGCCTTTTAGTGGCAAAAAATTGAATTTTCTAAAATAGGGCTTCCTGGATCGCGATTTTTGGCTAAATCGACTCTAAGTAAAATAACTAGATGATTCTATGCAAAAACCGGAAAAGTCTAGAGGAAAAATTCGCAAAATTTCAATTTTTACATTTTCCCTTGCATTTATTAAGCCTTTTAGTGGCAAAAAATTTAATTTTCTAAAATAGGGCTTCCTGGATCGCGATTTTTGGCTAAATCGACTCTAAGTAAAATAACTAGATGATTCTATGCAAAAACCGGAAAAGTCTAGAGGAAAAATTCGCAAAATTTCAATTTTTACATTTTCCCTTGTATTTATTAAGCCTTTTAGTGGCAAAAAATTTAATTTTCTAAAATAGGGCTTCCTGGATCGCGATTTATGGCTAAATCGACTCTAAGTAAAATAACTAGATGATTCTATGCAAAAACCGGAAAAGTCTAGAGGACAAATTCGCAAAATTTCAATTTTTACATTTTCCCTTGCATTTATTAAGCCTTTTAGTGGCAAAAAATTTAATTTTCTAAAATAGGGCTTCCTGGATCGCGATTTTTGGCTAAATCGACTCTAAGTAAAATAACTAGATGATTCTATGCAAAAACCGGAAAAGTCTAGAGGAAAAATTCGCAAAATTTCAATTTTTACATTTTCCCTTGTATTTATTAAGCCTTTTAGTGGCAAAAAATTTAATTTTCTAAAATAGGACTTCCTGGATCGCGATTTTTGGCTAAATCGACTCTAAGTAAAATAACTAGATGATTCTATGCAAAAACCGGAAAAGTCTAGAGGAAAAATTCGCAAAATTTCAATTTTTACATTTTCCCTTGCATTTATTAAGCCTTTTAGTGGCAAAAAATTTAATTTTCTAAAATAGGGCTTCCTGGATCGCGATTTTTGGCTAAATCGACTCTAAGTAAAATAACTAGATGATTCTATGCAAAAACCAGAAAAGTCTAGAGGAAAAATTCGCAAAATTTCAATTTTTACATTTTCCCTTGCATTTATTAAGCCTTTTAGTGGCAAAAAATTTAATTTTCTAAAATAGGGCTTCCTGGATCGCGATTTTTGGCTAAATCGACTCTAAGTAAAATAACTAGATGATTCTATGCAAAAACCGGAAAAGTCTAGAGGAAAAATTCGCAAAATTTCAATTTTTACATTTTCCCTTGTATTTATTAAGCCTTTTAGTGGCAAAAAATTTAATTTTCTAAAATAGGACTTCCTGGATCGCGATTTTTGGCTAAATCGACTCTAAGTAAAATAACTAGATGATTCTATGCAAAAACCGGAAAAGTCTAGAGGAAAAATTCGCAAAATTTCAATTTTTACATTTTCCCTTGCATTTATTAAGCCTTTTAGTGGCAAAAAATTTAATTTTCTAAAATAGGGCTTCCTGGATCGCGATTTTTGGCTAAATCGACTCTAAGTAAAATAACTAGATGATTCTATGCAAAAACCAGAAAAGTCTAGAGGAAAAATTCGCAAAATTTCAATTTTTACATTTTCCCTTGCATTTATTAAGCCTTTTAGTGGCAAAAAATTTAATTTTCTAAAATAGGGCTTCCTGGATCGCGATTTTTGGCTAAATCGACTCTAAGTAAAATAACTAGATGATTCTATGCAAAAACCGGAAAAGTCTAGAGGAAAAATTCGCAAAATTTCAATTTTTACATTTTCCCTTGCATTTATTAAGCCTTTTAGTGGCAAAAAATTTAATTTTCTAAAATAGGGCTTCCTGGATCGCGATTTTTGGCTAAATCGACTCTAAGTAAAATAACTAGATGATTCTATGCAAAAACCAGAAAAGTCTAGAGGAAAAATTCGCAAAATTTCAATTTTTACATTTTCCCTTGCATTTATTAAGCCTTTTAGTGGCAAAAAATTGAATTTTCTAAAATAGGGCTTCCTGGATCGCGATTTTTGGCTAAATCGACTCTAAGTAAAATAACTAGATGATTCTATGCAAAAACCGGAAAAGTCTAGAGGAAAAATTCGCAAAATTTCAATTTTTACATTTTCCCTTGCATTTATTAAGCCTTTTAGTGGCAAAAAATTGAATTTTCTAAAATAGGGCTTCCTGGATCGCGATTTTTGGCTAAATCGACTCTAAGTAAAATAACTAGATGATTCTATGCAAAAACCGGAAAAGTCTAGAGGAAAAATTCGCAAAATTTCAATTTTTACATTTTCCCTTGCATTTATTAAGCCTTTTAGTGGCAAAAAATTTAATTTTCTAAAATAGGGCTTCCTGGATCGCGATTTTTGGCTAAATCGACTCTAAGTAAAATAACTAGATGATTCTATGCAAAAACCAGAAAAGTCTAGAGGAAAAATTCGCAAAATTTCAATTTTTACATTTTCCCTTGCATTTATTAAGCCTTTTAGTGGCAAAAAATTTAATTTTCTAAAATAGGGCTTCCTGGATCGCGATTTTTGGCTAAATCGACTCTAAGTAAAATAACTAGATGATTCTATGCAAAAACCAGAAAAGTCTAGAGGAAAAATTCGCAAAATTTCAATTTTTACATTTTCCCTTGCATTTATTAAGCCTTTTAGTGGCAAAAAATTTAATTTTCTAAAATAGGGCTTCCTGGATCGCGATTTTTGGCTAAATCGACTCTAAGTAAAATAACTAGATGATTCTATGCAAAAACCGGAAAAGTCTAGAGGAAAAATTCGCAAAATTTCAATTTTTACATTTTCCCTTGTATTTATTAAGCCTTTTAGTGGCAAAAAATTTAATTTTCTAAAATAGGACTTCCTGGATCGCGATTTTTGGCTAAATCGACTCTAAGTAAAATAACTAGATGATTCTATGCAAAAACCGGAAAAGTCTAGAGGAAAAATTCGCAAAATTTCAATTTTTACATTTTCCCTTGCATTTATTAAGCCTTTTAGTGGCAAAAAATTTAATTTTCTAAAATAGGGCTTCCTGGATCGCGATTTTTGGCTAAATCGACTCTAAGTAAAATAACTAGATGATTCTATGCAAAAACCAGAAAAGTCTAGAGGAAAAATTCGCAAAATTTCAATTTTTACATTTTCCCTTGCATTTATTAAGCCTTTTAGTGGCAAAAAATTTAATTTTCTAAAATAGGGCTTCCTGGATCGCGATTTTTGGCTAAATCGACTCTAAGTAAAATAACTAGATGATTCTATGCAAAAACCGGAAAAGTCTAGAGGAAAAATTCGCAAAATTTCAATTTTTACATTTTCCCTTGTATTTATTAAGCCTTTTAGTGGCAAAAAATTTAATTTTCTAAAATAGGACTTCCTGGATCGCGATTTTTGGCTAAATCGACTCTAAGTAAAATAACTAGATGATTCTATGCAAAAACCGGAAAAGTCTAGAGGAAAAATTCGCAAAATTTCAATTTTTACATTTTCCCTTGCATTTATTAAGCCTTTTAGTGGCAAAAAATTTAATTTTCTAAAATAGGGCTTCCTGGATCGCGATTTTTGGCTAAATCGACTCTAAGTAAAATAACTAGATGATTCTATGCAAAAACCGGAAAAATCTAAAGGAAAAATTCGCAAAATTTCAATTTTTACATTTTCCCTTGCATTTATTAAGCCTTTTAGTGGCAAAAAATTTAATTTTCTAAAATAGGGCTTCCTGGATCGCGATTTTTGGCTAAATCGACTCTAAGTAAAATAACTAGATGATTCTATGCAAAAACCAGAAAAGTCTAGAGGAAAAATTCGCAAAATTTCAATTTTTACATTTTCCCTTGTATTTATTAAGCCTTTTAGTGGCAAAAAATTTAATTTTCTAAAATAGGGCTTCCTGGATCGCGATTTTTGGCTAAATCGACTCTAAGTAAAATAACTAGATGATTCTATGCAAAAACCGGAAAAGTCTAGAGGAAAAATTCGCAGAATTTAATTTTTACATTTTCCCTTTTTGCGCACTGCAGGCCGTTGTGCAAACATTTTTACCCGTGTATAGTGTGGTTTGATGCTTTACGCTACAGTTTTAATAAAATGAAATGGCATTATAAAAAGCCGATCAAGACTTTTGGAGAGAATTTATAGAAATATACAGCGAATTTCCAGAGCTATCGAAAGTAAAAAGTCCTGTTTATAAAAATAGTGTTTATTTCAGAAATTCATAAAGATTTAATTTATCATCGGTGATGCAACTTGATAAAATGAAAGGGTTTATTCTAAGGTGATACACCCACAATACCTGGATTAACTTTTGCTGAAAACTGAAAGAGTAAGTAAGCAACGATAATGCACCTAAAAATTCATATTGTATTCTTGAAATAGTATGTTTTTCAGAAAAAATTATAGCTTTACTGACATTTGCAAAAAGTATATTTATTTACAAGTCTGAAGTTACCAATTTTTGGAAAAATACTAAAATCAAAGAGGAATGTTGAATATGCGAAATAAAGTGAAAAAACAGTGTCCTGTAGTGGTAGTCTCCTAGTCTCAGTCAAATTGACCCCAGCAAATAATACGTTCACAAAAAACGATGTATGTCGACCAACTGAAGTCTTTGGCTTATTGAAGTAACACAAAACAAAGACAGATGGCGCCATAAGATCGATTTTGAATAGTCTATATAAAAAATATATAGACGTAAAATTACCGTTGGGTCAATTTGACCCCATATCACCATTACAGGTTAAAAAATGCTAATTATGATATATTCGTACGAAAAATGCAACAAATTGATAAAGAACCGAATAGAGAGAGGTTATACAAGCAATTATAATTACGCGAGCAATGCAGCTTCACGCCTGTTTTCTTTTTGAAACCACAAATGCAACCGAAGTTTGTCCAACTCGTTTGCCCTTTAAAGACAAAATTTTCTATAATCTAAATTTGAACTAAATTTAATAAAACATTTAGTTTTATAGCACTTTAATAGCTTCTGTACTACGAGTATTAAATATAAAATATGACTAAATAACAATTTCCTAAATTGGATGGAAAATACGTCGGTGTGAATTTCAATTTGTGGCTCACGCCTGACAGATTTTTTAAGACAATAAAGCGCCCACTAAATGATAGCCAATTGACCGTTTAGCCTTTTTCAAATATTTTGGCTAGCTAACAATCTGTGGGGGAGGATCATTTATATATATATCCAAACATATCACAAATTGTCCACACCAGCGAAGCAAATAATAGCACGTTCGTGCATAGACAACAAAAATACATCATGAAATGAAAACTATCAGACTATCATTTTATATATTTGTTTTTCTGGTTCGGATGACCCGCCTTAATTGATGCCGCAACGATAAAATAAACATTGGTAACTACATATGTACTCACTGCCCAGCAACTCTGGGGGAGTTATGACAAAATAATTGCATCGATAATTGTTTTCTCCACCCGGACGGCTCCATTACAAAGGGCTTAATTTAATTGTTTGATTCTTTATTGCTAATTGTTAACACAAATAAAGGCCCCGCTCTGATATTTATGGTTGGAAAGTGCTCATAATTATCGCGTTGCCGCAAGCGCGAGAACGTTTTACTTGAAATTAATTCGAATTTGGTTTTAAATGGGCCGAGGCGGGCACCCACCCAACAGAGAATTGAATAAAAAATTTATATTTGGCCGATTGCCAGAAATTTCTATTGATAAAAATCTGTTCAGCAGAGAGAAAGGTCAAAAGGTTTCAATTAAATTTGGATAATTTTATGGGGGTCTAATTGAAAAAGGATGTTTTCCACCCTCTAGAATGTCGGGGATGTTTTCACAATTTATCTTTCTTCTTTTGGGAGCACACAAGGCTCCCCCCTATAGGACTGTTGCAGTCCTGTGCTGTACCACCTGACCGCGATTAAGCAGATAAGCACCTGAAGAGGTGTTGCACCACATCTGGCATGCTCCCAGGGAGGGATGCTGGCATACCATAATCCACGCAATATCTTCCAATCCCTGTAATCGCATTTACCTGGACTTCTCACGGCAATCAAGCCAAGCCTGATACATTGTCAGCACCTGTTGTCTTTGTTTTACCGTCCGTGACTTTTCGTGGTCATAAGCAAACTCATGACACCCCCCCCCCCCCTCCCTGAGCCCGGAGCGGAGGATAAACTTCCTCCACATGCATAATTTTAAATGCGAAAAGATATCACAAGGAGCAGCATAATTTTGGGGGTTGGTAAGCTAACGCGCCGGTTTGCGCAAATCATGTTTTTTAGCCTCCCTCTTCGGTTAAATGTCCGTTGTTTAAGCCTTTGGTTGATGCTCGCCAGCATTTTGTCCAGATGTCATTAATTGTTTCGTAATTTGTGGACAGCTTAATGGGCTTTTTGCAGCTCTCCGGAGCTGGCTAGAGGAGCGTCCTGGCCTATTATCTGCACCGGTGCCCGTGATGGAACACACTTCGACAGCATAAAATCCCCGAGTTGGACGAGCTTCATACAATTTAAATTCCACTGTAAGTGCGGTCGCTAACCTCGGCGTTGTAAGTTTTGTTAATAGGGAAATGTGAAAAAGGTTAACTTTAATGCGGTCACCTGGTGGATTTATGCAAATGTAGGTTTAAAGAAAGTTTCAAGTATATTTAATGTAATGACGTGAATGTTGACGGATTTGAATGGATTTAACTTTGTTGTAGCATGGATTTGCGAAAGGGAGCTCGTGCTGGACCATATTTATGAGGGTGTACAGATGCGTAAAGACTGCAAACATCAACCTGCAATAAACAAAGAGATTTAGCTAGTGAAATTTTAATACTGCTCTAAAATTGTTAAATTATAAATGAAAACATGTACTATTAAAACTCTAGAATCATAAGCTAATAATGAGAAAGTCCATATTTATAATTTAATTTTGCATTATTCAATTAAGCTATCTAAAATGGTATAAACAAATGAAAATCCGGAGATAAATGAAGAACGATATAAAACACATTTCTAGATTTTAGTACTCTTCCGTAACAAATGTTTGAATGAATTACTTTTCATAAATTAAAGTTTTTCAAAATTAAACTGGTTGTCTATATATTAATTTGTAGATTATCATACGTAAATGGGTAATTTCCAAATCTTTTTATACAAAGATAAAGACAAATTGTCTTTTTCTTTGACTCTTCCTACCTTTTTTTTGTGGCAAGAGGACGTTTGATTAAATTCATTTATTTTCAAATTTATAGAGGTTTCGAAAGATGAAGTTCAATAGTGTGATACATGCAAATTTATGGAAGTTTATTTATTATTAGGGCTTGACCTTAAAGGGGGTAAATACAATTACACGGGCAAAAATTACGCATTAAAAAACATTTTTTTTTCACAAAGAAGGTTTAATGCAATCATCATAAAACTTTGTACACTTGTTAAGGTATAAATGAGGAATGTAAAAATTTTTGAAAACAAAATGGCGGCTGTACACTGGCGTGAAGTTGACCTTCAAAACTAACTGCAACCACTCTGGACGTCGTGTTATTGATCTGTAACAGCCCATAAAAAAAATGTAATTTGTCGGTAAGCCTCAAAAATTAAAAAAAAAAATAATAATTCTGCGTTTGGTAGAAGTTTTTGTAAAAAATCGATAATTTTCACTATTTTTTCAGCCATTTTTGCATTAATAATTCAATTTTGCAACAAAAAATTCCAAAACAATTAGGCTTACAGACAAGCCTAAGGTATAAAGAAGAAACCCTAAAAATGTCAGCTAAATTGGACAAGTAGTTTTCGAGTAATCGTGGTTGCAAATTTTAAAAATGTTGTGTTGAGAAAAACGCTGTTAAAGTTTTGAAAACCTGCTATGCGCTGAAGAAAGCGTTCTCGAAAAATGAAGAAAAAATATATAAGGAGTTCGATTTTCGACCTGAAACTTTTTGGAGCGTATTCTACGGGAAATTTCTTAACTTTTTAGAGGAACAAAAAAAAAATCGCTTTTTTTCACCTTCTAATTGTATTTACCCCCTTAAGGGGCACCACTAGTGTGGAATTTTGAAAAAATCGAAATATATTCTAACTCTCCAACCTTTTTTTTTTTGTAGTATAAAAGAATGACAGGGGGTGAGTAAGGGTTGAAAATTCGAAAACCGTAGCATTAGTTTTACCCAAGCCACTGTTATTTCTCGGAGGTGTTACACCTCAGAAGAGGGTTGTAGAGCTAGAATATATAAAAATTTGGAAATTGCATGCCCAAAAACCTTACAAGTATTAATTTGCAACTTTATATATTGAATACCGTGCATCTTCCAGTTTTCATCCCTTATAACAACCAAAAATGGGTAGTATTTTCAACTCTATCATAAGCATTAACACTAGTGTTTAAATACCATAAGTTTCACTCTTATTTATTTTCAGAATTTAATTTATTCAGAATTCTTTAGTTCTCAAAACAGTGTTTTTGAAAAACTGCAGAATTTTACCCCTTTTGGGCTTTTTTTGAATTGGTTATGAAATTTGACCCTATATAACAAAAGAATTGAGGTGCAGGCTCCGCTTTCAGCCCCAGCACGCACTTTTCCATCTCTTTCATTCCCGGTACCGGAGGTTAATCGGATTGCGGTACGGATACCAGAGTTTATTGAATCAGATCCACAGTTATGGCTGCTCATTGTCGAGTCACAGTTCAAAGCGAGCAACGTCACCAACAGTGACAGCAAATTCCACATGGTAGTGGGACAACTTCCACACAAAGTGTCATCCCGTATTGCCGACATTATCTACGATCAAGAGCGATTGACGGATAAATGGAAAGATCTCCAAAGTGCGATTTTACGTGAATTCGATGACTCAGAGCAAACACGGGTGCAAAAGCTGCTCGCAAAAATGCAGCTGGGTGACAAAAAGCCTTCAACTCTGCTGGGCGAGATGCGGAGAATCTCGAGAACGGTGCCGGAAGACCTAATCCGCCAACTGTGGATGAACAATATGCCTGAGTTTGTCCAGCAAATCCTTTCCGTGATGGAAAAAGACATCTCTCTTCAAAAGTTATCTGAAACCGCCGACAGAATTTTGGAATCATCCAAAAATATGCAGGTTCATTCAGCCATGGCTCAAGACAACTCTAAATCTACTTTTAGGTCAGACCGCAGAAACACTGGTAGCGAGTTACGGGTTTTAATGAAAACTCGATAATTACTTTTAAGTTTTGGTTTTATTGATACGATACGAATAAAATGTTTGAATAATTTTTCTAAGTTATAATTGTTGAAGATGATTATGGTCCAGAAGCTTCTGTCAGACTGCCCGTTGTCCCACCACGAAAATCACCCGGGGGAGTCCAATCGTGTCTTCTTGCTGGGTTTGCAGGAATGCTCGTTGTATCTTCTTACTGGGTTTCTAGGAATGCTGATGTGCTGATGTGAATTGTGCTGACGTGCATGCTCGTGCACGTAACTCCTCCCTCCTTAGAAGGATCCATACATGCACAGGATGGATCAGTTATTCGTCTTCGATTTCTGTTGCGTAGTGCCTTATTGGGTTTGAAGGATGAATGGATGGCGATGCTTCGTCTATTTTTGCTGGTTGTCCCGCCTCGGGAATTGGTTGCTTTGGTTTTGTGACTGAGTTTCTGGTCTTACAGATGTACTTCGTTGTTATTATTATAATTGCCACGATGACACAAGGAAAGGTTATCCAGTTGTACTCGAACCCGCTTGACGTGCTTCTAAGGCTGACTTCTTGGATGGTCTGCTGTTCTTTGTAGATTTGATGTATTTTGTCCAAAGGGATGTCGTTTAGGATCAGATGTTGAAGATCGTTGGTTGTGGTTTTTGGTGTTCTGATGGCTGGTAGCAGTAAGGGTTGTCCTATGGTCGAGTGTTCATTGTTTGTGTAAAGATTTTGTGTGGTTTGGAAGCTGCAGTTTAGTGGGAGTTCTATCAAATGGGTTCCCCTTAGTGTGGTGAAATCTGATGTCGTGCAATCTATTTTGATCTTCGTTTCTTGGGGAAAAATGGCAATATAGTGGCTATCAGTTATTCGTTCAATTATTTCGTTTTTTACGATAATTGGGACTGTTTTGCAAGTAGTTGAAGTATTAGCTTTCAATTGGAGTATCTCGTGGATACAATCTTCCTGTTTGGTCTGCTCCATCTCTTCGTAGGCATCGCAGCAGTAAATTGAACCAATGTTTCTGCATTCTTTGTCGTCGTAGTAGTAGTTCTTGTCTCCCATTGCCAGAAATGGTTTGGAGGGGATGATAATATCGTTATTTTTATTAGGTATTGGATATAAGTGGTAGAAGGAATAGATCTCGGGGTGCATTATGGGGAAGTGGATAATGAAAACAATTCTGTAGTCTGAATAATATGCTTCGACACTTAGCAGCTCGTAATATTTGTGGGTGTTATGAATTCCACCCTCGAAAAACAGCTCATTCGGGGAGTGATGTTTCAGAATCATCTGGGTGACGAATTCCAAATCCTTCAGTCTAAGGATGCTACTGTGTAAAATTCCAAGTCGCGCGAATGTGACCGCGTTTTCTAGTGTATTAAGGGTTTGCAAAATAACACTAGTCACTGCACCTATTTCGTCCAGTGCAACCTTAATTCGAAAGAAGTTGTTTTCATCTAGTTGTGTTGACTTTATGATATCGCTAATTTTAGCGGCTAAGCGATATTCGTTTTCTTTAATTAGTTTAAGTGTGCTATTGTACTCTTCTAGTATTCTAGTGGTCAGCGAAATCTGTCTGTTCAACGTTGTGGCGATATTATTCTGGTTAGACTTTAAAGCATTAATGGCCTCATCGAATCTCTTGCCATCTTCGGAATCTAAGTTACCCGTAATACTTTTGAAGATCGTTCCCAAACCGTTGAAAACACCCCTCTTTTTCCTGCTATTAGCCGGATAATGGAGAGAATTTAGCTTCTCTCTTGAAAGTTCAAGTTGAAATGATATGGAATTCTTCATTGTTTTCAGTGCCGAGGCATACGGTTCCTTTTTGATATCAGTTGACTCAACGGTCTCGAATTGCTTAGAAATTGAGCTCAGCTCGTTCCCTATTGGTTCAAGGTCGAAGTAATGTATAAAGGTGTGGTAGGTAGCCTTAATTTTTGCTTTACCCAATTTGAAAGGCAGGATGCCAGGATTGGACTCTAGGTTTGTTATCTTAATTTCCGCCGCGGTCACCGCCGTCACCAGGGTGAGCAAGCTCCTGTAAGTATATATTTTGGTTGTTAGATGGGGGTCGTCTTAAATTACTTTTGTGGTACGTGTTTTCTGGGGTTTCGACTGTAATATCTCTATCATTATTAACGGCGTGAGGTCTAAAGCGAGGACTTGTTTTGTCTCGAGCTCTCGTTTTGTGGTAAACCAACGTGTTCGGCTGATATGGTAGCGGTTCTTCCCTATCCCTGTTTCTTTTTTCGATAACATCATTTTTTTGTTTAAACATTTGTTGGTGTAATTGTTTATATATTTCTAAAGTTTTTTCTTTGTGGTGGTTAATGTAATTTGAGTACAGAAGTTTATTGATATCTATGTTGAATGGGCTATTGCTACCTAAATGACCATTTATTATATCTATTGGTCGTTGCATTGTTGCAGAATGGATAGAATGATTATAACCGAGGACTGCATATGGGATTTGATCAATAATATTTAGGTCTTTCCTTGTCTCACTTAGGATTCGTGAGTGCTCTATAATTGTAGAGTGGAATCTCTCAATTGTGCTGTTGGAGTTGGGGTTGAGTGGGGTTGTGTAGTGGACGTCTATATTGTGTAGGGAAGTCAAGTCCTTTACTATGTTGTTTTTTAACTCAGAGCCGTTGTCGAGGACCAAGAGTTTGGGCGTGCCGTGATGGGTCATGAAATTAATGAAAGCTTTTGCAACATGAATCGCAGTCAACCCGTCTAGAGGATAGGCTTGCCCATACTTCGAAAATTTGTCAATTATGGTGAGGAATTTTTGTTTTTTTAACGTAAACGTGTCTGCATGCACGACTTCGAAAGGTTTGCTGGGTGTGGGGGTGATGCTAAATTTCTGTTTTGGCGGATGGCGGTCATACTTCATTCTTAAACACAAATCACAGTTATTAATGTAGCGGGCTATACCGTTCCTCATATTAGGCCAGTAGTACCGTTGTTTTATTTGGGCTTCTGTTTCGTGTATGCCGCGATGGTTTGTTCTACCCTCGTGACACAGTTTGATGATATTCTCTTGTTGGTTCGTAGTTTTTATGTCCTCTAATGTCTTTTTACAAAGGACCAATTTGAATCCAGGATTTCTAAATGTACTACTGAGGATATTACAGAGTCTGGGGATGTATTCTTCTCGGTCTAGATTTAATGCGAACGTTTTGTGTGTCGCGGCAAATTCTTTGAAAACACTAATAACGTCCCTCTCGAAATCACTTTGTGGGATCTCAATGATTGTTCTAGTTTTATTTTGAAACAACCGATAAAGTTTTGGTGGCTTTACAGGGAGTGAAACAATTTTTAGGAAAATCTGGTTCTTGAAGTAATTAATAGGGGTTTCAGAAATCGGTACTCCGAATATAGGGTTTTCTTCGCTGGTGTGTACTGTATCGTTTTCGTCTCCATCGTTACTCGGTTCAATTTCGTTCACGTTGGGACCTTCAGAGACATTTGCTAAAATGGAGATAGTTTCGAAGTCTTCGCCATCCGGATCTTCCGAGGTAACTGTGTTAGTGTTTACTTCGCCGATTTTTACTCGTGACAATGCGTCAGCATTGGTGTTCGCTGACCCTTTTTTATAGACTATGACATAGTCGAACTCGTCGAGCCTGAGTCTCCACCTTGTAAGCTTTGCGCTTGGGTCTTTAATAGAAAAGAGCCAGTTCAACGGTTTATGGTCTGTGAAAATATAGAATTTGCGGCCGTATAAGTATGGGCGGAAGTATTTTGTTGCCCACACTATGGCGAGTAGTTCCCGCTCGATTGTACTGTATTTCTGTTCTGTGTCGTTTAAAGTTCTTGACGCGTAGGCTATGGGTTTGTCCCTACCAGGAGGTCCCTGAGACAAAACTGCGCCGATTGCAAATTCACTGGCATCGGTTGAAAGATTAAAGGGGCGTGTAAAGTCAGGGTACTGAAGGATGGGTTCGTTTGTCAGTAGCTCCTTGCATATTTCGAAACATCGAATATATTCAGGAGAAAAAATGATTTTTTGTCCTTTCTTTAAGCAGCAGGTCATAGGCTTAGTAATTCTTGCGAAATCTGGGATGAATTTACGGTAATACCCCAACAGGCCCAGAAATCCTTTAATTTCTTTGGGGGTTTTTGGCAGCGGAAAATTCTGTATGCATTTTATTTTGTCGGGGTTGGGCTTGATGCCCTCAGGGGTTATGACATGACCTAGATATATTGTTTCCTTTTTTAAAAATTCTGATTTGGTCACTTGGATTTTGAGATTAGCCTCGCGAAGACGATGGAACACCTTTTTTAAATTGACAATGTGTTCCTGAAGGGAGGTTGAGTAGACAATGATGTCATCGACGTAGACTAGGCAGATTTCGTTCTGGAGCCCCTTAAGCACATTGTCCATAACTCTTTGGAACGTCGCTGGGGAATTTTTTAAGCCGAAAGGCATTCTGAGGAATTCGAAGTGTCCATGTTCAGTATTGAATGCGGTCTTTTCGATATCATCAGGATGCATTTCGATTTGATGAAAACCGCTTGTTAAGTCGATGGTGGAAAAGTAGTTACACTTTCCTAGTTTATCAAGAACGTCGTTTATGTTAGGGATAGGATAACGGTCGTCTATTGTTTTTTGATTTAGTTTCCTATAATCGATGACTATGCGCCACTTCCTTTTGCTATTGGCATCAGGCTTCTTGGGCACCACCCAAATGGGCGAAGACCAGGGCGAAATACTGGGTCTTATTATATTTTGATCCAGCATTTTCTGTATTTGTTGACTAACCTCCTGTCTGTGCACAAAAGGGTAGCGGTAATTTCTTTGGTGAACTGGTATTTCATCTGTTGTTTTAATTCTATGTTTGACTTTACTAGTGAATGATAGGGGGCCGTCGTCTGCGTAGAAGATATCTGAATATTGTCTGAGGAGTGGAAATATGTGTGATTTTTCTTCGTCGTTCATGTGATCGGTTCTTAACGAATTTATGATAACATCCTTTATGTCTTCCGTTTCAACATCCCGTATATTCATATAGTAGAATTCGAAATTATTTTTTACTGAAGTGGTTTTTAACGGGTATAGCATGGTGAAGTTGACGTCATTGTCAGAATTATTGTGGACTTCAACGTTAGCCCAGCCATCTTCTGCCATTGTGAGAGTTTCCGGTATTATGCAGTTTTGAATGGTCTGAAGGGGCACAATTATTTCACCGGTTTTAGGTGTAACGGGTATTTTTACCTGTGATATTGTGTTTCCTGGGAGCTTTTTTTCCAGTAAAACCTTTGGGGGTGTGTTCAGAAAGCTAATTTTTATTTCTGCCTTAGGCGTTTTGAACTTTGATTCTGAGAAATCTAGGTTGGCTTTGAGTGTTTTTATGATGTCTAACCCGACAAGTCCATCAAAGACATTATGAAATTTGTATGCATAGAATTTAAGCATCTTATCTTCATTAAATTCCTCGAAAGTTGGTATTGTAGCAGAATTATTATGTTTTGAGGATGCGAACGAAGTGGACACTACGAAAGGGTCGAATTTTACGCAATTAGGGTAATATTTCTCAATAAGTTCCGGGTTGAGGAAGGACTTTGTTGAACCTGTATCAACCAATAATTTTAAAGGTGGTTTTTGTATACTAATAAAGGGTAGTTGTCTCTGGTCACAAGAAAGATTCAAATCGATTATGGTGGTGGTAAGTTCTGTGGGTCTGGACAAAAATTTTGGTAGTCTTCGTCATTTGTTAATTCTTCGTATTCGTGGCCGGAATATTCGTCTTCGAGACCTGAGGATTTGTCTTCCGGCGTGTCTAGTTGTTCTGTATTAAATAGTTCCTCTACTTCCATTTTCGACGTGGAAGGTTGAGGTTTGTGAGATGAATTAGTTAATCTGGTAGTGACACTCATTGGAACCGGTTTGTCCCGATTATTCACGTGATTTGGACTCGGGTTCCAAACGTTTTTCGGTTTGCCGAAAACTTGGGAATGTGTCGGTAGTTGAGGGGGTTTAATGTTTTGTTTTGGTGCAAAGTTTACCGGTCTACTTGGAAAGGGTAGCTTAGTAGTAGCATTAAGATTTTCTGCATGGGGTTTATTCGTGCGAAGTTGATCTTGTTGGCTTAAATTATGAGTTTCTCTTGGAATATAACGGTAAGTTTCGTGGTTCACCCTACCCGTGTCACTTTTAACCTGATTTCGCTGGTTTGGAAAGAAGCGGCTATTAGCGTTTTGCAAGTACTTAATGTTTTCTTCTTTTTTTATAAAATTTATTGCCTCTAACATGGACTTTGGTTCCTTTACTCGGACCATAATTCCGTAGGGATTTCTCAAGCCGGCCAGGAAAACCTCAAGTGCTTGATTATTATACATATTTTGTTTGAATTTTCGGACTTCTGCGTTTGATTCGTGGAGGGCCAAGTAATTCGAGATTGTATTCAAAAGTTTTCTTACTCTATCATGAAATTGGAAGGGTGTTTCATTGTAAAATTGTCTCAAATTGTTCAGATCGAAGGACAGACAGTTTTCGTTTCGTGGATCGCTAAAATTTGCGATTAGTTCTTTCTTTATCTCATCGATTGAATTCGCGCAACTAATATTTACCACTTCGCGAGCTGAGCCTTTAAGCTTGCTAATCACTGTTCGAAATATGACTACGTTTTGATAGTTACTTGCATTTGCGGTATCATAAAAATTTTGTACTATACTATCAACACTCTCGATGAAAAATTGCAACTCGTTTGTATCCCCATCAAACTCGGGTATCGTTTCCGCGTGGACTTTTAGGAAAGTTGGAACTGCCATTTTATTTAATTCTGAAATATCACTATTTTCCGTTTGAACTATTTTATTTTCACTCTCACTCACAGAGATATTTTTTAATTCAGAGCATAAAATTTCGATATTTGGCTCCAGACTACTGCTTTCGCTAAAGGAGGCAGGGGTTCTAGAGGAGTCTGACATGGAGCAAAAATTCTACTTACATTAAAATCTTCTCATTTGCCATATTTCCTTCCTGATAGCGCTTGAACAGTAAGTATGACCACAACAAATTTTTCCGTTCACACTCGATTCGCTCACGCTACTTTTATTTTTTTTTTTTTCGGTCCGATTGTGCCACTTAGCTATTAGAAATAGTTAGAGCTGTCCGCGATGGATATCTCCGTGACAAAGTTACTCGACTGCGCCAGTTACGGGTTTTAATGAAAACTCGATAATTACTTTTAAGTTTTGGTTTTATTGATACGATACGAATAAAATGTTTGAATAATTTTTCTAAGTTATAATTGTTGAAGATGATTATGGTCCAGAAGCTTCTGTCAGACTGCCCGTTGTCCCACCACGAAAATCACCCGGGGGAGTCCAATCGTGTCTTCTTGCTGGGTTTGCAGGAATGCTCGTTGTATCTTCTTACTGGGTTTCTAGGAATGCTGATGTGCTGATGTGAATTGTGCTGACGTGCATGCTCGTGCACGTAACTAGCGACAGCCTAGAACAGCAAATTCGTTACCTATCGGAGGAGGTAAGAAAATTGAAAGCGCGACGGGATGCAACACCAGTCAGACGATCGAGGTCCAGGGATCCCAGCAAATCAAGAAAAGAACCAGAATTCTGTTGGTTCCATCGCAAATTTGGGGCGCGCGCTTTAAAATGCACGAAGCCGTGTAAGTTTGACGTCTCAAAAAAATCTAATTCGGAAAACTAGCTAACCGAGCTTCTAAAGGGACGGGGAAGCTTGGCCTAATACAGTCCCGCTTATTCATCAACGACGATGCGACACAACGACGTTTCCTAATTGACACAGGCGCGGAGGTATCCATAATACCTCCCAACTTGCACAACATTCGCAACCGCCCAACAAATGAAATACAACTCTTTGCGGCAAACGGAACCGAAATTCCGGCCTATGGAAAGCGCACTCTCACAGTGTCCCTTGGCCTTCGACGCTCATTTCAGTGGACGTTCATAATCGCTAAAGTTTCTACGGCCATCATCGGGGCAGATTTTTTACGTCATCACAATCTTGTAGTCGATTTGAAGAATTCCAGACTCATAGATAATACGACAAAATTGTCCTCCATAGGTAGAGTGAACAGAGCACCTCGGGCGTTACACCACTCGACTCAGCATCGCCGTTCGCCCACGTTCTACGGGAATTTCCAGAGTTGTTATCGCCGAACGCGACAAAATCACCAAAACAGGTGACGGTCACGCATCACATCGTAACGAAAGGCCCACCGACTTTTTCCCGCCCTCGTCGTTTAGGTCCGGACAAACTGCAGGCCGCAAAAAAGGAATTCGAACAGCTGATCAGAGATGGGATATGCCGACCGTCAAAATCAACCTGGTCTTCACCACTTCATATGGTGCAGAAATCGAACGGAGAGTGGCGTCCGTGCGGGGATTACCGGCGGCTCAACGCCGTCACTGTGCCGGATAGATACCCCATTCCCCATATACAGGACTTTTCGTCGATTCTACACGGGAAGGTAATTTTTTCCACAATTGATTTAAAAAAGGCATACCATCAAATCCCAGTAGAACCATCGGACATACCCAAGACAGCGATAACCACTCCCTTTGGCCTATACGAGTTTGCCTATATGACGTTTGGGCTAAAAAACGCATCACAGACATTTCAGCGTCATATTCATGAAGTTCTCCGTGGTTTGGATTTTGTTTTTCCATATATTGACGACATTTGCGTCGCATCATTGTCGGCTGAGGAGCATGAAATCCATCTGAAACTAGTTTTTCAACGCTTACAGGAGTATGGCATGAAAATCAATATACAAAAATGTCAATTTGATCAACCGTCTGTTGAATTCCTGGGTCATTTGATAAACAAAGATGGAATTCGACCCCTTCCGGAAAAAGTACGAGCCTTAACAAACTTTCCACGTCCGAAAGTCGACAAAGAGCTCAAACGTTTCCTGGCCATGTTGAACTATTATCGCCGTTTCTTACCCAAAGCCGTCGAAGCTCAACACATTCTGCAAAAATTAATCCACGGAAATGTTAAAAACGACAACAGTGAGATTAATTGGAATGACGAATCAAGTGAGGCTTTCCGGAACTGCAAGAAACAGCTGGAGGACGCAACAATGTTAGCGCACCCATCAACCGCTGCACCATTAATCTTATGCGTGGATGCTTCAGATGTATCCATTGGAGCGGTTCTTCACCAAGTTGTCGACAATCAGATGCAACCACTTGGATTTTTTTCCAAAAAACTAAACAATGCTCAGCAGAAATACTCGACTTATGATCGGGAGCTTCTTGCGGCGTACGAAGGGGTGAAATACTTTCACCATATGCTGGACGGCAGGAATCCGATTATATATACCGATCATAAGCCCCTCACTTATGCATTCAACAAGACATGCAACGACTCGAACAAACGTCGAAGCCGTCAATTGGAATTCATTAGTCAATATACAACAGACGTTCGCTTCACAATCGGTAAAGACAACGTAGTGGCCGATTTTTGTCGCGAATCTCATCCATAGACGAGCATGCTTCCATAGACTGGAATGAGTTAGCTAAACAACAGCAACAAGACAGCGAAATTCAAGAAATACTCAAAGGTAGCCACAAACAATTTTCCTTGCAGCTTCGAAGGATAGCAAATTTATCTGCGGAAAGCGACATCTTCTGCGTCGTTCAAAACCAAAAAATTAGACCATTTATACCTGAAAAATTGCGCAGGACGTTTTTCAACGCAATCCATGGCATGTCTCATCCCAGCATCCGCAGCACAGTGCGACTAATGTGCGACAAATTCATTTGGCCATCCATTAAAAGAGACTGTAAGGAATGGGCACGTTGTTGTATAGCTTGTCAGCGCGCAAAGGTAAATAAACACACAAAATCTCATTTAATGAGGTTTCCTTCCTCAGACGAACGATTCAGTCACATCAATGTAGACATCATTGGCCCGCTACCGCCGTCAAGAGATCACAAGTACTGCTTAACTGTGATAGACAGGTTCACTCGTTGGGCAGACGCATTTCCCATGACAGATCAGTCAGCGATTACTGTAGCCACCACACTTCTCGGAGGATGGATTGCAAAATTCGGCACTCCCTTGCATATAACGACCGATCAAGGACGACAGTTTGAGTCCGACTTGTTCAACCAACTCAACAAGATGATCGGGGCAAGGCATTTCAGGACAACGGCGTACCATCCACAGAGCAACGGGTTAATCGAGAATTGGCACCGGATGCTTAAGTCTGCTATAATGTGCAAACAAACCAGCGAGTGGACTGCAGTTTTACCGATGATATTACTAGGTTTTCGGACAACTTATAGAGACGACTTACAGGCAACACCAGCAGAATTGGTATATGGTACGACCTTAAGGTTACCAGGCGATTTTTTCGTTGAGTCTAAAAGAAAATCAAATGAAGCAGAATTTGTGCAACAGTTTCGAAAAACAATGTCAACCATACGTCCAGTGGAACCCTCTAATCACAGCAAGGAGACCGTATTCGTGCACAAAAAATTAAAAGACTGCACCCATGTATTCATTCGAAAAGATGCTGTTAGACCACCACTTCAACCCCCATATGAAGGACCCTTCGAAGTACTAAAGCGCAGCACAAAATTCTTCAAAATAAATAGGAATGGAAAACACATCAACGTCTCAATTGACAGGCTCAAACCTACGTTTATGCCTGAATCTCACGACCATCCTAGGAGTGGAATCACCAAGACGACTTCGGATTCGACACCGGAAATTATAACAAGATCAGGTCGCAAAGTCAAAATAAGAATTCCTCGGTAGATTGTGGAATTCTGGGGGGGAGCCTGCGGCGATCAACCGACTCACACACACTGCCTTATGCACACCGTTGCAACCCAACGGTAGAGTTCAGTTCAGTTCCTGCTCGAACGTCGATCTGTCTGCACGCGATAGTCCAGTGCTCCCCAGTTATTTGTCAGAGATAGGATTAGTTAAGAAAAAATAAAGTATTCTTCTTTAACAAGATTCTGTATCTCATTTGCCTAATTCTCCCCGTCGGTCGAGTGTGCTCGCTGCAAGGTTCTTATCCTCCCTATTATATTTTTTGCCATTTTCACCTGTTTTCGAAAGCCAAACAAGTTTTTTCAAAAAAATCCGTAAGATAGCGAGTTAGCGTAAAAATGTTAGATTTTACGGGTGGTTTACAACCCCTTAATGATCAAAATCATACCTCCAGTTTTAATAACTTTATTAATTGGATATTTGGAGCTGGAGTTTTTGTGGTTTTGGCTTTTTCTAAAACTTCTTTCATATCAAAAATGTTAAATTTTTATAAAATTGACCCTCAGAAATCAGTACTTTTTAATTTAATTTTTATGCTTCTATTTATTCCGAGGCTATCCTTGCATATTTGAACAAATTTTACTATTTCTCAAAAGATAAATTTAGCAGATATTTCACATGTTTATTTTACGAGTGTCCTTGAAAATAATATCTACCCTTTTTTTTGCCAGAGTTAAGTATGAGAGTGCGATAACTGAGTGCATTGCTGCTAATCGTGTCACTCTTTACATTTAATTTCAACAGGAAAACATTAGCACAAAACTTTCTCTACTCTCTACTACGTGGGCTCTCGGCATGCAATCTCCTGATGGCTTTCAAGCAGTTTTTAACGAATAAAAAAATAAAAAAAGCGGGTTTTCAGCCCCTATTTACACACCCCCGGGGAGCAACAGCGATTACCATCATCCTTCACCCCTTAAAATAAATAAAATTTCATAAACTCGCATATTAAAGCCCGAGTGACACAAGCATCTGCTCGGGATGTAATAAAAAGAAAGTGAATCTCGGAGCCCAGATGTCTACCCTGTGGTACTCCATGGAAAGAGTTCCCATAGTGCAGGGGGAGGGACAGGAGCAGGAGACACTATTCCAACTTTCCCCTTTTATTCCTGCATAAAGTTTTCCTTGCAGCGATGTCCTTGATGCACGACAGCTTCAGATTGACGTGGCTTTCCGGGGAGAGAATGAATCAATTCTGGAGCTAATTGAAAGCGATATGCAAGATGCTGCAGGTGCATTTCACCGTATGCAGATGCAGATCCCGATGCCGATGCCGTGCCGGTGCAGGTCGGCAGATGTGCCACTGATAGGAGCTATCTTTGAAAATCACAACCAGAATTATCTGGCTGTTTCCTTTGTTGCGGCGGTGGATCCCCGTTCGGCCTTTGAGGCTTCATCTCTCTTTGCTGAAGCATTTCAAGTATCTAATAACTTTATTTCCTGTTTTCTTTGAGCTCTTCCGGCAATAAAAGACTGAAGCCACGTCCTGGCAATTCTCTGGGCAGATGCCAGCTTTGTTGCGTCTACAATGGGACCCATGAAATCACAAAATCTTTCCATTTCCCCTGAGGAAGAAAAAATGACACAACTGTGCGGTTAGATGATCAAAAAAAATAAAGGAAAATACTCCAGCAAAATTGTCAGAAATAATAACTGAATTTCTGGAAAATATTCTTGCGAATGGTCTGCCGATGATTTGCCCGATTTTTCGGTTCTCTGTAAGCTCTGATGAGCCAAAGTATTTGAGTAGATTGAGTGGAGTGATCCGAAATAGGTTCTAACGCTAGAAAGGATTTCTGACTAATGCTAATGCTATTTGAAATAAACCAAAAATTTAATTGTTCTAAGGTTTAAGGGGAAAGACCTTCAATTTGAGGGTTTAACCATGATATTCTTTTTAATTTGCATATCAAAATCCAGTAAATTCGGTGCACTACTTATCTACATCTACATCTACACTAATATTATAAAGAGGAAAGATTTGTATTTTTGTGTGTATGTTTGTAATGAATAAACTCAAAAACTACTGTGCCGATTTCAAAAATTCTTTCACCATTAGAAAGCTACATTCACCCTGAGTAACATAGGCTATATCGGATAATGCACAGAGTTTCAAAATGGCGGATCCAAGATGGCGGCTGAAAATGTTAAGTTTGAAGCGATTTTCATGAAAATTGGTACATAGGGGTTTTGCGGCATACTGATTTCAAATTCGCTGTCCAAATTTAGAAATTCAAGATGGCGGATCCAATATGGCGACCAAGATTTCTCGATTTAAACGGATTTTAATGAAAATTAGTACAATGATTATCTTGAGGTCACTGATTTGAAATGTTATAAAAATTTACAAATCCAAGGTGGCGGACCTAATATGGCGACCAAAACTTCTCGGTTTCAACGGATTTTAATGAAAATTGCGAGAATGATTATTTTAAGGCTAATAATTTTTAATATTATTAAGATTTGGAAATTCAAGATGGCGGATCCATAAAGGGGTTTTCGGGTTGAAACAATTTCTAGGATATAACAAACTAGAACATTTGAGAAGTGTTTAATTAGTAAGTATTTACCCAACGCCCGCGCCGGGTGAAACCGGGTAACCCAGCTAGTACTATATATATTTAGTACATTCTCTCAATGAAAAGATTTATCGTGGACATTTCTCGGTTGAGAGGCCTCATATTCACTATTTCGACCCGCAGTCGGTCATTTCTCGGCTTCTTCAAATTTAAGGTCATGAAAATATTTTCACCCGGGTATACTTTTAAGCTCCTTAACGAAGTATGCTAAGTTGAAATTCAAATTTGTTTGGTCAGTAGCAAAATATATAGTATAAAGTCTAGCAACATTAAGCCACAACCGAAAATTACGATGTTAAGGCTGTGAATAATGCAATGGAATCTACAATTAATTTCACAAGTTTAGATTTAAGGGTACCAAGAACAGAGAAGCCGGTGATTTACGCAAGCCACTTCCACCTTGAAGGAAGGAATGAATTGTGAGACCATTCCATACCATCAGCATCATCATCTTCTCAAGCTTTAAGGCCTTTTCCTTGTTTGCTGGACTACGACCATGCAGAATACCCAAACGAACGCAACAACAGAGAATAATTTATTTTTGTCTTTTTCGAGATTTATGAACACTAAGTAAATACATGAAACAAATTCATTAAACCATCTTCCGAATTTCCTTGAGAATGTTTAGCTACAATGAATGAATTCATTTGTTATCCTTTGATCGTATATCCTTAGAAGATGTCTTTAATGCGAGTGGAAGATATTGAAAGAGATTTTGAGGGAATTAATGAATAAGGAAGTATCAAAGCTATCTTGTAATTTTCCTTTTGAATGCCTACGGAGGATATTTCTCTGGACAAAAAAGTCCCTTTTTTAATTATTCATGTTACATACATTATGTAGGCATACAAAAGCAAATCAAAGATATAAATTCAAATCTATTGTACATTTTGAATCGTATTTAGTATAGTATTATACATAAAACAAAAACCTGCTTTTTAATATTCGAATAATGAACGTGTTACTAAATTAAATCGATATTCTGGACTAACTAAATTTAAGGGGGTAAATACAATTACACGGGCAAAAATTACGCATTAGAAAACATTTATTTTCACAAAGAAGGTTTAATGCAATCATTATAAAACTTTGTACACTTGTTAAGGTATAAATGGGGAATGTAAAAATATTTTTTTTTTAATTTTTGAAAACAAAATGGCGGCTGTACGCTGGCGTGAAGTTGACCTACAATAAAAACTGCAACCACTCTGGACGTCGTGTTATTGATCTGTAAAAGCCCATAAAAAAAATTTGGCTTAAATATACATGTAATTTGTCGGTAAACCTCAAAAATTAAAAACAAAAAAATAATTCTGCGTTTGGTAGAAGTTTTTGTAAAAAATCGATAATATTCACTATTTTTTCAGCCATTTTTTTATTAATAATTCAATTTCGCAACAATAAATTCCAAAACAATTAAGCTTACAGACAAGCCTAAGGTATAAAGAAGAAACCCTAAAAATTTCAGCTAAATTGGACAAGTAGTTTTCGAGTAATCGTGGTTGCAAATTTTTAAAATGTTGTTTTGAAAAAAACGTGTTTAAAGTTTTGAAAACCTGCTATGCGCTGAAGAAAGCGTTCTCGAAGAATGAAGAAAAAATATATAAGGTGTTCGATTTTCGACCTGAAACTTTTTGGAGTGTATTCTACGGGAAATTTCCTAACTTTTTCGAGGAACAAAAAAAAATCGATTTTTTTGACCTTCTAATTGTATTTACCACCTTAATCACTTTTGAAAAACAATATTAATTCGTATGCATAATGAATAAAATTTTATTTGAAAGCTCTTCTAGATTATTGCAACACAAATTTGATTGTTTATTGAGCGTATTTAACGTGATATAAGATAAAAAAAAGATTCAATTATGACTTACAAACTACTTTTGAGTCAAAAACTAGTCTGAAAATTTGTTTGTTTAGATTTCGAGTTTTGCATCGATGAAAATCAAGTTTATGCACTTTTCCAAATTTCTGGATAGACGAAAGAATTTGTATAACACGCCCCTAAAAGTAAAATGAGTCTTTTATTTTGAAAATGGCATAAGTCAATTTGTTTTTAAAATCGAAATATTTAAGAGTTTGCGTTTTAACATGTTTAAAATTAATGATCCTAATTTTCGAGGAGATTTACTTGTATTTGTTATCTTAGGATATTTATATTTTAGTTTATAGTTATTGAAAAATCACCACTTCTCAAAACGATAAAGAGACTTATGCCACATTCAAAATAAATAGTTTAGAAAAATTACCAAATTTTACTGAGGTAATGTTTGAACGGATAACGATTTAAGAAAATTGATGAATAAATTCATATATATAATAATTTATATCATATAATTTTTAAAAAGGTTTAAAGGTTTCTGGGCTATACAATACGCATTGAAAACTACCTTATTCCATAATTAAAATAAGAATGTTTTACCTGATTCACTGTCTGATAACATTATAGAAAAGTAAATTTTAATTAAGGTACTATTACCGTCTAGAATTTTCAAAAAAATCGATTTTTTTACATTTTTCAACTCCATAGACCTCCAAAAATAGCATCCTAAAATATTTTTAATAAATTCGAGGGTTATAATGGTATATAAAAACTTTTAGTGAGCGCGTGCGTCTTGATTCCAAGCAGGAGTTTTAAGTTTAAATTCAAACGCGATTTTCTCGAAATGGCTTTATTTTCAAACTGCGGACGGTTAATCTCCGGATTGGCTGAACCGATTTTAATCTTAGCGCATTTTATTTATTAATATGTCCTGCCGGGTAATTAATCACAATTTGGCAAAAAAAAGAAAAAATCAAAAAATTTAGCAAAAAAAACCCTATCTTTGTTTTTCAAACTTTTTTCAAATATCCAATATATTTTTTTTTTCTTTTATCGATTTTTCATTAATGATGGTAAATTACCCTGTCCGAAAGTTTTTGAATTTTTTGTTTCAGACTTACCAATCCAGAGATTTATTGTCCGAAATGGGACAAGGATTTTTGGATTACTCAAATTTGGCGCCATCTATAAATTTGGAAAAAAAAATTTTTGTATTATCAAACAATTAAATAATGTTTTGAAAAAATGTTTGTAAGTATATTTTATAAAGGAGCTGTCAAAATTTGTTTATTTTGGCCTTCTAGACGGTTATAAAAATACGTCCACAAATTATCGTTTTATTTTTTTTAAATAATGGCAATAAATCAAAAGATTTCACATACACACTTTTAATTAAAAAATTAATTCTAACTCATTTCCCACTAAGCCCTGCAATTAATTTCCTGAGTACAGCGACTTATATCACTTTCAAAAGTCCTCGAGCTTGAGCTGAGCTTTAGAGTTTTTGATTGTTTGAATTCTATTCCTAGTGCAAGCAATTCAAAAATAAACCAACATTTTGAAAATTTCTAGTGATACTATAATTTTCTAGATTTGTATGTTTTTGAATTTTTCAATCTCACGAAATTCAAAATACATATTCATCTATTTTTACACTAAAACCCGTCTGTATTCCATAAGTGTGCTCACTTTATCACCGACACTTATTTATAGTTTATTCGCAAAAAAAAAACTATTTCCATTTATGTAAAACTTTTTTAATTTTAAAGTATGAATTTCGTTTTTACGATCAAATTTGGTTGCTCTTCTATTTTACCGAGATGGAAAAGAAATTTGCTAAAAATCGAATTTATTGGCTGTGATTATGCAACTCTCTGCAAAACTGCTGAATTTGAGTGAAATTATTTTTTTCTATCCCGACCTTCAGTCGCGGTGGCCCAACCATCCGTCCCTGCAGGGTACCAGGTGAATAATTTACGTGTGAAATATGAGCTGCAGGTGATAGCCGCCGGGTCACGTAGGGTGTTCCTGGTAGCGCCCAAGCAATCATAAAGTGCAGCTCGAATTTTTGATTCACCTACCGGAGGACCAATGATTTTATTATGATTTGAATTCAGTGTGGCATTTTATTGAAACCCCAAAAATCGATTTGCACCAAAAGTTTTTCAACTGAAATTTATGCGGAGCATTTGAATGGTTTTCGTAAATTCTGGGTCAGTCGATTTCATGTTTTTAAACCTTAAAAATCTGAATCAAGGTCAGTGGAAAATTCGCATGAGAGTGTTGCAATCGTAAAGTTGGTGCCACTCAGAAGTTCAGTTGCATTCATAACTTTTTGCTCCACAAAACCATACCCCTGCTATGGTGTGTGAAATTTTATTAGACACCTGATCCCGTGATATCGATTCCCAACTTCTAATGGATATAGCTTCAGACAACTTGTACAACTAGCTGGAGCCCGGAGAAGCCCTGGAACAGGACAATAGTGTGGCTTATAAATATGGCTCAGCTGGGCCCCAAATTTCCGAATACGTGAAAATGTTTGTGAATAGGAACTGAGCATCTGCACCTGAGCCATATTGTGCGGAGAGGAAAATATTAATGAGTCTCATTAGAGTCATGATGTGTACCTGTGGCTAATTGATTAGGTCAGACCTCGTGAGGGCTCTTAATTGGCTTTGGAGATCTACCAAATGGTAATTGTTCGAGTGCATTCAATGTCACTCAATTATTGAGTCACATGTCATGTGTATATTGGCCGAAAATTAACAATTGCCTTTATGTCTAATCGGGTGTAACTACAGGAATAAGGTTGAGAGTACTTAATTATGTACAATGTTAGTTTGAAGTATGTATTTTTAAAATTGCTAAATTGCAAATTTTTTGTAAGAAAACAAACTATAATAGAAATTCCAATCTAAAGAAATTAACTAGCAAATGCAAGCCTCTCATCAAAATCAAATTTATTTTTATCAAAATATTTGGAAATTTGATGTTATTTAAGAAACATTTTAAATCTTGTCTGAGTTACTCACTGAGAAATTCCCTTATGTTCTGGACGGACGAAAAAATGCAGCTGAAATACGAAACATATTTTTTTTAAATTCACTCAAAAAATTTAAAACTGAGTATTTTGCAGGTTTCGCTGGGTAGCGCAGCGAATAAATTGCGGATAAAGTTATAATTTTCCTCAAATGCATCGTTTTTGCCGTCTGGATGCAGCTCAAATGAGGTTTTTTCTTTTTTTCCCCAGATAAGGCTGATGTACGGGTAAAGTTGTGGTGTTGCTTATAGTTTTCGCGCTGGCCACTTTTCGGGATTATCTATCCCGGGGTCAAGTTGCGGAAACTCATCATGCGGAAACCGACAGCGGCGAACTCGGTGGTGGTGTCTTTATCTGGGCACATTTATAAAAGCTTATCACCCTTATTTATGGTCTTTTATTTAACAAGAGGTTGTCTTCTATAAATCTTTCCAGCCCCGTCAAATATCCCCCCCGAGTGGTTGAGTTTTTCTCCCCATTGTACTGCGGGTGTTCTGCAAAAACTCGAATTTTGTTCAGCACACCTCCAGCACAGGCTGAAGGTAACTTTTTTTTTTCCTGTTTTTTTCCTCCGATTATCCGACAAACATGGCTTAAGAGACCGAAAGTGCTTACATGCAAATTATCACAGCCAATCCATCTTTCTGTGAGTCCGTTGCCGCTTCCGCCTTGTAGGCCCCAAGAAGGGGGCCCGGGACTGCGAGGACATTCAACTGTGGCCGGTTTCATCAAATTACCTAAAATAAACTCGGAGCCCGACTTTGTGATGAGTCCCGGCCCAGAAGCGAATTAAAAAAAACCGGGTACGAAAGGGTTTCGTGGGCGTGTGTGCGGTTTTTTTCCTTCCATCCCTGAAAGGACCCCGAATGCACCAGAAATGGTTTAGGTATCACCGCTGCGGGGCGCGGTATAAATCGCTGCAGAGCGCAATAAAAGTCAGTTACAGGGTGCACTTTTATCATCGCTGTACGTTTTCATACTCTCGGATGGCAATTTATATGTTGGAGCTGAATTTATGAAATTTTTACATTTTCCTTTGGGACTTTGCGTCCGTCATTCCGCCTCTGAAGGAGCAGCCCCGAAGTCTGCCTACCCTCCCGGGGGTATTTCCATAAGTGGGGTTCTTTGACTCCCCCCTGGACCGGGATGCAGGGCGACGAGATGTTCTGTATGTTCAGTTCCTACATACCTCCTTCGGTAGTGGTGGGGAATTGATTTTGTACTTTTCACATTAATATTTGCTTTTCACTTTATCGAACGACTTTGTCGGGCTTTGGAGTCATTTCTCCCAGATCACAGGTGAACTGCTTCAATGTGCACCTGAAATTGTATCAGTACGATTTAAGCGGAGTCTTTTAAATTTTAATTTTGTTGAAAGCAAAAAAATATTTTGGTCTTTCAATATAATTTCTATCATCGCAATATGATTTAAGGATTTCTAAGAACTTTTATAATCCAGGTCAAATAAATCTATACTGGAAAGTTAGTTTTTTGAATAGGAAAATAACCTTTTTGAATAATTTAACCTTCTATAATCTTATTAAAGTGGTTATCTTAGAAATTCTCAAATTCTATGATAAGATTTTATGGTACATTCTATTAATTTCTTAAGAAATACACTCTAAAGATGCCCTACTTTGCAATTTACACAACTTACATATCTGAGAAATTACTTGACTGCCGTATGCGTAACGCGCAATAGCTGAATAAGTGGCTGAATAAAATTGGACAGTCAACGAGTTAATTTTGTGCTGTCTTTTTATATTTTGAAATTAGTTTAGATTGTATTTAAGAGTACACGTTGTGAAGAATAAATATATAATATTATATCTATTTTTAAAACAACTAAATATAAGATACAAAATATGTTTAAAATCACATCTATCTTTCTTTTGATTTTTTGGATTTGCCATATTTTTGAAAAATCCAAAAATCTCCCACAATCGTGTTCTTTGGCTAATTATACGCACTTTCTGTCATATAAAATTTATTCGTATAATTGATCCTTTTTGAGTAAAAATATCACAAAGTTTTTGTTATGATTAAGTAATTTTTTTCAGAATTTTTCGGGACATTTTTGGATTTTCCGAAAATTTGCCAAAACCAAAAAACCGAAAAAATTCCAAAAAATTCTGAAAAAAATTACATGTATTCTTTGGATAATTTGAAGTATTTTCTGTTCTATAAATTTTTTTTTGTAAAGTTGATCCTTTTCGTGTAAAAAAAATCAAAAGTTTTTTATTACATTGCTATACAAAATGGCCATTTTGCAAAAATCAAAGCAAAAAAAAAAACTTTCAAAAACTTGGTTTGTGAAAGTTTAGACGTTCGGACCGCGATTTCTGGTGGTTACATGATCATTCAATAGCAGCAACGACAAAAAAATCGATTTTGAAAAGAAAAATTAAAAAAAAAAATCAGCACATTTTTTAAAAAACCCAAAAAATAATAGGGTTTTTGAAGCTTTTATTGAAAACAAATGCCAGATTCTGAAAGAGCATCCCCAAAAACCCCTTATATACGAATTTGGAAGAAAATCGCCCCAATTTGCTATTCGAATCGTACAATTGATCTTCCGTGCACAAAATCCTCGTTTTGCGCATTAATGGCTTAATGTAGAATACGGAGGTTTTCATTTTCAATGCTGTGTACTCATATTTATAAGAATTTCACTAGTCAATTGTACGTGGATCATGTGCTTTTGTTTCTTGTTTTCAGTGTTGTCAATAGATTTCAAGCCTTTTTCGATAGATTATTTTCTAGGACACTAAAAACAACTCAACACTAGACACTATCTTGTAAAATGTCACCACAAACAAAGTTTGATTTAAAATGCTGTAGTTGGGAATGTCATGACGACTGTTAACCTTGACTTTTTCGGGTAAATTATTCCCAGCATTATTGAGTGGTGGAATTATTCAATAACTCCAATTTACTTTACCCCAGCGCCATGAAAACCCTTTCTTTGAATTGAACGTAAGCATTGTTTACCAGCGACACTCGAACAGATTTAATTGCGCCACTTTATCCGGTTCATGAGTGTAATTTAGCGCAGTTCAAGATACGACGATATGAGCCTATCACAGGGGCTTAGCAATCGATTGTTAATTAAAACACGCTCGGTAGGCTGATCGGACTAGATTGTATTTAATAAAATTTTAATTGATTCCGTGGTTGTTCGTCATTTGTGCTGAATATTCTACTGTGCTGGCAGGTTTTTCGGTATAATTAATATTTCAAAAATGAGCTTTCGATTGAGGCAATCATTTCATGTGGACGAATTTTTTGATGGAGAGGGATTATGTCCTTAAATATTTGGGCTTTGGTTAATACGGTCAACCGGTTTCCCGATCTGAATAATATTAAATAGTTTAAAAGCATTTCCATTTGCCAGAGTTGTTACGGCTCGAATATTTCGGAGGTGGTCTTAAATCAAGGACTCTACTACAATGGAGTGAGTTAAGCCATGGCGTCCTGTTTATCTGTTTTATTTTATGGAAAAGACAAATTTCTGCGGAATTGTATGCGGCTCCAACAGCGCGGCCCATCAAGTATTCTCTTAAATTACATTTTTACACCGCCAAGTTGGTAATTAATGGCAGTTGGTAAGCAGTTTCAGCTTATCACCAGACTTTGCGGAGCCATTAATGAGTTACTTTCAAATACCATTGATTGATGACTTCTTGGCCAGCATAAACTGTGCGGTGCGGTGCGTTATGCCCACTTTGGCGACATAGCCGCGAATTTAATATATATATACATATATATGTTTTTTATTTGCTTTTAGCACCCCGCTGCCCCAAAGTTTCTCATTAAACCGCCGATAACCAGTAACGTTCCGCCATTAAATTACACAAAATTCCATTTAAAAACTTTTTCTAAGGCACTTTAGCTGATGTTTGGAGAAATTTAAGTGGACCATAAAACTAGAATAGCCACGAATGCACGAATGCCGGAGGAATCATAAAAAAGTTCCGGCTGCTGGCAAAGTTCCTGATTAATTCACTATCAGCCTGCTCCTTACGGATCACTAGCGCTGTTCAATACTTTTTAATAGTTTCCCGAAAGCAACTGGGGCGCTTTTAATAAAGCCCTTATTAACTCAATTTTATGACGGCTTTATTACCCGAGGAGCTCCTGTTCGGGGCTCAAAGGAAGAGGACCAATTTTGGGGTACGGAGCGGGAGGCATTACGAAACATCTGCAGGGATAATTTCAGTTTACATGCTTCACGTTATTGTGGGGTAGTTATTTTCAGTAGGGTCTGAACTAATGCGATGGCCGGATTAAAATAGCCTAATCGTTTTAAAATTAAGAGAATTAAATGCCCAACTTTAGAGCCCTAAAGATTTTCTTAGTGAAGCCGGGCTCTTTAAAGTTGACCACATCAGCTGACAAAGTTTTATAGAAGACGTAATGAAAGAAATTAAATTATTTTTAACACATTACTATCAATAATAGCAATTCAGCTATATATAAATACAGCTGAATAAAATTTCCGGGCATGTATTTATACCCTTATTACATATATTATCCATATTTCCATTATATGTTTTATATTAACAGAGATAAAGATATCAAGGTAGGAAGTGTTTTAAAATAATGATCGACTTCCAAAATGTATTAATACCTTATTCAGCGCAATAGTCTCTGAGCTGAATTGTGCATCTAAAATAAAAATTAGAAAACGATTTTTACTTTTAAAATTAGAAAATGATTTTGTTTTTAAAATCAGAAATAAAAATTAGAAAGTGATTTTTACTTTTAAAATCAGAAATAAAAATCTAAAAATGTTTGTTATTTTTAAAATCAGAAATAAAAACCCAGAAAACGATTTTTATTTTTAAAATCAGAAATAAAAATTAGAAAATGATTTTTACTTTTAAAATCAGAAATAAAAATCTAAAAATGTTTGTTATTTTTAAAATCAGAAATATAAACCCAGAAAATGATTTTTATTTTTAAAATCAGAAATAAAAATTAGAAAATGATTTTTATTTTTAAAATCAGAAATAAAAATCAGAAAATGAATTTTACTTTTAAAATAAGAAATAAAGATTATAAAATGATTTTTACTTTTAAAATCAGATATAAAAATCATAAAATTATTTTTATTTTTAAAATCAGAAATAAAAATCCGTAAATTAAAGTAAAAATCATTTTCTGATTGTTATTATTATTATTTTGTTTTTTATTATTTCATGATTTTTAATTTTGATTTTGAGAAATCATTTTTTTATTATTATGTTGATTTATGATTTTAATAATAAAAATCTTTTCTTCAATTTTTATTTCTGTTTTTAAAAATAAAAATAATTTTAAAATTTTTATTTCAGATTTTCAAAAGTAAAAATTATTTTCTAATTTTTATTTCTGATTTTAAAAATAAAAATCATATTCTTATTTGAATTTTTGATTTTAAAAATAATAATCACATTTTGATTTTTTTTTTTTTTGACTTTAAAAATAGAAATGCGAATTAGTTTTTTTTTTGGATTTTTATAGAAAAAATCACAAATTTAAAAAGCACATAACATTTTTAAAGCTCAGGCCACAGGAATCATAATGCTATATTTTAAGAAATTTTATCCACTTTGTCTACATGATTTTTTGATTTGAAAAATTTAAAATAATTGTTATTTTCGATCACTGATTTTGAAAGTAGCCCAGTATTTAAATACAGTAGAACTCCGATTATCCGAACGCCAATTAACCGAATTGCCAATTATCCGAATCGGTCCTCAGCGTAATATAAAAAATTAAAACGAAGTAATTTTTCAATAAAAACAAGTTTTGTGGGGACGGACGCAAGAATAAAAAAATGCGAGTGACAATTGCCGTGTTCAACTTAATAAAGTTTATTCTATGTGTGACAGTTCGTTTTTGTTTATTACCAGTCTATGTCCGATTATCCGAATATTTGATTATCCGAATCGACCCCTGTTCGACCCGATTCGGATAATCGGAGTTGTCGCAGCTGCAACATGCTAAAATGTAATATATTAATTAAAAAAGAAATGGTAAACAAATTTACCTCATCCAGTGAAGATGTCATTTTGACAAAGTGACATTTAGCAATCAGCTGTCTTGATATTTAGGACCACCGAACTATAAAGCATCCTGATATTTAGGACCACCGAACTATTTCGAGCGCTATCTGCGTTTACATGAAGAAATATGAAGAATTACGGTTCAGTGTACAAAAGGATTCGTACAATCCCTGTGCACCACAAGCATCCCAGTCCAGCTCTATTTCGCTATATAAGCAGGCTGGGGTGCATAGAAAATTCAGTCTGAACTCAGGTATATGCCGAGGAAGACCAATTTGCAGGTATATGCCGCAAAAATAAAATTAAGGACAAAGCAGGTTAGCAATTATAGGTATATGCCGTAGTTGCTTGCTGGTTTTCCCTTAATCGCCAAAAATTCAGTAATATTGCTAGGTATACGCCGGTGATATTACTGAATATACTCCGTTGAATAAAATCGCCAAAAATTCAGTAATATTGTTAGGTATACGCCGATGATATTACTGAATATACTCCGTTGAATAAAATCGCCAAAAATTCAGTAGTATTGTTAGGTATACGCCGATGATATTACTGAATATACTTCGTCAAATAGAGTCACATCGAAAACGAACAAGCGGTCATAGGTATATGCCGTGAGTGCTTGTTAGTTAAATTAAATAGTCCCTTCGATAATATTGTTAGGTATATGCCGACAATATTATTGGACATAATACATCGCGAACACCGAGTAATTTTGATTGAATTAATTGAACAATTTTCGTTTCTTTTATTTACAGAAAGAAGCAGAATTTTTGGTAATTTTAAGAAGAATTATTTATTTCGTTATTGTTTATTTTGTTCGAATGTTAATTTTGTTTATATTGTTTACTTTGCATTTTTTAAGAAAAAGAACTGATTTTGTTTAGTATAAGAAAAGAGAATTAATAAAATATATATATTTACTTAAATCAGCGTGTTTCAAGCCGTAGGATTTTGACCCAACACCTTTCCTTATCCGAAAACTCAAAAATAAATATCGTGCTACAGAGACGCTGTAACATATGGTCCTTCGAGCCGGATATATCTGAGGCCAAACACGCTTATTTAAAATAAAAATAAAAATCAACAAATTCAGTTCAAGTAGCGTATAGATACATTCGACAAAATGAACAAGTTGTATAAAACTCAGTTGTCATTAAGGAATCTCCTTGATCAGGCGTATATTAACTTTAAAAAAACGGGCGACATTCGACGAAGACCTGCATATTTAACAGGAAGAATAGATCAAATTTCCGAGTTGTGGTTAGAATTCAAAAAGAATCATCTTGTCATAACGACGACAGATGAAGAATTCGATGAAAGCTTCAAGGATTTAGCAGATCAATATTCAAATGATTGCATCTACGAGAATTTTGAAGACAAATATTTCGAATTTCTCGGGGAACTAAGGGATGTTTTGGAGAAAAAAACCGCTCTCGATGATTCCGCTAAAAATGAAGCAAAGATTCAAAATCAACCTGAACGAAAGGTTGAGTTAAAATTACCACACATAGATCTGCCAAAATTCAATGGCGACTATAAAACTTGGAGATCTTTTCATGATATGTACGTATCACTCATTCATGAAGATCCTAGAATTCCAAATGTACAAAAGTTACATTATTTAAAATCATGCCTAAACGGCGAAGCTGAGCGATTAATCAAACAATTTAATATGGTTGGAGATAATTACGCTGCAGCATGGCAAACAATAATTGACCGATACAATAACAAACGTGTATTGATATCGGCTCAGTTAAAAGAACTTTTTAGCCAACCCGCGATCAAAGGGGAATCACAACGGGCTATAAAAGATCTATTAGATAAAAACAAAGAGTGTCTTCACGAACTCAAAGCATTGGACATCTCTATATCAGAATGGGATCCAATCATAATACATTTATTGGTACAACGTCTACCACAAGAAACTCACAAGCTTTGGGAACAGAACATCTCAGGACAAAGAGATCTGCCCAAACTTAAAGAGTTATATGAATTTCTGGAATCAAGATTTCGTACGCTGGAAGCTATATCTGATACAAATAATCAGAATTCTTTCAGTGCATCACGAAAAACCAGCAACTATCATATTAACGATCAATCAAGCTGCATCGTATGCAAGCAGAATCATAATCTCAAAGTCTGCAAAAAATTCGGAGCATTAAATCCAAATGCTAAAAGAGATATTATGCGTACGAACAAGATATGTTTCAATTGCTTTCAAAGACACAACGGTGGAACATGTCGATTTCCAAACCAGTGCTTGATATGTAAAGAATTACACCCATTGTCAAGATGTAATACATTTAAAGAAATGTTGATTGCAGACAAACGGAAATTGATAATAAAGAATAATTTATGCTATAACTGTTTAACGAAACATGTTAACATAGCATGCCCCAGCTCTTACTCATGTTTTAAATGTGGTAAAAAGCATCACACATTGCTACATGATGATGTATATCTGAGCAATGAAAAACTAAAAAAAGAGCAACAAGGTAACAGTTCATCAAACCAAGAAACTGTAACCAAATGCCATTATAATAAAAATTATACGCAGGCACTCTTAGCAACAGCAACTATTATTATCAAAAATAATAAAGGAATATCGCAATCACTACGAGCTCTAGTAGATTTGGGTTCCCAGAGCTCTTTTATAACTGAGGCCGCATTCCAGGCATTAAAAATTAAAGGTAATCCTACCTGCTTACAAATAGCAGGGCTTGGATCTACCAAATTAACAACTTCTAAGAAGGAGGCCTCATTCACACTGTGCTCAAAGACAAATCAGTTTGAACTACCTATAAAGGCATATGTTATTAAGAAAATAACAAGCATAAGTCCTCCTAAAAATTTAAAGTCAATGGATCTAAAACATGTTAAGAATCTCCAGTTAGCAGACCCAGAATATTACAACCTGGGCGAGATCGATCTGCTACTAGGAGTAAATGTGTATTCAAAAATAATCCTTGATGGAATTGTTCATGGAAAAAGCGGTATGCCAACTGCGCAGAACACAGAGCTAGGATGGATACTTTTTGGAGAAGTAAACTCACGTAGAAGTACAGAAAATCCTAGTTTTTCAGCATTTGTAAACGAAGAAACAACATTGGAAGTGCTGCATTCCCAAATGAAGAAATTTTGGGAATGTGAAGAACTGCCTAATAGACAACTCACAAAGGAAGAAGAGAAATGTGAAGAGTATTATAAAAGAACAGTCACCCGCTTGCCAACTGGAGAATATCAAGTATGTCTTCCTTTTAAGAACGATTCCTCGCCAAGCTTGGGCGATTCCAAACGACAAGCAATGTCAAGATATCTACAGCTTGAACGAAAGCTTAAACAGGATCCGGAATTGAGAAAAGAATATTCAAGTTGTTTGAACGACTACATTGAACAGGGTCATATGATTCCAGTGGCAACTCGGGAGAGCTCATCACTTAATAACGATTCCTATTACATGCCACACCACGCAGTACTAAAAGATAGTACAACAACAAAGGTACGAGTGGTATTCGATGCGTCGGCCAGAACAAGCAATGGGCTAAGCTTAAATGAGCAAATGATGAATGGACCTACAATCCAGCCTAAACTATTTGCAACACTCCTAAGCTGGCGCAGGCATAAATTCGCAATGACGGCAGACATACAACAAATGTACAGGATGATCAAAATACATCCTGAAGAAAGAAGGTACCAACGAATTCTTTGGAAAGAAAACGACTCATCACCAATCAAAGAATTTGAATTAACAACAGTAACCTTTGGAACAACTGCTGCACCATATCTGGCCATTAGGACATTGCATCAACTGGCACAAGACGAAGGAAAGAATTTTCCTAACGCTTCAGAGGTCGTTCTGAGCGATTTTTACGTTGATGATGTCTTAACGGGTGCTGATACCATAAACCAGGCAAGAAAGCTACAAGAGGAACTCCTTTCTCTATTAAAATTAGGAGGTTTTTGTCTGAGAAAATGGGCAGCGAATAACGATAAACTATTACAACAAGTACCGGAACATGACCGGGAAATACAGCTGCCACTAAAATTAAACGAGGACAAACAAATAAAAGCCCTCGGAATACACTGGCATCCAGCGTTGGACTATTTCTCATATTTAATAGATCCAAAAGAATTCAATAAGCCTCCTACATCCAAACGGAACATTTTGTCGGAAATAGCAAAATTATATGATCCTTTGGGCTGGTTGGCACCCTCTGTTATAGTTGCAAAAATGATAATGCAACAATTATGGCTGTGTAACGCTTCATGGGATGAACCTATACCATCAGAATTAGGAGATCAATGGAGAAAATTTAAAGAAGAACTAGTTTTCTTCAATAAAATTAAAATACCAAGATGGATTCATACAAGCTCTTCGCAGATTAACTGCCAACTACACGCTTTTGGCGACGCTTCTACAAGAGCATATGCTGCAACAGTGTACATCCGGATTGTCGATGAAAATAAGGACATACATGTACAACTGTTAACGGCTAAAACAAAAATTGCTCCGATTAAGCCGGTATCGCTGCCTCGATTGGAGCTTTGTGCTGCAGTTTTGCTGAGTCGACTTGTAAAGCAGGTAAAGATTGATATGAACTTGGAAAACATACACTGCTTTAACTGGAGTGATTCAAAAATTGTTCTGTCTTGGTTGAACAAATCTCCTCTACATTGGCAAACATTTGTAGCCAATCGTGTGGGTGAGATACAGTCCAATAGCAATGGGAACTCATGGGGTTATGTTTCAACAAAAAACAACCCAGCAGATGTGGCTACTCGTGGCATATCCCCAAAAAATCTGGTCGATTTTCAGGATTGGTGGAATGGACCAAACTGGCTACAAAGCAAGGAAGAAGGTTGGCATGCCCATAAACCGGAGGATGTAGAAACTACATTGGAAAAGAAGACAAGTAAAACAACAATTTTTACCATCTCACATGACGAGTCTCTAGTTACAAGGAGTTCTACATTTGAGAAGTTGTTACGCATAACTGCTTATTGTCTCAGATTTATTTCCAATTGTAGAAATAAGGAAAATCAAAATAAAGGAACCTTAACCGTCAACGAGTTAACCATAGCAAAAACCACAATCATTCGTGGTCTACAACAAAAGATATTTAATGATGAAATCACACGGCTAAAATCAAACAGAATGATAGCCAAAGCTAGTACACTCTTTAGATTATCTCCATTTCTGGATAAAGAAGGAATCTTAAGGGCAGGAGGAAGACTCACACAGTCTACACTTCCATATAATAGCAAATATCCAATATTATTACAAAAAGGAGAACATATTACGGATCTGCTCATAGAATATTTTCATAAGATATCATTGCATGGCGGACCACAACTGGTCCTTACCACCATGAGAATGCATGGGTACTGGATCCTAAATGGCATGCATGCTATCAAAGGTAAAATATATAAATGCGTCAAATGCATTAGATATAGAAATAATAAGCAAACGCAAATCATGGGTGAATTACCAGCAGTAAGAGTGACTCAAGCCAGGCCATTTCAAAATGTTGGTTTAGACTATGCTGGGCCCATAACTCTTAAAATGTCTAAACATCGAGGATCCAAAGAATATAAAGGATACATATGCGTATTTGTCTGTATGACTGTGAAAGCAATACATCTGGAGGTTGTATCAGACTTAACAACAGATGCTTTTTTGGCGGCCTTCAAGCGCTTCATTGCTAGAAGAGGACTCTGCTCAAATGTTTATTCAGACAACGGCACTACATTCGTAGGTGCAAATAAACAGCTTCAAAAGGATGTGAAAGGAGCCATTGATTATGCTGTTGAAAAAACAAAAATTAACGGCGTGGAGTGGCATTTTATTCCACCATATGCTCCTCATATGGGTGGACTGTGGGAAGCAGCTGTGAAACGAACAAAGTTTCATCTAAAAAGAATTCTCGAAAGCAGTTCACTCACATTTGAAGAACTTACAACTCTTCTAACACAAATTGAGGCATGTGTTAACTCAAGACCACTCACTACCATAACAGGAGACACATCAAGTCTGGAGCCTCTGACTCCTGGCCATTTCTTGATAGGCACAGCATTGTTGTCACCTCCTGAGGCTGAATTGGGTAGTCGAAACTTGTCTGTGATTAATAGATGGAAGTACATCCAACAATTACAACAAGGGTTTTGGAGCCGATGGAATACTGAATACTTACTGGAGCTTCAAAGGCGGCAGAAGTGGAATGTACCACAGCCAAATTTGGAGTTGGGCCAGATTGTTATCGTAAAAGATGAAAAACTGCCACCTCAGAACTGGCTACTGGGTCGTATTGAAGCCGTTCATCCTGGAAAGGATGGAAAAGTTAGGGTGGCAACACTAAAAACGGAATCAACCGTTATTCAACGATCAATTAATAAACTTTGTCCTCTTCTCATTTGACAGTTTATTATTACAATAGTCAGTTGTACATCAGCAAGGATGGAGGATTTGTTGGACCTCTTCGACGAGATCGACTGGGCAGAGGCATCATTGCCCTCTACACCAAGGATGCGAAGTCCTGAGCTGAGTACTCCAGAGCCAACATCAGCTAGGTCTAGGACTCCATCACCACAGCCGCAATCGGGTGAATTGCCTCCAACACCTGGAAAGGATATCAACTGGGCAGCCATCAGCAAGACACCTCCGAGGCGACGAACGGCTGCAAGGGCAGAAGCTCCATTCTGTCCAATGCGGAAAAGGACGACGCCTCGGATGTGCACTGGCAGAAAATGGTCTGTTGCAGAGATGAAAGCTGAGTGTGTTCGGCCACAACCGGTTGCTGGACAAGGAGCGGTTCTGGTAGAGAGGCAGACAGTGGCTGTATCGCAGTCAAGAGAGGAGACTCTCACTGTCGGCTCTCTACGCAGACTCTTGTCTCCACCCCACGAGAGTCAGCCGGTGACACCAAGCTGCATACGGGAGCGGATCTATGACGCCACCACCTTCGAGGGACAGGCGTTCTCTATAACGTTTGGAGACCTGCAACAAATCCCGTATGCAGCTATTAGAGGCGGTAAACGGAAGCGGTTCACCGTGTTCTTAACCAGCGGACGAAAGGTTCGCCTTAGACTGGCTGGCAACAAGTTGGTATGGTACCACCTAACATAAAAATGGTAATTTTAAAAATTAAAACATTACCGTCGAGGGGGGAGTATGTCGCAGCTGCAACATGCTAAAATGTAATATATTAATTAAAAAAGAAATGGTAAACAAATTTACCTCATCCAGTGAAGATGTCATTTTGACAAAGTGACATTTAGCAATCAGCTGTCTTGATATTTAGGACCACCGAACTATAAAGCATCCTGATATTTAGGACCACCGAACTATTTCGAGCGCTATCTGCGTTTACATGAAGAAATATGAAGAATTACGGTTCAGTGTACAAAAGGATTCGTACAATCCCTGTGCACCACAAGCATCCCAGTCCAGCTCTATTTCGCTATATAAGCAGGCTGGGGTGCATAGAAAATTCAGTCTGAACTCAGGTATATGCCGAGGAAGACCAATTTGCAGGTATATGCCGCAAAAATAAAATTAAGGACAAAGCAGGTTAGCAATTATAGGTATATGCCGTAGTTGCTTGCTGGTTTTCCCTTAATCGCCAAAAATTCAGTAATATTGCTAGGTATACGCCGGTGATATTACTGAATATACTCCGTTGAATAAAATCGCCAAAAATTCAGTAATATTGTTAGGTATACGCCGATGATATTACTGAATATACTCCGTTGAATAAAATCGCCAAAAATTCAGTAGTATTGTTAGGTATACGCCGATGATATTACTGAATATACTTCGTCAAATAGAGTCACATCGAAAACGAACAAGCGGTCATAGGTATATGCCGTGAGTGCTTGTTAGTTAAATTAAATAGTCCCTTCGATAATATTGTTAGGTATATGCCGACAATATTATTGGACATAATACATCGCGAACACCGAGTAATTTTGATTGAATTAATTGAACAATTTTCGTTTCTTTTATTTACAGAAAGAAGCAGAATTTTTGGTAATTTTAAGAAGAATTATTTATTTCGTTATTGTTTATTTTGTTCGAATGTTAATTTTGTTTATATTGTTTACTTTGCATTTTTTAAGAAAAAGAACTGATTTTGTTTAGTATAAGAAAAGAGAATTAATAAAATATATATATTTACTTAAATCAGCGTGTTTCAAGCCGTAGGATTTTGACCCAACACCTTTCCTTATCCGAAAACTCAAAAATAAATATCGTGCTACAGAGACGCTGTAACAGAGTTCTACTGTAATGCTTTATTAAAATTCAATATGATTTATTTTCTCGAAAACGTCGTATGAATTTGAAATTTCTCAGATTCTTTAGGTCTTCGTGACGCGCACATATTTGATTGTTGGTAGTTTTGGTTGTATCGTGTGGGGCATCGTTTGAAAGGGCTAAAAATGTAAACATTTTTGATAAATTGGAAATAAAGATATAGCTCATAATGTGCGAAAAAATATAGTTGCCCTTCCCTTGTTTTTAAGGTTTCTAAAGCTAAAATATTGATATTATCAAGGTTAGTAGATATTGGGTAATAGATCACGGGAAACCTTTTTTCGTCGGTTTCATCACCTGATTTCGCTAGTCCGACTCACTTCTGCCCGTTTTTTACCAGTAGGCTAAAAGGATCTTATTCAGCATGTTGTTGAATTTTACCTGTTGGATTTTTTAAACTTCAGATCTTTTAAAATCACTCAAGCTTTTCTGGAGTGAGGAGTTTTCCCCTAGGATAGTATCTAATTGCATCAATGCCCATTTGATGTATCATCCTGGTTCATATACCTACTCAGCATAAATGCGAAATCGGGCGCTACTTTTGGGTATCTATAAAATGATCCTTCAAGGACTCTTGAGTTAGAAATATATGTTGTACTGGGCGTATGGGACCATAAGTTCGGCAAGGCTTAATGACATGTCAACGACAAAATAAAGGATCACACCCTTGGTCATGGAGCGACTCTTAATTACCTGCCGGTGTGTCTGTCTACGAAATCGTCTCCCGTGAGACCGTGCCGGTAGTTTTACACCTCCCAATTAATTGTGTAGACTCTATTGAGGGCAATGATTTATCTCGGTTTGGGCACAATCATTAATTTATTTTGACGAAGCCACCAACCTTCAGGGATATGGGGGATGAACAGCACCGAGACCTGAACAGGTGAAATTTTCACCTTCTCTAGACTCTAGGTTGTGCGATTCGGCACTCACGTCTCGTATTAAATTTAGTGGTGAGAAAAGCCTCTGGGCCCATACAGAGAGCTGTTTTTGGTTGTAAACTTCTAACATAGAATTAATTACGCTTAAAAATTTAATTAATTACGCCAAGAACCTGCCCGTTCTGTTCTCGAAATAATTTCCAAATTAATTCAACCTCTCTGTGGAAAACGAGACTGACGGGGACGGGGGCGGGGGGTGGAGAGGTAGAAAACACTCACGTTTCATAAATTTTCTATTTCTTAAAGTCGAGTGAGGTTTATGTTGGATTTATAGGGGAAATTAAGGTTAACCGGATGTTCCTACTCACGAGGGCGAATGGAGAGTAATGACCTCAAGCCCTCCGATTTTCCATTTGATGTAAACATTTTCCCGGCTTAATTGTGAGGAAAGGGTAATGTATGGCGCGTTCATAAATATCCACCACCTTTATAGAACACGGCCACCGTGATAGGACGTGTAACATTCACTTTGACACCGCACCCCCGCAGGCGGAAACGGTTACTTATAAATTATTGCCCTCAATATTGCAAGTGCGAAGTACTTAGACCTAAGAGTCCATTGTGGATTTTGTCTAACTCCAAGTTGTGCATGCACAGGTTTCAAACCGCAAAAAACTGACATAAATTTTGATGTAGGAACTTATCGTGGTTAGAAATTCTAGCGCTAGCAATGTGAAGGTAAAATAGTAAGGAAACTGCTTTACAGGGTAATCACTGGTTGTACTCGTCAATCAGTGGCTTGTCGTAAAAGCTGTCGGCAGAAAGATAAAATAAATTTCCCATAAGAACATATCATAAAAGCAATTCAAGTCGATAGCATACATTTTCTGGTTTTGTTGAGATATGTAAATATTGAAAAAACACCTATGGAATTGTTCTTAATCTCAAAATTATTCCTTGGAAATTCAAAATGGACGCAGTTTAAATTAATGAAGCTATATATCTATCTAATTTATTATATCCTCGTCCTACCCTAGCTTGAAAACGCTTGCTCTCGATTCTGCCCTTTCTAAATGTTGTTTCGAATGATACTGAGCACAGTTTTCAATACATTCAAGAAAACGTTGCGATAAATTCTCAAACTTGTAAGTATTTTTTTTTCTTGCTTTCCACTTTTTATTTGTATTTTATTCCAATTATTTTATCTGTTAATTGTTAATCAATTAATTAATTAATTAATTGTTAGTTATTTTATTATGTGTTATTTAATTTATTTATTATTTGTTATTTAGTTTATTTATTAATGTTTTTTATTTTAATTTTAGTAAAATGCCACGAAAAAAGTCTGACCTCAAAAAAAAAAATTAAAATTATTATTAAAAATAGTTATAAATTAACGTTACCTACCTCATTCATAAAATTCAATTTTTATATGTTATTTTATATGATGGTGACAGGTGATTAAAGATAGATACAAATTTTGCAATAATCGATTACATATTAAAAAATACATTCTTTCACAAAATACAATCCCTTAATTTATTATGTAGGTTATGTTAAGGTTTCTTGCAGGTATACTATATACAGGGTGTTCAGAGGTGGGAGGTTAATACTGCAGGGGGTGAAAGGTCAGACCGAGACAAGCAAAAAATCGTATGGGTGGGGGGGGGGGGGGGGGGGGGGGGGGGCATCTCGCACCGTTTGGCAGTTACAGGGTGATTCGTAAATCAGGATTTTGCCTTATATGGGAACCGCTCTTGTATTTCTATCTTTTTTTCTACGCATCGCAGCGGCCCCAAACTGATTTCAAAAAATCACTATTTGGAAGCCCTTTCAAAAAAAGTTTACACCACCCCCCTATCCCCAACCCCTTGGCCACAATCCCCCCTGGAAGTTGAAAAAATTAACTTTTATTTCACAATTTTTCACTTTTCGCCTCACTTTTCTCTGAAATTCATGTTATTAACATACCTACTTTTTATTTTTTTTAAGTTGCCTATCTAATTACCTTTCCAAAAAGGTGCAACATGCCCAGGTAGGAAAAGGATACCGAAAATTTATTTACAAAAATCCTTGTACAGAATATCATGATAATTCGAATTTTTAAGAAATTATACTTAAGTTAACTAAAAGATACATTTTGTTCGCTTAAAAACTAATTACAATTAAAACGTTTGTCCTTTAAAAGCTGTTCAAAATGTTCTCCGCTAGTTTCGATGCATGCAAGTAGCCTTCGTTTTATTTCACGTTTGAGGTCTATGATAGCCAGTCTCTCCCGTATTTTCGTGGCTGCAGTCCCAATCCTGGTAACTAATTCTTCTCTGGTGTTGATTGGTCTTGAGTAAACTTCATCTTTCATCATTCCCCATAAGAAAAAGTCCAGTGGAGTAAGGTTCGGTGACCTAACAGGCCAAGGAATCGGTCCACGTCGTCCAATCCAGCGCTCTGGGTAATTTTCATTTAACCTTGCCCTAACAATGTTCCCAGTATGCGCAGGTGCTCCGTCGAGCTGTAAATAAATTGCGCTTCTGGTGGCCAGGGGGATGTCCTCCAACAGATCCGGAAGGGTATTCTCCAAAAAGTCCGAGTATAGCTGACTATTCAGCACTTGGGGCAAGATGAAAGGTCCTATCAACTGGTTGCCGATGATGCCAGCCCAGACATTGACACTAAATCTTTGCTGGAAGGACCGACACCTGGTCCTATGTGGGTTCACATCTAACCAGGTGTGGAGGTTGTGCAAGTTTGTGATGCCATCCCGGGTGAATTGCGATTCATCCGTCCACAGAATTCGGTCTAGAAACCTTCTGTTTTCGATGTCAGACTCGAGCAGCCAAGTGCAAATTGCAATCGTCTTTCGGAATCTCCTTCCTGTAGTACTTGGACCAGGATATGGTGGTATGGATGTAGTCCCTCTCGGTTCACAACGGTCCAAACTCTCCCTGAAGACAATCCTGACCTTCGTGCGACCTGCCTGATGCTTATTACAGGGCTGTTCCTGACGATGTTGAGGATTTGTTGGTCGGGGTCCGCTGAATCGGCCGATTTTCCTGCTCGCGTTTCTGCGCTGGGGGCGGTTACACTTCCGGTTTCTTTTAACCTTCTGAAAGTCCTTGAAAATACCCTTCTTTTGGGTACCCGGCGATTTGGGAATCTCCTTTGGTATTCTCGTACGGCCTCACTATCATTTCCTTCTACTAAACCGTACACGTAAATTATATCGGCAGACTCTTCAACACTGCATTCTGCAATTTTATCTTAATTTTTTCTATTAAACACCCGGTTTTATCGCTTGCTTCTTCAACTGTGGTCAATGTCCTTTCAAACCTACCCACTTTTATACCATAATTCTTAGGAGGTATTAGAAACGGAGCGTCAGGATACTTAAGAGTCAATACTGGATATAATAAACTAATAACGCTATTTAACGAGATTAAATTTATTATTTTAGTACTTTTTTGCTGAAAAAATAAAAATGTATTACTTGTATTTCCTAAACAAACATTTCCGAACTTGCTGTCATAAAAATTGTTTACTTAACGATTTTTTTCATTATGGTGCAATAAAGTAATTAGGTACCTGTGAGTATGTTTTAATTTCAGGACTTTTGCAACCCTTTTCTACCTGGGCATGTTGCACCTTTTTGGAAAGGTAATTAGATAGGCAACTTAAAAAAAATAAAAAGTAGGTATGTTAATAACATGAATTTCAGAGAAAAGTGGGGCGAAAGGTGAAAAATCGTGAAATAAAAGTTAATTTTTTCAACTTCCAGGCGGGATTGTGGCCAAGGGGTTGGGGATAGGGGGGTGGTGTAAACTTTTTTTGAAAGGGCTTCCAAATAGTGATTTTTTGAAATCAGTTTGGGGCCGCTGCGATGCGTAGAAAAAAAGATAGAAATGCAAGAGCGGTTCCCATATAAGGCAAAATCCTGATTTACGAATCACCCTGTAACTGCCAAACGGTGCGAGATGCCCCCCCCCCCCCCCCACCCATACGATTTTTTGCTTGTCTCGGTCTGACCTTTCACCCCCTGCAGTATTGACCTCCCACCTCTGAACACCCTGTATAGTATGTATACTTATTTCCATTCTTGTTACGTAAAAATGGAGCAGGTATGTCTAGACTTAGCTAAAAGAAAAGCTGGTTCTCCTTAGAAACTAATCCTAGAAACTCCAAAACAGGTGGGCGAATTGAACTAGTTAATCGCTCACCTGTTTGAATTTGTAACTCACTCACGTGTATATGGGTTATCTGAGTCTGGACAAATGGACCAAAGTTTTAAGCAAATTTACTGTGGCCCTGTAAAGAAAATCCTGACATTTAAATGGGGGAACTTTCTGCACTTATCCCAGTTTTGTACTGCAAGTTTGCAGAGAGAGCAAGTGAAACTCTCGTAAAAGTTTCGGGATAAGTAGAAATCCTGATACAAAGCTACTCCCATAAGCAGTTGTAAATCACCCGGAACCCCATCCCAAATTTAATTACTTGTCAATACTTATCGGGAGGATGTCGTCTGCGACAAGCAAAAAACTCATCAATTTTTGCAGCGCTTACGGGGCGGGGAGACGTTGTTATCCCGGCGAATGGAGCAGCAGCCACATCCCCCCCTCCCCCCAGAGCTCGTCTATTTTAAGGAAATTCGCTCTGGTGTGCTTCGCATTGATTGACAACGGAGGCACTCAGTAATGCCATAACAGAGCCAGCGATAACCAACCCTTCAACAACTGATACCGCCACTCAAATTGAAAAATGATAAGCTCCCCGGCGCACAGTGGGGCTATATTGCTAAATTGGTTCAAAACCACCCACAAGTCGTAATTTTTAACGGATTTTGAAAATTCTTGTTTCAGGATACTCGTGATGAGGAAACGAAGAGACTTACGAAGCCCTTTTTGCCAAAAATTGTTTCGGTGATTTTAAAAATTCAAAAAAACTTCACTTTGATCTCGGAAATTTAGCATATTGAAAGTACAATCTTATGATCCAAGAATTTAAAGCAAAAATTAAAATCTGGAAAAAACTACAATTAGGATTTCGAGGTTGCTGAATCAAAATTAGTCATTTACTTGATTGTACAAGGCCTCCTAAAGGTCACTTGAAGGTCATGTGAAGGTCGAAGTGAGAATTTTTAAAATCACCGAAGCAATTTTTGGCAAAAAGGGCTTCGTGAGTCTCTTCGTTTTCTCATCACGAGTATCCTGAAACAAGAATTTTCAAAATCCGTTAAAAATTACGACTTGTGGGTGGTTTTGAACCTGCTGGGCCCACTGTGCGGCGCTGGGGATACTCTCCTTCGCAGGGTGTAGCGCAGGGGGCCCTATTGTGGAGGGAACGTCTTACAAGCCAGAGAGCCAGCCGAACCGAAGAAAGCTTATAAACATGTCAAGCCTCTGACAGCATCCCGACGTATTGTTACATTCCAAATTTCCACTGGATCAAGATATAATTGGCTTTTTGCAGTAGGCCCACATTTTCCGGGGGATCCCCATGTGACGAGCGGATCTTTTGAAGATTCCCCTTAAATTGCTTCTAGCTAATTGACAATCTTCGTTGTAATTTTTTCTTTTTTTTTTTTGAAGCTTATACATTCCATTTTATAAAGCTCTTTGGTTTTAAAAGTCATTTTTGTTTCTGTCAACAGAAGTAATACTTTTCCGAATTAATAGATTTAGATAAAATTTCTAGCTTTTTTTTATGAAGGGGTCTTTCTTATCTTGAAAAAACAATCGAATTTTAAAAACTCGATTTTCTCGAAACCGGTTTTTGTCCTGGTTGACATGTTTTAAGAAAAACTAATTAACCGATTTTTTAATATGTTATTGTATACATTTATAACTATAGGTTGGACATTAATCAAAAAGATAGGTTACGAATTTTCCGATTTACAGTTGATTTTCCGATCTCAAAAATGTTTTTTTTGTAAAAACACGGCCGCCATTTTATTATTTTTTGATGAAAAAAGTTCCTTTAGGTCGGGGCTATAGCGACTTTAACACTTAATAATGTGTCATTTCTTGGTTATTTTTTTCCAAATGTTCCAAACGGCCGAAACAGACGTGTTTTTGAAAAAATTCGTGTGAACAAAAAGAAAACATATGTAAAAATCCAAAAAAATATTTTTGTACTCCTAAAATGCGAATAAATACACCTGCAAAATTTCAAAGTGATATTTTAATTCCTTCTGTAAGAAAAAGCATTGTTTAAAATTTTTTTTTTTTTAATTTTTAAGGTAGAAAGACCCTTAATTGAATGAACTGTATTCAACGATAGTTACTTTATCAAAAAAAACATGTTTTTGATAGATTTTAATTTTTTATATCGTATCAAATTTTTAAGAAAAGTAGAGTTGATAAATAATTAAAATTATATAGATAAAGTTAGGGGTTTTATTTCTTAAGAATTTTTCAAAATTTTTTGTAATACATTTTTTTTTGTCAAATTTTAAACCTTCTTTTTCTGATGTGGTGGAAAATTTTCGTTTTCTTTTGTTAACTTTTTAAATCTCTACTAAGTGTTAAACTCGATATTAGAGAATATGAACATAATAGTATACATTTTTCATTACTAAGTATTTACAAATAATTTACAACCCACTGATATGCTAATAAAAACCATTTTTATAATTTTTACATCATTAAAGAAACTTTGAGACATTTTACCGCCACCTTATGGTGTTTAATTCACTTCCACCATCATTTTCACTGGAGGGCATGCACATAATTCTCACTTTATAAAAGTTTAAAAAATACGCTTTTAACTTTATGACCATAATAAAAATAAAAATCGCTAAAATCTGTTGAAACAAAAAGGAAGAACTCTTGAAATGTCTTCGGTTTTCAACAGACACCCCATTTTTCTGTTTATTGTCAAGTGCAGTCTTTTAAATTTCTTTTACAACTTTTAAGCCCGGAAGACTTTTATAACTAGCGTAAAAATGTTTAAAGATCTCCTTTCAAGAGTCGGTATTTTTTGTATTACAAAAATAAGGTTTGTTTTTTAATGCATTTTCAGTAGCTTACGAAACAATTTTAGTAGGTATCACTGGGAGAAAAATTGCATTGTTGAATTATATCAAAGCATAGATTCTTCACAGTAAAAAAATGGTAATTCATAGGATTTACATTTAAAATTAGCGTTACGGAATTAGCGTTACACTATTATTCATAGAAAAGTTCTACAGAAAGTTTATATAAAAATATTTGCAAAATTTTGGTCGCCATATTGCACCCGCCATCTTGGATTTACAAATTTTGATAATATTCGAAATTTGTAGCCTCAGAATAATCATTGTACCAATTTTCATTAAAATTCGTCGAAATCGAGACATTTTGCGCACCATGTTGGGTCCGCCAATTTGCATTTGGAAATTTTGATAATATTCAAAATTAGTGGTCTTAGAATAATCACTGTACTAATTTCCATTACAAACCGTTGAATTCGTGAAATTTTGGTCGCCATTTTGGATTTGATAATGTTGATAATTTCAAAATCAGTGACCTCAAAATAATCATTGTACTAATTTTCCTTAAAATTCGTTGAAATCGAAAAATTATAGTCGCCATATTGAATTCCTAAATTTGGACAGCGGATTTGAAATCAGCACTCCGCAAAACCCCTATGTACCAATTTTCATGAAAATCGCTTCAAATTTAAAATTTTTAGATGCCATCTTGGATGCGCCATTTTGAAACGCTATGTATTATCCGAAAAAAATTAGCCTATATGTTAAGTTGGAATATGTACTACCTTCGGACAAAAAATGAAAAATATCGATGCGAGCGTTTAGCCGCGATTGAGCAACAAACAAACAAACAAACAAAAAAAACTTTCTTTTATATATATGTATACTATATATAGGGATAGGGATAGATTTTCATTTACAATACAACTTGTTAAGTGCTACTACGGTCATTGTTGAATGACATAAAATCTCTCAAAGTTGTAAATTCATATATGTATTTATGTATTTTGTCAAAATAGCAATGTGTTTTCTCGCTAAATATTATAAATAAAGTTTTAAAATCACACATATTAGTATGAATTCTTGAAATCTTTAAGATATACCTTTTAATAACATCTCCGTTTGTTAACCGAGTTCGTCAAATAAAATGAAAGATGTGTACAATAAAAAAAATTTCCATAAAATGAAACATCTCGTAAATTTTACGTAATACAGAAAATATTTGCCAGCATTATATCCATAATATTTTCAAATGTTCCCCAGAAGCCTGCAACAAATTGTGCAAAATAATATTTCCCAAGTACACAAAACCGCCGTCAGCCACAGTAGGTAAATATTTACCACATAAAGGGAATACTTTTTCACCAGGAAGGGCAACCGCGCGCGGGCTGCTGTTCGTTATTACAAATAATAATTATCCGAATTTGGCAAATATTGAAACGAGCCACTCGGCCTGATTAGATAATTGATAAACTCTAATTAGACCAGAATATTCAATAAATGCGGGTGTGGTCAGGGCGCTTTTAAATTTAATAAACCATTTTCGGCAAATAGCAATCCTATCAGCGGTTGGGATCCTTTTGAATGTGACACCTGTCGATATGAGAAAAACGAAAGGATTTAGTTAAAGTGCATACAAGGATTTGGGCTGGCTTTTCCGTAACTCTTATGGCTTTCTTCACCACTTAGTGTTAATCCTTGGAAAAGTTCAACAAAAGGTGTTTAATCAGTCAATTAAGGGATGGTTCCGGAATCGGATGATTCGTTACGAGGAGCATTTTAATTGCATGTACGGCTGAGCCTGCACAATTGAGCGCAACTCCTCAGGGCGGGTGCGCTAATGGGCTGTGAGGAAGTTCTTTTCCAACATGCAAATTTTTCGCCCTCTGTATAGCGCTCCCCGAAAGACCTGTTTAAATTAAAAATAATTTCTCACGAAATTCGCTCAAAAAGGACTCCGATGTGCTTTCAAGAGCTTAATGTGTGCATTAAATCTTAATGCAACCGAGTTGCCCTGGACTGGTAATACAATTGCGCGCTGCACGGATCCCGGAATCCCCCGAAGAGCGCTTTGATAAAACACCTGCCGGAGTCTTCACTTTGTTCGCGCCGCGCTGAATTATACGGGTGGAGGGAGGGGGGCTTATGCAATCCCTCAGAAGCTCAAGGTTGGTCCTTTTGTCGGCGGGTGTTCATTTATTTTTACTCATACTTTTTTTTTTTTTTTCCAGGGATCCTCCCATCCACCGAAACTTGTCCGGAACTCGTGCGCAAAATTCATGACCTTTCAAGGGTGAGTGGGTGAGGGTAAAAAAAAAAAAGTTTGAAATTATTTCAAAATTTCCTCCTTTAATATATTTTCACCTGCGGGGCTGGGAAGCTCTATGAAAAGGCCCCCGTAGGTAGCCAGTAGTAATAGCACACCAGGTGGTGATTCCTGTAATCCTGCCGCACGCGTCCTCCTTATTCTGGACTGCATAGGCAGGCATAGGCAGCTCTATTTTTCGCTTGTCTCAGCTTTTCAGACCACCCACCCACGCTAGACCGCAGGTTTTTAAGAATTAGGACGGTATATTCGCGCTTTAAATAACAACAAAAATACACTGATTTTTGTTTTTTCTTAGATAGATGGATAAGTTTTTTTTTGATTAATATTTAAGGACGGTTCACCCGAGGTCAATTGACGGGCAAGGCAAGTGAGCAAGCTTTTGTAGGCAAGTGAATTAGCGTTCTATTTTTCAGAATTTAAACTGCGAAAGTGTTTTTATTTCAATATAGAATATAGATATGGAGGTTACGTGTGGAACACAATATTCTTAAACTACTAAAATTCTCGTACCGTCTCTGCAATATTCTCACCATTTTGGTAGTGATTTTTCACAATTTCTATGTTTTGTTTGATTGTGTAATGTTCCATGATTTAAGGAGGTAAACACAATTACACGGGCAAAAATTACGCATTAGAAAACATTTTTTTTCACAAAGAAGGTACACTTGTTAAGGTATAAATGAGGAATGTAAAAATATGTTTTTTTTAATTTTTGAAAACAAAATGGCGGCTGTACGCTGGCGTGAAGTTGACCTACAAAAAAAACTGCAACCACTCTGGACGTCGTGTTATTGATCTGTAACAGCCCATAAAAAAAAATTTGGCTTAAATATACATGTAATTTGTCGGTAAACGTCAAAAATTAAAAACAAAAAAATAATTCTGCGTTTGGTAGAAGTTTTTATAAAAAATCGATAATTTTCACTATTTTTTCAGCCATTTTTGCATTAATAATTCAATTTTGCAACAAAAAATTCCAAAACAATTAAGCTTACAGACAAGCCTAAGGTATAAAGAAGAAACCCTAAAAATTTCAGCTAAATTGGACAAGTAGTTTTCGAGTAATCGTGGTTGCAAATTTTAAAAATATTGTTTTGAGAAAAATGCATTTAAAGTTTTAAAAACGTGCTATGCGCTGAAGAAAGCGTTCTCAAAAAATGAAGAAAACATATATAAGGAGTTCGATTTTCGACCTGAAACTTTTTGGAGCGAGAAATTTCCTAACTTTTAAGAGGAACAAAAAAAACAAATCGATTTTTTTGACCTTCTAATTGTATTTACCCCCTTAACCTCGAAGCTTTCTTATGACAACTATAAAATGTCAACGTTCCATATTTGACTGAACGAAAATAATTTCAAATTCAAAATGAAAGCCGGTTTTGAGACACCCTTTATTATAGAAAAAATACATTTTACATTTTAAAAAAAGTCCTATTTAACACACGCCCGAGGTATTTTTAGAATTTTTTTCTATGGTTAAATTAATGAACAACGATATTGAAACTTTTTAGGTATATTAACGTAAGGTAGAGTCGCCAAATAACGTCCCCTTTTTGTAAAACAGATCTAAAAAAATAGAAAAAAATACCACAGTAATAAATGAAACGTCAAACATTAGGTTCAATATTCCTTTATTCTTAAAAATAATCAAAAACACGTTAACATTGTTAGAAAAAGTTATAAAATAGCTTTAACAAAAATACTCAAATTATGAAAATATATTTTTGGGCTCCTAATTTAGTCCCGGGGACGATATTTAGATTACAATAATCAGTACGTGAACTGGAGTTGTACTTACTCCTTTTCTATTATATAAAATTGAACCTAACTATCATATTAATATCTAAACAGCCCTTTCTTAATTATTTTAATCATTTTTTCGGCATCTAAAAAAAAAAACATTCTAAAGTTACATGTTACGATTTAAGGTTCACGTAAGGGGACGATATTAGGAAATTTCTATTTATTTTGTCGCATCCATTTAAGCAAAAAACGTTTCATAAACTTGAAAATTTTACTTAATCGATTAACATCTGAGATATTAATAGTTAGTTTGACAACAAAATTTTATCAATAAGTCAGGTATCTCAATATTTGATGGAATCCGAGAATATTTCAATGAAAAACTCACATTGAACACTTTTTTTGATTTTCGAATTTCTGTCGGTACGAACGTCGTAGCGCACTCACTTCTACACAATAGCCGATTGATGCAACTAGCTGTCGGTTCGGGTCACTGATAATAGATGGCGGTTTTTAAAAGAGTAGATATTGAAGGGGACGAAATTTGGCGACTGTATTTTACTCATATTGCATACAAAAACATTTTTTTTTAAATTAAAAACAAATTTTAATTATGTTAAAAATGCGCTAGATAACATGGTATGTTTTGACTCTTCTATTTATCTGAAAACTAAAAACTAACAAGGAGACCGCCAAGATTGTCCGTCTCTGATTTCAATCATTTTTATATACATAGTCGTGCCATAAGTTCTGTCTCCCTCCCCTCCACTAAAAGGCTCACGACGCATCCCGATTACCTGTCGCGAATTAGCTTAAATACTTCCCGCTTTGTTAAAAAAATATCATTTTGTCATTGGATTTCGAAGGAGCAACATGGAGTGGGGCATTAAAGAGAACAGGATCGCCGTTATTGCACTATTTAAGTGCAACAAGCCAGCAAAGGAGATATTTGAGCTTCTTCAGCCACTACAAATTACAATAAAATTTGTGCATCGTACTATCAAACGATACCGTGAGACTTCCTCTGTCGATGACAGGTCCAGGAGCGGGAGGCCTCGTACGTCTCGTACACCAGCAGCAGTAGAAGCGATGCGTCACCGCATACTGAGAAATCCGCTCCGGAAACAAAAGGTGATGGCACGGGAGATGAAAATACCCAAAAGGACGATGTCTCGTATTATCAAGGAAGAGCTTAAGCTTAGTGCTTATCGACGGTCAACAGGGCAGCGGCTTACGGACAAGCTTCGTGCGATACGAGAGATGCGATCTAAAAGTCTCTTGAAGAAGTACGCGGGAAAAAAATACCAACAAATACTTTTTTCAGACGAAAAACTTTTTACTATTGAAGAGAAGTTTAACCGACAGAATGACAGAGTGTACGCGCATAGCTCTAAGGAAGCGGCTGAGAAGATACCCAAGGTAGAGCGTAGCCATCATCCCGCCTCAGTCATGGTTTGGTGGGGAGTTGGCTATTACGGTGCTACGGAGCTGCATTTTTGTGAGCAAGGCGTGAAAACGAAGGCAAAGAACTATCAAAGTGACATCCTGGAGAAGATGGTGAAGCCGCTCAACACAACGATGTACCATGGTCAGCATTGGGTGTTTCAGCAAGACTCAGCACCAGCTCATAAAGACAAGAAAACGCAAATCTGGTTAAAATCGAATGTTCCTGACTTCATTTCTGATGAAGATTGGCCTTCCGGTAGCCCAGACCTAAATCCTTTGGACTACCGCTTATGGAATATTTTAGAGGAGAAGGCCTGCTCTATTCAACATCGAAACATTGAGTCATTAAAAGCAAGTTTGATGAAAGCAGCGAAGGAAATATCACTAGATGTGTTGCGTACTGCGATTGATGAATGGCCGAAACGTTTAAAAAAATGTGTAGCTGCAAAGGGTGGGCATTTCGAATAATTGTCTGCATTACTGTAAATTAGAATAAGTATATTACTAAACATAATAAATAAAATTTAATTATTTTTTTCTTATATGAGCTTTTTTTCATTTTTCCTTTGGGACAGAACTTATGGCACGACTATGTATGTTGTTTTATTTGAGTAAGTGAGTAATTACCCAAAAGGAATTCACGCAACGCTCAATAGTTTTAAAGTTCCGTCACGCTGCTCACTAGGCTACGCGCCCGCCTTGCCAACTGCATGCAAATTGAAATTATATTTAAGTTGCTGGGTAGAAGCAACTTTGAAACTATTGAGCGTTGCGTGAATTCCTTTTGGGTAATTACTAACTTACTCAAATATAACAACATATATAAAAATCATTGAAATCGGAGGTGAACAATTTTAGCGGTCTCCTTGTAAGAAAATTATTAATCAGTATGAGTGCAGTTATAACCGGAACTAGAACAAACAAAGTTGAAAAATGACAGAATGAGGCGCTATTGAAATTAAAACTCTGAAAAAGAAGCTTTTTTCTTATTTGTAAATGTAAAAAAAGAGAGGTTTTAAATAAAATTTTGATTCTAGTTCTGGCCAGAGCCACTGGTGTTCTGAATAACATATCAAAATTTCAGATGATTCGGTTGAATAGTTTTTCCTTTTTTCACAATACCAAGCAAAAAACGTAGTTTCGAGATAAATGAGTTTAAAGTTTTAAGTAAGGGAGCGGGCCGACCCGACCGTACCTCCTTATAAAAATGACAGTATACTCTTTAAAGACTATACTTTCGAAATATCAATTTTTTGAAAATTTTAGACATATATAATATATTCAAAAACCTTTTTCATTTATAATTGCTAGTTCAAACTTGAAAGCATATTTCTTAAAGGTGCAGACAATTAGTTATACTACAAGTTTGCGCTCCAGTAGTTCTAGTGTAAGTACTATATTATTAAGTTGCTAAATATATATATATATTTTTTAATGTTTGATTTGAACCTAAGTGAGTTTGACTCAAAACTTTTGATATTACACGGTTTTTGAATAATTTGAACGTATATTCAATTTTATTATAGGTTGTTGGAAAAGTTGGGTGTATAAATTTTAAATGGTTCATATCAGAAGCTCAGTTCCCTGACCTTTGGAAAAAATCTGTTAAGTGCGTTTATACCATTATTATGTATTTACAAATCAATCATTAATGAACCAACTTTATGTCGAACAATTTGTTTCTTATTGTACAAAGTTTACCCCGACCTAAAAGACAGGATAGCTTTAGAAAATGTTTCCTATTTGAAATCAATAATAACTTGGACTATCCCTGATCTCTAGATAGTCATCGGGCCTGTCATGTGGCAGTTGTAGTCCTCTTTTCGCCTGCTAAATTATTCACTTATACGCTTTTTGTGTCACAACGAGTTAGTGAAAAGGGAAGAAAGCAGAAAAAGTAATGAAGTGATTAAGCAATGCCAACAAATCCGTGATTGGGCATTTTCGTTTGCTATCATCGGAATCAAATCAAGTGCTATCAAATTAAACGAAATGGTTCCTCCATGCAATATCCTGCTACATTCCGGTCCTCATCAGAAATATATTCAAAGTCGCACCGTCGTCGCGTCAATTCCGATTCCTTCTTTTCCGCCTTTGTGCCTTGTGCTGGAGGAGCGTTCGAGCAGTGCTGCTTTAAAAAAAAAAAAAATACTAAAAGAAGCAGACGAAGAGATCCATCCTCTTTGCGGAAGATGACGGAGCGCCCGCCCGAGCCTGTGCTCCACCGTAGAGCAGCCGCCTCTGACAAAGTAAATTAAGTGGTAAACCCCAATAGGCTCCATGACTTTTATCAGGAAATGGGAATCTAATGAATTTACAGATTTCCCTCGCCGATTGCCAAGTTCATTTCGCCCGCAGCAGCCTCATCGGACATCTTACAACACTCCACTCGGCCAGGGAAAAAGTGCACGAATAAATTTTCCCTGTGATGTATTGGATTTATGATGTAATAAATTCTTAATCGAGAAATTATGCGAGACCTTGGAAATGGCGTTGCCGTGGGGAAATTTATGAGATCATCTCCGGCGTTCGGAAATGGACTTTTACGATAATCTGTTAATTTTTATAGATTCTGCAAATTATTGCTGAGATTTCTTTTTTTGCGTCACTGAGTATATAACTTATGAAATAGAATTATAAATATTTTAAATCGTCTTCTACAATCTGCCTATAATAAGAATTTATGTAAGATACCAATGTAATAGAAATTCTCTTGTAATACATCCAGAAATAAAATTAATTTGTTTCGATGAAATAGAGCTTGTTACAGCGACTCTGTAGCAAGATATTTATTTTTGAGTTTTCGGATAAGGAAAGGTGTTGGGTCAAAATCCTACGGCTTGAAACACGCTGATTTAAATAAATATATATATTTTATTAATTCTTTTTCTTATACTATACAAAAATCAGTTCTTTTTCTTTTTAATACAAAATAAACAATATAAACAAAATTAACAATTCGAACAAATGAACAATAACGAAATAAATAATTCTTCTTAAAATTACCAAAAAATCTGCTTCTTTCTGTAAATAAAAGAAACGAAATTTGTTCAATTAATTCAATCAAAATTACTCGGTGTTCGCGATGTATTATGTCCAATAATATTGTCGGCATATACCTAACAATATTATCGAAGGGACTATTTAATTTAACTAACAAGCACTCACGGCATATACCTATGACCGCTTGTTCGTTTTCGATGTGACTCTATTTGACGAAGTATATTCAGTAATATCATCGGCGTATACCTAACAATATTACTGAATTTTTGGCGATTTTATTCAACGAAGTATATTCAGTAATATCACCGGCGTATACCTAGCAATATTACTGAATTTTTGGCGATTAAGGGAAAACCAGCAAGCAACTACGGCATATACCTATAATTGCTAACCTGCTTTGTCCCTAATTTTATCTTTGCGGCATATACCTGCAAATTGGTCTTCCTCGGCATATACCTGAGTTCAGACTTGAGACTATCTCGGCATAAACCTGAGAACAGACTGACTTTTCTATGCACCCCAGCCTGCTTATATAGCAAAATAGAGCAGTACTGGGATGCGTGTGGTGCACAGGGATTGTACGAATCCTTTTGTACACTGAACCGTAATTCTTTATATTTCTTCATGTAAACGCAGATAGCGCTCGAAATAGTTCGGTGGTCCTAAATATCAGGATGCTTTATAGTTCGGTGGTCCTAAATATCAGGACAGCTGATTGCTAAATGTCACCAAGTCAAAATGACATTTTCACTGTATGGGGTAAATTTGTTTCCCATTTCTTTTCTAATTAATGCATTATCTTTTCAGCATGTCGAAGCTGCGACAGAGCTGATAGCTGAATTATAGACGGATAAATATAAAGATAGACCAGACAGATTGGATTACATTTCATGCGTATCAAATTCTTTCCCGTGTTCAACACGGTTTTTTCAAAAGTAGATCCACAAATATCAACCTCACAGATTTCGTGTCACGTTCGCTGCAAGTTGTGGAAAATGGTGACGAAGTCGACGTTATTGACACCGACTTTAGTAAAGCCTTTAACAAAATCTCTCATCATTGTCAAACTCAGTATCCTTCGATTTCATCCTCGTATTATCATTCTTCCACGATAAAATCCTATCTATCGGCCATACAGGGTTTCCTCTATTGTGTCCCTCAGGGTAGTCACGTGGGTCCGTTGTTCTTCATATTGTCCATAAATAATGTTGAGATGGAGATGGTAATTAAATGCTCTGAAATATTAATTTATTGTTCATGACATAAAGATCATCGCTCTTCGGACCAATATTCTTTCTAAAAAGCTCATTACATCTGTCAGTTCTCATCGGGGCTTTATCTGTCATAGCGAATTTAATTATTGTTCTCACATCGATCATATAATAATCAAAACTAATTCAGTTTTGGGCTTTATTAAACGCTGGTTTAAGGATTTCTGTAACTCGTGTGACACAAAAGCTCTTTACTTCTGCTTTGCTAGGATCTATCACAATAATGTTATGGAAAGATTCATCAACATTCACTTACAAGGAAATGTTCTCAGGTGTGTCTCACCGATTTTGATGAAATTGAAATATGTTACAGAGTATCGAAAAATAAGAGACGTATTTTTTTTTATTTGCGGATACGCACATTTAGGAGGTACTTTTATTTATTGTTTTTCCTGTTTATAGAAATTGGTTTATTTTTCAAAAGTTTGTCCGCCATTTTGAATTTTTTAAATTTAACATCATATTCGTAATCAGCGACTCCAAAAATCCCTTAATACTAGTTTTCAGGTTTTCACGAAAAAACTGATGTCTCAAAGAATATACATCATTTATTAGTGATAGGGGTTGTTTACCACATTGAAGAGCTTTTTTTACGAAAACCCAAAACACGACAACTTCTATTAGGAAATTGAATTTCCTACAAGTTTGTCACTAACATTTTTGTCACTTACAAGTTTGTCACTTACATTTATTAAGGGCTCAAATTTTCAGGGAATTTTATTTTAGGTATTTTCCACAAAATTTCGAGGTGGGAGTGAAAAAAAAAAAAAATTTTCGCGGAAAAAAAGCACCCTAATATGTATGCAGAAATTCCAAGATAAATACAATTTTTAGTACGATTTTTAATCATTTTTCTGAACAGCTATGATCCACTGAAGATAAAAACTTATTTTGTGAATTCCAATCCAATCTAAAGTGTTAAAGTGTTATTCCACTTTAAATAATTTTCAGTCCTCGAAATGGACAATTCTCTTGAATTATCCATTTAATTTTTTTTTTCCCACAGAGCTAACTACACTAGAAAAACTCAAAAATATTTTATACATAAGATATTCCCTTTATTACTGAGAATTTTATTCAACATTTTGTACTTTATATTTTGTCAGGATATCTAGAGAATTTCTGGACATCCTACCCATCCTCAAAGTGGTAGTGCTAGACCAATTTCTTCCACTCCAGTTGTTATGCATTTATACAGCAACAAGGAAATAAATTCAGTCGTACAAAACTCTGAAAATTTCCCTAACAATGACCCGTTCTACTCTACTAAAGGAGCATTGTCCAGACACTGCATGGAGCCTTTCGTCGTCCTTTTGGAGGATCGCGTATATATTGCAAAACTCACAACTTCAATTGGAGATGTTTTCAGGAAGCGCCATGCCATTCTAGACGCATTATCCTGGCACAAGGTGCGGACTGGACTGCTGGATGAGTCCTTGAAATCCGATGTATGGATGGACAGGATCAGGGCTGTAGAGTTTATTGCAGAATTATTACACCAGGATTTTGACCCTGAAGGCGAAGTTTTCGAGAAGTTGTTACTTCCTACAAGGGACAATGAAGTCTGATGCATAAGCATATCAGCTGCAAATTTCGGGCACCGTTCTCGTATTATAAAACTTACTAGCAGTTAACGTGTGAAATATTTAAATTTGGCATTGCCAGGGATCAGTCGGGTCCTAGGAATTGCTCTTCATTATTAATATTAATGCAAGGACGAATATACTTGTGAGGTGGTGATGCATACAAATATTTGCATGATGCATTGGAATTGGATATGCGAGGAGAACGAGTCATAAATATGATTTCAGCTGGATTCTTCCTTTTATGAAATATTCATAAAACGTATCTGACATACCTACCTTAGTTTGAATTTGTTTCTCTCGCCTGTTAACGAGCCGTAGTTTTGAAAATAAATTTCCAGCCCCTTGATTTTTGTAATTGCATCGTTGAATTCGTATTAAAAATTCCCGAATTTATTTTTCTTGCACATCGATAATAAAAACCATTAGTAAATAAATTAAATAACAAATAATAAATAAATTAAATTACACATAATAAAATAACTAACAATTAATTAATTAAGTAATTGATTAACAATTAACAGATTAAATAATTGGAATAAAATACAAATAAAAAGTGGAAAGCAAGCAAAAAATACTTACACGTTTGAGAATTTATCGTAACGTTTTCTTGAATGTTATGAAAATCAACGAAAAAAAATATATATACAAAGATTTGTATTATTATTTGATCGTTGAAAAAAATAATATACAAACACTACGCAGCACAATTATAACACAATACACAGTAAAATTATAAAAATGATACACGAAATATTGAAAAAGCACGCTTATGTCGTAAACATAAACAAATATGTCAAGAAATCGACACACGACGCCATCTAATGGATGCTTACTCACCCTAAATATCGAAATAAAAAAACTTACACCGCCATCTGTTAGAAACTTATGGAACTTACAAATATTACATTTAAGGGGACCTTTACTTTCAAAATCGGGAAAAAACACACTTTTTAAAGGTTTTTTTTTGAAAAGACTATTATATTTATGATCCTGAAACCTTTTGTACATTCTTGGTAAGATTATGAATAATATAAAAAGAATTTTTAAATGCAACTTTAGTTTATTTTAATGCCTGCAGATGGCGTCAACCAAAAGGCACTTTTAAAACGGCCCCATTTCTCCAGGACTTCCTGTAACAGATAGATTAAAAATTTTTAGTGGATTGTTTTCATAAGACACAAAACTAGTACCTAAACCTAAAAAACCTTTTATTTTTAATGAATATATCATTTTATACACATTTTTCTAAAAAAGTTACAAAATGACTATAAGTTAGGGGTAAACTAACCTCCGCATAAAAAAGTGGGGGGGGGGGGGGGGGTAAAATAATATTTTTAAAGATTTAGTTTCTAGTATATTTGATAACGAATCGAATGGCGTTTGGTTTGTTAAAATCGGTTGAATAGTTTTTGAGATACAGATGCGGCCATTTTCAAAAATGTGATTTCGAGAAAAACGCGTTCAAAGTTTTTGCTATATAATTTTTGCATATAAAATGCGTAGAAGTAGCGTTACAAATATAGGTATAACTTTTTTTCTTTTACGAATTTCTTAAAACCGTTTTAGGAGAAGGTTTGTGTAATGTTAAGATGCATTTTTATGAAAAAAAAAAAAATATTGATTTTTTTCCGATTTTGAAAGTAAAGGTCCCCTTAATGTGCAATAAAAAAATATTGAGGTCAATAATCGAGATAAAAACTATGCTATCTTTAAAACTGTTATTAAAAAATATTGAAAATTGAGTTTTTGACATAAATTGTAAGTTGACGCTCCGAAAAAAAAGTAGATTTGCGGTGAGACACATAACTAATAGCTGGATCATCTAAAACAAAAAAAAACCAAAAAGATTTTGTTAGTTAATAAGTTTCTTGAGGTAATGCTGTCGAGTTTTTTTATTTATTTCGATTATTGAATTTTTGGTGTGAGTTTAAAGTAAAAAAAACGAAAAAAAAGGAAATTTTTTGTTTGGAATTTCTGTTTTCAATCGGGAAAAATTCTATTAAAAAAAACAAGACACTGAAAAAAAAAATATCTCGACAGGAATACCTTGTAAATTGTCTACAGAAAAAGTGTGCACAATTTCAAAAGGATCGGTCATGTAGTTTTCGAGTTACGTGTCTCACCGCAAATCGACTTTTTTTCTTCGGAGCTTCAATTTAAAATTAATGTCAAAAACTCAATTTTCAATATTTTTTAATAACAATTTTTTTGAATACTCTTAAAAAGTTGTTCTTTAGTGTAGGCCTTCGCCCATTTACCTTACTTTTACCAGATCGAACAAGCACTTTTTATTTTTAAAGGCGACCTGGAATGATTGCATTGGTAATGATTTCTCAAAATTTAGTTAGCGGCCTGGGACAAACACTGAGATTAAGAAAAGTGCAGAGTAGTTTTGATTTAATCGTAAATTTGAAAGTTTTTAAAAGTTTTTAAATAAAAAATTTAATTTTTAAGCACAATTAATAAAATAAAATTTAATTTGATGTGTTCGCATTAGATATTACGAATGTCATTTCTAAAAATCAAAACCGAGTTGTGAAACAACAAAGCGTTGGGAAAAAATAATATGAAAAATTGTTTTAATAACACGAAATATACTCAGAACTGGTAAATGGTTTTGTTGGACTATTTTACTATAAAAGGAAAAAAATAAATGCATTCACGGCAACTAACATAAGTCTGCATGTTTAATTTTCCTGTGACAGGACAACATTTGTACGTGATTGTAGCAATTATATCGTGTCGATTTTCGTGTCCTAAAACAATTAAAAATATAAAATTAGTGGGGGGAAAAAAAAGGCTAATTTCAAACGAAATCACAGCAGGTACTTAATTTCGTTAACATCCGAAGCGTGTTCCTTACACGTTTAGGGTGGAAAATAATTAATGTAACTTTACGGTGGGTACATTATCACTCTACACGAGTTATTTTAGAGCTGTCGCATGTACCTGCCTGAAAGTTGTTTAATTTTAAAGTTTTGTAAAGGCGGTAAAACAACACCAGTCCTGCCCCATATTTCATTTTGACTGACATCAGACCAGCATCAGTGATGCCCTGTGTTAAAAATGTATCAGTGGTCTGGCCTCTTTCGTAAATTCGTAAACTATGCAAAATCCGCGCGGGGCTGAATGTCGGAGGTGTGGTCAACATCACACATGTATGTATGAATTTCGCTAGCTGTGTCAATATAATTTCACAAAAAATATATGATAATCTAAAAAATTATTACGACTCATTTATCAAAAACTGAACGCGGTAAACAAAATGATTTCATGCCTTGCACCCGAATCGGTCATTCGTGCAAATGTGTAAAATGATTGCCATCGCATCATATCAGCGAGGTTCCATGATTTTTCTTTTTATATAATTACAAAAATATATGTATTAATTATTCCCATTGTGGGAGTACAGGTGAAAAGGCATTATCCGTGTGGCACTTCAGCGATTGGGGCCATTGCCAGATAATTAAAAAATCTGCACCAATTTCAAATAGTAAATAATGCATATTGCAATTTAATTGGAAATAACGAGGCATGACATTTAAATGCAGAATTGATGCAATCTGCGATTTTAATAACTTTTATTTTCGATTGAAAAGAGCGACCACTGGCCATTAATGGGTATTAGGTGTGGTACTTCAATTTAAAGGATTTCTAATCGATGGCGTTACTAATGCTATGTGAAGTTAAAATGCTTGTTATAACCTAGACAGTGTGATTAGTCACGTTTATAATTTAATCAAAAGAAAAGTGCCGCTGAAAGTCATCGCTTACTTGTGGATCCTTGCGGTGAACAAAATCTGTAGATTTTAAGATAAAAGGAAACAGGTGACCACATGATTTGACAGAAAGAAGTATTGAAATAAATTTAATGGTTTGTCAAATATTGCTTCAAAAACAAAAAAGGAACTCATTTTTCCATTGAATTGTAGCTTGCAAATCAAAAATGTTACTGGTAAGCATAGGTAGTAATTTTGTTTCCTCTTTAACCCTTCTTGTTCCAATTTGTCCGTTTTTGTCTGTCAACTTTAAGCTCGGATAACATTGTTATTTATTTTTAAAAAGTTCTGAAAATTTATACCCAGGTATTTTCAATAGTGCTCTTTCAGAATATCACATGAAAATTAAAAAAAAAACACCCCTTCCTATTGTATTTTTGAATTTGTAAAAAAAATACCGATTTCTGAAGATCAATTTTATAAAAAAGTGATATTTTCAATATGGAAAAAGCCAAAACTCCAAATAACTTCGGCTCAAAATGTCCAATTAATAAAGTTATTAAGCCCGGAGGTATGATTTTTATTATTAATGGGTTGTAAACTACACTAAAACCAACACTTTTACGCTTACTCGCTATCTTATGGATTTTTCTGAAAAAAAAAATGGTTTTGGTTTTCGAAAAGATGTGAAAATTGAAAAAAATATAACAGAGTGGATAAGGACCTCAATTCTTTTGTTATCTAAGGTCAAATTTCATCACCACCCCAAAAAAAAGTTCAAAAGGGGTAAAATGTGTGCAGTTCTTCAAAAAACACTGTTTTGGGAACTAGAGTTGTGAATAAAATAAATTTTGAAAATAAATAAGAGTGAAACTTATGGTATTTACACACTAGTGTTACTGCTTATGATAGAGTAAAAAATACTTCCACCCCTTTTTGGTTGTTATAAGGGATGAAAACTGGAAGATGCACGGTATTCGCTATATAAAGTTTAAAATTAATACTTGTAAGGTTTTTGGGCATGCAATTTTCAAATTTTTATATATTCTAGCTCTACAACCTTTTCTTTGTGGTGTAAAAGGGTGGCAGATTTATTAAAATCCGGAGATTAACTGTCCGCAGTTTGAAAAAAGTCATTTCGAAAAAATCGTGTTAAAACTCCTGCTTGAAGCTAAGACGCGTGCGCTTACTAAAAGTTGTTTTATATCGTTATAACCCTCGAATTTCATAAAAACATTTTAGGAGCCTATTTTTGGAGGTCTGAGGAGTTGAAAAATGTAAAAAAAAGTCGATGTTTTTTAAAATTCTAGACAGTAATAGTACCTTTAGGGGGCAGTACACTTCTATTTTTTGAAAAAATCGATTTTTCAAAAACATCAAATTTATATACTATATACCTCCAAAAGTATTTTACAATATGTTAAATCGATTGAAAAGACCGAAAAATATATATATATCGCGATACAATAGATGGTGTCCAAAGGCGAATTGAATAAAAAAAAAACTTTAAACGCGTTTTTCTCAAAACTACGTTTTTTGACCTGGCCGACATGATTTTGAAAAAACTATTGGTCTGATCGGGCTCAAATTTTTATGGGATACTCTATACATGTGTAGTTCTCACCCGAACCCGATTTTGAAAATCGGTTAATGTTTAACCCTTTTTTTAAACAATTTTTGGCAAAAAAAAAAATGACCGAAAAATTAAAAAGTCCGCCATTTTGTTTTTTTTTTACCAAAATTTTTTATCCTAGTTCGAGTGATAGCGACTTATCTATATTTTAATATGCATTTTGAATTTTTTGTTTCAGACGTTCCAGAGTCAAGATATCATGTCGGCCAGATTAAAAAGGGGTCACCTTCAGGCAGCCATATTAGGGCCCTATGAAGAAAAAAAAGAAATTTTTTTTTTTTTATATTCTTGAATGTTAGTTGTATCATATATAAAAAGTTTGCACGATCAAAATAAAGTTAACTATAAAAAAAAAAAATCTTTAAAAAAAGGTCTTAAGACGTGACTAATTTTCATTTGAAATAAGCTAAGAAATAACAAATTAGTACCTAGATGCAAAACAATGGGAATCCCCCATGTAATAATACACCCTGTAGAAAAAACTAAAAAGCTCATTTTCTGTGGTGGGCCACAAACACGAAATCTTGATAACATTAAACCCAAAAATAAGCGATGTTTAAAAAATTTACTGCGATAATATCTATTTCGTATGGATTCACAAAAAATGTCCATGCCCCGAAAAAACTTGTTGTTCCAGCTAAGAAAAGACTTTCTACAAAAGCATGAATGTTTCTAGAAAATACTTCGATCTAAAGGATATTACAACTCGGGATTTTGCAAATGAGTTTATAAATATGATTCCATAACCGAACACAGGCTATTTATTTGTTTTTTAATGACTATCTCTAGGTATTTGTTAAATTCCCCCAAAATAACAGTGGCGTAGCTAGTTACACAAATCAATTTTTCTACACCGAAAACAAGAACTAGAAAGAAAAACGATATCCATCAGGACCAAAATTTATTTTATTATATTAGCAAAAGTCAATGGCCCGATCTTGTTGCGACGTTTATCTTTTGAATAGCTATTGTTGTTGAGTTTCACCAACTCTGCAGGAGTTCTGTTCGACGATCCCAAAATAATAAATAAGCCGAAATTAGGATACCTCTTACTATCACTTTATTTTAATACACTTGGCAATGAGTACCACCTCGCAGTCAATTCCTGGAATAGAACTGGAGTCGACTATAGGAAAAGAGTTCATGTGTTGCATAAATGTGTCCCAACACACCTCCGAGGAGGGGGAAACAAACGAGAATTTGTTCATAAAGTGCAATAAAATCGCTTTTTACGTGCGCCAACCGTCGTCGTCTTATTGATACATCTACGGGCGAATTTGGCAAGCCTATACGCCAATTTCGCATAAAACAGGAGGAAAAGTGCTCAGGTAGGGCGGAAGTAAAAGTATCTTTCTCCTTTTTATTTTCGAGCTTCGAGATGTAAAGTGCGGAAACTTTCCTGCATTATGGGAGCAGTCATCGACTTTCACGGAGCTCGAATGGGATCTTGAATCGGAGCCAAGGAAGGCTGTTCCGGCGCCCCTCAGTGCCGCACCGGAAGAGGAGGAATCGCTCCTCCTCCTCCTCCAGACGAAACAAGCTAAGGGAAGACGGAGCATTATCAACAAATGAAACAGATAAAAAGTTTCCCAAGTGGTGGAGGAACAAAAGGTACAAAAAATAGGGAAAGAAGTTTGGACTCGTTGATACCTTTCATTATTAGGGGCCACTATGGCGTCTCTGTTAACAGTCGGACTTGTTAGCTGCAGGAGCACACAGTCGTCGAAAGTTCGAAAGTTCCTGCATCTCTCCAGCCGAGGGCTGTTGAGTTCGAACGAACCCCCGTCGAAGTTTCAACTGCATCCCTGCAGCCCACATGCCGATGTTACGTAGAGGAGGTGCCCGCTGCCTCTACAGAAGGATTCTATTACCAATTAAATCTAAAGGACGTTACGTTCATTGAGTAAGTGTATTAGGTGTGGTACTTAGTTTTAAAGGACTTTTTATTAAAAATAACTATTACTTTTTAATAAAAACTTTTTAACAAAAAATTAAACCGATGAAAAAAAAATACTGAAAATCGAAATTTAAAATAAACCTTTTTAGTCTTAATAACTAAGCTCCTAATCTAATGTAAGTAACTAATTTTGATTCGGCGCCAAACAAATCACGAACTATTATTTTTTATCGTTGGAAATCTCATGTTGGATTTTTATGTTATTTTGTTTTAATTTATTTAAAGCAATTTAACGATCTTCGTTGATTGTTTGTTTGAGAGAGACATTTTAGCCAAGCTTAAACCGATTTCGCACCATATAGCCGAGCGTTGTCGTGTGATAAAATCGCATTGTCATGTTTTTTGGCATATTTAGGGCATTTTTGCTTCAACGCTCGGTTTGTTGCGATTATTTGTTGTTTACAACGATCGGATGTAATAATTTCACTAGGTTTTAACAGCTTATAACACAATATAATCCCACCAAACACACAGCAGAATTTTTGCAGTATGAATGTTTCTAGAATCTAGAAAAAGAAGGACCATATACCAAATATTAATTAGATTAAATCTCAAAACAATATCTTAAAGAACTGAAAAAAAAATGTTTTTAACTGCGCTACCTTGACAATTCAGATGATAGTGAAGAATACGATCAGTGGCTGTTGGGGAAAGGGTAATGAAAAGCACACAAATCTTAAGTACCTAATAATCGAGCTTCTTCGTCCCTGCAGTAAGAAATCCCATAAAAATTCTCCACAACAACTACGAGAGCAGCAAACATAATTAAGCAAGTTCTCATTCTATCTGGACCGCGCAACATGGCTCAAGAGCCGCGGGCGTCGAGCACTCACTCGTGCAGCATTCAGCCAGCATCAATCTCGGCCGAGATAAAAAGTTAATCCATCACCAGCCGGCAACTTATGGACAAAGTTGCCTCGGCGCCACGCGAAGCGAAGCGAAGCCACTTACAGGGGCAATAAGTGTGGAAGTGAAACTTTTGTTTGCGCTCGTGCACGTCTGTCGCGGGTAGTCGACACCCGGGCGACAAGCTCACATAAGACCCGATGATCCGCTGACGCGTGAAAGCACCTGCAGGATCCGCAGGCTTCTTTGCACTTCGTTTCGCAATAAGACACCCCATCCACTAGAGCTAGCACCAGCTCCTTTAGTCAGTCTGCACACTTTTCGGGGCGCATTTGCATTCCAGCTCCAACTTACGCGGGGAACACGGCCAGGTACTCGTTTATCACAAGGTGGAGGAAGTGGTGTTTTTATCTTTTCTAGGCGATTTCGTGATGCACGCAAACATAAAACCAGTCCCCCCCATACCCTAAGTCCCATTCTCCTCGGTTGGAGCAGAAGCCTGAAACAGGCGCCTTAATTAAATCACGGCGTTATTAATTGCAAACACTTGCGCCAACTTGTGCTAATCGCTGGCATTGATAAGATTTAGCCACCGCCATCGGTTGGACACAAAACGACGACGACGACGACCGTGTCAGAAGAACTTTTCGGATTTGTTTCTATTTGAGAAGTTTGGATATAACAAACGTCTGCAGTCAAACTTCTCCGAGATTCATGGGGCTATGTGCGGCCGACCGACCAAGGACGAAGGAGCTGCAGTTCAAGTTGCCCGAAGGACGTGTCGTTCCCGAAATCGGAAGAAACTTAATGAAGGAATAATTGAGGTAAACAGTTGCTGCAATGAGAAAACTTATGCAAGGAATATCACTGCAATGACCCACTGGCAATTGCCACAAATCTCTAGAAGCACACAGCATCTTTCATCTTTAACTTTTTAGGAACTTAAATCACTACAAATTTTCTAATAAAAGTTTTAACATGGAATCATACAGCTAGCTTATTAATATATATAATTTTTGTTCAACTAAAGTAACTACTGTAGTACGATTGACCTAATTCGACTCAAAGAAATTAGAGAACTTGAACGATTTTATTCGAGAATTCAGTTTTTGCAGTCGCTTAATCAATTCAGCTCAACAAAAGCTATTGCTGAATTGATGAGTCAGCTGAAGAAAATGAATTTTTGAATACAAGGAACTATTTAAGCCGTTGCTAATCAAATCTTTGTTTTTATCACACGTATCACAACGTTTTAACCACCGCTTAAAAGAAAATATCGTGATTTTTGTATGTTTAATTTTTAAAATCCTTATTTGTTCTATCCAAACAAGCAGTTTAACCCATTGACTGCCAGCTACGAGATATCTCGTAGCTGGCTATGGCTGAATTAAGGGCTGAATATGATTCTGGCAGTCAGTGTGTTAATTGAGGTAAAGCGCATGATATCTTCGCTGCCACAATCATATTCAGCTTGAAATTCAGCCATAGCCAACGATGAGTTATCTCGTGTTTGACAGCAAATGGGTTAAGTCATTTATTTTGAAGTTCGATGTGATTTGTAAGCTGATTGGCATAACATTTTATTTTTCGAGGGTGCCTCTATGATCTATAATTTTTATTTTTTAAAAAATCATCCCACTTTTAACTTCAAAGAAGCATCAACTAGAATTAAATAAATAACCATTTCTGTTAAGCTAAATCTTTGCAGTAATTTTATATTTAATTTTTAATTTCTGAAATACGCCAAATAAAATCCATTCGAAAAAGTTTAGAGTTATTTCAAGAATATATGCATCACGAATAATTTCTCAATTTGCATAAACAACTTATTTTGATTAAATAATAGAAAATTTTTAATACTAACGTTTTCTGTATCGCTCAAATCCTGTAAAAACTGCCAGATTTTATTCAGCCACGTATTCAGCTAATGAGTGTCATCCACATCCCTGATATCTTTAAATTTAAAATACCCAAAGTTGATCAATTTGCCTAAAACTTCATGTTTCGAATTTCATGCTTTACTGCCAGATTTTATTCAGCCATGTATTCAGCTAATGTGGGTCATCCACATCCCTGAAATTTTTAAATTTAAAATACCGAAATTTGGTCATTTTCTTCTTCATGTTTTGAACTCCCTGCTTTACACCGAACGCATCGGGAGCTCTAACCGCAAACTCGCGCCTTCTTGAGCTGAGAGTTCTGCACTCGCTGAAATTGTTGGTCAGAGCGCGCTGTTTAAGTGGTCTGCCGAACAGGGTGTCCCATCTGGACACGGCAGCGACTACTTGTCCGCTCGGTTTTATGAAGGTCCAGCAGTGCAGTGCTGCTTGAGAATTGCGTGCTATTTGCATATACAGCGGTTGACCGCACACGGATTTCTTTAATTAATTTCAGTGCGGCCGTTCTCACAGTTGGAACGTGCTGTCCGATCCGGCCGGGTACTTGTAACATATTCGTTGCACCGCCGCCAATGTACCACTCCAGGGGGTTGGTAAACAAGACACAAAACACGCGCCGGTCGGTGGCTGGGCGAATACTCAAAAAAAAAATTATTCTGCCCCGGTTTGCCGTGATATTTATGCTGTCATGTAAATCGAATGTTGAGTTTAATTGCAGCGAGCTCTGGTTTCTGTCGATTCCCACTCATGCCCGCTCACGGTCCGATGAGTAATCGTCTGGACACAGATTAGGCCCAATTTACAACCGGGACCGGGATGTAGAGCAGCGCAATAATCGGACCATACACGAGCCCGCGGACGCGATGTCTCGGTCAGGGGAATAAAATCCGGCCGCCCGCCGCCGCCGCATCACAGGAGTCCTGTTTGTGCGGCTGACCTGGTTGTTTAGTTAATTGATCAGTTATTTCGGCCCTTTTCCCTGGGTAGCCTCTGTCCATTCCCATTGGGACTGGATATGGTCGTGGCCTCGTCGTCCCGGTTCGATAGCGGCGGCATTCCGACAATTTATTACGTAAAACTTATTGGTTACTCATTCCCATTGTGATCGAACGCAACTGGATTTTCGCGGGTTAAATATTTGATTCTCTGGTGGGCCGGGGTCTACCTTCGTTAGGGGCACCACCTGCAATTAGAGCTAATGGAAGAGGAGTCTCTTTGCGTTGCGCTAAAAGCGTCATTAATTTACCAGGGGAACTTCAACCGAATTGGCCGCACAAAACAGCGTGCTTGCACAAGTCCTTGGCACCTGCACAACGACCTCATGCCAAACCCAAATTGCCACTCAATTCACAAAAACCAAAGTGTACACAGTATGTCTTCGGTTCGGGGATTCCCCGCATTTTGTTTTTATTTTTATTTTTTTCCATCGGTAGCGAAAAGAAACTTTTTGCTGTGTATGCCGTGGTGGCAACGAGCCCAGTCGTTAAATTTATATTCGAACAGGAGTGGGGTGAGGCGAAAAAATTCTGGGAGCTGGGTATAAAAGACCCGAAACGTTCGGTATGCTCTAGATCCGTTTAAAAATTTAACAAACCTTTTTTTACCCGGCAGCACACACTCCATTAACTTTTTGTTAACCCTCAGAAATGGGGCCATCGTTCGAAGGCGGGTCCGCTTATAAACAAACAGGAGAGACCTACCCAAAAAAAAAAAAAAAGTTCTCCCCATTGTGGCAGCTCTAAATTAACCCCAACGTTTAAATCTGCACCAACCAGACCCCTCAAGATATTCCGAGCACATGGCCTCATGCATGCGTGACCCAAGTTCGAGGTGCATTCGGACACTCCCTCCCCCTGGAGCGGCTCTGTAAAATTTTAATGAGGTCAGCCGAGCAGCATCATTCAAAGGGCTGAATAAGTTACTTGTCGGCCAGCATTCAGCAGACAGACGAAACACTTGGCTAGTGGCCAGTCCACTCCAACAGCAAGTTCTTCTTGACACAGTATCACCGTGGAGCACCCCGGCCCCGATCCAATGGTCGACCGGGTCATCGTGACTCCACTGGCCACTAGTGCTCCAGTGGCTGACTGTTGATGGTGCCTCTGGCCGCCTTCCGAACTGTCCGCAGATTGGACAATATCTTTAATTACAGCTCCTAATGCATTTGCACCTCGGCTGCTCCGAGCTGTAATTAGCAGCAGTTGCAGTAACTTCGCGTGTCAGCGCTAAGTGCATCGTCAGCACTGACGGCGACTGCGGGACGCTCCAGGGGTTCTCATGCTGCAGACGATTTTTTTTTCGCTGGCTTTCTGGCCTCGTAATTATTTAGCAGACCTACGTGTAATTGCAGTTAGCATTCAGCGCGTGCTGGCAGCAGTCATTAGATGCTCGTCCTGGCCATGTAACATTAACGCGGGCCCTATTCCTTTCGCCGCGTTCTCCACAAATGCCCACTTCGCCATGGATTACGTTTAACACGCCGAAGAACTTCCGGTAGAATTATTATATTTAGGGAAATTACTGAACGCATGAGGTATCAAAGTTTATATTTGCATCGTTCCACAAAATGTGGGAAGCGGGCAGGTTCAGGAAGCGAGTCACGTTCAAGTGGTTATTGGGGCCGCGTCTTTTCGAGGCTCACTCAACGGAAGTTTGCCACTAAAACCTAAAAGGCCAAAGGGAACCCAGTGGATGCAGTTCCCGGAGTAGCTGGTGGATGCCGGAAAAGGCTCCAAACTTTTGGATTTATAGGCAACTGGCTGCGGAAGCCGCATCTGGGACTATCTCTTTATAAGCAAATTCGCAAAATTTAACGCTCGAAAGCGGAGTTTAAACTTATTCATTGGTGCGCGGAATTAATATACCTATTTACCTAATATATATATTTTTCACTTGCATCCTCCTTCATGAAATTCCAATTTATATTTTAATATCTTGCAACAACTCGGACGTTTTCAGCAACTTTACTCTAGTAAAAATAACGACCAAATTGTCTTATAATTCACACTCACCAGTAGTGAAATTGGCGCCGTTGCTGAAATTCCCGCGTTATTTGCAGAACTCCCGATCATCAGTAGGAAAAGTTAAATACTTATAAGAGAAAAATTTGTAAAAATAAAACACATGTCTCATATGCATGACACGCAATAGCTGAATAAGTGGCTGACTAAAATTGAGCAGTCAACGTGTGCTATTAGAAATCAATTTTTTACTTTCCAATTCAATGCGTTTGCTGAATTAAAGCAAAATTGTTGAAAACCTAAGGAAAAGAGAATTTACTTTAAATTTTAGCATTTGTATTTAATCTTGGCGCAAAATACTTGTTTTTGCTTTAATTTGAAAAAAAAACTAGCATTTGAGGGACTCTATTTAACGTAATATTTACCATTAAGCAATATTTTTGGTTAATGATTAATTAGCTCAGTTTGTTAACACGTTGACTGCCGCGTCAACCAAATTCGGGTGACACGTAATAGCTGAATACGTGGCTGAATAAAACTCGGTAGCCAAAGGGTTGAGGGAGCTCTCTTACTACAATATTTAAGTCAATGTCGATTGACTCGAGTAGCGAATACATTTTCAAAATTAAGATACTAAGAAAATTAGTGTCTGCGTTAGTCGAGTCTAGCGAAATCTATTTTTATAATAAGTATAATAAGCAAGTTTAGCGACAGAAATTTTGATTTTTGAATTTTTGATCCTGGTCCCTAGTTTAACGTCTAGCAGTATTATTGTATTGTAGTTGCAAGTAATAGTTCGGTATAGCTTAGCTTGATATTGGAACTTTAAATGAGTTTTCTTACTTTTTTTTAGATTCTAGGAATTCTAGGGTTAGAAGTTAAAGATAGTTAATTATTATATAAAAAATTATATTGAATCTTTAATAGTAATAGTTCCATCTTTTATTATAAAAAAATCTTAAAAGTAACTTAGAACTAAAGATGTTCCATGTAAACGGCCTTTGTAAATAAATACGGTGTAAACGTGTAAAGGATTCCGAAATAAGGGCTAAAAACTTAGGGCTAGACGCAACGGTAGCAACATGAAAAGAACAAGAATAGGTGAATCCCTTCGTCGTGTTCGGCAATATGATCATCTTCGTGTGGCTCCTATCGTATAAATTAGGCTTATCTAGGGCTCGTACTCTCCTAAAGTCCTTAAAGTAGAAAATTAAAATTTTCAGTCGATTGGCACTCAAGTCACTAAATTCGAAGGTTCGTTCCTGCACACGTCCGTCGTCGTCCCTCCTGGCGTATGTACACACACTCGCGCGCGCACCTGTCCACTTACGATCTAAGGCTAAGGCGGCCCACGTCCTACCTGCAGCTTTGATTCCGCGCTTCTCCGCTTCGGCCGGGACTAGACCTCCGTGCCGTCCTCGCCTTCGTCCTCGAACAGCTGACTGGTGCTTCCCTGGCCGGTCGAGGTCACTGAGACCTTCTTCTTCGGCTTCGGGGGCGGTCGGGGCGGCACTTTGGCGACTTTCTCGCCGGGCCGGGAGTTCACGGAGGCGCTGCTAGGCACTATGGTCACGCCGGTCTTGCCCTTCGCGGTCCCGTAGAGGGGCTCTGTGTCGGAGGTCATCGTGTGGTTTGCTAGCTCGTGGATGGGCTCGTAGATCTTGGCGCCGCTGCTCCCTGCGGGCAGGGTTGCCGAGTTGCTGGGCGTGGCGGGAAGCGGTCGGTCCTTCATCGTGTATCGCACCGGCGTGTTTCCGGCCCCCAGTTTGTTCAGGCTCAGCATCGAGTTGCCACCCGCGGTCGTGCGCAGCCCCAGATTGTCGTAGACCGGCTCCACAATGTCCGTCGAGGCCGTGCCGGTGCTCGCGTTCGACGGCTGGAATTCGGACATCGCGGTGCTGTTCGAAGGCGTCCAGCTGGGCACCCGCGGCTTCCGAGGAATCGTCATGTAGCCCTGCTTCATGACGACCTGTGGGTAGACGACGGGCGCCGGGATGAAGGGCGATTGATTGCGGCCATTCGCCAGGGAGATGTTTCGATTCTTCGGATGCTGGAGCGTGCGGAACGCTGCAGGCGACGCTCCGTAGATTCCGTTCGGGTTCACGTGCTGGTAGACGGGGCTTGAGAGTGGCGATTTGCCGTAGAGCCGGTTGTCCGGGAGGTTCGACATGGAGCTCTGCAGCGACGGCGACTGAGGCACTCGCGCGGGAAACGCGAGCAGGTCCGGTGGGAGATTCGCGCCGTAACCGTCTTCGACGAACGTCTGCCTGGACCGGGGGGTGGTGTCCGACAGCGCCACGGAATTCGTCTCCTCGTCATGACTTCCTGCAAATCGGGAAGAAAAATGAGGATATTATAAACCATTATTTATACATATAATAAAATTGTAAAAGCGAAAAAGCATCTAATTCAGAAGTTATAAAGCAAGCTATAGTTTTCAAAATTCGTTGGCGTCTGTCTGTCCTTTTGTTCTTATTCGCATCACGTAAAAACTACTAAACAGATTTTGATAGACTTCTCAGTTTAGGTCGAACACCACTGTGAAGTGTAAAAATATTAAAAATTAGCTTTCTTTGTATTTTTGCAAGGTAAAAATATCCAAAAATATGTAAAAACATTTTTATTCAAAATATTCAAAATCGAACAAGTTATAACCAGTTCTAATTATTGAATAATTGACCTGTAACTTTCCAACATTGTAAGCAAATCTTGCAATTCACTTTACACCCACTTCTAATTGTCGTATAGATTTGAAACTTTACAAACTTATGCAGTTCTGGTGACAATTCAATAATATGGTATCACTTTTTAGCTTTTTAGTTTACTACTCATAAAAGGCGTTTTTTTAAAGTTTTTTAAACTATAATTTTTTGTTTATAATACTCCCTCGAATTGTTTTGCTAACTATTTCTACGTTGTCGTTTTCCTCAAGCCTCTGGATAAAAATCACACACATATTCACTTTCGAATTGTATCGAAAATTTCATTTTGGAGAAATTTTCTTAGAATTTTCTACACAGAGCTAAAAGAACCGTATATCGAAAAATAAACATATTTTTTTATGACTAAAACCTTTTATTCCATAGTCACTGACTTATCAAAGAACCCTCGTAGTTATTGTAAAAAATTTCTAGGAAATTGGTGAAAGAATATTTTTCACCTGTAACGTTGGTTTTACCTGAAAGGAACCGAAGCGAGACAGTTTAAATACGTTTCCCATTGAAATCAGGTGGCAGTCGTCTCTTTTAAATTCAAATCAAATCAATCAATCAGTTATCAATCCGCCATCGCAAATTACCATAACCCCCGGGCGCCCAGGTGCTCCAAAGTCATTTCCTGTTTCTTGAGCCTCTCGGGGTTCGTCGCGTCGTCGAGGTGAAAATCACACCGTGGCAAATGGGCCGCTCGGAGCCCTACGCGGCGCAGTACCAGAGCACGATGAAGTTGTAAAGTTGATTCAAATGACTATGTAACGAGGATTAACGCCAACTTGTAACATACCCCGGCAAATTCAATGAAATAAGCGTACACAAAGGCCCTGAATTTTTCACGAATATTTCTGATGTGAACGGAGGCGGGCACACCAAGTTCTAAAGCAGATTTTATCACACGTGGAGCATTCACTCACAGGATAAAAAAGGAAGTCGGAACGGGCAAATTTGCAATTCAAAGTGCCCAAGACGACACAGCGTAACGATAAACTTCTAAAGTGCACGGAAGAAATTTCCTTCGAAGAAGGATTTCTCGGATGCAGTGAATTGTTCCAGGTGGGCACTTTTATATAACAGGTGAAGCACCTAAGTACCTTCCTCAGTTTTTCAGGAATCCACCAGGTACAACTCCACGTTATGTCAATATTTTGTAAATTCTTCAAAATTTAATTACAATGCCGTAGGTGGACTAAAATGGAAAAAACTTTACAATTCCGGACAAACAACCATTCGGGTGAATCTACCAAGCCGGAGTTAAAATCTGAAACACAATTTTCATGGAGCATCGGCGGCTCGTGTGCTGCGAGGACCTTCAGTGACCTTAGCCAGGTGCATTACACAATGAAATTAATAAAAATTTCGCAGGTCAGTAAAAATTGCACTGTTGCGTTGTGGCAAAAAGCGGCAAAGGGTCGGAATTAAGTGGTGAATTATAGTCCAGTCAACACGGAACTCTGATGGAAGTAATGTCGAACAAAAAGATTTTTTTCACCAGCTTGCAGTTTAAAGGGTTCGTATAATTGAGGATCCTTGATGTTTTCAATCCAACCAGTTCAACACACTCTCTGGGGAATAAAAAGGTTTTAAAATATCTGCCTATAAAATAACACAAACAAGTACTTTTGGGTACTGTGTTCTTTATATTTAAATCATATCTCAGATACATTCATATCAGTTATTATTTAAACCTTTTTTGCAGAAAACTTTTTCCTTCTTTATTCATTTCATTTTTATCAAGCCATAGTTTGGAATTTTGACTAGTTGCTAGTTTTAGGTGAGTTGTTTTTGTCTTTACAGGCAATAAAAATTAATTCTAGTTCTACGGAAATGTAAATAATTTTGTCCGCCAATTTTCAAAAGTAGTTCTACGAAAGTTATTTTTTTAACAGAACTCTCAGGACGGACTCGCACTTGTCCATATTTTCTTTTTCTTTAATTTGGATAGAGGAGGCATCTAATTTGTGAATTAAAAAAACCATTATTATAAAAATCATTTTCCAAGCTTAATCAAAAGATTTGGGAAGAAATTAATTTTAAGATGTAATTCTTTGTCCTCAAGTGCGCAATTCAGCAATTGGCCTTAGTAAGCTGAATTGTGAAGTTCCCTGTAAAAACTGACTTTTTGAATGTAACCATTTTGTTTTGAGTATAAAACATAATAATAATCATTTAAAGTTTTATAAAAGCAAAAGTAACAGCTTAAATTCTCAAATCATTAATAAAAGAGATTTATTTTGCTTGTTTTTTTTTTTTTTTAAATGTTTACTGCTTTCATCATGTCAAGGCTTTCACGTAACAGATCCCACATACTTAGCCCAATTCGATTTTCTATAGAATATCCCGGTTAAAATGTTCACAAAGAACATAAGATCTTCAGCTTTTTATAAGTCCCAGAGTCACTCAAGTGGGATTTAACCTTTTCAGCGTGATAAACGTCCTACTGCGCATGACCCAATTAAATTCAGCTCGACAATTTCCTTCACTGTTCCCAATAAATCGCCCGTAAGACCCCACAAGAGCAGCTGGCAGGTCCTTTCCGAAACTCATTTATTCCCCTGAATGTTAAGAAAAAAGAAGGGATGAAGGGCAGGAGCCTTAAAAACTCCTCCGCGAAAAATGTCTCCAAATAAAAAAAAAAAAAAAATAAAAAAAATTTCATTATCGAGAGAAAAATTCATATAATGTTTCTTGCATCAGGTGTGGAATTTGTCTTATAACCGAACCTTTCACCGCTGATGCTCCACCAACCATCGGGATCGGGTGCAGGTCGGGATGCTTAAGGGGCATCCCCTGAATGAAAATTGAGCTGCCAACCTGTCAATCAGCGGATTCACCCGGTGAAACACTTTGGGTGTTTGCACGCCGAACTAGAGCAGAGAAATGGAAATGGAAAGGTGCTCCTGTGGGGTCGATTCCTGCATCGATAAGAGAGCCCATTTGCCGGGTGCATGAGCGGTTTTTCCTTGAAATCGAGGTCGCCTGCATGTCACCCCAATTGCCGGGGATTCAGGGGGTCGGCACACTATTCCATTCGATAAGAGAGTTAATCCCGCTGGCAAACATAATAATCTGCACTTCCCGTGCGCCGTTCGGGTTCAATTAGGGTCTTTCGAATCGCCGATATTTGTTCAGAGAGGTACTGGAACCCGAGCGCAAGTTATCAGCACTTCGGCGCTTTATCTTAAGCCCTGCTATCAGTCAACCGCTTGTTTGGAGTTGTAAATGCTTACCGAAGGACCCACCAGGACCTGAAAGTACAGAGCTCATCGGGCTGATTGAACGTGCGTAATTGATTCCCCGGCCCCGGTACTGATCCCGACCGACCGTCGCACTACCCCCTGGCGGCCCTTCCTGTACTCCATCTCTGGGTGCTCCTTTGTTGCGCTAGATTGCGGATGTTTGTTGAAATTGTAATTTCGCTTTTAGCTGTAATTAAATTCCCTTGCAACTATTTAATGGCATTTCGTTTTTGCCCATTTGCAGGAACTCATTACGAGGAGACGAAACCAGTAAGCGATTGTACATGTATACCTATAACTTTAATATTCAGTTATTTTTTTTTTTTTTGTTAACTTCAATACTTTCTGACATATTAAAGCCTACTTTCGAAGACGAGAAAAAATGAAACAATTCATCTCTTATGGCTGAATTTCGTACCAACAAATTTATAAAAATGTCTATGCAATACGTAATTCAGCTATAAGAAGCGAATCGTCTCGTATCTCAGAGTAAGAATCTAAGGCCCGTATCAGAGAACTTGATTCGATTGTTTTATCCATTAGAGCTTTTACATGCAATTCAGCTATTAGAGACAATACGATACGATCCGAGTTGAATTCACTGATATAAACTCAGATAGTAGAAGTATGAAATTCAGCAATTGTTCTTGTTTAGCTTTATGAAGTAGACGTTTAGAAAAACTCAATTCTTGACTGTTCTTACAATTCAGCTCAACAAGAGCAATTGCTGAATTACGTAGTCGTAGTAATATAGCAACGTTTAAATCGTGGGAAAATTACTCAATTGATTTAACGAATGTAACTATTAAAAGCAATAAAAGTCTGTTTGTACTCACCAAATGGGGTTTCATCCAGGAGAGTTTTTTTGATTTCATGTCCATCATCAGCGTCTACAGCCTCGATGTCTGTGCGACGTGGTGGCTTCTCCACGGGATTCACCTCAGTTAGGAGACTTTTTTGCATTTCCATGATGACCGACCCCTCTAGCACCGATCCATTCTGAGTTTTATCCAATTTGGATGGTATCAGTCCATTCTCACTCATTGTCGTGTCCTTTGAGTACTTTTTCGCACGCCTGCAGTACCAGCAGAGAACGAGCAGGACAATGGCCAAAAGTAGCAGCAACGACACGACCACTATACAGACGACGAACAGCAGACTGGATGCGGTGTCCACAACGTCGTTGGGTAGCATCCCGTCCGAGTTTACGGCTAATTGTATCTCAGCTTCGTCCTTGCCTCCTAAATTCTCTGCTACACAGGTATAGGAGCCCTTGTCGGAGCCTCGCACCCCGTAGATGGTTAAATCGGACACGAGCAAGTCCAGGTATTCACGGCGATTTGGTTCGATTGAATTCCGTACCTGGAGGCGGTGGTCATTCACATTAATTGGACGCTTGTTGTAAATCCAGAAAACATTCGGCTTCGGGGAACCTTTAATGCGGCAAGTTAGTGTGACATTTTCGCTTGTGGCCTGCATCGAAATGCTGGACCTTGGCAAGATAATTCGGGGACTGCATGCAAAATTTTCGCTGGGTATATCTGACCACGATTTGCCCCGCAGTGGTTCCGGCTCCTCGCAGTAATTTTCTGTTTTATTGAAATTCCTAAGGAAGGTGAAGTCCCTGAAGAGTTTCAGCTCGCAGGTGCAATTCCATGGATTTCCCGTGAGGGACAGCTCCTTGAGGGCGGAAAGATTTTCGAACGACTCTCGCCGAACGACGGACAGCTGGTTCGAATCCAAGTAGATGTGATTCAGCCGTGGCAGCTTTACGAACGCATTCACGTCAATTCGTTTGATGCGATTGTTTTTGAACTCGACTCGATGCAGGAACGTGAGGTTCCTGAAGAGGCCGTTTTCCAGTACTTCAAGCTCGTTGTTGTTTAAGATTAGGTATCTGAAATAAAAATATAAATTGTATCGAATATTTTATATGTTCACTTAATGGAGAAAAACTTCATTTGATTTGAAAAATCTGATTTTCTCTCCTTCAGTCAAATTCCCAATTCAGCTTCAGAAAAGCAAGCGCTGAATTGAGTATTTCTGAATTTGTGAACAAGGTTTTCTTTTTAGCATAATCAGTTTTTAAAAGGAGGGGAATTCTTATATGTAGCTAAGATATTTTCTTCATCATTACATATTCACAGTAAGGTCTCTTTTAATGCGTATCATTTTTATACGATTTTAAAATTATGAGGTTTGTAAATTGTACTTAAACTTTGCTTTTTAAAATTGCTTTAAAATAAATACCGTTCAATATTTTTCAAAGTTTGCAGCAAATTAGGACATTTTTTTTTGTCTCTAAGTAAAATAACTAGATGATTCTATGCAAAAACCAGAAAAGTCTAGAGGAAAAATTCGCAGAATTTCGATTTTTACATTTTCCCTTGTATTATTAAGCCTTTTAGTGGCAAAAAATTTAATTTTCTAAAATAGGGCTTCCTGGACCGCGATTTTTGGCTAAATCGACTCTAAGTAAAATAACTAGATGATTCTTTGCAAAAACGAGAAAATTCTAGAGGAAAAATTCGCAGAATTTCGATTTTTACATTTTCCCTTGTATTTATTAAGCCTTTTAGTGGCAAAAAATTTAATTTTCTAAAATAGGGCTTTCTGGATCGCAATTTTTGCCTAAATCGACTCTAAGTAAAATAACTAGATGATTCTATGCAAAAACCAGAAAAGTCTAGAGGAAAAATTCGCAGAATTTCAATTTTTACATTTTCCCTTGTATTTATTAAGCCTTTTAGTGGCCAAAAATTTAATTTTCTAAAATAGGGTTTCCTGGATCACGATTTTTGGCTAAATCGACTCTAAGTAAAATAATTAGATGATTCTATGCAAAAACCGGAAAAGTCTAGAGGAAAAATTCGCAAAATTTCAATTTTTACTTTTTCCCTTGTATTTATTAAGCCTTTTAGTGGAAAAAAATTTAATTTTCTAAAATAGGGTTTCCTGGATCACGATTTTTGGCTAAATCGACTCTAAGTTAAATAATTAGATGATTCTACGCAAAAAACAGAAAAGTCTAGAGGAAAAATTCGCAGAATTACAATTTTTACATTTTCCCTTGTATTTATTAAGCCTTTTAGTGGCAAAAAATTTAACTTTCTAAAATAGGGTTTCCTGGATCACGATTTTTGGCTAAATCGACTCTAAGTAAAATAATTAGATGATTCTATGCAAAAACCGGAAAAGTCTAGAGGAAAAATTCGCAAAATTTCAATTTTTACTTTTTCCCTTGTATTTATTAAGCCTTTTAGTGGAAAAAAATTTAATTTTCTAAAATAGGGTTTCCTGGATCACGATTTTTGGCTAAATCGACTCTAAGTAAAATAACTAGATGATTCTTTGCAAAAACCAGAAAAGTCTAGAGGAAAAATTCGCAAAATTTCAATTTTTACATTTTCCCTTGTATTTATTAAACCTTTTAGTGGCAAAAAATTTAATTTTCTAAAATAGGGCTTTCTGGATCGCGATTTTTGGCTAAATCGACTCTAAGTAAAATAACTAGATGATTCTTTGCAAAAACCAGAAAAGTCTAAAGGAAAAATTCGCAGAATTTCGATTTTTACATTTTCCCTTGTATTTATTAAGCCTTTTAGTGGCAAAAAATTTAATTTTCTAAAATAGGTCTTTCTGGATCGCGATTTTTGGCTAAATCGACTCTAAGTAAAATAACTAGATGATTCTATGCAAAAACCAGAAAAGTCTAGAGGAAAAATTCGCAGAATTTCGATTTTTACATTTTCCCTTGTATTTATTAAGCCTTTTAGTGGCAAAAAATTTAATTTTCTAAAATAGGGCTTTCTGGATCGCGATTTTTGGCTAAATCGACTCTAAGTAAAATAACTAGATGACTCTATGCAAAAAGCAGAAAAGTCTAGAGGAAAAATTCGCAGAATTTCGATTTTTACATTTTCCCTTGTATTTATTAAGCCTTTTAGTGGCAAAAAATTTAATTTTCTAAAATAGGGCTTTCTGGATCACGATTTTTGGCTAAATCGACTCTAAGTAAAATAACTAGATGATTCTATGCAAAAACCAGAAAAGTCTAGAGGAAAAATTCGCAGAATTTCGATTTTTACATTTTCCCTTGTATTTATTAAGCCTTTTAGTGGCTAAAAATTTAATTTTCTAAAATAGGGCTTTCTGGATCGCCATTTTTGGCTAAATCGACTCTAAGTAAAATAACTAGATGACTCTTTGCAAAAACCAGAAAAGTCTAGAGGAAAAATTCGCAGAATTTCGATTTTTACATTTTCCCTTGTATTTATTAAGCCTTTTAGTGGCCAAAAATTTAATTTTCTAAAATAGGGCTTTCTAGATCGCGATTTTTGGCTAAATCGACTCTAAGTAAAATAACTAGATGATTCTATGCAAAAACCAGAAAAGTCTAGAGGAAAAATTCGCAGAATTTCAATTTCTACATTTTCCCTTATATTTATTAAGCCTTTTAATGGCAAAAAATTTAATTTTCTAAAATAGGGCTTTCTGGATCGCGATTTTTGGCTAAATCGACTCTAAGTAAAATAACTAGATGATTCTATGCAAAAAGCAGAAAAGTCTAGAGGAAAAATGCGCAGAATTTCAATTTCTACATTTTCCCTTATATTTATTAAGCCTTTTAGTGGCTAATAATTTAATTTTCTAAAATAGGGCTTTCTGGATCGCGATTTTTGGCTAAATCGACTCTAAGTAAAATAACTAGATGATTCTATGCAAAAAGCAGAAAAGTCTAGAGGAAAAATGCGCAGAATTTCAATTTCTACATTTTCCCTTATATTTATTAAGCCTTTTAATGGCAAAAAATTTAATTTTCTAAAATAGGGCTTTCTGGATCGCGATTTTTGCCTAAATCGACTCTAAGTAAAATAACTAGATGATTCTATGCAAAAACCAGAAAAGTCTAGAGGAAAAATTCGCAGAATTGCGATTTTTACATTTTCCCTTGTATTTATTAAGCCTTTTAGTGGCAAAAAATTTAATTTTTTGAAATAGGGCTTTCTGGATCGCGATTTTTGGCTAAATCGACTCTAAGTAAAATAACTAGATGATTCTATGCAAAAACCAGAAAAGTCTAGAGGAAAAATTCGCAGAATTTCGATTTTTACATTTTCCCTTGTATTTATTAAGCCTTTTAGTGGCTAAAAATTTAATTTTCTAAAATAGGGCTTCCTGGATCACGATTTTTGACTAAATCGACTCTAAGTAAAATAACTAGATGATTCTATGCAAAAACCAGAAAAGTCTAGAGGAAAAATTCGCAGAATTTCAATTTTTACATTTTCCCTTGTATTTATTAAGCCTTTTAGTGGCAAAAAATTTAATTTTCTAAAATACGGCGTCCTGGATCGCGATTTTTGGCTAAATCGACTCTAAGTAAAATAGCTAGATGATTCTATGCAAAAACCACAAAAGTCTAGAGGAAAAATTCACAGAATTTCAATTCTTACATTTTCCCTTGTATTTATTAAGCCTTTTAGTGGCAAAAAATTTAATTTTCTAAAATAGGGCTTCCTGGATCACGATTTTTGGCTAAATCGACTCTAAATAAAATAACTAGATGATTCTATGCAAAAACCACAAAAGTCTAGAGGAAAAATTCACAGAATTTCAATTCTTACATTTTCCCTTGTATTTATTAAGCCTTTTAGTGACTAAAAATTTAATTTTCTAAAATAGGGCTTCCTGGATCGCGATTTTTGGCTAAATCCACTCTAAGTAAAATAACCAGATGATTCTATGCAAAAACCAGAATAGTCTAGAGGAAAAATTCGCAGAATTTGAATTTTTACATTTTCCCTTGTATTTATTAAGCCTTTTAGTGACTAAAAATTTAATTTTCTAAAATAGGGCTTCCTGGATCACGATTTTTGTCTAAATCGACTCTAAGTAAAATAACCAGATGATTCTATGCAAAAACCAGAAAAGTCTAGAGGAAAAATTCGCAGAATTTGAATTTTTACATTTTCCCTTGTATTTATTAAGCCTTTTAGTGACTAAAAATTTAATTTTCTAAAATAGGGCTTCCTGGATCGCGATTTTTGGCTAAATCCACTCTAAGTAAAATAACCAGATGATTCTATGCAAAAACCAGAAAAGTCTAGAGGAAAAATTCGCAGAATTTGAATTTTTACATTTTCCCTTGTATTTATTAAGCCTTTTAGTGGCTAAAAATTTAATTTTCTAAAATAGGGCTTCCTGGATCGCGATTTTTGGCTAAATCGACTCTAAGTAAAATAACTAGATGATTCTATGCAAAATTCAGAAAAGTCTAGAGGAAAAATTCGCAGAATTTGAATTTTTATATTTTCCCTTGTATTTATTAAGCCTTTTAGTGGCTAAAAATTTAATTTTCTAAAATAGGGCTTCCTGGATCGCGATTTTTGGCTAAATCCACTCTAAGTAAAATAACCAGATGATTCTATGCAAAAACCAGAAAAGTCTAGAGGAAAAATTCGCAGAATTTGAATTTTTACATTTTCCCTTGTATTTATTAAGCCTTTTAGTGGCTAAAAATTTAATTTTCTAATAGGGCTCCCTGGATCGCGATTTTTGGCTAAATCGACTCTAAGTAAAATAACCAGATGATTCTATGCAAAAACCAGAAAAGTCTAGAGGAAAAATTCGCAGAATTTGAATTTTTACATTTTCCCTTGTATTTATTAAGCCTTTTAGTGACTAAAAATTTAATTTTCTAAAATAGGGCTTCCTGGATCGCGATTTTTGGCTAAATCCACTCTAAGTAAAATAACCAGATGATTCTATGCAAAAACCAGAAAAGTCTAGAGGAAAAATTTGCAGAATTTGAATTTTTACATTTTCCCTTGTATTTATTAAGCCTTTTAGTGGCTAAAAATATAATTTTCTAAAATAGGGCTTCCTGGATCGCGATTTTTGGCTAAATCGACTCTAAGTAAAATAACTAGATGATTCTATGCAAAATTCAGAAAAGTCTAGAGGAAAAATTCGCAGAATTGCGATTTTTACATTTTCCCTTGTATTTATTAAGCCTTTTAGTGGCTAAAAATTTAATTTTCTAAAATAGGGCTTCCTGGATCGCGATTTTTGGCTAAATCAACTCTAAGTAAAATAACTAGATGATTCTATGCAAAAACCAGAAAAGTCTAGAGGAAAAATTCACAGAATTTCAATTTTTACATTTTCCCTTGTATTTATTAAGCCTTTTAGTGGCAAAAAATTTAATTTTCTAAAATAGGGCTTCCTGGATCGCGATTTTTGGCTAAATCAACTCTAAGTAAAATAACTAGATGATTCTATGCAAAAACCAGAAAAGTCTAGAGGAAAAATTCACAGAATTTCAATTTTTACATTTTCCCTTGTATTTATTAAGCCTTTTAGTGGCAACAAATTTAATTTTCTAAAATAGGGCTTCCTGCACCGCGATTTTTGGCTAAATCGACTCTAAGTAAAATAACTAGATGATTCTATGCAAAAACCAGAAAAGTCTAGAGGAAAAATTCACAGAATTTCAATTTTTACATTTTCCCTTGTATTTATTAAGCCTTTTAGTGGCAAAAAATTTCATTTTCTAAAATAGGGCTTCCTGGATCGCGATTTTTGGCTAAATCGACTCTAAGTAAAATAAGTAGATGATTCTATGCAAAAACCAGAAAAGTCTAGAGGAAAAATATGCAGAATTTCAATTTTTACATTTTCCCTTGTATTTATTAAGCCTTTTAGTGGCAAAAAATTTCATTTTCTAAAATAGGGCTTCCTGGATCGCGATTTTTGGCTAAATCGACTCTAAGTAAAATAAGTAGATGATTCTATGCAAAAACCAGAAAAGTCTAGAGGAAAAATATGCAGAATTTCAATTTTTACATTTTCCCTTGTATTTATTAAGCCTTTTAGTGGCAACAAATTTCATTTTCTAAAATAGGGCTTCCTGGATCGCGATTTTTGGCTAAATCGACTCTAAGTAAAATAAGTAGATGATTCTATGCAAAAACCAGAAAAGTTTAGAGGAAAAATTCGCAGAATTTGAATTTTTACATTTTCCCTTGTATTTATTAAGCCTTTTAGTGGCTAAAAATTTAATTTTCTAAAATAGGGCTTCCTGGGTCGCGATTTTTGGCTAAATCAACTCTTAGTAAAATAACTAGATGATTCTGATGCAATGATTCCTATAAGTCGTTTGCATATATTTGTTTTTCTTTTCATATTCTCATAGAGTGCTAGTGAAAATAAAGTGTAATATGGGTATTGTATGTTCTAAAGTAGAAACAGATAATAAAAGAGATACCTTAAGCGGTCGAGGCCGTTGAAAGTCCCTGGGTATATAGTCTTGATGCGGTTATTCGACAAATCCAGCTCAATTAGGATGGTTAGACCATACAGGGATTTGTTGCCTAGTTCCTCCAGTGTGCAGTTCCTCATAAACAATTTGTGCAGATGCTCCAGATTAGCATCGTAGAACTGCTTCTGTGTTATTTCCGCGATGATGTTGTTGGACAAGTCGAGGACTTGCAGTTCCGAACTGAGATCGGTCGGGATGGTGGTGTAGCTCCTGTTCTTGCAGTCGGCTGACTTTTTGCCGGAGTTCCACGTGCAGTGGCACACGGAGCACGTCTTCTGCCAGTCGTTGTTCTCCTCCCCGACGGCGACCAGTGCAAGAAGGACGAGAGCGACTACGATATGGGCCGGGCTAAGGGCGGCCTCCCTTTGGCTAGTGCCACTTCCACTTCCCATTATGATGAGGGCTAATTGTTGCGGGTATCAAAGCTCGGGATTCCGCCGGTCTCCTGGGCCAAGATAAATTGGTGAAGTCCTGTAGGTTTGCCTTCTTGGCGCTCAGCAACAGATTCTTCGGCTGGCTCTTGAGATGCGTCGCTCCTTTGATTAATTACCTCGTGCTCCGATATGGAGCAGAACTACATTCGGGGGGCGGGTGCTCCTTTGGCAAAATATTTCGGGGCTGCGGTTATAGGCCAGTGATGCTGGGTGATCTCTGTAAAGAAAAAAAAAAACAACGAGGGGCTTCAGTCGTGTTGATTAATGGTTCATTCGAAGGGGTTGCAAGAAGGTCTCAATTTCGCCGCGCCACCCCGCAAAAAGGGTTGCCGATACACAAAGCCCGCTTTTGTTTTTTTTTTTGCCAACTCGCTTCCGAACTTTTTGCTATGCCCGCCTAATGATGCCTGATTATTAACATTAATGAATTTCGACGGCGATTAATGACTACATTGGCGGATGGGGCCGTTGGCCGGTACAATAGACCCTCCCCCGCTCCAGCCTCGTTCAGGGTTAAGTAACTGCGGTGACGGGTGCCGCAGGGATCAAGTCTTGGACCAACACTCCATTATTTAATTTTCTTAAGGGCACGCTCGTTAGTGGTAAGACGAGATAAGAATTTTTGGCGTAATTAAGCAGCCGGTAAATATTAAAATCGGCCCGTGAACGCCTTGATAAACGAGTTTCAGGAGGCTTTGTTCTGATTATTTTGTGGGGCTCAGCATTTGGGCCGGATGTTCCAGAAAGAAATTCTTTTCAGCTTTCGTGATCTGATTTTCGTGGTGCTGATTTCGGACGTTTGCTATTTTTGGAATGAAGTGCTTTTTATGTTGAATCATTTATTTATTGCTCAGAACAACATAATTATCGAAGGGATGAGCCTGAATATGAAATATAAAACGCAGACAGAAAATAATTGGGATAAACAGAAATCGCATATTTAATATAATAAATATATTCGTGCAGTATGAGAATTACTGAAATTTTTATTAAAGTTTGCATTTGAAGAGTTGAAAATGAATTAATAATAAACAATTTCTAGAAAATTTCTAAGAGGAAAAATAAAATATAAAAATGTCTTAATATATGAAATTATGTATCCGCTTCAAAAGATTAATTTCAATAGGAGTGAATGAATAAAACCCAAAGGAAAACGAACTTTTTAAAGAGCATTTGTATTCTATTCTAAAAACTGAATTCGGAGCTCACCCTACAATACAGCAAACAATAGAACGTTCTGAACTCACAGCCTGATTCCAAAGTCTACACCTAGCCACTGCAGCCTACAATTATCTAATTAGTCCGCTTACACTAATTAATAATTATATATTTAATTATTGATTGCTGTTGGGTCGGCGGCGACTGAAGGTCGTTTTTGCTTCGATAGAATGGAAAAAGTAGGTAGTGTTCCGAAACATACCGGGCGGCGTAAAGAAGCTTATCGACCAGTCCACGTGTTCTTTTATTCAAAAGATCCCTTTTCATACCGATGGAAGTGGGACTCGGAATTTAGTTCATTCAAATTTAAATAGCATGAAATCGCTTCACATTACCCCACAATTCTCGGGGCTAGTTTCAAAAGTTTTCAGATCCTCCTGCAAAAATAATAATTTTGGGGCGCGGCGAGGTATAGCAAGCCTTAAATTCGGCTGCTGGTCTCGACCATCGGGCGTCCGTCCGGGCACACTCTCGGGAATTCATCCTGGACTGGCATAAGTTAGCAAATAGGTTTCCCTGCAAGTGTACAATGTTTGTGCAGATTTTCGGATTTGGAATGTAATTTAGACATTGTTATGGTTCCGTTTTACATAATAAGCTCTATGTAATTGGAGATTGCTGTTGAATCGCTACCAGAAAAGCCCCGGGAAAGTATTGCTGAATGGAGCGTAGCCAGGAGCGCTGTAATGGGCCGGATAATTATCAAATTGTTTGCTTCTACTGTTCCTCAGCGAATAAACCACTTTTCTCCCGGTATTCTCTTTCTGTGTTTTTTGGTTACTTTGCCAAAGTAATCAAGCGAATTTTCGGCATTCTCCTTTGGGTATTAGTATTTACATATTTTATTTGTTGTATTTTCAGACTTTTGTCTTTTGTGATTCTTATAATTACCATAAATTCCTGAGCTGATTAAAATATTGGCCAATTTTCGAAATTTCCTAATTTGAAAGCAGTTTATTTAAAAGAATCTCGAAAATAGTTTTATTTACAGAATTATTGTTTTCTGTAGTGTTCAAAATATTTCGCTAAAGGCTAAAGCTTAAGCTATAATTCCGGAAAAGTAGTGTTGAAGATGTTACGCATACTTTATGGTAAATGTGGTTTTTAAATTGTCTTAAAAGAAAAACAGGTTGCTCTTCATTTTTTTACTTAACAACCGATTTGGCAGATGAGATCTACGTCTTTGCCTAGATCTGCTGCAAAAACATAAAACTTATACAGGTTGGTGCAAAAGTATTAACCTCATAGAACTTGAAATTATTATTCTAATTAATAGAGAAAGACATTTTTCCAGATCGTTTGGACGATTTGTATTGGCCCGCTAGATCATCCGATCTGACCAATCCAGATTTCTTTGTTTGCGGTTATTTGAAGTCGTCGGTTCATGTTAAAGATAACATTCGAGAAGAAATAGAAATCATAACTCAAAAATGATGGAAACGTTATAAAAAGCAACAAGTTAGGTAGACGCTATTTGAACGGCATCACCTGTAGTATTTAATGGCATTTTTTAATTTAAAAATAAAGTTATATTTGTATTAAATTGGGCCATTATTAATAATTTTGCACCAATTTGTATATCATTGGATAAACAACAAATAGCAGGAACAATTTTAAAAAGGGCTTGAACTTTTTCTTAGCTTAATAACAAAATTTTGTTTCATAATTCAGTTCACGTAATTCAGCAATTGGTAATGTCGAGCTGAATTTATCAGTTGACTGCAGAGACTGAATTTATGAACGTACAGCTTTATTTTTCTGATGGTAGGATGAGAAACAAACTTTTTTATAATGAGAAACAAGCAAAGATTTATGAATTTCCTTAATTACTTCTTTAACGAATACATGGGCGAATAAAACCACGTTAGATTGTAGTAAAAAATAACGAATGATAAGAAAAAAATAACTCCTGTTGGAAGTGATTTAGAGATCTTGTAAAGAACGCTTGTTAATCCCTATATATATATAAAAATGAAAGTTCGTTTGTTTGTTTGTTTGTTGCTCAATCACGCCTAAACGCTTGCATCGATATTTTTCATTTTTTGTCCGAAGGTAGTACATATTCCGACTTAACATATAGGCTAAATTTTTTTCGGATAGTACGTAGGGTTTCAAGATGGCGGATCCAAGATGGCGGCTTAAAATTTTAAATTTGGAGCGATTTTCATGAAAATTGGTACATAGGGGTTTTGCGGGATGGGAATTTCAAATCCGCTGTCCAAATTTAGAAATTCAATATGGCGGATCCAATATGGCGACCAAGATTTCCTGATTTCAACGGATTTTAATGAAAATTAGTACAATGATTGTTTTGAGGTCACTGATTTTGAATATTATCAACATTTAGAAATCCAAGATGGCGGATCCAAAATGGCGACCATATTTCTCGATTTCAATGGATTTTAATGAAAATTAGTACAATGATTATCTTGAGATCACTGATTTTGAATGTTATGAAAATTTACAAATCCAAGATGGCGAACCCAACATGGTAACCAAAATTTCTCAATTTCAACGGATTTTAATGAAAATTGGTACAATGATTATTCTGAGGCCACTAATTTTGAATATTAGCAAAATTTCCAAATCCAATATGGCGACCAGAGTGTCTCTATTTCAACGGATTTTAATGAAAATTGGTACAATGATTATTCTGAGGATACAAGTTCCGAATATTATCAAAAGTTGTAAATCCAAGATGGCGAGCGAATCCAATATGGCAACCGAATGTCTCGATTTCAACGGATTTTAATTAAAATTAGTACAATGACTACTCCGGAGCCACTAATTTCGAATATTATTAAAATTTCCATATCCAACATGGCGACCAAAATTTCTCGATTTCAACGGATTGTAATGGGAATTAGTACAATGATTATTCTGAGACCACTAATTTTGTACATTATCAAAATTTCTAAATGCAAGATGGCGGACCCAACATGGCGTCCAGAATGTCTCGATTTCGACGGATTTTAATGAAAATTAGTACAATGATTATTCTGAGGCCACTAATTTCGAATATTAGCAAAATTTCCAAACTCAAGATGGCGGATCCAATATGGCGACCAAAATTTCTCGATTTCAACGGATTTGAATGAAAATTGGTACAATAATTATTTTAAGGCCACTAATTTTTAATATTATTAAGATTTGGAAATTCAAGATGGCGGATCCATAAAGGGGTTTTCGGGTTGAAACAATTTCTAGGATATAACAAACTGGAACATTTGAGAAGTGTTTAATTAGTAAGTATTTATCCAACGCCCGGTGAAACCGGGTAACCCAGCTAGTCTTCCAATATAGGGAATTCTTTTTGAAGATAGTGCCCGTCTACCGCAGTGAAAAACACGATGTGTCGGATCAGTATGGCGCTTGTTTTCTCTGCCATAGATCAACTAATCTTACATTACATCCAGTACCCTATATAACACTTGCCAAAATACCAAGTCTGAAATATACTGATGATATTAGTTTGGTTTCGAAACATCTTATTGAAACCCTTATAGGATCACTTTGTTATCCGTCTGTCTGTCTTTATCTGAGGTATCGAGTTGAAACTAATACCAAATACTAAATTCGACAGCCTCATAATTTTTATACAGGAGTTCAAGTTTCTAACTCAATGCAATAAAAAGATACGGCCATTTAAAGTGTATTTTCATACTAACATACTAACATACTAACTCACTGACTGACGGAAGGTCTCATTTTCTAATTTTATGGGGAGTTAACAATTTTATTCGCTAGTTTCCAAAAGTTGTTCAATTTCCCATACTGAGTTAGCTCACAAAATGTTTAGAACTACCTTTTTAAAACCCTATATAATGGTACGGAATCCTCAGGGCACGAGTCCTACTCGCACTTGTCTGTCTTTTTTTGTTTTTTGATCTCCTTTACTTCGTTTCAAAAAAATTCTCTATATTCTTCTTTACAAGACTTGTAGTAAAACAAATTACTTTAAATAAATGCCAGCCTTCCTCAGCTAATGCTTAAATTTAAAAAAGGTCGGTGCTCAGTCAGCGCTACTTGAAATTCCCAGGCAGCAATTTAAGTGAGAACTGCCAGGGAAATGAGAAAATTCAGAGCTCCTTTTGGCAATTATTTCTGACAGCACCTGCCGTCACCTGCTGCTGTCCACGTGGGGGTGTTGTGCAATTCAGCCGAGGGTACGAAAACTGGAGCCAGACAATTGTCATGCCTCCGTGCTTTTTTATTGCAGTGGCGCGCACCCTTCTGTTGCTAGATGATTTTATTACGTATGACAGAGCCGTGCGGGTCCAACAACAACAACAACAGTAACAAGGGGCATGACGAAGCACCCCAAAAGGACCAGAAGGCACTTACAATCTCACTAGTCGCTGTATCTCTGTGTATCTGCAAAATATCTTACAAGCGACAGGTAAGAAAGTTGTCTCTTGTCATCATCACCGTCGTCATCATCATCATTATGCAGTTTCGAGCAGAAAAGCATTTTTCCTGCTCCTTGCCCTCAACAAGGAAATTACAAGAAAGGCAGGACGATTTTTGCTGTCGGGGTCGTTACTCGCAGGCAAGTAGTCGCCGAGTAGGCAAAAGGGTAAAAGAGCTTAGTTCTAATTAGAACCCTTAAAAGATGGACACACCCACGAATTTAAACTTGACTAAGGGTGGTAAATTATGGATGAAAATACAGCGATCCTTTATCCTGTCGTCGTGATGTTGGGTAGGGAGAAGAGAGAATGAAAAAAAAGGGATGTTGGACGAGATAATCGTAATCAGGATAAAAGGTATTTTGAATAAACAAGCCCGAAGACCCGCTCCACGCCCCCACGAAACATAGGGCAGTGAAACTTATAATTTAAAAAGGTCCATTCGCCGAGCCAAGTACCCTGCGTCAATTGAAAGGAGCGTCCCTTTCGAGCGACTAATTGCAGCCCATTTTGGGTTTTTGCTGTGGGGCTCAAGGCAACCTCCGTAGGTCTGGTCTAATGCTCTCAAGATTTCAAAGGTCCATAAACGGGTTCATTTTAACCGAACAAAACTGAACCTGATCAAATTGTGTTGCCTCTTTTCTATGTATATTTTTTTATTTTTTTTTTTACAGAGGGACCAAGGGATGGATGCAGGATGATAGGCATCGTGCTGATTGAATTCAGGCTCCTTTCCGGCCTCGCATTTTTCGGACAAAAAGCAGGGTCAGGTCATCAATCATAATAAAATCGGACAAGGTTTGGAGAGTAACGAGCCAGCAAAAACTTCGAGTGGGGGGTGGGTGGATTGAGGGTGCCCGTAGGGCTCTTTAGTAAACAGTGATGACCCCATCAAACCTACTACTCAATGAGCTTGTGGTTCTTCAAGACTGCGACTGAGCCTAATAAATTGCTGAAATTTTAGATGAATCATATGAATGCTAATGAAAACGCCCCCCCATTATTTACTCACAACTTCAAGCACGGAATGAATAATTAATTTTTAAGAGTGCGGAAATATTTAAGCTATTGAGGGTTTATTACTTGTACTTTTTCCTCCTTTAGGCATTTTTTTATTATTTTGGTAATATATACAAATTTAACGAAAAATTATAGAGCTTGGAAAATTGTAATTTATTGCAAATTATCCATTCGTGTCTATAAACATTATACAAAATTCATGAATTTAAAATGTTGACTGTAAACATCATATTCAGCCTTAAATTCAGCTATACCCATCAACAAGTTATCTCGTAGAAGCCAATGTGTAAAGAGCTTTTGTCTAGATTAGAAATCAGAAGACTCATGATATTTTTGAATATTTTGCGTCTTTAACCCTTTCAGACACAATGTCCAATATATTGGACAAAAGTTGTCACTGATTTTAAAGCTATTTAACGTAGACACCAATATTAAATCTGCAATGGTTGGCAACTCTGTTAATAAAGTCGCTTTTAAACTTTACAAAAATAAGTTTTGTACCGAACTCTGACCATTTCACATGGTTCAGTGCCTTTTTTGTGAAATTATATTGTGCGGCAGTAAACAAGTGGTCCTTAGTGCTCATATAAAAGTTGTTTTTTTTTTTTTTTAAGATCGAGTTTTAACAAAAATCGGTAAGTACTCTTTAACTATTGTTTAAACAATTTATGCAGAAAAGTGTAAAAAAATACGTTTTGATTGGCCGCCACGCGCAAAAAAAAAAGGCATGTCCCATATATGGGACATCACCTGGTGGCCAGGTGAGGCATCCTACCTTAATTGTTTTTGCATATTCGTGTTTATTAGTGTTATATTTGTGTATAAGCAAAAATTCAGATTTTTATCTCAAACGCCTGATTTTTGTGTCTGAAAGGGTTAAGTAAAATGTCAAATGATTTTAAATTCTATCTTATGAAATATTTTAGAAACGAAAATACTATTGTAATTAAATAAATAAAGATGAATATTAGTTTTAGAGCAATTAAAGGTTTAGAAGGATTAAGACCTTGTCTACTACTCGATCAACAAGCAACCTTCGCGGAACTTGAGTAGTTTAAAGAGTGTAGTTTTAAATCTTTTAACACTTTCGCTGGCAAGTTTTATTCAGCTTTACATTCAGCTATTGGGTGCCGGTCACCGGTAACCAAAGTGTTAATCGACATTTTCTAAAAATAAGTAATTATGATCTACTAGCTGAGTTATACGATTTTACCCGATGATTACCTCTAGTTTAGTATAACCTAGAAATTATTCCAACCCATTCCAAGTTAACCCTTGTATCGTAAATTTGACATACGTAACTGGTATCGTGGGGGTCGCGCGGCCCCCATACTACGTTTGCTTCTAGCAAGCAAATTTTAAATATATACTTGAATAAATGCTCATACAACATAAATAATAGGCTCGTTTTATGTAATCAATTAGTTTTTATTTATATAAATCTTCTTGCTTAAGAGATCACAAATAGTAGCAAATTTTTGGAAACAAAGAAAACGTCAAGCGTGGGGGCCGCGCGGTTAAGGGGAGGTTCTCATCTAGAACGTCAAAAAGTAGGTAAAGTTCGTGATTTTTTTGAAGGCAAATGACAAGACCTAGGGAAATGATATTTGGCATTATCTTTTATTGTACATTTATCTGTACGAAAAAATTTTTTTATTCAAAAAAAAAAACAAAATGGCGCCCGTTATTCAACTTCTCCGGAGGCATGTTTTTCGAAAATTGCCCAGCTGCGTACAATTTAGGGGTCGCAGATTGGTCTGAAATCAAATAATGATGACATTATTATAAACTAGAATAAATTTGTCTCAGAAAGAGTGGACGACTTTCAAAAAAAATTTAAAATTGACGGAATGGCGCGATTTTGAAATTTTAAGGCCGTTTTCGGCCGTTTTTTTTCATAGTTTATCACTTACAAAAAGGAGATAATGTTACAATTTTCAAAATGTGCTCCACTCTTTCTATGAAGAAAATTGTTTACTTTAATATGCACGAAACTAGAAGTTGATCGGTTGAACCGTTTTTGAGTTATCTTGTACGCAAATTGTACACAAACATGCCTCCGGAGAAGTTGAATAACGGGCGCCATTTTGTTTTTTTTTTAATAAAAAAATTTTTTCGTACAGATAAATGTACAATAAAAGATAATGCCAAATATCATTTCCCTATGTCTTGTCGTTTGCCTTCAAAAAAATCACGAACTTTACCTTTTTTTTTGACGTTCTAGATGAGAACCTCCCCTTAAGGGTTAAAGCGTGGATTGAGATCCTGAAAATCCCTCAGTTTCCAAATTCTGAAAAAAGATTTTAAAACAGTGGCCGCAAGAACTCCTATATGAACTGATTTTTTAGAAATTCAAACAAATTGTGGTAACTATCATTGAAATCTCTTAAAATTAGGAATTTTAGGTGGCTACCATTGAAGGTGTTATATTGTATTTTCAAATTATTATTATACTACATTGGGGGAAAACAATTAAAAATATCCATGCAGACGTTTAGGCGTGATTGAGCAACAAACAAACCAATGTCCATTCGATTTTATCTATGTAAACCCTTTATGACATAAGGACTCAATTTCTTCAGTCTATTGTGGACAAACATCCAGACAGACAGACAGACACAAATTCTAAAAAGACGTCGATTAATAACATATCCCACTTAGATATTGGTATGCATATTTTTGGAATCACGGCTATCAGCTTTTAATCTGTCCTCAATGTATATATAGTCTCACCTGTATGCTTATTGTGAAAACCTCTTATTTTACCAAATTGATTACAAATAAATATAAGCTTGTGATTTTTTTCCCTGAGCTTGCAAATGAAGCCACTTTACGAGGCGACCAGCCCCGACTGTACTATTTGTCTGGGGCGCCAATAATGTCCTGTTTACAGATGACTTTTCGACAAATATTTACCATAAGTTTTATCTCCACTGTAAATGTTTACAGTCTAGGGGTTGTCGGGGTTGTCCCCACAAAAAAAAATCACCACTCCTGGGGACGGCGACGACGTCGACGACGAAAGGTACGAGACCACAAAAGTAATTTTCCATTCGACAGGGGGCAATTTAAATGCGCGAGGGCGAATAAACCCATCGACAGCTTGGGGAAAGTTCAGAATAATTTGAATACAGATAGACGAAGGGGTGTTCGGATTTTGGGGGACAAAGACAGGGGCTCCGCTCCTCTCGCTCTTCTGCAGCGCTTAGATTTTCTCGGTGTTGGAGCGATTCTATTGAAAATAACGTGAGCTTAACTTTGTTTATCTTCCATTTTTTTTTTTTTTTTTTTTTCATTTCATCTTTTAATTTTGCTCTCAACAATGGGCCGTGATGAAATTTTTGAATAACTCATAAGTAAGTGAGAAGACGCATTCAAATTCAAATTAAATAAACAGAGAGATGACGGCGAAGTCAACGAGCCTGACTATGGACCGGGCAGACCCTCAGAATTTATTTTAGGTGAATGTTGACTGGCTGGCTGGCTGGCAAACTGTGCTCCTCTGCTTTGTGCATAAAACGACAATACAATTCAGATGATATGCCTCGTTCGCTGCTGCCGGTTCAAGAACTATCCGTCTGCATTGAAATCGTTTGGAATGCCTCCGTTAAGAGGGAAATTCGGTAGTAGAAATAATTGGATTAGACGATCACACTCACCAGCAATCCAGATGACGATAAAGTTGCCATAGCTGCAAGAAATAGAAGAGGATTACTTAGCTATTTTCATTACTTGTCGAAAATGTGTATTCAAATTTAGGTAAATGCATACGGATCCTATCCCAACATTTCAAAGTACATATACACGGCAAAAGGGGTACGTTCTGTATTTTCAATGTAAACGAAATGGTGCATCTACAGTAAACTAATCAATAAAATACCCTAATCGAAAATTATTTGCCAAGATGATATAGGTATGAATTAAGATGAAAATCTCTTATACTTAATCGACAGGGTCTTATGCCTGTTCATTCATAAGTTGGTGTATTTGTTAAAGTTACTGCAAAAGTAAGAATTTATAGGCTCCTCATTTAAGATATATCTCAAGTTAAGGCACTCATTTCCGTACAAAATTCTGATTTCTTTCTAGTGGGTACGTTCCACTACTACTAGTTTTATTATAATTAAAATTAAATTTATATAATGTGTACAATGAATTAAAAAACAAAGTGTGTAAAGTGATCAGAATTCTAGTTCTTTATAATCTGAGATTTAGTTCTTAAATTACGAAATATTATCCTTTTATTTATTTATTATTTTAAAAAGTAAACGGCAAAGTTAAGAAAATGAAAAACCTGAAAAACTGAGTTTTAAGCCTTTCTTAAATTATTTCTGGAAAAACAGATTTAATTTGTTTACGTCACTTATTTCAGATTTTATATTTATGAAGGGATAGAGCGTTTTTATTAGACTATTTACTTTTGGGACTGATAATTAATATGTGTTTACCAAATAATAGTTTTTGATCAAAACTAATTCCTAGATATTATAAATCATCACATAATTTAATACAGGAAGAATTTAACCCGTCAGTTCCCAGTGTCACCTGTAGGTGACAGCAGTTTATAATTTTTTTTCCCCTATTAAATGATTTTTTACTATTAGGATATTAGTGAATAGTAATATTTGGATTTTTTTTTTCCACACTGATGTCATGTCAGCTGTCAAATAAATTAAATTATTTCTAACGGTATTATTATTATATTTCTAATTTTTTGGCGTGACAGTGACTTACTCTGCAAAAATTGCAATAAAAAATGTCAAAAGCCTGAGTAATATATTTTTTCTTACTGCATGTCATTTTTAGGGTTCCGTAGCCAAATGGCAAAAAACGGAACCCTTATGGATTTGTCATGTCTGTCTGTCTGTCCGTCCGTATGTCACAGCCACTTTTTTCGGAAACTATAAGAACTATACTGTTGAAACTTGGTAACTAGATGTATTCTGTGAACCGCATTTAGATTTTCACACAAAAATAGAAAAAAAAAACGGCCAAGTGCGAGTTCCCATGCTTAGAACTAAAACTCATTTTTGTTCATCAAACCCATACGTGTGGGGTATCTATGGATAGGTCTTCAAAAATGATATTGAGGTTTCTAATATCATTTTTTTCTAAACTGAATAGTTTGCGCGAGAGACACTTCCAAAGTGGTAAAATGTGTGTCCCCCGCCCCCCCCTGTAACTTCTAAAATAAGAGAATGATAAAACTAAAAAAAATATATGATGTACATTACGATGCAAATTTCCACCGAAAATTGGTTTGAACGAGATCTAGTGCGCAGTTTTTTTTTAATACGTCATAAATCGTAAACCGCAATTTACCTTTCATTCAATCAACTCAAATAAAAAAACAAGCCTATATGGGCTCGCATATAGTTAGATCTAAATCCCATCATTTAGGTACCTAATTATAATGTTTACTTATCAATAACTTAATTTAAAAAAAATACACTATTATTAAAACATCGATCAAAGTTACAACGAACTACAAGAACTTTTATATTATGTTACTTGCTGCTACGGAACCCTTCATGGGCGAGTCCGACTCGCACTTGGCCGCTTTTTTAATAAATATACTAATATAATCAATGCATTTTGTGTGAAAAGCAAATTCCAAAATATGTGTTCAATTTTCAAGTGTCATCCGTAGGTGACACGTTTTTTATAAAAACCCTAAAAGATTTTTTTAGAATAATTTTACTATTCTTCTTGGGGATGTCTTAGGAATACATAACAGAAAAATAATATTATTTTTTCTATTAATCTCGTCATGGGAATTGAAGGGTTAACTGAAGATTCTGGTGATTCTTCGGTGGTTAATGAAAATATCTTGAGTGTTACTGGTGATGATTTGAATTTTCTATTTATTTTTATATCTGAGAACGATATTTGACGTGGAAATATTGTACAGTATTGGTCCAAGTACCGATTCTTGTGGAACGCCGGTATTTCATAGGGCGAGGGCGATTCACTATGAAAGCTATAACTAATTTTATAACTACTGCTAACTTAGTGTTACACTTGATAGTGGTTTTAACGTAGATGCTGTATTTACCGATTTTTCCTAAGCGTTCAAAAAAATTAATCACGAAAGGGTTTTAACAAAAAATTGCTCTACTAAGTTTTCATAGTAATGCAATTTCCTGGTTTTATTCTTTTCTTACTTACGTCCCTATAAATAGCCTTCTGGTATTCCTCAAGGAACAATACTTGGTCCATTATTTTTTTAATTTTAATTTAATAGGTTGAGCAGATCATAGGATATTATTATTATTATTATTATTATTATTATTATTATTTTCATGTTTAAAGCAGTATTTGATTATCAAATTTTGCGTTCTAAGCTTAATACCAATGTTTTAGATATAGAATTCTTGAATTCTTAATGTGCTATTATATTTTTGTATGCATATGTTATATAATAATTTCATCTTTAATTATATTTTGTTTAATATTCTAATTATGTTTAAACGTTAGCAGTAGTGCATAACTTGTAAATAAATAAATAGATTCCTAGAAGTGAAATAATAATTTGTAATTATCCAACAAATTACTTTTAATTCACTGAATAATCTTGATATGTTTGTAGAGCTCCACAATCAAGAAAACACATTAAAAGATTATTGCGCAATTTTCGCGAAATCAAATTACCCTTATTGAATTTATTCAGGAGTATCGCAAGGGTGAGTTCTATGCTCCCTCTTATTCATACTTCGCTATTCAATTTTTTTCCTTTTGTGTAGTTAATTTTATCTTATTCAAGTCTAAAGAATAAAATCGGATTCAATCAGTAAGTTATGAAAGAGCCTGAAATGAAATCAAATCAGAGCACAATAAAATAATTGCTTTGTATAAGTTCCCGCTTAAATAACCTATTATTAGCATGAACAAATGGCAGTTCGGATCAATGTTTGCTTGCTTATTTCTGAGAGGAATATTCTAGTTTAATTAATTTAAACTAAGCGTTAATTTACTTTTATGATATACATTAATCATTCAAAGTATTTATCACAATTGTTGCCAACACATCAAAGTAAACATTGACTAAGCCCAAGACGCTTGAGTAAGGCAAAAGTGGTTTGTGGTTTAAGTGTTATGGATATTTTTATCATCTTGTTATGAACAGGCTCGCATAGAGATATCCCTTTCGTCAAAAAATCTCGAATGCCTTGTAAAGAGCAACAACTCATAGTCAGAGCGTACAGTGTGTTATCGTCCTTATCTTTTTCAATTTATGCATAAGAAGGAAAAAAAATAGGACCCTACCCTTGACAACAAAAACTATGATTCATATTCACAACATTCAAAATAAAAGAATATTGGTCCCAGCTTTTAAAGAAGGAAAGAAGCAACCATTCCTCCTTCACTGACCATTACGCCAGGTCGATTTTATTGAGTTGTTAAAATTTTTGGTGGACTTCTTTAATTACCAAACTGATGGGCAGCAGGTAAAAGGGACTCAAAACCTTTTTCAAACGTCAACACAATCGAATCAGTTTCATACTGGCTGTCGTCGAGATTTCTTTGATTTTTTTCTAACTGGCAGAATTTTGTGCGAGCCCATACATTTTTAAGTGCGAAGAAAACTCTTCTGGAGAAAGTGAATTTTCAGTTTTTTTTTTTGGTGATTTTCAACATTCAGTCAGAGGAAAGAGACTAAAAAAGTTGATGGTGTTGAATTTTTAGAATGATACTCGGGCCTATGCTGTGTTGAATTGGACTTGAAAGTATAATGTGCGCTGTTTGAAATAAGTTTTCAGTACAGGTAAGTTATTAGTTCAATTATGAGATATTGAAATCATAAATAGACAATCCATGAGGACGTTTACTGAAAAAAATATCACATTGTAGGATCAAATATGCGAGTTTTTGATTATAGCATTGGTTGCGAGTCGTTGTACATTTAACACGTTGAATGCCGTGGGGGTCACCCGTGACCGGCACCCACTAGCTGAATGTGTAGCTGAATAAAACGCGGCAGTCAACGTGTTAATAATATTTTATTTGAAACAATTATGGAATTGTTATTCTGGCTCTTACTGCCTTATGTTTTTTATATGACCCTTATAAATAAAGAAAAAATCATATTTACTAATAATTATATTTTTAAATTTTCAGAAAAAAATAATCTAAAACTATCAACATGGATTTCATGGAAGAAAAATGGCAAATCATCGAAAGAGGAATTACAGGCGTTTACAAAAAACTCGAAAAAGTGGACCAAAATGGAATCGATCATCTTTCAGAAATCATCTTCAAAGTTCTCTTCGGTAAAACCACCAACAAAAAATGCTTCTGTGGTGAACCGAGTGAAGAAACCAAAATGAAGTTTTTATATTCAAAATTCGAAACATATCTTGAAAATCTTCTCAAAACAACATACGAGCCAATTGCAGAGGACACTAAAGGTGAGGGATTTCTTCGACATTACCTAGGACAGTGGGAAGATTACAACGATACCACGATTCGTATATCTGTCGTATTCGCACATCTCGACTATGCCTTAATTAAATACAGCCCTAAACCAGGGGAAGGAGGATACCCGACAGTAGTCCGTCTAGCAGCAATTATATGGAAAAGATACAAATTTGATCCCATTTGCGAAAAGTTGACCCAGGAATTTTTATCTTTCATCGATAGAAATCGAAAATCAGGCACAGAACCTAAGGAATCATGCAGTTTATACAAAAGAATGGTGGAGTATTACATCTGTATGGGTTGCAGTGAGAAACAGCCTTTAGCATGTTACAAGACCTACCTAGAGATACCTTTTATGAAACAAACTGAGATGTATTACATTCAAAGAAGGTCTGAATTTCTAGAGAGTGCTACAAATATAAGAATGTATTTGTCGTTCGTTCGAATTCTGCTCACTGAGGAAGAAGCCTGGTTTCGATCGAATTTTGCTCGATTTTCATGTGATTTGCAACATATCAAAAACAGGATATTTAATCCATCCCAACTAAAAGTCTACCAAGATGAATTTAAATGTCTTCTAAATCCAGGAAATGATCTTGAACTCAAACTAATGTACGTTGAAATGAAGGAGATTTTTCCAAGTTTGTCTATGTTCGTAGAAATTTTTGGTATGGAATTTCGAAAAGAATGTCTACCACATTTTGCAGTTGCTGTCGGAGCGAAATTTGTTATTGAAAGAATCTATAGAACTGTAAAGAGATATATTAATCTACTTAAAACAATTTTCCGAAAAGAAGAAGCAATGCTTTCCGTCCTCAAATCGGAAATTACAAGATTGGTGAATTTAGAAGATGTTATGAAAATGCTTCAGAAATACTGTGAACATTTATTTTCTTATGGTGATCATGACTGGCTTAATTTTGGATTGAGTGTCTTTTTAGAGCTGTTCTTTTTTGTAGAAGATAAGGATTCAGTACTAGAAATGTTATGCAACTGTCTCATGAAATGGTATACTTCAACTCTCTATATACCTTCAGATCTTTCATTACTTAAAGAGGTATTCAAAAATCCAACAAATATACAACGAGCTGTTTTTGAAGTTAATAAATCAAAAAGATTAAAGTACGCTTTTAAAAATCATATGTTTCAATCAAAATCCAGGTATACAATTGATATGACAGCAAAAATACTTCCAATCTCTTTGTGGCCTTATAAGAAACGTCAAATTCCACTGATACTACCTAAAGAAATAGAAGAACCTTTGAAAGATTTCACAAATTTCGACTATTCAACTCAAGCGTCAAAAAGAAAATTAACTTGGCTATATGAATTATCAAAAGTAGAACTTCGAACAGTCCATCGTGGGAAACTTGTTAAAATTATAGGAAATACCATTCACATGGTTATACTACTTCAATTCAACGATAGAGATTCAATGAGTTTTGGTCAACTCAAAGAAAAGACCGGTCTTGAAGAGGATCACCTGATTCGAGGGTTAAAGAGCATCATAGAAAACAAGATTTTAACAGCTGATGGAAAGAAACATTTTGAGTCCGATTCTATGGTTAGTGTAGTTCAAAGTTTTAGATCGCATAAGAGATATATAATTTTGCAATATCCTAATGCTATCGAACCGGAGCAGGAGGAGAAGATTCCTAGTTCAAAATACAATGCAGAGGATAGGACACAAACTATTCAAGCCATTTTAGCGAGGATTATGAAAAAAGAAAAGATTATGACAAGCATTAAGCTTATTGAAGCAGCATACGAAGAGTTAAGCAAAATCTACAAACCTTTAGTGAGTGATATTAAAAAAAATATTGAATGGCTTAAAGACAAGGATTACATTGAAGAGGATCCAGATGATAAAAATAGCTATAAATACATTCCTTAATTATTTATATTTAGACTTAGGAATACGTTAAAAAATATAAAAATGTTAATTTAAGAAGTTTTTTTAATATAACTTATATTTACGTTTTAACTTTAAAGTTTTATGTTAAAAAACTAATTTTTAATTGCTTCAATTATGACCAGTTCCAAATTACGAGTACAAGACTCATCAAAATTTTTTTTAAACCCATCTAAAGGACAAATTATTTTCCACTAACAAACGACGCCTTGTAGTTTTAATTAAGCCTCTAAATTTAATTAGACCTAAATAGTTAATAGTTTCTTAAAAGGGATCGAGTTTGTGAAACACCTAAGTGACCTGTCGCCTGTACGTATTATATTTATTACCATATTTTAATAGGTTAATAGCTCAATTTAAAGTTTTATTCAAGCAAGGCTTATTTTATGGAGATGACCTGTACAAACTTTTCTAGACCAATTAGACCGAGACTTTTATTAGTCTACCTGGCAGACTTGAGTGAAAGTAATTCAGGTTCAGTTCACTTTCAATTAAAACAATTTTTGGATTTTCTTTAGGTATATAAGAAATAAGGATTTAATTATTGCCAGGTAAGAAAGGTTTTGACCTTTTTTCATCCGTCTGAAGAGATTTTGTTTCTTAAGTGCCTTTGTAAAAAGTTTTCGTTTCTGATTATAAAGAAAAATGAAGCTGTGTAAAAATTTATAAAAAAAAATATATTATTTGATTCTTTCAATTTGTCGTTTTATGTCGTTTTTTAATATGTAATTTAACTTGTAATTAAAGCAAAGGAATGAGAGTTATATCATTCTATGTGTAACCTCTGCGGATTTTTTTTTAGGAGTCATAATTCGGTGCTTTATTGCTTTGTTTTTGTGAATTTGAATATCTTAAAGAATAATTAATATTAATTGATAGATTAATTATGTGTTTAGGTAGGAAGGCTTTTGGATAAAGTGAGGCTTTCTTAAGATTTACAATGGTTGATTTTTCGATGTCTTTTCAATCCTGCACCTATTTTAGGGAGCTTAACACAAAGCGCTCATTACTAGAACATCTATCAACCTTTTTTAATCGGATCCGCCCGCCTAAAGGGAGATCGTTATAAGATACATTTATCCTGCCCCATATTATCTGCGGACATTGCCTTTTTTTTCCTCTAAAATTTCTCTTTTTTTTTTTTTGGGGGAAGAAAAGCGGAATGAAAAAGAATGTTCCGATTTTAAGCTCCTTAAAACACCCTGTAAAAGGCAATGTCCTTCGGATTGGTGAAAAACTCTTTGAACAAGGCCCGACGGTCCGATAATCCACGAAAAAAAAAAAAACCCTGAAAGGCCCCCTTCGCACCGATGATCACTGTGAAAAGGCACTTTATTTCGGCGTCTCAAATATTTCCTTTTCTTTGTAGTTTTCGTCGTCGTCGGAACGAGGCCGGCTTTTACTTGTTGCGACAGTCAAACGACTTTTCACTTCGCCGTGAAAGAAATATATTTTTTGCCTTGGCTTTTCAAGCTTGAAAAGGGGGCTAAAAAGATGGGGACTGTGGGGGGTCCAAAGAATCCTGTCGACACGCATCGGGAACTGACCGCCACATCAGGGATTACAGCGACTTGAGGAGCGGCGCTCTGTTGCCGGGTCCTGCTGAGAAATTCCCCCTATCAGCGAGGAAGGGCCAAACCAATCAGAGAGGCAGACGATCGATAAATTAATTTCCGTAATGTGAAGAAGCTGGGCTCCTTCCTTGACGACTCCTTTTCATCCTTCAGGATCTACTACCGCCGCGTGCCGCTGCCACCGCGCCACGCCATCCAGGAGCGCCTTCAAGTCTATCGGTCACTTCGACTTCAGCGGACGGATTCGATGGGCTCAGAATTTAATAACTTGAAGCGATAAATCCCGAAATCACTTTAAAGGGACAGGAGAACCCCAACAGTGGAGCACTTTGATGGCGCCCACCACCGTAGTGGGCCGGAGCCCCGGAGAGGTCGGGACTTTTAAGATTGTCAACTGAGGCTTAGGTGGCTCTGGTCCTTAAGCTCACATGTAATTTCGTTTTACGGGAGTTTAGTGTTATTGGAAAGGAAATTACTTGGGAAGGGATTTTTACGCCCATCGCAAATCCCCTCAGATTTTGTTCGGATTTTAAGTGTTATGTGAAGCTGTTACCGCGCCCTATAAAAAGACGCTGTTGCCGTGGTTAAAATACCTTGGGAACATCGCATGCAGTGGAGCACAATCTGAAAAATATTTTTTTGTTTAAATTAACTATTCAAATGGTTCAGAAATAAATCCTACAAATATGTAAAGTTTTTCCTTTTTATAGAAATCATTCACCTTTCTATTTTATTCTTATTAAATTAATAATGTCCGTATTTTCGGTGTTTATTTTTAGAGTAAACTCTCTACTGTCCAAATTAATATTTTAAAATACTTGGATTCATTTAAATAAACACCATTGATTTTTCTGACCCTTAAATCTTAAAATCGTTGTTTTTATCGTTAGTTTTCTCTATTCAAAAACCATTCACAAAATATGTTTTATGGAAGCTTCAGTGGTCTGAGGATCTTCCTTTTTTCTATATTTTATATTCTGCTAGATGTGCTTTGCTTGGTCTTCAGACCTTAGAGTTGAGACAAGTTTGATGAAGTTGAGTAAACATGTTTTGGAAAAATATCAACTATAATACAATCTGGAAAAAAAAGATCTTTTATATTAGGTCTTAGTTTAGCTTAATTTGAAAATGCTACGTTTTAAATATGAACTACCAGATTTTGATTCAGCCACGTATTCAGCTATTGCATATGTCAATCATATAAGTATTATACATGTAATATTCTAGTTAACACGTTGACTGCCAGCGTTTTATTCAGCTACACATTCAGCTAGTGGGTGCCGGTCACCGGTGACCCCCATGGCAGGCAACGTGTTAATTGTCAAGAGTAGTTTCTGGGTACAAATTTTAAAAAATAAACTTATTTTCAGTAGTTCATCTCTTTTCCCTTAAAATAGTATGTAGGAAATTTCGAATGGTTGGTAAGTTTTAAGGGCTTTGTGTAAAAGTTAAACATGTTAAGAAAATCTAAAATTCTTAAAATTACCCAGTGTGATGATTCAATATAGGTAATTTGATATAAACCAGAACGCCCTATAGAGGGCTGTTGATGTAATATTGAAAAAAAAGCTCAAGTAGCTAGTATGTCTATCAGCTCTCTAGCTAATAGTTTTTTAGTTTATGTTGCTCCAGTATATGCAGTAAAACATTAAGAAGACCTCGAAAAGATCCATATTGCCTTTTATAAAAAGTTGCTCAGCCTCCTGCATTTATATACAGGGTGTTCAGAGGTGGGAGGTCAATACTGCAGGGGGTGAAAGGTCAGACCGAGACAAGCAAAAAATCGTATGGGTGGGGGGGGGGCATCTCGCACCGTTTGGCAGTTACAGGGTGATTCGTAAATTAGGATTTTGCCTTATATGGGAACCGCTCTGGTATTTTTATCTTTTTTTCTACGCATCGCAGCGGCCCCAAACTGATCTCAAAAAATCACTATTTCGAAGCCCTTTTCAAAAAAGTTTACACCACCCCCCTATCCCCAACCCCTTGGCCACAATCCCCCCTGCAAGTTGAAAAAATTAACTTTTATTTCACGATTTTTCACATTTCGCCCCACTTTTCTCCGAAATTCATGTTATTAACATACCTACTTTTTATTTTTTTTAAGTTGCCTATCTAATTACCTTTCCAAAAAGGTGCAACATGCCCAGGTAGAAAAGGGTTGCAAAAGTCCTGAAATTAAAACATCCTCACTGGTACCTAATTACTTTATTGCACCATAATGGAAAAAGTCGTTAAGTAAACAATTTTTATGACAGCAAGTTCGGAAATGTTTGTTTAGGAAACAGAGGTAGTACATTTTTATTATTTCAGCAAAACAGTAAAAAAATAATAAATGTAATCTCGTTAAATAGCGTTATTAGTTTATTATATCCAGTATTGACTCTTAAGTATCCTGACGCTCCGTTTCTAATAACTCCTATGAATTATGGTATAAAAATGGGTAAGTTTGAAAGGACATTGACCACAGTTGAAGAAGCAAGCGTTAAAACCGGGTGTTTAATAGAAAAAATTAAGATAAAATGGCAGAATTCAGTGTTGACGAGTATGCCGATATAATTTACGTGTACGGTTTAGTAGAAGGAAATGATAGTGAGGCCGTACGAGAATACCAAAGGAGATTCCCGAATCGGCGGGTACCCAACAGAAGGGTATTTTCAAAGACTTTCAGAAGGTTAAAAGAAACCGGAAGTGCAACCGCCCCCAGAGCAGAAACGCGAGCAGGAAAATCGGCCGATTCAGCGGACCCCGACAAACAAATCCTCAACATCGAAAGGAACAGCCCTGTAATAAGCATCAGGCAGGTCGCACGAAGGTCAGGATTGTCTTCAGGGAGAGTTTGGACCGTTGTGAACCGAGAGGGACTACATCCATACCACCATATCCCGGTCCAATCACTACAGGAAGGAGATTCCGAAAGACGATTGCAATTTGCACTTGGCTGTTCGAATCTGACATCGAAAACAGAAGGTTTCTAGACCGAATTGTGTGGACGGATGAATCGCAATTCACCCGGGATGGCATCACAAACTTCCACAACCTCCACACCTGGTCAGATGTGAACCCACATAGGACCAGGTGTCGGTCCTTCCAGCAAAGGTTTAGTGTCAATGTCTGGGATGGCATCATCGGCAACCAGTTGATAGAACCCCTCATCTTGCCCCAAGTGCTGAATAGTCAGCTATACTCGGACTTTTTGGAGAATACCCTTCCGGATCTGTTGGAGGACATCCCCCTGGCCTCCAGAAGCGCAATTTATTTACAGCACGACGGAGCACCTGCGCATACTGGGAACATTGTTAGGGCAAGGTTGAATGAACATTACCCAGAGCGCTGGATTGGACGAGGTGAACCGATTCCTTGGCCTGCTAGGTCACCGGACCTTACTCCACTGGACTTTTTCTTATAGGGAATGATGAAAGATGAAGTTTACTCAAGACCAATCAACACCAGAGAAGAATTAGTTACCAGGATTGTGACTGCAGCCACGAAAATACGGGAGAGACTGGCTCCATAGACCTCAAACGTGAAATAAGACGAAGGCTACTTGCATGCATCGAAACTAGCGGAGAACATTTTGAACAGCTTTTAAAGGACAAACGTTTTAATTGTAATTAGTTTTTAAGCGAACAAAATGTATTTTTTAGTTAACTTAAGTATAATTTCTTAAAAATTCGAATTGTCATGATATTCTGTAAAAGGATTTTTATAAATAAATTTTCGTATCCTTTTCCTATCTGGGCATGTTGCACCTTTTTGGAAAGACAATTAGATAGGCAACTTAAAAAAAATAAAAAGTAAGTATGTTAATAACATGAATTTCGGAGAAAAGTGGGGCGAAAGGTGAAAAATCGTGAAATAAAAGTTAATTTTTTCAACTTCCAGGGGGGATTGTGGCCAAGGGGTTGGGGATAGGGGGGTGGTGTAAACTTTTTTGGAAAGGGCTTCCAAATAGTGATTTTTTGAAATCAGTTTGGGGCCGCTGCGATGCGTAGAAAAAAAGATAAAAATACAAGAGCGGTTCCCATATAAGGCAAAATCCTGATTTACGAATCACCCTGTAACTGCCAAACGGTGCGAGATGCCCCCCCCCCACCCATACGATTTTTTGCTTGTCTCGGTCTGACCTTTCACCCCCTGCAGTATTGACCTCCCACCTCTGAACACCCTGTATATTGCGGCCAAGATATTTAAACTTACTCTTAGATAGAGTTAGTTAAAGTTCTGGATATGACGATGATGAAAATATCCCAAAAACTTGTTTGATGATCCTTATTGAAATGTTTAAGGGTTCATAGCGAATTAGACCCATGAAAAACAGACTATTTTTCAATAATTTTTTTAGTAGGTTCAATTGTAAATATAAATATGGAACGGGGTTTACTTCAATAAATATAGTGTCGAAATACATGAAAACAATTTTTTTTGTTTATTTTTCTGATTTTTTGTTGATGAAACAGGCGGTTGAAAAAAAGGGGGAAAAAAGAGGGCTTCGCCCTGTTGATGGTATCTCCGAGATGGATGGTCTGAAACTAAAAAATGAAAAAGTTTTAGATTCAGTATGATAAGGACTATGGCATGAATAGACAGATTTTTGATTTTTTGAAAATTGACGAAATGGCGAACATTTTTCGAAAAAATTCCAAAAATCATAATTTTTTTCCCCGTTTTTGCCCTTAAAAAAATACTTAAAATCAAAATTTCAAAAAACTGTCTATTCATGCCATAGCTATAGTTATAGAGAACATGTGGTAAAAATTTGGTGAAGATCGGTTCAGTAGTCACCGAGATTTTATCAACAGGCTTTCTTAGAGGCAATAGTGCTGATGCGCGTCAGCATCTCGTACGCGCTGTCGGTCACGGTCATCAGCAAATTGTATGACGGCCGGGCCGATTTTGACGCCCATTAATATAGTTAGAGTGCCAAAAATATAGTTAGAGTGCTCCGATCTTTATAAAATTTTAATATGATATTTCTATATATATACTAGCTGGCCCGGCAGACGTTGTACTGCCCTTTCCGGTACATTTGGGGGCCTCAATAGCCCGGTTGGTAACGCGACGTGTTTACTGCGAGCCAGCAGGACGCTAGAGGTTGTGGGTTCGATTCCCACGAGAAACCCTGGTTACAAAAAAGTGGTATCACAATGGGCCTGTAATAATGGCCTAAGTGTGTCTTCGGACAGCCACAACAATCTACATCTCTACATCTTCCGGTACATTTTCATTATGCCCTGTGCGTTGACCAATATTTGATCGTGTTTTTTCTTTTCGCATGTTTCTACAAATAATACCATTAATATATGAAAACAGTGTTTCCGTTTCATATCCCTAATTAATTAATTGAACAAACTTACACGTTTTTTAATATTAAGTAAACCGTTTTACACTTCACAAATATTGGAAAATTACCCGGTTTCATCCGACGTTAGGTAAATACTTACTAATTAAACACTTCTCAAATGTTCTAGTTTGTTATATCCTAGAAATTGATTCAACCCGAAAACCCTTTTATGGATCCGCCATCTTGAATATCCAAATCTTGATAATTTTTAAAATTAGTGGCATTAACACAATTATTGTACCAAATTTCATTAAAACCCGTTGAAATCGAGAAATTTTTTATATATAATATATATTGGGTCCGCCATCTTCGATCTAGAAACTTTGATAATTCGATAATGATCAAAATTAGTGGCACCAAACAAATCGTACTAATTTTCATCAAAATCCGTTGAAGTCGAGAAATTTGCATCACCATATTGGATCCGCCATCTTGGATTTGGAAATTTTGATAATATTTAAAATTAGTGGTATCAGAATAATCATTGTATAAATTTTCATTAGAATCTGTTCAAATCGAGACATTATGGTCTCCCTATTGGACCCGCCATCTTGGATTTACAAATTTTACTAATATTCGAAATTAGTGGCCTCAGAATAATCATTATACCAATTTTCATTAAAATCTGTCCAAATTGAGACATTTTGGTCGCTGTGTTGGATCCGCCATCTTGAATTTGGAAATTTTGATAACATTTAAATTAGTGGCCTCAGAATAATTATAGTATGTACTAATTTCCGTTAAAATCGAAAAATTGTTGGTCACAATCTTGGATTTGGAAATCTGGATAATATTCTAAATTAGTTGCCTCAGAATAACCATTGTACTAATTTTCACTAAAATCCGTTGTAATTGAGACATTTTAATAGCCATGTTGGATCCGCCATCTTGGATTTGGAAATTTTGGTAATGTTCTAAATTAGTTTAATAAGAATAATCATTGTTATAATTTTCATTAAAATCCGTTGTAATCAAGACCATGTTGGATCCGTCATCTTGGATTTGGAAAATTTCGTAATATTCAAAATCAGTGACTCAAAAACAATCATTGTACTAATTTTCATTCAAATCCGTTGAAATCGCGAACGCGCAAACGGTCAAAATCGCGAAGTATAAAATAAAAAATGCTATTAAAAAGTAGCGGTTGGTGGTAGAAGGGTAGAAATTTAGGACTAAATGTGTTTTTTAATGCCACACCATAAAAAAATTACCAAAAAAAATTTTGTCCAAAAAATAAAAAAAATTTTTTTAGGGTGACCCACCCTTAACACTTAGGGGTATAAAAATTAGTTATAAACCTATTCTCATAACTACTGAATATACATATTAAATTTCATCAAAATCGGTCAAGCCGTTTCGGAGGAGTATGGCCACTAACACTGTGACAGAAGAATTTTATATATTAGATAGTTTCCAAAAATGTAATAAAAAAAAATCGATTTTTTGAAAATTACAATTCGCTATGAACCCTTAAGGGCTCTCCGAGTAATAAGAAATATAACTGGATTTAACCGATATATGAAATTTTTTTAAAGACAATTAAAAGAGAATTCTTTGTATTATTTTTTGAGTTAAAAAATTTAACCAGTTAACTGTGGCGCCCTCATCGAGCCATGACGAGTATATTCGTCAATCACAGAATAAGTTGCGCTGGCCATGCCATGCACAAAAACCTCTCCTCAGATCGTGATAATTCTATGAATTTTTGAATGAATCGTGGGATAGTCAGTATCGTTTGCTTATTTTTGGTAAACAAATTGATTGAATTCTTGGAACACTAAACCGAGGGAGACAATTTCCAAGAAAATTTTGTTCCTCTCAGTTCATGTGCTTTGTATTTAGAATGGTTTTTTGTTGACATTCATGCAATTAGCCCCTTTCTCTGCCCGACAGCTTCCAATTCTTTTATAAAATCTAAATTATTTTCAGATTGACAAGAGTTCTTGTAGTTTCATATTTTTTGGTTAACATCTAAAAAACGTTATCATCGCACATGCGAACTGGTAAACTTTTTTAACCAGTGCATACCGGGACGCATGAGACCATCTCAAACTGTTTATATTTTCTACTTGTTTGTTTTATTCCGGCATAGCCTCAAAATATTCTAAACGTCTTTAAATTTGAGAACATGTTTTGTTTTTCTCAAAAATTGCAATTTAAATAGCCAATGGTCACCGATTTGTACGCATGACGAGTATACTCGTCAATCACAGTTAACTGGTTAAAAAAAGAAGAAGTCTTTTTGATCTCTGAATTTGAAGAGTATTTTTTTGTCAAAAGACATTACTAGTAGAGGTGAATTTCTTTATTGTATATATTGTCAAAAATAAGCCTAATTAGTGAAATTCAGAAGCACTTTCTCTTCGGGTTGCTTTTGAAAGACCTGAGAATACTAGTCCAATTTTAATTTTCTTATTATGCTGAATCGCGCTTAAATTTAAACCTCTCACTCAAAGATAATAGTGACCACTTAGATTTATATCAAATACTTGAAAATCTAGAAATAGAAATCTACACAGATAAACTTTCAAAAATTGTTCAAGATAATTATAAGAAAAGAATAACTATATAAAAACAGATTGAGCTCAGTTAATTATTAACTATATGTTACTAAAAAAAAAACCAATTATTCGAATGCGTTTTTCTTGACACTACATTTTTAAATAGGTACCAGGAATACCTCGAAAATCACTTATCTAATTTGCCTGAAATATTTGTATATGCAAGCATAGAACGACATTTATGTTTTCCTATTACGCATAGTTTTTAACAAATTGCTTTTGTGGATTTTCTCAAGATGCTTTATAGAGGACAAAATTCGTTTTCATTTTCGTCAATTCAATTGGTATACGTAATTTTTTCTGTTGTTTTTTTTGATTTTTGGTGAAGCTTTTGCTAATACTTAGTACTGAATTTTGGTTTCTGATGTTTACTTTTTAGATAATTTTGACTTTTTCAAAAATAGGTGTACTTGTTTAATCTACCCTTGCATTTCATATACTATATAATAAATAAATAAATAAATAATGATTTCTTCTCAAATTCCAACCAACTATAAATCATATTTATACATATACATATCAGAAAGTTGTTTAAAGTTTTCTCTTTCGACCCAACAATTGTATTGCCCTTATCTATGCAAAATTTCTTACTCCAGAATGGTTTCCATAAAAATCGTGCATCAATAAGTTGCGATTATCCATTAATCTTCCTAACAAAGGAACGACGACGTTTTAAAAATTCAAAGCAATCTTTGAAAGCTGTGCAACAACGTGGAGCCAATCGCAATGGTCCGATCATTAGGACCTGAGAGCTCCTCAGCTTGCAGCCTCCGCCGGGAGAAGGGTTCCATTTGGCAGTCTATTTGCTGCGCTTGTCACTTGAAATTTACCCACCTTATCGGTGCTGACTGGAAACAATGCCGGCGCATTAGTTGCACTCAGAATGGCTGCACCAGTTGCAGCGATCCCCCCCCCCCCCCCCCCCCCCCCCCCCCCCCCCCCCCCCCCCCCCCCCGCCTCCGATTGTCGTGGACCCAGTGCACATTAAGCCGCAGTAATCTGGAGTCTGTCGAATTGTTTTTCTTACAGCATCCACCGACTGGGAGCCGTTTTAGGATTTGCCGAGCGAGCTCCATTCGACGTTTTTCCAGCACCCAGAACAGTCTTCCGTCGTCTTCCATTTTTATTGTGGCGGAAACAATAATTCTTCCTTGTGCTTGATGCTGGCAGTCGAGTTCCGTCGACTGTAACTAGATAAAGTCCCCTCCCCGGAATGCATTCACTTTGGAGCCCAAGGAGAAAATGTGTACACTCTGCGGCAGGAAGAGACCCATTGATCACCAACAACAGTCCCTGGGGAGACGAATCGAACGCCGTCGTCGCCACGATGCGCCGTCTTAGAGGTCCTTCTGAACACAATCACATCGAAAAGGAACCAAAAAGTTCATGGCACTATTAAGAAGGAATCAGAAAAAAAAAATCTCAGTCGGTGACGGGTCGAACAATACCAGTCGGGGAGAAAATACCCACTTTTAGAGGACTGACATCAATAAAAGGCTCAATTCCTAGTCACTTCGGCAGCCTGCTACCTTGTCTGAGTTGATATTTTTAAATACCGAAGGAATCGAAGTGAAAATGCGACTCGGGAAAGGCTAACTACAATTCAGAACCCGAGCTAGTTTTGTTGCTCCGCTAGAGGGCAAACGATTTTAACAATTCTTTGAATTCACGAACTAATGGGCTAAGAACCCACCTCTCTGTATTTTGCTGCCTTTATGAATTTCAATTTTGACCCGTTTACGTCCACGATAGCTAGAATTCTTTTCTAGAGTTGGCCTGGCCCAACTAACAATTTGTAAGAGTCAATTTTCTCTCTCATTTAAAAGTTTGGTACAATATCGCAATTTTTAAAAAAACCTACAACGAAAATCTCGTCTCGAACAAATCGATAAATTTCGATAAATTAAAATCTCGACTATAAAAAACACAACAAATAAGTAAAAATAATATTTCAGCCGATAAATATTTTGTATAAGAAAAATCTTAATTTAATAGGCATTTTCTAGATGAAAAATCTTCAGTTCATAAACATTTTGTACAAGAATGCATCAATATTTGTCGAGATTAATCGAAGTATTTCTAATATCGAAATCAGGTCGATGTTTTTGCTCGTCGAGATTTTGTGGTTTTTAATTATTCAAAAAAAAAATATCGAATTTTAAAAATCTAGATTTCGTATCTCTCCCAAAGCTGTTATTAGTTGTTTTAATAAAGAAATGTTTCGTTTAAAATCTTTATAAATATTATATAAGTTTTCTAGCGTATTTATATTTTACCTCTTTAAGAATTTGTTCTTATCTTAAAATTGGCTTTTCAAAAGATATTTTATTCTGATTATTATCTAACAATAATTTTGTATCAGCATTTAGTGTATTAAAAATAATAATTGACTTAATAACAATAATAATGATCTTATACGAGTCAAATCGAATAAAGATCTTTCATAAAAGCATTATAACCTCATGACTTTATACGAAGTTAAGATTGTTATAAAAATAAGGTTTTCTTTAAAAAATATAGCTTTTTACAAATTTTTATTACACTATTTATTACAGACTTTAGGGGGGAAAAAAAGGCATAAAACATGAAAATGAATAACATTTACAACAAAATATATTCAATCATATTCGAAGTTAATCGTGTAAGTAATGATCCTATTTTTTCTTTTCATACATTCTTATACGTGATTTGAAGATTTCTTCTTTAAGGCCTTACATACGTCTAGCAGCGCTAAAAGGAAAAAAAAGGTTTAGTAGGGATAACAATAGCATTTAATAAAAATAAATAGTACAGATTGTTTATTGGTAGGGAGGTAGGTTTAGTAGGGATAACAATAGCATTTAATAAAAATAAATAGTACAGATTGTTTATTGGTATTTAAACTTTATAAAAATATTTATTTCACTTTATTTTTTACAAAAATTACTATATAAAAAATCACGTGATCCACAACACTAAGAAAAAAAAAAGTTGTTCCACAGTCGACATGATATCTCCAGTAAATGTTGATCGAAAATATAATTGTAATTATGGTCTTTCGAGCCGGAATTTTGAATTTCGAAAAATTTAACAATTTATGGCTTTTTCCAAAAAGTACGCATCTTACGTCATAAACTTTACACTTTATTTTTATAAAATGTTTAAATCAAACTTCTAAAGCAAGAACTTTATGAATTTCAATAACCGTAGCAATCGATCCTAAATGTATTTATATTGGTATATTTTCCGATACCAAAAAAACTGACACACCGCAGCCGCTTCGAAAGTAATGGTCAGCCGTCTCAAACAAAGGACATCTACCTGCGCGCACCAAACTCTCGTCCCATCCCACTTTCACAGAAATAAGCCTAAAACTATAGAGAACAACAATCTGTTAAAATAAAATTGATTTTTTTAATGTATTCTGGACGTATGTATGGCCTTAAATTAAAAATAAAATATATTAGCCATTGTTGCCAATTTTCTTGATTTGTAGTACATATTTAAGAATGTTTTATTAATTTTACCTAATATTTAGGAACATAGTAAATTCACAAATCTTCAGGATTTCACAATATTGTTTAGTAAATTTAGATTTAAATAAGCAAATAGGTGGAAAAATAAATTTCAGTGTGTAGTTTTAGCTCTTTACAAGCATATTTACATTCTGGGAAGTATTCTTGCTTTGAGTCCAATTAGTTTTTTAGGTTAAACCAATTTTAAAAGGCTCGTTTAAACTCTATCCGCACTAGCTTGAAGAAAAATTCAACTTCATTATAAGAAAAAAATTATTATTTAGCCAATCTATCACGATTTTGTCTGTAAAAATTAACAGATAAATTAAAAAACATTTCAAAATCGCAGCCAACTTGATTATTGGATCGAATGAATTTATTTCTGAATATTGAAAAATGAATCATAAAAAAGAAAATTTCAAAATTACAAACCAATGTACAAAAATAACAAGATTTGTCACCTTGCAAAATGTGTTCATGAACAAAAGATCTGCTATTTTGCAATTTAAAAAAACCATCTGATTTTTGCATCCTCCTCACGTCTGTATCTAGATGCGAGTTAACTGAAGAGGAACAACGGACGCCGTAATTAAGATTCCCATGATAAAGCAATGTTCCTCGTCATTGCATTTTCCAGGTTTAAAAAAAAAAAAACCCCTTTCCTTTATTCCTGCAGCCTTAACTGGTGGAGAAAAAATATAAAACGAGAAGAATCTCCGAAATTTCGAGCATTCTTTTTAAAATTAAGCTCTAATTTTGCCGGGCGCTTATTTGTGGCTGTGTGCAGCTCGGTAAGCGGTCATAAAATTTCCGCGAGAAGCACAGAAAATAGGGAGATATTACCCCAAGCTATAATTCACTTGTACTTAGAATTTAATTCAAGCTCCGCAGGATTTCTTCTGGGAATTCATTCGAAATTAACATAAATTCTAGCGAGAGTCTTGGCAGCGGCGATAGTGCGCCCGGCTAAATTAAAAATTCGATAAAGATATTGTGGCAACGCTCTGTCTATTAATTAAAATTTTGTTTATGACGACGAACCCCAAAAACTTTCAAAAGGATGTTTTGAGAATATTCATACGATCTAGGAGAATTTTATTAGGAAGCTTATCTGACCCCACGGTCAAATTAATGACCTCATATCTCTGATGATAGTAACGATTTCTTTCGCAGAACCTTAATCAACTTGTGCAATTAGGAAATTTGCAAATTTGATAAAATCTAGATAGATGAGTGCACCTTTGTGGTAGTTTAATGCAAAACTTAACTCCCAAATTGTGATAATCTTGCCGAAGTTGCCTCCTCGAAGATTTCACAATTAATAAAGTTTCAATGTAAATTAAGCTCTACTCTGTGAGTTGGAGTTCTCTTAGAAACTAACGCTATCGCTTCCTTAACAGTTCGAATATAGCTTTGCTAGATAGATGGATTGAATGAATGCTGGCTTCCTTCGGAGATGCTTAAATATGTATGATCTTGTGATTGAGCACATTTTGCAATTCTAATGCACTTCAGTTCTATTAATCCTAAAGTGGTACATTTTATCTCCCATTTAGATTAAGTATTTTAAATAATCTGAGGGATGGAGTTGTGCAATTATGATATTTTTTCGAAATAAAATTATGAACAGTAGAAATAGTTATGACAAAAATTAAAAAAACAAAAGGTGAATGAATTCGAGTTAAATTGAAAATTGCAAATAATTTAATATTAGGAGATCGAATAGAACAAACAAGATAAAATACCTAATATATAAATTTTTTGATGGTACTTTAATGGACATAAAGATTGTTTCAAAATTTTCAGAATAGTTTAAGAAATCATAAGAAATCCCTATATATATAAAAATGAAAGTTCGGTTGTTTGTTACTCAATCACGCCTAAACGCTTGCATCGATATTTTTAATTTTTTGTCCGAAGGTAGTACATATTCCAACTTAACATATAAGCTAATTTTTTTTCCGAAAATAAATAAGGTTTCAAAATGGCGGATCCAAAATGGCGGTTCAAAATTTTAAATTTGAAGCGATTTTCATGAAAATTGGTATTTAGGGGTCTTGTGGGATGCTGATTTCAAATCAACCGTTCAAATTTAGAAATTCATTTTGAATGTTATTAAAATTTCCAAATCCAATATGGCGGACCCAACATGGCGACCAAGATTTCTCGATTTCAACAGATTTTAATGAATATTAGTACAATGATTGTTTTGAGGTCATTGATTTTGAACGTTATTAAAATTTCCAAATACAAGATGGCGGATCAAACATGGCGACTAAAATGTCTCGATTATAACGGATTTTAATGAAAATTAATACAATGATTATTCTGACGCAACTAATTTCGAATATTATCAAAATTTCCAAATCCGACATGACGACCAAAACGTCTAGTATCAACGGATTTTAATAAAAAATTAGTACTATAATTATTCTGAGGCCACTAATTTTGAATAAGATTATTAAGATTTGGATATTCAAGATGGATGATCCATAAAGAGGTTTTCGTGTTGAAACAATTTCTAGGATATAACAAACTAGAACATTTGAGAAGTGTTTAATTAGGAAGTATTTACCCAATGCCGGGTGAAATCGGGTAACCCAGTTAGTATACAATAAAATTTCAGGTATTCACAAAAAAGTTGAAATATATTTGACATGGTCTAAAAAACTCAGTTTCCATTTTTAAATAGAAAAAACGAGTTTCAAATTGAGATCGAGCTCGATTTTTCTATGTAAAAAATTCAGACAGATGCTTTGCTCAGTTTTTTAGAATATCAGCGAATATTTGAAGTCATTTGAGCAATAACTAAGCTTGACAAACGTAAATTAGTAGTTCAATACAAAGCCCATTGTTCTAATTTAAATATACATAAGTACATAGTGAGTGACCTACTTAAATCTGTGTAGTAATTCTTTTATTTGTAAAATTACACATGAGTAAGATATGTAAATAAAATATCTTTCTTAATTCTTAGAATTTAAGCTGATTAAATAACTTTCACAGCTGTTGATTAAAAATTCCAACGTGACGAATATTTTACCATAAGTGTTGGCTGCAAAAAAATACTTTAATAAAGAGTTTAATATGTACAATATATAGACAATAGGTATGTTTAATTTAAGATGATTCAATTCACATCTACGTTACGTTTTTTTACTTTGACACTAAAGATGAAGAGTTATGTGATACTTTCTATTTTAAGGAAATTGAATTACATTATACCAAACATCGCAGAAAATGACCACTGTCTAATCAATTGCGACTTTACAGCACATTTAATTTAGCGGTGAGAGCTTCCTGCAAATTAACGATCGCTGTAATATTGCGCGGGGATCAAATGGACATTAAGTGGCCACAGTGATTACGTGGGAGGCTGGCAAATGGACCACCACCGGACAAAGAGACAGACCGACAGACAGACAGACAGAGAGGTAGGCAGCCGTCCAAGGTGCAGTGTTTATTAACTGCAGTCACCGCAAGACCGCAAATAAATCACTCTAACAAACCCGCCATAACTTTGAGCAGCACGTGTGTCGTCACACCTCGAACACGTGGTCTGTTCGTTCCCTTCGTTGGGATGTCACAAGGATTGATTTGCTCTCTGCATCCATTCCGGAATTGTGTTCCCGAAACATTTGTGCTCCTCCCATAAATGCAGGAGAAAGCTGGATAAGTCCCATTCCCACGATATGAACACTCAGACAAAATTCATTCCGAGGCGGAAGGCGAAAGTTTAATTGAGAAAACTACAACCGCCGAAATAATTTCATTTTTAGACCCCAGCCTAACTTGGCGTAGTCAGAAAAACCGGGACGACCAGGAAGAAAACTGGGAAACCAACAGTGGCGGGGTTGTTATTTATGGTGCATAGAGAGTCTGCATCTTGGGCGGTAGAATCGAGACTGCTGTAAAACAAATTGTTCGGATGCGCGCGCGCGCAACCCCCGCCGCCCCAAGATTCATTAATATTGCAGTGACCATTATAGAGGTCCTGTGATGTAAGCAGAGTCCCATTAGGGATGTCACTACATTGCTGCAGCAGTTTGACATCTTAATTTTCGTCATGATTTCATCTTTTTATGGGATATAACATAAGTAAGAACCGGGGCCCCACGAGGGCTGTTCGTTCGGTGCTTAAGTGAAAAGGGGATTCACCCCGGCATGTCTCTTACACACTGGAAGGAGTCATTGATTGATGGCATATTCACCCTAGATGAAAAATTCCTTCGCTTTTATGAGACATTTGCCCCTTCAGACGTCATTCAGCGGAGCGGCGATGTATCGACACGCTGCACAAGGAAGCATTTCTCTGTATCCCGGGGTTCTATAAAATCTTGTGGAGGTTCCCTGGTCCCTGGTATTCCACAGCATTCGAGTCAACGGCGGGATGTATCGATTTCGGGTATCATCCCGCCTTCTTCCGATCTCGACGGTATCCCTGAATAATGGCAGTAAGAACGGCGAAACGCCAGTAATTACCTTTCACTTCGTCACCCGTGTGGAATGGGGTGCCGTCATTTTTCAAGTGCTGCAGACAGCGTGACTCGTTCTTTGCTTGTTCTGGGAACAGGAGCAGCCACACTGCGGCCGGGAAAGTGCATTGATTCGCGACTGATGTGAAATCAATTATCCTGCCCCTCTGGGGCGGTTCATCAGGAGCTCCTTAGCGGCGGTCGTGTCTCAAGAACCCACAGGTAACAAGGGAAACTCGAAAGCAATAAAGCAACCCGAGCAGGGCAATGTTCCTTGACTTCAGCAGACTTGAGTTGAGTCTCTTCTTCCCACGTCCTCGAATCGAGCGAATTTCCAAGTTGTTAAGTTTCTCGGTCTACCGACCAGACGTTTGGTGGGCTCGATTTAAAACCACCAGTGGTCCGATCTGGCCATCGAGATGCCACCGAGATGCGTCTCACTTGATTAAGTGATTCTCTGTCCGAGATGCCGTGCTCACCTGGCGTAATGGTGTCGCACTTTTTCTGTAGCTCCGCTATCTTTGTGGATCGAACAGTTTTCTGGTTTTCTGCAAATTATTACACCCATGAAAGAAGTTATGGACGGCAGCAAAAGAGTGTGCGGTGGAGCTCGATTTAACAATTTCTAGTGGTTTCTCAGATAATGAGACTTTAAAATAATTCTATATGATTTTATTATCTGATAACCCTGTAACTTACTAATTTTACACCCTGTGAATTTCTTTAGAGCTTTATTGAGAAAACAACACTTTAATCTTTCAAATGAGTGCTAAATAAACCCTCTACCTTCTGCCGCTTAAAAGTTATAAAGCTTTAAATTTTGTCATATCAAGTTTTTTAGGGTTATGTTCTTTGCTTGTGCACTGATTTCTCTTCTTATAGACATTTTTCTCAATTAAAAAGTTTCAAAAGTTGTAAATTCAAGTATTTTTAAATTTAAATACACTTCTGATGCACGAAAACTCTTAGCTACATAACTAACTTACTTAACTTGACGACGTAAGCGGAATCAACACTTAAATAACCCTTATCTTGTTGGTAATTCAATTTTGTCTCTTTGAAAAATTTTAAATTGAAAAAAACAAACGATTTTGATTTATTTAAAGTGGCAAATAATTTTTAAAATTGTTGTTTTAAATAATCCTATAAACCCCGATCTTAAGCACTATGTAAATAATTTTGCTATTAGATTCATACTATCAAAAATAAGAGGACTTTTATTTGTTCAGAAATTTTCGTTTTTCCTCTTAATTTTACCCTCGACTGTATATTTTTTTGCGAGATTTCTTATTCCCTCGAAACGTTCAAAGGGCTGGATGAATTTTCATAAATGAGGTGTCATTAGATTCTTCGTGATTCCAAGAGTGACAAGTAAAATGTCAAGAAAACAAATATGGCGGCGACTTGTCGCCATATTGTTTTTATAGTTTTTTCTTCGAAATACAACGCTTATGGGTATCAAATTAAAGGGTTTTATGAGAAGTTATCTAATATATATATAAATTATAACCAATATATGACTGAAAACCCCCAGATTTATAATATTAATAACACTTTACTTTGAAAACTTGCTTCATATAATTATAATTCATAATACTGCTCACAGATATTTCAGTTCAGGCTGTGAATGCAATATGTATCACTCCGAATGCTTTTTATCATTTTCTTTTTGGCATAAATTTTAGAGTGCCTATGAAATTTTCTATCATCTTCCAATTACTCCTTTAAGGCTGAGAATCATGATTATTTTCACCCGAAGGTAAAAGATTTTCTATTTCACCTGCTTTCCATTTTTTAGTTTGATTTTAAGAAGTCGAGTTTTTTGATTTCTTTCTTCTTTTCTTTTTTAAATTATTTTTTAAAACATATACCACTCCGATGTAAAATAATTCACCCACTACTCTCAAAACTAGAACAATTAATATTAACAATAGGTTTACTGAGGGGTCATTTTTACCCGTGTCAGTTTATTTTAAATTTATTCTCTCAAAGAAAAATTAGACTGTACTTTTTACAAATTTTTTGATTAATCAACATATTTTCAGAAAATACAGCATACATTGTTCTGGAGAAAATAAATTCAAATTAAACTACAAGTGGGTGAACTATTTTGCATCTGAAAACAATTAGTTGCTTTTTATTTCTGCCTGTTTTCAAAAGCTCTAAAAAATATAAAAAATGCTATATTCCATAGAAAACAAAATCTGATTTTACGATTTCGAAATTTAAGGACCTTAGGGACAGCCGATAAAATATTTTTGTTTTATACTATATATAGTATAACAAACGTTCCCAAATTGCCATCATTGAATTCTAATCGATACGCTCTTTTCAGATCAACAGTATGACTTAATTTTTTCCAACAATAAATCTCCTAATTAATCTGAAACTTTATAATTCATAACTGTCTCTTAATAAGTCTAAAACTTTGCTGTATACATGTATAAAGAGGATTTCTTGTTAAATATGGAAATGTAAATTTTTGGCATCATAATTAACCTTTCATATTTTAATTTCACAATTTTTACCGATCAAAAATAACGAGTAATAAAATTATCTAACGACTGAAATGGCAATTTTCATTATTGTTTTTGTTACAAAACACCTGCCATATAAAACCTTCAGAGAACAAATTGCCATAGTCGGGGTGCCAGAGGTTTTCATTTCGTTGTTGGACGGAATTTGATGAAACCTGGCGGAAAGGGAAGGTCATTGCCCGTACAGTGACCCATTAAAAAAGTTAGAATGAGCGATGTCGGGAAGGTACTTTGTTATTGCAAAATAACTTTGGTAACCCGTTATTTTTCAGTTTTCTTGGAATAACTCGAAAACGAAGCGTTTCAGCGAAAAATATTAAATACAAAAGTTGTTCAGCTGATGATTTTACGTAGGAATACGGTTTTTTGATTAATTAAAAAATTGTTTTTCCGACCGAAAACCAGCAGAAAAGTAACAAAAATGCAAAAACAATAAGCATTAAAAAATAAAGGAAAAAAACGATTTCCATCGTTGATATTTGGGTTATTGATAGGTATTGGTATTGTTAACCAAATGCACCCGGTCCGGTTTTTCAAAAACAATATGGCGACCTATTGCAAAATTGTTAAGTTAAAACTTTGGAACGCTGTAAATTCTGACTGAACAAACGGATCTTGATGAAACAAATTGGAATCGGTAGGTATTAACGGCATCTTTGAGTGTGCCAAATTTCAAAATTTTTCAACAATTACTTTTTTTGTTATTAACCAAAAACCATTTTCTGTGCTTCGTAATTTCGTCAATTTACAACATTAAGCTTTGCAACAAAATGCATCAAATCATCAAAACTCGCTATTTTCGCGTTTTTAGTCACCACTGTAGGATGTTAAGAGTAATCAAATGCATTTTGTTATTGTTGTAATGTTGTAAATTGACGAAATTACGAAGCACAGAAAATGGTTTTTGGTTAATAACAAAAAAAGTAATTGTTGAAAAATTTTGAAATTTGGCACACTCAAAGATGCCGTTAATACCTACCGATTCCAATTTGTTTCATCAAGATCCGTTTGATCAGTCAGAATTTACAGCGTTCAAAAGTTTTAACTTAACAATTTTGCAATAGGTCGCCATATTGTTTTTGAAAAACCGGACCGGGTGCATTTGGTTAACAATACCAATACCTATCAATAACCCAAATATCAACGATGGAAATCGTTTTTTTCCTTTATTTTTTAATGCTTATTGTTTTTGCATTTTTGTTACTTTTCTGCTGGTTTTCGGTCGGAAAAACAATTTTTTAATTAATCAAAAAACCGTATTCCTACGTAAAATCATCAGCTGAACAACTTTTGTATTTAATATTTTTCGCTGAAACGCTTCGTTTTCGAGTTATTCCAAGAAAACTGAAAAATAACGGGTTACCAAAGTTATTTTGCAATAACAAAGTACCTTCCCGACATCGCTCATTCTAACTTTTTTAATGGGTCACTGTACGGGCAATGACCTTCCCTTTCCGCCAGGTTTCATCAAATTCCGTCCAACAACGAAATAACCCATTTTTTGAACCTCTGGCACCCCGACTACCATGATGTAAGCTTTGATCGTTAACAAAAATTGTTTTTGACATATTTTAACAGTAGATAATAAATCATTCGTGGCAGCTATAAATAATTCCACAACTGTTCATGCATGACACTTGCTGTAATTATTTTTAATTTTATTTGTTAAAATTTTAGATAGTGGTCCAAATTTATTGCCATCATGGAGCTCCACTAAAATATTGTGATGGTGCTTAGTGGGGCACTCTAAACCTGTGCAGGGAGGGGCGTAGCACTGAAAAAGACGAGCTTTTCAATTTAACTAGGGGTGCAAGCATAAGGGTCAGTAGTTTTTGACAAAATTCATGGAGGTCACTGTTGATATCCATAACGAAAATTGCGCCAGATGCAAACGACAAGAGGACTCAGGATATGTACAAATTTGAATAGACATGAGTTTTTGGCAAATGAAAAGTATGTAGAACATACAAACATAACGAGCTATAGTTTTTAAGCTCTTCGTTGATATTTCAATTTATTTTATTAAAATACCTAATCCATCATCCTCTTGTTTTTCTTGACAGGCTGCTTTTCGACTTTCAGTTGAAATCCAATTTATACAACTCACATAATTTAGTTCCTGAGTTTATGTTCTAATTGTGAGTATAGTTGTTTTTTTTTTCTTCTAATTATAAGATGATAAATTTCCCTATTATAAGATGATCCTATTTTCCAAACATTTCCTTTTTGTGAAATAATCATCAATAAAAGATTAGAAGTTGGAAAAGCTGAAATGATTTGTGTTTTATATTCAAATAAAATGTTGGTAAAGGTGTTTTAAAAAATTTGTTGATATTACCTTTGTAGAAATATTTGAAATATGACTTTTGCTTTGACATATGTTCAGCATTAAACCAACCTGAAAGAAAATAAAAATAAAATTTAGTATTTGTTTTTAAATATAAATATAATTTATAAAATTAAGTAAGTACCAATGAAAATTAATTGAAAGAACTTTAGAGTTGACTGAAAGCCATTTGAAGGAGCGGTTATAGAGTTCCTTAGTTCTTCCATAGTTGTACTATATTTGGCATCATTATGAACACCAACATAAGACAAAACAACGATAGTTGTACATCGACTATTTAGATTTATCCTATTCAATTTCAAATTTCAGTTGGCATCAATTAAATAGTTTGAATTGTTTTTGAGACCTTGACCTTCCCAGACACAAAACCGGAGTATATACATTTTGTAACAGACAAACCAACTCATTCTCAGGACAAAGGGTGGCAACTTGTAACAACTTTTAAAGAGCCCCTTGTGCCAGAAAACCCTTTTCTCGTTGCTCCAAACATCCTGAGCTCCTCTCCGCCCCTGCCCGCTAAGCAAACACATCCGCAACAGAGAAAAGCTCACATCCGGTGACCTCATATCTTTTTCATTATCAAGAGGTTCCAATTAAAATTGATGCGATAAATAAAGTGCGGTTTGTTCCAGTTTCAGCACACGTATCCTGCCGCAGATGACTGGCTTTGAATGGGGCCAAATTCAAATTAAAATTTCTGAAATTTTACACAAAACATTGTTGGTGGTGGTTGTTCGGCTCTCAGGATTTGGGTATGTTCGCTCTAGTTCGCTCCCGTTCGTTCGCTGCACCCGCGCGCGAACTCTATCTGCACTCGAGCGTTCCATGGATATTAATCTTGCAGTGGCTTTTGCTTATGCTATCAGCAGAATTTATTGGTCTTATATCAGGACTAATAATAAAAAGCGTTGGGGCTGGAACGATAGAAGCGCCACCACTAGCGTTACAGCGCCATGGGTTATGCAAATAGCTGCTTATGGGGGAAGGGTCCTAATCACCCCCCGCCGAGCGCAATTAGGACAATAATTGCTACTTGCTCGTGCAAGTGAGTTATGTCTTCTCTATAATTCCTGATGGGGAGCAATTAAAACTTCGGGCTCCACTCCTCTCCTCTTGCGATGCCTATCACCGATAGGATTTTACGTGTGATTACATCCCGGGATCGGGACTAGGAACAGCCCTTTAGAACCAATAATCCAGGAGGGCGGAGGATTCGCTTCCCAAGTACTCGATTTTCGAGTCTAAACATCGCTCCTGAGCCGTGAAAGTGATATAAAGCGTTATTAATGCAGTGCAGCAGCGTTCACTAAGAAATGTAATTAGTTCCGGGGATAATTAAACTTTATCGAAGCGTCTTGATGCAGATCGATGGATGCTGCAGTGCTGAGCTGCGGGGAAAAGGGGAGCCGATTGATGCGGGCGCTTTGCCTGATCGAAATTGGCGTTGTTGCAATTTTGATTGAAAACTTTCCCCAGCAATGGCACTCTAATGATGGATGCTGCAAAATTTCGCTTCGGAAAATTGCTTTTTGATTTTTATGATGCCATTAAGTTAACAAGTTGTCTGTGTAATCGCATTATGCGGCGGATGAAACGATAAAAACGATAGAAATTACTTGTTTTTATTAACTTTACGCAACTAGTTGCAAAGTTGAGGAAAACAATTTTGATTATTCAACTTTCTTATGCTTTCGGCAGTTTTAAGTGATAAAACTTGATTTTATATATCTAATTATTTTTCAAGGTATATCTCTGACTATGCTACGTATAAACAAATGAAGTCAGTTTAGACTTTAATGAATGCGAAAAATTAATTTCCACACATGAGTCGGATTTTGATGACACCGTAATAGCAATCAAAGTTTTATGAAACGAAATTAACACTTTCTATTTCGAACTTTATGTTTTCTTACTTTGTTTAGAAAGTTTTGTAACCAGATCTATTAAAATAATTTTAAAATTGAGAGATGAGATAATGACGATTTAATGAACTTCGAATTATTCAAGTACGAAAATATAAAATTGGTACTTGGTATATTACTTTTCGAATTAATTTGATTCAAATAAACAGATTTAAATAAAAGACTGTGAATAAATTTAACCATCCAAGAAAATGTGTACTTTAAAATATCCTTCGGGACTTGTTAATTTTTTATGCTTTTTATATTCGATTTTGCATAAATTTTTTAAGGAATAAAATTTCCGAGTGTTTTTTTTTAGAGTATCCCACGAGATTTGAAAAATTTTTAAGATTTCCTAAAAGTCGATTATGCTGAGTGAATTATTCTGGCGGGAAATCAAAAAATTGCACAGTCGCTTGAAATTTAAAAGGAAACAATTTTCTGAGTGAACAGTTGAAAAATTAATTAAAGATTAATAAAGGATTTTACTACTGAAATAACATGTTCAAAATATTAAGAGCTTTTATAAAAATGTATTTATATAGTATGTATAAAATTTACGCTTATATAACATATAGAGTATACAGGGTGGCGCAAAAGTAACACCTTATAAGAATTCTTTATAGCTTTTGAAAATGGAGTCTCCTGTCATCGTTGACAGTTGTATGTGTATTGTATGAGGTCATAACTCAAAATTATAGAAAATACCATAAAAAGGGCTCTAATTTGCATTAAGCTACCATTTGAACGACACTATCTTCAGTACACTTAGAGGATTAAAATTTAAAGGTCTAAGTAAAAATAATATTACAATATTTATGGTATAAGAATTTCATATAGAAATAATAAAGAAAGGCATAAATCCATAATTAATGGTATTCAATTCAAAACCTGACTAATGTTAATCCAATACTTAGTAATGAAGACAATCAGTTCATCTTGAGCCCTCAGTACTGGATTAATATAAGTTAGATTTTTGGGCTGACTAACATCTAGGTAAATCTTAAGATTTAGTATTAAAAGTATTTTCAAGGAGACCGCTAAGATTGCCCGCCTCCGATTTCAATGATTTTTATATATGTTGTTTTATTTGAGTAAGTGAGTAATTACCCAAAAGGAATTCACGCAACGCTCAATAGTTTCAAAGTTGCTTCTACCAAGCAACTTAAATATAACTTTGTAGGCGGTTGGCAAGGTGGCGTGGCTCGTAGCCTAGTGGGTAGTTTGACGTGACTCGCACGTAGATGGTCAGGTTAAAATATGAGAGGTGTCGTAATTGCTGTTTCTAATTTCTTTAACAAAATTAGTTTTTTCTTTTAATAAATGTAACGTAAAAACATGTTCAAATATTATTCCACAAAGTCTACGAGAAAATTGATACATTTATACTAATGTTTTCGAGGGAAATTGGGTCAGTATAAATTTTATAGATCAAGTCTTATACATATGAATGTTATTTTAGTATGATTCGGGTATAAATTTAATAGAAAATTCAGTATTCAAGGTTTTATCTCATACTGTGTAGTCATTTTATCATATTCGTATGAAACTTATATATTTTTGGAATTAAATTATATTACATCATTACATTCATGCGAATTTCGTATGTAATTTGAATTTATTACAAATATGGGTAATTCTTTTACAAACCGTACACCTTTTTGACCGACACATCTCCGATTTTTTTACAGATTCTACATCGAAAAATAAGAGATACGTGTCCGAGGATTTTTTTTTTTGTTCTGCATATTTTCGATAATACTAGAGATCCAAAATAAGAGAATAATGAATTTTTTGGTTTGGAGACTCATTTTCAAAAATTGATAACTCTGGTTTTATTTGAGTTACAAACTTCTTTTTTTTTTCGTTTTAAATCTAAAGGACTGAGTTTTGAGAAAAAAAATATTTTTAATAAAAATTATTAACAAATTCATATTGTTATTAACAATTTAATTGTCTAAATCAATTTTTAACAATGGCCCCCACCTCGTAGCAAGTTTTTAGTATTTTTATTGTATTCTCCGTCAAATTTTACATAAAAAGCACGTTTTCAAAATATGGTACCTTTATTATTACTATTTTTAAAACATTAATTTATATAGCGCGACACGTCAAAAAAATGGTTTTTTGTTAATAAAAAGAAGATTATAGCTCGGATCAAAAAAAAGTTAAATATAAAAGTTGTAGCTAATAAAAAGATCTACAATTCTTTTCCGAACTACTTTTCGACATAACCTCAAACTTTTCGAATAAATTGAAAAAATGTTAAAAATCACCTTTTCCAAATTTATTTGCCACATTTTTTGCCTCATGTCGTTTCGTTTTTTTAATATAAGTAATTATTATGTTCTTCTTAACAAATAATATTTATTAGCAATCAATACAATAAAAAAACCATAAATTAATAATAAATGATAGAACATTATTTTATCGCATAAAAAAAAATTTATTGTGGTTTCAATACTTATTATTACTTATTAATACATATTATTTCGTTTGATGGTTAGTTGAGAAACATATTAAAAACACAAAAATTATATGTTAATTTCTTTTTTAATTTTTTATAGTCTTTTTATCGTTAAATAATATTTCAAAAAGGGGATTTTTAAAATTGTTTGCATTTTATTCGAAAAGTTTGAGGTTATGTCGAAAAATAGTTAAGACAAAAATTGTAGGTCTTTTTATTATCTACACCTTTTTCATGTAACTTTTTTTGATCCGAGCTATAGTTTTCTTTTTATTAACAAAAAACTTTCTTTTTTTATGTGTCGCGCTATATATGTATATTAATATTTTAAAAATAGTAATAATAAAGGTATCATATTTTGAAAACATTTTTTTTATGTAAAATATGACAGAGAATACAATAAAAATACTAAAAACTTGCTACGAGGTGGGGGCCATTGTTAAAAATTGATTTAAACAATTAAATTGTTAATAACAATATGAATTTGTTAATAATTTTTATTAAAAATATTTTTTTTCTCAAAACTCAATCCTTTAGATTTAAAAAGAAAAAAAAAAGAAGTTTGTAACTCAAATAAAGCCAGAGTTATCAATTTTTGAAAATGAGTCTCCAAGCCAAAAAATTCATTATTCTCACATTTTGGATCTCTAGTAAGTATTATCGAAAATATGCGGAACAAAAAAAAATCCTCGGACACGTATCTCTTATTTTTCGATATAAAATCCGTAAAAAAAGCTTCAGCCAAATCGGAGACATGTCGGTCAATTTTTATCAAAATCCGTACGGTTTGTAAAAGAATTACCCATATATAAAAATGATATCATCAATTTATGGAATATGTATCAATTTTTTACTGTGTGTTGGCTTTTTAAAAAATCCATCGGGGCTTCGTTTATGTATTTATCATTTTTTGAGATATGATAATTTCGGCTAATCAAAAAAATTAGAAAGCGTATTTTGGATATTTTTTTCAGGAACAAAATTATTGACTTGGCTTTCTAAAACAATTCCTCAGAAAAGGAATGATGTCAGCTAAATCTTAACGATAACTTAAAGAAGTAAGACCACGTACTTTATAAATAGTAAGGTTTTTCTTACAAGCTCGAAAAGATCAAAGATATACAATTTTTTTAATAAGTCCTAATACTCAGATCCTGCATCCGCTTAGTAATAATTTCCGGAATTGAAAGGATTACATCAGCTTACATCAAAGTGAGGAAAGTGATGTGCCGTTAATCCGCGGATGAAGCTCCACTCTGGAGTAACTGATTAGGTGATGCATCGCAGCAACTGAGCCTAGATGATGTAACTTCCGCCGCAGCCCGCGGAGCCCTCCTCCACGGTCTGATCGATGGGGCCCGGTCTAGACGGGGATTTATGCGTATCAACACGATTCCCCTCATATTTCACGCTTGCGAGCGCACAGCACCGCGCACCATCCAAATAAAGTGAAGTTTATCAAAATTTTGAGGCGTGTGAGCGAGCGCGCGGCATGGGGCCTATTCAGAAATTAATGGATCCATTAATCCGGTCACACGCTCCCGTGATCTTCCTCAGACGTGTAACAATTACGAATTTCGTAAATATTTATAAGCTCGTTAACATTGCAGAGAATTCCGCGTATTTGCAGGAAAGTGTTCTGCTTCACTTATTTTTTCTAAAAAAAAAAAAAAAATCATTTATATTTTTTTTAGGGCGTACAGCATATATTTTAATATTCTCCCAACCCAAGCGTGGAGCTTGCGAGGAGGCTCCTACAACCACGTCGGAATCAAAGAGGTCGGAATTTGTGATTTCTTCCTTTTTTCCCACAAGGCTCCTCCACAGCGCCGGGTAGAACAGGACTCCAGAACTGGGGCACACTCAGTTGAGGAGTCCAGGCTCCCGGCTACAAACCGGCTCACAAGGGAAGAGTTTATTAGCGCGATTCACCCGCGTGAAGGACTCTGCAAATATCTGCGCCGAGCGAACCTCTGTCACGCTTTGAAATCGCAAATCCGATGTTGTGCGGGGCGGCTTAAAAAGGATTTCACAGGCTGCGTTTGAAGGCTCTGGAGCGGCTTTGATCGCGGCCGACGGGAATTGGCATAGTTTTCCGGGATGTTACGATGTACGGGCGGCACGGGGACGGGCCGATTTTCATGTCATTCTCATTGTGCACCCGGACGTAGCCAACATTGTTCTGGAATCGTTGATAAATTTTCTGTTCTCGACTTCTGCAAATAAATTTTGCATCTTAGTGGAACAATGTCGGGCAGGTATGTGAATGCGGTTGAAACACGCGCCGTCGTTTCTCTTCCAGAGGAACGAACGCTCAAAGGGAATCGTAATGGATTTTACATTTTAATCCTGGATTTCGTTAGTCTGGCGGGAACTTTCAATCGGTTATAATTACATGACATAGTAGTCAAACAAATCGCAAATCGCATTACGAATTTAATAGGGTTGGATTATTCTATTTATCTATTTAATTAGAATTTATTAAAGTAATGTATAATAAGTATAGAAAATTCATCGGCTAGTTTCTTTTTAAAAATGCTACTAAATAAACACTGTTCAATATTTTTCAAAGCTTGTTGATTTATTGAAATGAGAAAACATTCCGATTAGTTATGGAATATGAATTTAATTTATATATCTGTCTCTACTGACTTAACAGTAGCCCATTCTCTCAACCCAATTTTGCAGCACATTTTCGATAGTTTAAGGCCCTATTTTATGTTTTTAGATTATCAGTATAACATCAATCTTTAACGTCCCATCCCCAAAACAGCTGATAATACGATATTTTCAAAAATCCACAACGTTTTGGCAACACATCACTCACTTTGGAAATAAGTTTTTAATATTTCTTAATGTTTTTCAACTGCAAGTCTATTAATTTCATACAAAGGAGATATGACACTGTTTCTGTCAATTTTTTGACCACGAAAGAATCGTGTGTATCAAAAATAACACGTAATTTAAAAAGAAACCACCAGATGGCCCACCTTTTACAAAGGAATTAATTTAATTAAAAACTTCGACAGAAACAAGATCGATGTTGGTTGTCATGTATCTGGCGAGTTAAGAAGAAACACATCTTTAGAATCTAGTTTTCAATTTGCATTCTTTGTAGCTAGTTATTATACATTTTTGCACAGTCGGCCCATATTTTGAATTCTTTCTTATATGGAATATTTTAATAATTAAAGGAGCAATTTTTTGTTGTCTAAAAATTATGTGCAAATTAATAACTAAAGACTTATTTTGTTCTTAATTCTAAAACCAAAATAAAATAATTAAGTAGTCGAATAATAACTGATTTTCAATGTACGAATATTTCGATCTTAGCATTTTATTTTGATTAAAAATACCACAGCTCCTTAAAGTTATCAGATTTTACGAGACTGAAACATAATTTAATTGTTAATTGTTTTTTGCGACAACTAAAACAAAATAATTAGTTAATTGATATACACAACTAATTTGGTTTCAATTAAAAGTTGTAGTTCTCAAACTCCAAATAAATCAATTGGAAAAAATTTATTTGTGAATTCAATTAATTAAATTCTTAGTGGTTAGATAAAAGTGTAATTAAATAATTTAGTTTTAGTTGTTAATTGTTAATTGGAATTGATTTGTGCCCAAAACTGATGTATGACACACATAAAGTTTTTATATTGTGACCATTAAATCAATTTGCTTATATAGTATTTTAAAAAAAAAATGTTTTTTTCTATATTTCCATGCATCCGCTGATCAGTGTGATTTCGCAGTGGTTGGATTTTGCTATAATCTCATGTAATCCTTCGATTACATCCGGAAATCATTATGAAACCCTGAACACTGCCGGGTAAAATGATCCTGCGGTGCTTTTACAAATTATTAACCGATCGAAATTGAATTGAAAAATTACTTTAACCGCCGCGGATTTGCTTTTCGTCTGCCAATTTTTGTCCGCATTTTCCTGTAATCATAATTTTGTAGGGATTTATGTGGCTAATAGGGATTTATGAGCTACTGTGGCAATTGAATAAAGCGTTGTGACTGCCAATTTAAATGAGTATATGTACAACCGAAATGCACACCTTTTTGTATCGCTTTTCACCGGGAAATCTTTAAATGGGATCAAAAAAAATAAATTTTTCAGTTTTTCAATGTTTTTTTCAGGTAAATTAAATTAAAGGATAAGTCAGAATAATACAGGACATAGAGTTTTATGTTTGTGAAACATTTCAGGTTATACCGGAATTCATTTTTTTGATATATGAATATAAATTCAATTTTAGGAAACCTGTCATAAACATCTATCTGTCGTGTAAATAGATTTTATATCCGGCTGTCGGCAGGTATAATTTAATCCTGTCTAAATTAGTAACAAAGTACGCAGAGAAGCAGTAATGGGATTAAGAAGAAAGGATTTTATCCGACAGTATTAATTACGCATATATGTACTCCGTATATGCCTTCTTTGCCCTACCTACGCGAAGAAACCTTTTCTGATTCCAGAAAGGAAACAAGGTCGTCGCAGAAGTATCAACCGAAGGTATAATACCACCTGCAGATGAAGGCAGCGGCACTCGGCACTCGGCGTCTTAAGCTCTAAATGTCGGCATTACTTTTCCATCAAGGCAAGACGACGTTCAATGAATCTTTGAGCATCGCCACCAAAGGATTAAGTTTCTTCGTTGGCTCCTCTTAGCACACGCTTTTTTCCCATCCATTCACCGGCTTTCTCTCGTCCTTTTTGAGCTTCTGTTAAGATTGCATCTAAAGTGGGTTGCTTAGCAGAAAAGAACTTAACCTTTGACGGTGCGTGTGAACTTCCCGGGGCAAAGACAAGAGGAAAGAGCTGAAATGAAAAGGGCAAAACAAAAAGAGGAGTTTTAGTTCACTCTTATACACAATCCATAAGTTTATATGGGCTTCGGCAGGCAACAAAACCTCCTCCAGGAGCTGGTACGGGAACACGGGAATACATCGAGGCCGTCCGGGATTGTACGATAATTTCCAGGAGGATTTTCAGAACTCCTCTCCAGAGGTGAAAGTACTTCAGCAGATGTTATCCCCTTTAATTCCGATGATGCCTTTAAAGTGGATACACGTGGAAGCTGCAGGATGACACGATTTATGCGGGAAATTAATCTCCCTTTTAGATTAAAACATGAATAAAACCATTTCAAAAGATCATTTTATAAACGAACATTTAAGTACTATCTGTGAATTATCTCAAAATTGTTTGTAGGAGGACGAAAAAGCTTCATTTTTCATTTAATTAAACGCCCTACTGTATATTTTTCATTCATTAAAAGTTTAATAATTTCTTCACCTGATTATCGTAATTGAAAAAGTTACTGTTGTCATGGTGTTAAAAGTGCGTTCTTTGATCTGTTTAAATTAATTTTGTAATGGATTTTGTGTTTCAGGGGCTTAAACCAAATTTCGCAATTTTAAGTTATATAAAATTCATATATATTTAAAAAATAAAAAACCGGTGGAAATGGCTAATTTTTCATGGTATGGTATGATTTTAAAGGGTGGCCATCGGATGGTTTCTTTTTAAAAATGCTATAAAATAAACACTATTCCATATTTTCCAAGTCTGTTGCAACTAACAAAATAAAGTCCAACTGCAGAAAATTGTAGTTACGTGGTGACAATGGAAAAGTCTCCAAAACAATATTTTGAAATTTAGAATTGTTTCGGCAACACATCACTCACTTTGGAAATAAGTTTTCAATATTTTCCAACATTTTTTAAAAGTAAATGTATTCACTTCGTACCGTGGAGACATTGTACTGTGTTTCTGCCAATTTTTTGAGCGCAAAATAACTGTCTGTACTAAATTAACATGTAATTTAAAAAGAAACCAATGGATGGCCCACATTTTATATTGAACCGAAGTTTCCAGTTTCAGAAAAATTTTTTATTTTGTAAAATAAAATAATACCCCACAAATGATTTTTCATACAAAAAGGAATTAAGGGTCCTACTCAGAATGGGGCCCTAAAAATGTTGTGGGACCATTTACTTTATTATAAGTCTTCTAAACTTAAAAAGGGAGACGTAGACAGACAGACTGGCAGACGGATAGACACGTCAGTGATTCTAAAAGGCTTTTATTTATATTTTTCTTTGGAGGTACGGGACCCCAAAAACAAGAAATAATCAAGAGATTTAGTTTTCCACAACGACCCTCAATGTACAATAAATTTTCAAAATAACGACAAAATTTCGAACATGGTAATTTTTCTATTTTGGCGCCTATTGGAAACTAAACTCCTCTAAGATGTAATACGAAATAATAAAATATTCAAGACCACGAAAACAGTGATTTGGGGGAAAATAAACAAATCAAAATTTGTCACTAGAACACTAGCCGCATAGTCGCCTTCTAATATTTGCTTATCCAATAAAGCGGCGAAAACATCAAAAACAAGGGGGAAAACTATAAAGCAGGCCATAATTCATGAATAGAAGAAATATCTCATCCCCGACGAAAAGCCCTAAATTGGCAGAAATCTCGTCCGTCTTTGTAGATAATTTTTAAGCAAACCATAGAAAGTTCTGAACCCAAGAAGGCGCCCGCGGGAAAAGGTCACATCCCCTGTCTCAGATTATTTTCAATAGAAATATTTTTGAGGATCTTTTCCGCCCGAAATCTTCCATTTGGCGAAACCCGAGGAGTAGTCATTTTTCATAATCGGTACTAGAGGCGACGCCGAGACTTTTTTTTTTTTTGCCCCGGGACTCCATTAATCCATCAAAATCATAAACTGCCTGAAAAAAAAAAATATATATATATTTATGCGCTCGCTATAAATCAAACTATGCAAAGCAGCGGCCGCTTCACGCCTCATTCAGCATAGAGTCTGAGGATAAAAAAGGAAAATGCTTCCGACGTTGGTGAAGGCATCATCGATCGGGCTTTCTTGTGGTGGTAATTACCGCGAAAGTGCTAAGCGCCCTCCGCTTGCAGCTGAAAGGTGGGTGTGAACCCTAAAGGAGCCTAGAAGGAGATAAATCTTCCCCGGACCGCTGAGGTGACAGCCAAAGTGAGACCTTTCGTGCGTTTTAACGCCCGCTGAACTTCTGAACGATATCAAAAAACCACAAGAGTGGCCCGCAAAGTTCAACTGTTGGGTTTATCTCCCTTTCGCCGGGTATAGAGAATCCGGTCTAGTAATCCGATAATCAGTCGCTTGGCTTTCCCAGAAATATGGTTAAGCCACCGCTGTTGGGGCAAAGTTGGTGTTAGGTTTCGAACTCTTAAGGTTACACCTCGCGCGCTCGGAGATATTCGATCGAAACTGAAATTCATCCCAACTTTGCACTTTTACTGCCGCAACTTGTGCGTATTATATCTGGTGCAGTCTGTGGTCCCCGAGAGTCGCCCAGAAACCGAAACTGAAACTGAGCTCCAACCGATCCCCAAGAAGCGGATCATCGATTCCCTTCGAGACGCATAGAGCATTAGATTCGATCCAATAATCTCGAAAGTCTCTCGGACTGGGTGCTCTGATGCCCGCACCGCCTAGCATCCCATCTCGTAACCATGGGGAGCACGATAACGTTGCAATTATTTCCACACAAAAATCACCAGCACTTCGTGAGTCGGGGGGGAGCGCCTGTATCTGGCGTCTCTGGGGGCCGACGAGGAGGGACCCCGGACTAGATACTTTCATAAGTGCCGACACTGGAACTCTTGCAATATGGCTCCGCTGGGCACGGCCGAGAGTATCAGATGACCTCTGATAACTAGATACGTCTTAATGAACTAATAAACACGATACACCGCCACCGCCGCCGCGCTGGAGCGTTTCTAGAATTGCTGCATTATGAGCAGTTAATTAGAAATTAGCCCCATTACACTGCAGCGGGAGCAGATACTACTCGAGGGCGCTCCTCCGGACGCTCCACGCCACTAGCTCTCTAATTGCAACCCATTCCCGGCTGCGAATTCCTTTTAATTCCGACCAATTAAACGGCCATGGAGACTGCTCTTTAGATAAATGGAGCTCTTTGGGAGTTTTTTTTTTTTTTTTTCTTATATCAAAATTAGTTCTAGAACACCTTTTCTAGCTAAATGTGGCTATAAATTTAAGCATCACCTAAATGCAATTAGTTTTTCGTTGAATGCATTTTAAACAGTCAGCAATTTTAATTAACGTAAATAATTCTTCGATTTGTCTATACACGTATCCAATACAATACCTTTAAGAACGATAATCTTTTTGACCTACATACTCTTTTCAAATACAAACAATTTATTATTTATATTTAAATTTTATCTATAATATTATTTTGTCATTATTATTGTCTCCTGTTGTTACAAAAAAAAATCGTTGATTTCAAGAATTCAATTTCTTTAGTTGCTTGCACAATTCAGCTTAAGAAAAACAATTGCTGAATTGCGTAGTAAGCTGTTAAAGCTGAATTCTTAAAAACAGCAAATGTGTCGAACATTGATGCAATTGTTTTGTAATAAATAAAATTGGTATATAAAGGGTGCTTCTTAAAGTCTGATAGAAATTTAAATTTTTAAAAATAGCACGAAGGTTAACTTTTATTCAGTCAATTCATTAATAACATCAATATTAAAAAATAACTTCGGGAATGTCAATTTCCGGTTACTTTTTGGAAAAGTGTCAGATCACAAAAATTCTTTCACGCCCAAATCGGTGATTTCAATAAGTTGATGGTGTATTATAATTATATTTATTGTATTATTATTACTAAATTTTATTTAATTAATTGTGTTTAAAAATTAACCGTTTTATTTAAAAACTTTTAAAAACCTTCAAATTTACGATTAAGGGCGGCTTGCAGCAAAATTATACAAATCTCGATTTTATTAAACCTAGACTTAGCCCTAAACTCAACTTAACTTAAATCTCATCCAAGATGTATTGCTCGTCTTAAAATTTCTTTCGATTTAACTAAATCGAGATTTAGCCCATCATTCACTCACCATTCGCTCTTTGCGTTCCGTTTTCACTAAAAATGTATGTATGTAAAAACAATATTGTGTATAAAGCAATCTCGTTTGTCTTGTCAAGTTGTAATGTCAATGTCTCAGTTCATGTCTTGGTGCGTTGATTTTTGAGATTTTCGTTCGTGTTATTTTTTTAGTTTTGTTATTTATTTGTCGTATTGTATTATTACAAAATGATGAAGAAATCCAGGGCACCCAATTTTACAACGACTGATTTGGAAAATTATGAATAATTTTATCAAGTAGAAACATTACACTTTGTTTACTTCGGCGGGATCTTTTCAAGTATTCGTCATCTCGCAACGTGTTAAATAAGGCCCCTATTATGAAAGTCGATTTCGCTCGACTCGAATAGCGAAGACACTAATTTTCTTATCATCCCAGCTTTGAAAATGTGTCTTCGCTAGTCGAGTCGAGTTAAATCGATTTGCATAATAGGGGCCTAAATCACCTCTTACGAAGACTCTTCGAGAGAAAAACAGAGTTTCTAAATATTGCAGTATTTCCTCGTCATCGTCTGATATCGTGATCAGTTTGCGAAAATAAATCCATTTTCACAAATATGAACAGAGAAATAATTCGACAATAACGTACACAGTCACCACCGTCTCTCAACAAAATCGAGATTTTGCAACTTAAACCGACATAAGTGCCAGTTTAACTTTGACGTTTATTTAAATCGAGATTTAAGCTAATATAAATCGATGTAGTGCAAGACGTTTAATCGAGTTTAAGCTAAAATCGAGTTTTACTTCCACTAAACCTAGTTTTAAATCATAGCTGCAAGTCGCCCTAAATCAAGACTACTCTGCAATTTTCTTAATCTCAGTGTTTGTCCCAGGTCGCTAACTAAATTTTGAGAAATCAGTACCAATTCAATCGTTCCAGGTCTCGTTTAAAAATACATTACAAAAAATGCTTGTTTATAGTTTATACTGGAAGTGCTGTCTATAAGAATTTTTAGGTGACTATTTCTCTCTATTTTTATCTTTATATATATAAAAATCTCGTATCACGATGTTTGTCCGAGATAAAATCCGAAACTACTCAACCGATCTTGATAAAATTTGACTCATTGTGTGTAGTTTGGTCCAACTTAAAAGATAGCATAGTTTTTATCTCGATTATTGACCTCAATATTTTTTTTATTGTACATTAAATGTAATATAAGATTAGGATAAAATTAATTCGGCCAGGTCTGCTAGTATATTATAAGAATTTAAAATAGATAGTAGCCCTGGCCTGCTTTATCTAAAGGGAAATTTTGTTAAATGTATTTTTAAGAGGTTAGAGTTTTCCTTCTTATTCTTCGATATTCTTTGATTCTGATGTCCACTTTTGTTGTTGTTGTTGTTGTTGTTTGACAGCATTTATTTCATTGCACTGTACATATTAATGTCTTATAGCTAAATGCCTTAAATACTATTGTCTTATATTTCTAGTTAGTAATTAAATCCTAAACAGATATTGAAAACTATACTATTTTATTTTCTACTTCACTTTTCAGTCCCTGGTTATTTTTTTGTTTTCAAATTCAAATGGCGCATTGTATTGATGAAAAAGATGTTATTTACCAATAGAAAATTATTATCGTCATATAAATAGACGAATTGCATTTCATCTGGAATTTCTGAATTTTCTCCTTTGTCAAAGTAAAAGGAAAATTTGGTATGACAATTTCATGCTTGTATTCATGTATCAATGTCATAGTTAATTACAAATTAAGCGAGAATTAGCACGTCGCGTCGCCTTCAACAGTTTGGTCGCAGCTGTTCGGTCTAGAATTAGATCCTCCAACTATGTTGTCGAACTAGTTGTCTTGTCAAACATCTTTAGATTTAGCATTCGCCTTCCCATCTATTCGTCTGTTTGTCTTTTTAACGAGCTTTTGTTCTATCAGCTAAATAGATAAAAGAAAAATTACGACGTCATCCAGAGCCAACTTAAATAGAATATAGTACATAACTTACTGGTTTACGAGTTCTTTGGTATCCAACAGTCTTCGCTTTGAAAACTTTTAAAATTCGAGAGGCTTAATAAATTTACTACTACTAAATAGTTGGCTAAAAATTTTTCTTGGCGCAGAAGCGTTTCTAAAGTAAAGATTTTCATAGAAAGACTTTTAAAATCTTTTATAGTTCGTGAGGTTTCTGTTTGCATATTTTAAGATTTAGTCTTTTAAGATTGCATTCTCCAGACATTATTTACATAACTTGGAAGAAAAATATCTTAACAAACAACAAAAATTGAAATCTATCTACCTTGTGCATGTCATAAAATTTTCTTTATCTTTTAAGCACAAATAGGTATACTGGAGCGGAAATGTGAAAAGCCACGATAAATATAGATGGCAAGGTGAATGGAAATCTGAAAATATTATCAGACAATATGAAAGCCGGTGAAACACGCCCAAAAGTCCCAGGAATAGATTTGCTGGTTAGAGTAATTTGTTTTCGCATAAATAAAATGAAACAGTTCAGAAGAGAATCCCATCCCACTTTATCATAGTCACGAAAACTCCGGCGAAGTGCACCCACAACAAAAATCCTATGCTAATTCGCGATTAGACAAACAAATTTTTGTGTGTGCCGCGGGCTCATAAAGTTGTGCCGATAAAAGGCTCTGGTTACACGGCAGAAAACAAATTTCCATGAATAAATTAGACACGAGATAAAAGCGATGGAGCCAGGGCGTCAGACACGGTTTATGACGTGTCCACCGGGTGCGTAAACATTTTTCCCGAGCCGAGCGGAGTCCTCCCCCCAAGGAGGATATCACGCAAAATCTGCCATAAGTAGCTAAGTAAATAGGTTCCGAAGCGAGGAGGATGCGAAACCCGTCCATAATCCGGGATTAAGTTATCAAAGGGGTCACATAAAGACCCCGACAGAGATTTCGTCTTGACGATAGCCGGAAGAAAGTGCACGGCAGGCGTAAACGTTACGATTGCGATGAAAGTCACCATTAAGTTTGCGCCCTAAACCAAACCCCCCCGACATCATCAGAGGGGGGAGGGCTCAGCTCTGGGGCGCTGGGACGGTAGAGCTAGGGCTGAGGCTCCTCAAGGAGTTATGGCTAGCTGAGAGAAGGCGTCACCTCGTGACTCATGTTGAGATTAACGTCGTAAAATAATGCTCGAGACGTGGGGCTAGAACAAACAGAGTCATAGAGGAGAAATCGGGGTCGCCTAATGGCAGTGAGCTGGAGCCAAAGCCAGAGCCGTCTTTCCTGGTACACGGCTCATGCTGGAAAAATCAATTTCGCTGGCGCCAACAGCCGCGAGATGAAGCGGTTGCCGGCGGCGGTGGCCCATTGCGGACCCCTGTGGACTCCCGTGGACTACTGCAGTTGACACGATGGACGAAGTGCTATAACCGTTCGATCCAGACATTCGCAATTGAAAGAAATCGCAGCGGGTGATTATAGCGCACTTAAACTTTTTTACAACTTTCCAGCCGGTCCCCAGCACGGATGTCCTGCTCTAGCGGCGTCATATCCTTCCTCAAAACTGAAAATTTCAAGGATATTGAATTGCAATATCTAAGACCAGTCCGACGATATTACAGAACGCACCCTTTTCTTCAGTTCTTCGAAAGAAACAAATTTTTTATTGTTTCCCCTAAGTGCAAAAAAAGTTGCTTTTTAGATTTTGTGTATATCCAAATAAAAACCCCACTTCTGCGGACGAAGTAGCAATACTCCAGGGAGCCCCCCTCCCCCCACATTTACGTCTCATAATCAAGAAATGGCGGCGGGAGTGTACACCTAACTCCTGGAGTGAGTGAAGTTTCCACATGGAACCAGATAATGTTACGACTACAAGGCTACTTTCCGGGACAGCCCTATTATTTTCAATTACACTCGAGTTGGCCTATACAAGGGAAACTTAATGGAAAAACTCCTTAGATCGGAAATTTTGTATTCGTCTTCTTCTCCTTCTAATATAGCAGAGAGGGTGGGAGGATTTTAGGAATCGTTCAGAATGGCGGGGGATGATGATTGCATCGCAATCGTTGAAATTGTTTCAGAACGAGTGAGCCACTGGAGATTTAAACTCTTTCCTGTAGAAACTTTAGATGCAGAAAAGTTCTTGTTTGTGTCCAAATTTGAAACGAATTGAGGAAGATTTTATTTGAAAAGGGATTCCACAATTCCCGGATGATATTATTATTTTCTATACTAAATCCTTATTAACAACAATCCTCAAATTCAACCAATGTAGGAACGCTACTATCGTTCGTCTATCATCAGTGCACTCATTTCCGAATGCATCCAAGTTAATGGAATTTTTTTTTATTATTAGAATTGAAGCAAATACTGAATTAAGTTTCCTGAAAAATGAAATTAAGATGTTGGGAGATCAGATGAATACAGAAACATGTGAATTTATCTTTATTTTAAGTTGAAAAGATTGATTATAAAGAAAAACGACATGCTCATCTCATTTTTAGAAATATTTGAATTTTATCACTAATTTCAACCTTAGATGACATAGTTTTTAGGGTTTATATACTTTTTTTTTTATAAATCCGTATGTTCTCTTGCTTCAGATAGATTTCAAATCGTTTGGAATGGAAGATATTCAAAAACAGAATGACACTATCCAAGGCCTACATTTTTGAAAATCTCCCAACCTGATTTCATATTTTCTATATTTATATTATGGTGCTTCTTTTTCGTGATTTTTTTTTTTTTTTTTCAGTCCCACCTCGTAATTTTGTGACAAATACCTAAACAAAAATTCCCTGAAAATTGGAGCCCTTAATATTAATATTAAGTACTAGACTAAGGCGTATAAAGATTTCCCATATAAAATACACGTAAACTTTGATTATTTTTCTTCAAAACTCTACAGCTCAGAGGCATTTTATGGTATAATCTTGGTCAATGGGAGGATTTCTTCAGAATTGAATGCTCTACAAAAGTGTCCATTGCGGTGTAACCCTAACTCCCACCAGCGAGGTAGTACGGGTCACTAACCCTATTTTTCCATGAAATTCTCGCTTTTTGCCCCTATCTCGTAAACAACAAGAGGTACAGAAAAAGTGAATATGACAAACTTGTAGGAAATTCAATTTCCTACAAAAAAGTTCTGGAACACCAAATTTCTAACATCGATATTTCTTGAGATATTGGGCTTTGAAGTTGAGGTAGTGTTTCTACAATTTAGCTCAATAATCCATGAAAATTCCACTCTACCTCAACTTCAAAACCCAATATCTCAAGAAATATCGATGTTAGCGATTTGGTGTTCAAGAACTTTTTGGAGGAAATTGAATTTCCTATAAGTTTGTCATATTCACTTTTTCTGTACATATTTTTGTTTACGAGATAGGGGCAAAAAGCGAGAATTTCGTGGAAAAATTGGGGTTAATGACCCGTACTACCTCGCTGGTGGGAGTTAGGGTTACACCGCAATGGACACTTTTGTAGAGCATTCAATTCTGAAGAAACCCTACCATTGACCAAGATTATACCATAAAATGCCTCTGAGCTGTAGAGTTTTGAAGAAAAATAATCAAAGTTTACGTGTATTTTATATGGGAAATCTTTATACGCCTTAGTCTAGTACTTAATATTAATATTAAGGGCTCCAATTTTCAGGGAATTTTTGTTTAGGTATTTGCCACAAAATTTCGAGGTGGGACTGAAAAAAAAAGAAATAGTCACGAAAAAAAAAGCACCCTAATTTATATATTTAATAAGAATGTCTATGTAGACCACATAATAACCTATACTACGTGGAGAAAAAGCATTTAAAATAACATGTTGCCAGCTTGTTTTACAAAGTTTCATAAAAAACAAAATCATAGTTGAATTAATAATTATTGTTGTAGCATTAAAATTTAACTTTAAGGTCAGAAACTTGTAAGATTCTCATAATTCCAAAGTGCGGATCTAACTATAACACTTTTCATAAAAATAATGTTTTTTTTTTCATTTTTGTCCATGGCATTTCGAATTTAAAATAATCTTATATTAAAAACGTAATCAACGACCTCAAAAACCCCTAGATAACAATTTTCATAAAAATTCTATAGGTTGAAAAATACGTAAGATTAATACGTTCCATGGTTTTTTTGAAATATTATTATTATAATACAACGATCCACAAACAATTCTAATACAATGTAATATTTTTGTTCAGTGTACAGCGTTTTAATTAAACTAAAAAACTGAAATTAGGTATAGACGTTTTATGAACATACTTTATCTGAAATAGGCTAGAATCACGAGATTTTAAGATATAATATACAATTTTTTTTTTGTTAAATTCATATTCTATTTAAAAAGTTATTTAAGAGTGACATATTTAAATATGCTAAATATCTAACCCAACAGTGCAAAATCGAAACAGAATTATAATTGGCTCAGATAGGTTGACGGGAATCTTCAAAGTCTTGAGACTGTCTTTCTTCCAAGAAACTGAATCGTTTCGTTGAGTAAAACTACAAGAGACAAAAAATTATAGGTATGCTATGTGATTCCGCCCGAAGGAGGACAGGTTTCACTCCCTAAAGAGGACTTCAACTTCAGCATATTTGAGTACAGAAACCTTCATACCTATTTCCCTCGTCGGTGCATGTGATCTTCTCTCGTGATATTTGGAGCATTCTAAAAATATCAAAAATGCAGTACTCTGCAGCGTTGCACCACCGACCGTCACGAGAAACATCATCAGGCAGAGTTCTTCCTTTCTTTGCTCTGCATTGTTTTGCAGGGGTCCCAGAAAGTCCCTGAGCAGGGAACGACTACGACGACGACTAGGACGAGTACGAGGACGAAGGGGGCAAAAAAAAAGGAGCCATTCTCCGACGTAACAACCTCTGCGTCGCAAATGTATCCTGAATGAAATCCTTAATGTCTAGAAAATGACAGTAAAAGCTAAAAGTGGGACAGCAACGGCCCAGATTTATTCCCCCAGTCATCCCCGTCAATAACATAAATTGTTAGGGGGCTTATCTTTTCATGCAATTTCCTTCGTTGGTCTGTACCAACAAAAGATTGATTTATGTTCCGCCTGCAGGCCTCTCCTTTTTTTTCTTCTTTTTTTTTTTTATGTAATTCGGGGAATTCCCCAAATTCCGAACTCATTTGTTGCCCATCAGTATGCCGGTCGTGTTCAATTTTAAGTCCACAGTTCGTGGGCCGTCGTCCTCTTTGAGCCGTTTAATTCGCCCCGGAGCGCCCTGGACTGGGACTCCTTCTGGTCGTCGTCGTCGTCGTCGTCGTCATGTTGGGCGATTCCTCTTCGGTAAAATTAGAAAAATTGCCCCCGCCCTACTGCGGTCCAACCAGATGCGTGGACTGTTGGAGAGCAAAGTAATCTCAATGACGACATCACAGCATCCGCCCTGCAGCCGGCCTTAATAAGCGAAAGAACAACTTTATTCACTTGAAGGCGCACTAGAAGCGGATGACCTTAATTAAGATAAGTCGGCAGCGGCGGCGGTGTTTACATTTTTCTGTTCTTCGAGAGTTCGACAGCCACCCAGCCCATCTGGGCCATGGACCTGGATGCTGGATAAGACCGGCAGCATCCCACAGCTTCCAGGAGGAGCAGGAGGCTTTCGAAGTGTAATTATAGCACTGTGATTTCCCAGTCTAGACGAGGGCTCTTCTCCTCGCGAGATATTTCGCTAAGATCATGCCGTGATAGAGGAGTGCGCACTTAGGCCTAATGGATGGACATTATTCATGCGCCGCGGCGGGATAAATCGACCGCTGAAAGCTGCACGGAATCTATACAACCGTGGCGAGATGTTCGACTAATTAAATAGTCATGTATCAGCCACACGCACCACATGTGATATGAAGACAAATGCACACGCAGCAGAGTTGCGTAAAGGTAGAATCCCATCTGGCCAGGAAGATGCTCCCTCCGGGGCTCTTTTAGATCTAAAAAACTCATAAAGAGACCCATTTTTCTACTCGGTTAGCAGCCGTTTAATTGGTTGGAATTAAAACGAAAACGCAGCTCGGAATGCGTGGCAATTAAAACAAAAGGGCAGTGCTCTAGACTAGAAAACTTATACCATTCATATGTACTTCTTCGTAGATGTTAGGATTTTGACTTTATATTTACGAAGTAATATTGCATATCAAATTTAAAATTCGGCTTAAAAATTTGCATACCTAAAAAATACGAAATTTTTAAAAAAAACTAAATTACAAAAACAAAATAAAAATTCGATAATCGAAATTTAGAAAAAAAAATCAATTCGAAACATCGATTCATAAAATTTAGGAACTTATTATTCAAAACCCACAAATATTATAAAAGCAAAAATTTAATTTTAGTCCTTATTTCTTTAAAAATGAGGCAACGACTCACGTTAGGGTTAATGAAGATCACTACCGGACCGTGATCAATGAACATTTCTTCGAAAATATCGATGGCATTAATCCTGGCGAGATATTCTTTGATCAGAATATGTAATGCTTATACTTTTATAGACGCTTCTATGCTTATACCTACTGTTGTTAACACTAGTATGTATTATAAAGGGAGTCTGTCTCAGTAAGAGTGCAATTTTTAAATATTGTTTAAGTTTTTTTTTTTTGTGCAATTGGCAACTCTGAAATTTGACGGCTGTCACCTCTGATTGTTCCGATTATTAAAAATGGAGCGCTACACGAAAGAAGAACGCATTGTCATTGTGAAAACCCATTATAAAAATGGACAAAGTTATGCTGAGACCGACGCATTCGTTACAGAAACATGACGACCTGTAGTTTCAGCAAGACGGCGCCACCTGCCACACAGCGTATGAAGCAATCGATTTATTGCAGCAACAATTACCAGACCAAATTATCTCACGAAATTCTGATATCAACTGGCCATCACGATCATGCGATTTAACGCCATGCGATTTTTTTCTTTGGGGTTTTGTGAAATCTCATGTTTGTGCGAATAAACCAAAAACAATTCCTGAGTTCAAGACCGAGATCCAACGTGTCATCGGTGAGATACAGCCACATCTTTGTGAAAAAGTCATCGAAAATTTCATTAAAAGAGCAAGGGTCTGTCATCAGAGCCGCGCGGGACATTTGCCGGATATTTTATTCCATATTAAATCGAAACATGTCTACTTTACAATGCAATAAAAATATCACAATTCGTTCATAAAATACGTGTTTTTTGTTTATAAATGAAATATTGCACTCTTATTGAGACACCCTTTATATTAACAAAAATAATATGAACTCTGTTTATATCTTTGATTTTAATTCTACATTTATAACTAATCATTAGGAAAAAATTTACTAAATGAAATGGTACCAGCAGGAATTGTTTTAAATTGCTGGTATGAAATTCGATTGAGTTTGTATTTTCTAAGGCATATCAGTTGACCTCCTAAATTTAATAGCACTTCTTTATCCAATGTTAAAAACATCACTGCTTGAAATTGGGCAATTTTATGGGACGAAATCCTAAATTCAGCATAATTTGTTTTCCGTGTAGTTATTTCAGAAATAAAAGTATCATACAGAAAATGATGGAAGAGTTCGCCTTTTAGTTCGCATTTGGTCTATATATAGTACAAGTTTTCCTTTAAATAATTCTGCGTACAAAGCGAATCTCTTATAGCATTGGTGCAACATTCAGCGTACTAATATACAAAGCTGAATTACGCTTACAAGTAGTTTTAATTCATTTATGAATTCAACCAAAGTATTGATTTCACCCTCATAAACTACTGAAATTTGATTACACCTAGACTTATAAATTTTTCATGTCCTTAATGAAAAGAAAACCCTTTGCTTCCTGAACATGATATAATTATGGAGTACCTTGGCCCTTAATTTTAACAGTGGAAAAATGTCCAGGGCGGGACTATCGTAATGCCAACAAACAACACTAACCATGAAAATTTGGTTATTAAATTTCTTTTTGTTCTAACAGATAAAGGTTAAGCTAATTAATCGAACGAAATGAGTTTTGGGTTATTATTTCTCGGTAATTTCCAGTTTTGTTGATATCGATTTTTTTTTTAACTTGAAGAACTCTTCCGTGTTTCTTGCTTTCATTGATTCTGAAAAGACATAACTGTGATATATAAAAGGTGTAAAATTTCCCATAAAATATATTACCAACCTTCTACCTTAAATTAGTTAGAGTCTGCTCATAATGAAGATATCGATTCCAATCACACATGCTCTGATTAAGAGTAAGATAGGCACTTCAGCGCTCGGTTGAGTTCCCATAACTTAAGCTACAGGTTGTTTAGACAAGGCAAACGTCTGCACTTCGGTTTGTGTACATTCGTTTTGATGGAAGTCTCAATTTGGGTTTCTCTAGATGGAGCCGGACACTTGCCAGAAGATTCCTGTGAGGAATTTCGTGTATAGATTTCGATGTCGTAGATTAATTTGAGTAAATGAAATCCAAGAGGAGCTACATTTTCGATATTGATGCTATTTATGGCACACAGTCCAACAGCCCACACATTTGAGATGCAATCACGTGCCCTGTCAAAGCCACAAAACAGAGAGATGTTTCCTGGACAAGCAGCAGGCTTCTAAATCGAGCCCATTATTGGTTACATTTGCAACAGTAACAAATTCGTGGCCCCAGGTAATGTAACCAATTGCAGCAATGGATTGTTCGCACGAGGCCATCTTCAGCGACATCCAGTCAGCCCCTGACCCTTAATTAATAGGAATTGGTGGCCAATCCGCACGACAATTAAGCGCAATAAAGCCGGAGCTATTTACGTAAATTCGACTGTCAATACACATTCACCCGGCGACGAACTAATTTCCATAGGTCTGAGAGTTCAGCGCCAGTGCAACGAGATGACGAGCACCAAAGGGCGGCCGCAGATTGAAAGGGCGCCGGAATCTAAATTGCATCTAATTTTACAGCCGGCAGCCTGTTCGACATGTGTTCCTGGGAATGCTCCAAATGGCTGCCATTCAAGAAAGACAGCGACTATTACATACATGACGACCACACGAGCCCCACAACGCGCGAGCCCCCGTCTCTGGAGCTGCTGTGGCGTGGAGTCAATAGCCCCAATAAGTCTCATAGCTGAAATATGAATCAGAGCGCTCGGTGCTGCTGCGAGGCCCTCCAGGCGAAACTGGCACTTAAGAGGCCCTCAGCCTTGGATTAGTTTGGACACATCGTTGAATCGTAAATAGCATGATCAAATTTTTTTTGAATCGATACGAGTTTTTATATTACTTCTAGTAAATTTCCTATTTTGAAGAGTATAGGTAACTTTTTTTAGGGTTCGAAAAAACTCGATTTTGCACATTTAGAAAAATCCCCCTTTACGTGCCATAAATTAACAAAAATTCGTATATAAATAACGAGGAAAACCATTATATTAGTCACACATTGTTATTTTAATAGGATATCGCATTAACACTCTGACTTCCACATCAGTCACCCTTAGCTGGCACCCAATAGCTGAATGTGAAGCTGAATAAAAGGTGGGAATCAATTTATTAAAAATATAAGCATGCATAGCAAAAATTTCATCGTATACCTCATATTTAAATAAGAGAGCATCCATTGAGAAAAATTGACTGTGAAATTCATTGTACAGGGTGTCTAATAAGGAATGTGTGAAAACTAATGAGTCACTATTTTTTTAACAAATCGAAGGATCGTGAAAAATTTAAATACTCGTACTTTTTAATTAAGAAAAGTTGTAATTTTATATATAATAAGTAAATCTATTTAATACAAACTATTAATTTAAAATTATAGTGAAGATCGTGAGTTATTATAGTAATTATTTACATTTTCGAAATATGAACCACCTAAATTGGCACAAATGTCCAAACGCTTTCTAAAACTATTAAAAGCATGTTCTAACTTTTCATTTAAAATATCATTGACGATCTTCCTGATTTCTTTAATTAAATTCTCTATTGTTTTTGGGTTATTTTCATAGTAGTGATCTTTAATGTAGCTCCATAAGAAGAAAACACATGAAGATCTGGCGAGTAGGCTAATAACTCGATCGCCATAAACTTTATTGATGACTTCAAATACTTCTTGTGTGTGATGAGGTGCTTCTTGCATAAAATAAAAAGATTTATAACTGTACATGTATTTTTAAATTAATAGTTTGTATTAAACATATATAATATTTTTATAATAAAAAGGATATTAAATGAAAATGACGAATTTCCTTAATTAAAAAATATTTACATTGTCCCGATCTTTCGATTTGTTAAAAATATAGTGACTCATTAGTTTTCACACATTTCTGTATATATTAACAATGTTCTTGATGATACCCATCGTTATAATTCACACTTGGAATTGCAGTAGGGCAGATATGAGGATTAGCCCTTTGGTATGGTAATCAATCAATAACAAGAGTATAAAGAATATAATACTAATAATTAAAATAGAAAAAAGTAAATTTTACTATTATTACATAATTCTTATAGCTATCGATATGTAATTGTAATGTTAAATCAGTTAATGAAACGATTTAGTAACGTCTACTACGATTCGCCAGTTAAACAATGGTAATTATTAATATTATATACAAAAATAGCACATATTTCACTGTACTATGATTAAATAGTAGAAATCATACTATTCATAAATAATATATTAATTTACTATGAAATATCAGTTAAAATATCGGTATTAATAACTACAAATCGTAAATCAGTCAACTATCCAATTTTAACATTTTTCTGAGTTGAGTTCTTTTTGAAATCTGCAAAATACACTGGCGACCAAAATTAATAGATCATCCAAAAAAATAAACTTTTTTTTACTTTTTAAACGGCTGTATCTTCGCGAAAAATAAGTGGATTTGAAACTTGAATTGTCTACTTTGAAGGCCACGTATGATTTTTTTCAACTCCTACTGCGCAGTTAGAGTAAAACAGTAGAAGAAAGAAATGATCCTTTAATTTTTTTCGAAGTCCATTCCTTTCTATGGGCTCGGACAAAAATTTGTGAGCAAATCCAAGGGACGCCTTTAAATACTTTCTCTTTTAAAATGGTTTTTAGAAAATTTGCCTGGGATTTTGTTCAACTGAGCTATGAGTTCTCAAAGCAAAAAAGTAATTTGTATCTTTGAGCTTCCATATCTTCCAAAATAATGATCGTAGAGGAGTGTTTTCAACTCCATTAGAAAGCTGAAAGTGTTGATTTTAATTCTAATGATAATATTATAATGGAAATATACGACACTATTTTAAAATCAATCAAAAAATATATCTTACTTCTTTAATCTATCTTTTTTCCTTAATAACTAAACTACTCAAGTAAAAACACTTAAATTAATTAAAAAATCACTTCAAAAGATACGTGATTTATTTTTGAGCACGACGCGACGATTGAAAAACGAGTAGAAATGGTCGTTGAGACCATAAACTTTAACTGACAAGACATGCTCCCTCCGGGCGGCGGTGTTCATCATCCAGAGGTTAATGGTTGCCTCCGAAACCTGTTTCTGTTGTAAATTAGAAAATGAGGGACGTAATTAGCTCCTTATCGAGCCATATGTCTTCTTGGATCTCCGAAGACGCTCCCAGCTAGCCAACAGGGCCCCAGAGTAGGAAGACTCACTGGAATCCGGGATCCTGTGCTGCAGCGGCTGCTGCTCAGCCCCAACCGCCCCAGTCGACGGGAAGCTGTTTTATTTCTCATATTTTACGGCTGCTTCTTCAGCCGTCTTGGCAGCTTTCATCTTCAGCGGCTGAATAATTGGCCCTTTGGGAGCAGAAATAGAATCGGGCATAAATTTCTCCATGCAACGGACGGCGGGCTTAGTTCTGCGCGTCTTGTAATTTAGGGAAGATTAAAACCTAATCCCGCGCCATATATCGCCCGAAACCGCACCAAATCAAGCAGTGACACCCATGTTGCTGCCCGAAGTACCCGGAGAAATGAATCTCTTAGGGAAATTGGACTTCCACCACTCGGCACCGAGGAGCTGGTGGTGTCAATTTGTCTATCAGCACGAGACAGCTCCAAGATGTGGTAGCGGAGCGCCCCTTGGTCGTTTAAATTGTCGTAAAACTATTTTCAGCGTTTTCATTTGTCTGGAAGACAGGGAGCCGTTCCGGCAGGCAGGGCAACTGTGGTGTGTTCTGCATGGATGCTCCTCCAGGGTACGTGACTGGAGCCCGGCTGCCACACTGGAGTTCCGGCCAAGAGAGTGTTGTTTCTAGTCAGCATTCATTTCATGGCATCGCACGACCTCGGCACTTCCCGGATTTTCCTGTTGGTTGAGGAACACGTCCCGGACTGAGACTGAGACCCTCAGTCGTTTTCTTTTCTTATTTGCGTCTCGTCCTTCTCTCAACGAGACAAGATGGGTCCCGAAAAGCCAGTGGTCGCCTCATAACAAATGGTACAACTCCTAAAATTGAATAATGCATTCATTTATATGCGACGCTGTGTGTATACATGAGCCATGTAACTGCCACCAGCGGGCCAAGGATCCTGCAGGATCCTCCCAGGACGGCGGTTTACAAGCCTTCCCGAAATGGCTGGGACATGCTGACATCGGGCGGCAATGTGCCGCAGTTTGTGTAGACTAATAAGGAGAATATAAAAATAAACCCGGCATCATTCCCTGGATTACACGGGATTACCATCTGAAGCGGGCACGGTCCCTGTTCCTGAATCCTGAGGATGGGGGGACAGGATTGTTGCAACCCCACGACATCCAACGCTGCAAGGAAGGATGTTAAGGTTTCGCTTCCCTGACACTTGGACACGGCATTGCTTTCAGGACAGGATAGAGGCTAAAGTTGGAGATGCGAACGACATTTATTTGTTTGCATCTCAATAAAGTATTTTTAGAAAATACCAGACGAGTCTAAACGAAGCTCGAATGCCTGGTTTTTCAGTTAAAGTTTATACTTTAAACTGACAAACAAATTTAAACCAATTTCCTTTAACTGCTAAGCTATTTTTGGAGTCTTAAACTTACTCAAGATACATCGAAATCGGTCCAGTAGTTTCGGAATAATCGCTGAACAAACATAAAAAATAGCATCCTATGTAAACAGGTCGATTTAAAAACTTCCACCTTTTTTTTTAAGTCGGTTAAAAATTTATGGATCTAGATAAAATGAAAACAAAAATATAATTGAAAAATTGCAAATATGGGAAAATATTACAGAAGAATTTAATTGTGTTTGCATTTCTGGATTTCTTTATAATGGCGTAATTTCGTGAAAATCAACAATTGCAAAGCTGACCCTTAAGGGGGTCCTCTAGTTTCTCGAGTCGAAATAATCGATTTTTTTTTTTTTTCATAAATCACATCTACAACATGTGTAGAAAATGCGATTTTCTCGAAACACCATTTTTCGAAACGGCGACCACGATATTTCAGAAACTACTGCACCGATTTTGGTCAAAGGCTATAGCGGGATAAGGTAGTGAAAATTGCCCCCAGCGGAATCGCTACGACGGTTGGCGCTTTCGATAGGTTGTGTCAAAAGATGCCTCCATGCCAGTTTTTAGCCCTCTAAGTCTACAGTCACCGGTAAAATCGGTTTCGACCCAATTCTTCGAAAATAAATTCTTACGGCCGCAGTTTTTATCCAAAAATTCTGAAAATTTCCACAAACCTTTATTTTTATGTTACCTATAATCGTGGATTTTTATAGATTTTTACCTTTAAAATTGGGGTCAAGAGAGCCATTTTAATTTTTCAAATTATTTCTAGGTTAGGAACCCTATTTTTCGCCAAGTTTTAAACCATTGTTTTTTAATTCTTTTTTTCCGTTCTTTCGAATGGCGGAATCAAACTATCGAATTTCAGGGTGCGTCATTCCGAAAAATCGAAAAAAACCGTTTTTTTTTTTGCGTTTTGTCCACTTATTTAAGGCATAACCTCAAAATTCAAGGGCGCAATACTTACCCATACAACCAAAAATAGTCCAGGAATCATTTTCAGTTGAAAAGATGATTGCAGGATCGATTTTTATGTTTTAAAAATCGAAAAACTATTTTTTTTCGGTATTTTAACCATTTACTTGATATATAACCTTGAAATTAAATAGCGCAATGCTCACCCATATGACCACACACACTCTAGGACTTATTTTTAGGTGAAAACATTCTTTTAGTATCGATTAGTACGTCTCAAAACTCAAAAAAACTAAGTTTTTTGCCATTTTTACCATATATTTAAAGCATAAAGATTATGCAAAAACAATGAGATTGATTATTTCGATGGTTTGCTCGTAAAAAATTATTGAAAAAGCCGTAAATAAACAGCCGAGAAACTAGAGGACCCCCTTAAGGCAAAAACCATTTAAAGTTCCGATATCCCAAAGTTTTTCATTAAAATGCTTGCTAATGCTTTATGCTATCCTCTGATAATTTTATACCGTATCTATAACTTATAGCTTAATCAGAGTATCTTCCTTTAAGTCTGGAAACATGCGAATGTTGTTCCTATATTTAAAAAGAACGACATCGTTGGATACAAGTCATGTGAGTTTGTTCTATTATCTGGCGTCCCACAAGGTTGTATTCTCTTACCGCTACTCTTTTTGTTATTTATTAACGACTTGACAATGGAAGTTAGTTCTGTCTTTTATATGCTGACGACCTCAAAATCTTCCTAGTGATCCATTCCCAAATAATTTACGTTAAAAACAAAAATCACCTTTACATTTACAGCCTCAATTCTATGACCCTTTCAAAAGTAAACATGTTTAAGGATCTGGGTGTGATATCTCATAGTAGGCAAAGTTATAAAAGATCTTACAAGCTAGCAGGATTTATAATAATATTTTTATACCACCCAGAGCCTCACTAGAAGTATACTTTAATTCTCCTATTTCGCAGATTCTTTTTCTATTACTATTATAAAATTGGAAATATTAATTTCTATAAATAAATAATAATAAATGAATGAATGAATGAATTTTAAAGCTATCCCATAACATTCCTAGTACTAAGACGAATCTAACAACATCTCATTTAACAAATTCGGTTAACCTACTTAGGATGTAGAGTGTAACATCCAAACATACAGTAGTAGCCAAAATATTAGCCACTAAAAAACTAGATGTTTTGATTTTTGTGTAAAATTTGAAAAAAAGCGAATTGCTTCGGTGTTTGTCTGTTTGCCTTAGTCATTTTTCAAATAGAATGTTTGGATACAGAAAGTAAAAATTTTGTATAGTTAAAGATAGTAATGGTAAAATTACAATCGTGTAAATATTTTGATGTCAGTTTTCCAACTTTGTTTAGTAAAATCGAACTTTTAAAGAAGGTGTCTTTTCCCCAAACAGATAAAAGTAAATCTGCGGTGAATTCGATATTAGATAAACTTTTGCCTCTCCGATGCTCCGGCCAACTGCAACGTTTGCAGAATCGAGGACAGATAAAGTCTAGGGATGCGAAGAAACATTTATTGGTTCGCAACCCCATAAAGACTTAGCGAACCTTTTTCCCCTTTTTTAAATGCTAAATCCCCAGAGTTAGCAATAACTTTGGCGGCACAGCGATAGTGATAAAAGTTTGCACCCATTGATCCGTCGAGGTTGACCGCGGGGATGGGATTTAAGTTGCTGAGGATTCGTCCATGAAGCTGGATATCGCACGCTATTAGCAAAAGAAATTTTACAGAGTTAGTAGGTGTGATTGGCGAAATTGACAAAGTTTGCCCGGCTGGCTCGCGTCGGTCGAGACAGATAAGAAATTTCTTCGAGGGGATTATAATTTCAGTCGTCGTCGTCGTCGTCGCCGCCGACGTCATCGTATTTTTTAAGCAGGGCAGATTTAATTGAAGATTTTCCGCCCTAACTTGCAGCCCTTCAGTCGGAATTTTACAGAGCGACAGAATCTGCCAGAGATCACGAACTCTGGCGCAACGCTGTCCTTTTGACCAGAAACCAGCATACGATGGCACGCTGCCTGCCTGCTTCCTTCCTTGCATTCGACTTTCGAGGAGGATTTCTGGCACTGAGACACCATCTTCTTTCGTTTATCTTCCAAGTTCGTCTTTCAGGAATTCATTACACTTTTCCGAGCAAGTTTTACACAGTTTCTGGGAATCTTTATGGAGCCTGTGTCCTTTGTACGCCCAGAGAATATTCTTCTTTCGGAGGATTTTTAGGGAATTTGTTCAGCGCAAAAAGGCGAATATGCTCCTTTTACGCCTAATAAATTGGATTTATATCATTTGCCCTTTAACTCCGGTGACGCCTTCCCTATAATTTTGTTGGAAATTTTCTCCCTTTGAAGTTCAACAATCGCGATAAATTCGTTACTGGAGCTTTTCCTCTGTGTGGTCACAATCTTTCAGGGTTAATTCGAGACAAAACATTTGATCCTATTGAGAGTGACCTTTCTATACACTTTTTTTTTTTTTTTTTAGAGCTTCGCAGACCCACCCATAAATTGAGTTAAGCTGTTTTACCGCAGGAGTTTGAAAATTCCTTTTTTAAGATTAAAATAATGGCAGTAGGTTTCGGCAATTTGGTTCAATTGTATTGCAAATTTGTTTAAACGAGCCTAATCCTACAGTCCGTTTAATAAACAAATTATGTAAATATCTTACATTTTACAGAGCTACTTACGTATGCAAGAATGTTTAGTAGATTAGTTGCAGGACTTCAATTCTGAAAAAGAAGAAAAATTTAAGTTAAATAAAATATGACAGAGTTTGTAGGTATAAATACTTATGTCTTTTTCCTAGGTTTAAGTTAATATAATTTTGTTATTCGAAATTATCACCAGAGAATGCGAAATTAAAAAATAGAAATTGAAATTCTGCGAATTTTTCCTCTAGACTTTTCTGTTTTTTGCATAGAATCATCTAGTTATTTTACTTAGAGTCGATTTAGCCAAAAATCGCGATCCAGAAAGCCCTATTTTAGAAAATTAAATTTTTTGCCACTAAAAGGCTTAATAAATACAAGGGAAAATGTAAAAATCGAAATTTTGCGAATTTTTCCTCTAGACTTTTCTGGTTTTTGCATAGAATCATCTAGCTATTTTACTTAGAGTCGATTTAGCCAAAAATCGCGATCCAGGAAGCCCTATTTTAGAAAATTAAATTTTTTGCCACTAAAAGGCTTAATAAATACAAGGGAAAATGTAAAAATCGAAATTTTGCGAATTTTTCCTCTAGACTTTTCTGGTTTTTGCATAGAATCATCTAGTTATTTTACTTAGAGTCGATTTAGTCAAAAATCGCGATCCAGGAAGCCCTATTTTAGAAAATTAATTTTTTTGCCACTAAAAGGCTTAATAATTACAAGGGAAAATGTAAAAATCGAAATTTTGCGAATTTTTCCTCTAGACTTTTCTGGTTTTTGCATAGAATCATCTAGTTATTTTACTTAGAGTCGATTTAGTCAAAAATCGCGATCCAGGAAGCCCTATTTTAGAAAATTAAATTTTTTGCCACTAAAAGGCTTAATAAATACAAGGGAAAATGTAAAAATCGAAATTTTGCGAATTTTTCCTCTAGACTTTTCTGGTTTCTGCATAGAATCATCTAGCTATTTCACTTAGAGTCGATTTAGCCAAAAATCGCGATCCAGGAAGCCCTATTTTAGAAAATTAATTTTTTAGCCACTAAAAGGCTTAATAAATACAAGGGAAAATGTAAAAATTGAAATTCTGCGAATTTTTCCTCTAGACTTTTCTGCTTTTTGCATAGAATCATCTAGTTATTTTACTTAGAGTGGATTTAGCCAAAAATCGCGATCCAGGAAGCCCTATTTTAGAAAATTAATTTTTTTGCCACTAAAAGGCTTAATAAATACAAGGGAAAATGTAAAAATCGAAATTCTGCGAATTTTTCCTCTAGACTTTTCTGGTTTTTGCATAGAATCATCTAGTTATTTTACTTAGAGTCGATTTAGCCAAAAATCGCGATCCAGGAAGCCCTATTTTAGAAAATTAATTTTTTTGCCACTAAAAGGCTTAATAAATACAAGGGAAAATGTAAAAATCGAAATTCTGCGAATTTTTCCTCTAGACTTTTCTGGTTTTTGCATAGAATCATCTAGTTATTTTACTTAGAGTCGATTTAGCCAAAAATCGCGATCCAGCAAGCCCTATTTTAGAAAATGAAATTTTTTGCCACTAAAAGGCTTAATAAATACAAGGGAAAATGAAAAAATTGAAATTCTGCGAATTTTTCCTCTAGACTTTTCTGGTTTTTACATAGAATCATCTAGTTATTTTACTTAGAGTCGATTTAGCCAAAAATCGCTATCCAGCAAGCCCTATTTTAGAAAATTAATTTTTTAGCCACTAAAAGGCTTAATAAATACAAGGGAAAATGTAAAAATTGAAATTCTGCGAATTTTTCCTCTAGACTTTTCTGCTTTTTGCATAGAATCATCTAGTTATTTTACTTAGAGTGGATTTAGCCAAAAATCGCGATCCAGGAAGCCCTATTTTAGAAAATTAATTTTTTTGCCACTAAAAGGCTGCGAATTTTTCCTCTAGACTTTTCTGGTTTTTGCATAGAATCATCTAGTTATTTTACTTAGAGTCGATTTAGCCAAAAATCGCGATCCAGGAAGCCCTATTTTAGAAAATTAATTTTTTTGCCACTAAAAGGCTTAATAAATACAAGGGAAAATGTAAAAATCGAAATTCTGCGAATTTTTCCTCTAGACTTTTCTGGTTTTTGCATAGAATCATCTAGTTATTTTACTTAGAGTCGATTTAGCCAAAAATCGCGATCCAGCAAGCCCTATTTTAGAAAATGAAATTTTTTGCCACTAAAAGGCTTAATAAATACAAGGGAAAATGTAAAAATTGAAATTCTGCGAATTTTTCCTCTAGACTTTTCTGCTTTTTGCATAGAATCATCTAGTTATTTTACTTAGAGTGGATTTAGCCAAAAATCGCGATCCAGGAAGCCCTATTTTAGAAAATTAATTTTTTTGCCACTAAAAGGCTGCGAATTTTTCCTCTAGACTTTTCTGGTTTTTGCATAGAATCATCTAGTTATTTTACTTAGAGTCGATTTAGCCAAAAATCGCGATCCAGGAAGCCCTATTTTAGAAAATTAATTTTTTTGCCACTAAAAGGCTTAATAAATACAAGGGAAAATGTAAAAATCGAAATTCTGCGAATTTTTCCTCTAGACTTTTCTGGTTTTTGCATAGAATCATCTAGTTATTTTACTTAGAGTCGATTTAGCCAAAAATCGCGATCCAGCAAGCCCTATTTTAGAAAATGAAATTTTTTGCCACTAAACCCGACTAGAATTTTGGTGCGGTACAGCTAAGGCCCCTATGAGGCTAGCCACACTGCCTCATGTGGGTCCCATGAGGCTGCCCTATAAGGCGCACGAAGGGCAAATAACGCCTTGCCTCATTCGCGCATCATTATGACGGCCTCATGTGGGCCTCGTGAGGCAAAACGCGACTAGAATTTTGGTGGGGTACAGCTAGGGTCCCTATGAGGCTAGCCATACTGCTTCGTGTGGGTCCCATGAGGCTGCCGTAGGGCAAATAACGCCTTGCCTCATTCAGGCTCTCTTTGTAATACTTAATAATGTAATCCTAACTCCTTATACTTATATACATGTGGAAATACTTCTTTATTAGTATAAATTATTATAATAAACTTAAACTCAGTCCGAGGCGAGTGCGCCCTGATGTTGTCCGTCCTGCGGGTAGAATCCAAAAAAGAACGAGTGCCGCAATATGGCGATGAGCTGTCAGCTCGTAGGGGGATTCGTCGAGGGATTCTCAAGAAGATGACACTTCATGCAATAGATTATAAAATACGAAGTTTTTGTAAGGAAAACCCGATAAGACAGCTATTAATAATACTGGGATTTGTGCTTTAATCGAGCCCAGTTGATAATTTGCAAATATAACCCACTAGCAGATAACGTCAAGTATGCCTAGGTGTATATGTGATGTTTGCCTAATCGAACCCCTGTAAAGCAAAAGGTGGGATTGCCTATTTCATTGTAAGGTTTGCCTCATAAGACCCTTGTGAGGTACTCATAAGGTAAACCTCACTTCAGTATCGCTGATTTTATTTTGTGAGGTCCTCGTGAGGAATTTACGGGGAAATCCCTCTATCGGCATGCCCCTCACTTGCCACATGAGGACCTCATGAGGAATCTACGGGGAAATCCCTCTATCGGCATACCCCTCACCTGCCACATGAGGCCCACACGCTTCATGAGGCATGCCCCCTATAAATTCTAGTCGGGAAAGGCTTAATAAATACAAGGGAAAATGAAAAAATTGAAATTCTGCGAATTTTTCCTCTAGACTTTTCTGGTTTTTACATAGAATCATCTAGTTATTTTACTTAGAGTCGATTTAGCCAAAAATCGCTATCCAGCAAGCCCTATTTTAGAAAATTAATTTTTTAGCCACTAAAAGGCTTAATAAATACAAGGGAAAATGTAAAAATTTAAATTCTGCGATTTTTTCCTCTAGACTTTTCTGTTTTTTGCCTAGAATCATCTAGTTATTTTACTAAGAGTCGATTTAACATAAAAGCCCGATTCGGGGAGCCCTATTTTAGAAAATAAGTTTTTTGCCTATATTAGGCTTAAAAAATACAAGGGAAAATGTAAAAATTGAAATCCTGCGAATTTTTCCCCTAGACTTTTCTGCTTTTTGCATAGAATCATCTAGTTATTTTACTTAGAGTCGATTTAGCCAAAAAATCCGATCCGGGGAGCCCTATTTTAGAAAATAATTTGTTTGCCTATATAGGACTATCTTTCTTCTTCTTATCATAAATTTCGAAAATGAAAAATTACTTTAAAAAACAAATTTCATTAATTATAAAATGGCTTCCTACGACCACGCTAGCTTATTTAAAAAATAAATAAAATGAAATAAGCCCGCTAGAAAGCAATATCTCATTGCTCGAGGCGACTAACATTTATTCACTCCCAGCAAATTACTTTTTATGTTCCCATTGATTCAGCAGCGATTGAAAAGCAAGAAGAAGACAAAAAAAACCCAACACGCTACCCTAGAAAATTTATATTTAGACAGTAAATTGCCAGTCCCTGGCCTAAGCACACAAAAATGGACAGAAACGAAACTGAAACGAAAAAGCCCTACCGGCTAAAACCCATCAAAGACAAACAATTTTCATTAACAAAATCGCCCGAACACTTTTAGCGCTTAAAGTGTTTACAAGTTGTGTAAACAGAACTCCTCACCCTGTCACCATAACTTCAAGGGCTGTGAGGGCCCTTCGGAAATTAGAAGGAGCCTACCAAACTATTCGGCGGCGAACGCAGCGCAGTCGTTCAACTTTAAAGAAAACAAATTGACCCTTCTTCATCCGGACAACTTCATCTCATTTAGTTTGAGCATCTTTATCAACTCTGTCTGTGGTGAGTGTTTGAATTTTATTTTATTTTTTTTTCCCAAAAACGCGCTAATGACCAGACGATGACGACGGTCATCAGAACGCACCCTCAGATCGTCTGGTAAGGGGGAATTAATTCAAATTTTAATGCGCTCCACTAATTAGAGAGCTCGAAAAGTGGGGGAGATTTCTAGAAGATGTCCTCCTTAATTTTTCGGATTAATTTCGGGTGCTTGTGATAATTTGCAACAGCAAACGGGTCGATGTCCCTCACCGAGTTGTAGAAGTTGAGCAGTATCCACCGTCGAGTGTATTTAAACTTTGCGACCAAAACCAAGTGGTTGGGTAATGGCCTGGTTCTTGGTATTTGCTTCCAATAAATAATAAAGGAGCTTCCTCATAATATATTGAATATTTCGTCGTCCTTTCGCAAATTGAGGGGCAAAATCAATAAGGGCGCACGTTGTGTCGGGCTCCTCCTCTCTTTCGCTTAAGTTCATGAGCCTCTTCAGGTATTCATAAGGATGTGCTTTGAAATTGATGAATTCCTTAAGCCGTCGCTCTCCAGCTAAAGTACAGTAGATGACCCTTTTAAAAAATTACTTCAACTCCGAGCGAATTGATTATGTTCCCTTAAATTGCGCCTTTAATGGAACAACAATTGAGGGCCCCAAAAGATCCCAGCAGTCGCTAGTGCCTGCGCAGGGAGGGCAACCCGCCCTCGAGGGGTTCCACAGCAGTGAAAAACCATTCACTGGCAAGAGCACAATCGCTACAAGTTGAAATTCATTTTATTAAATCCAATGACATACATTTTGTGCAGTACAAAAGGCAGAAAAAAAAAACAACAATTTAATGAATTTTAAATTAACGCAGAAGAGCAACGCTCCAAGCTGGCGCACGGGGTGACGCAGCTCGGTACAGAAGCATGCATCAGAAAAAACCCCCCCCCAGTGGCCAGTGGCAGCAACAGTTTGAATGAGGGCAAAGGAGATCCGGGGCGATGGAACCGTCAATCCTAAAGAAATCAAATTCTGTTTAATCAATTCATCGCATATGAGGGCCTATTTTATAGCAGCTATGGGTGTTATGGAGGAGATCCATCGTGTGCTTTTGTGCCCGCGCTCTCACCCTCTTCAGTGGAACTTTTAATTTAATTAAACTGTGCGCAGGCCACAGACCCCACATCGGTTTTCTGCTGGAAAGAATTAAAGTCAAATTTTATATATATATTTTTTTTTTTGGAATCATTGAAATGGAGGTTTTTATGGGGAGTAATTGTAATTAAGCCACCGATTCTTCAGCACTTATGGCTTAATATTAGCAATCAAACTCTTTGGTTTTATGGAGGGAATAAACAATTTTAAAAATATGACTTGAACATTTTTATTCTGAGTGACCTACTGAACGACGATAGCCAAATCGATGAAAAAAGCGAGTAACGATTTTTTTCTCAATTATTTTTTACATGTATACAGTGCGGGAATATTTAAAAAAAAAAATATTTTTAACGTTTCCCTTTCACGTTTGTCATGGCATTTGATAGGTGCATCCGGCTATGAATCGCCTCGATGGGCTCCAAATTGTAGGTGCTGCGAGCTGTGAAGCTGTGACAAATGGACCCGCAGATCGATGTTATTATCAGGGCTCTTGAAATATTAGAGAGCTTCAAAAAGCAGTGATGTACACGCCAGCGCGTACGCTTTTTCAATGGTTACTTTTAATTTACAAGTATATAAAAGAAGGCAAATTAAAGCATCTATAAAAAGAAGAAACATTAAATAATTGATAATGACCCATGAATGCGTAATTCAGCAATTGATATTGCTAAGCGCTGAATTGAGCAAGCTACTGCCAGAAACTGAGTTTTTAAAAACCTTAATAATAATCATAATATAGGAATGCATAATAAATTTATAAAAATTCTAAATTAAGTAATTCAGCAATTTTGTCCATTTCTAAATAGAGATTGGTTGTCAAGTTTGAAGTATCGTAATTTGGAATTTAAAAAATCTTACACATTTTGGATTTTATCTTTAAAATCCTACAATTAATAATGGAACACGGAACCATAAAAACAAAAATCAAAAACATTTATAACAGTGAGAAAAATGCCCAAATTGGCGTACCGCAAGGATCAATACGGGGACCGCTGCTTTACTTGTTGCATATTAATAACATAACAAATAGAGATCTAAATGGCAAATAAATGATACACTTTTGCTGTATTCAGGAAGCTCGCCAACAGAACTAGAAAGAATCACAATTGCTGATCTAAAAAAATATGAAGACTGGCTACGGGGCAATAAATTAATAATAAACGCACAAAAGACCAGTTGCATGATACTAAAGTAAAAAAATAAAAATATAAACATTAAATTATGCATCAACGCGTCACTTATTCTTATTATAAATTATTTATTAAAACAATTTTATATAGCAACTGAATTGTTAAAATGGAATAAACGAAATTGAATTGAAAGACATGTGAGAATTCTATTAGGATTTTACATACTAACGAAAAGGAATAAATATTGAAACCTGAAGCGCAACCCAGCAGACAATTTTACGAGGGTTCGTAAATTTCGAATAAAAACGAACATTTTTAAAGAAGGGTAGCAACACGGTTATACGGAAAAAGAATACAAATCGAAGGATTGTTCACTTTTTACGAAATATGGCGAGCTCTTCAGGAATATATGGAAAACGTTTCCTGGAAAATGATGTGAGCATTATGAATTAGTGAGAAAATGAGTTTTCCTTTGTTTTCATATGCTTCAATTTCATTTTGCTTCAAGAGTGCGCAACAGAACAGAGAGTTTTACGATTTAGTAAAGAATCATTTAAAACGGATTCATTAACAAAAATCCAAATAGTCCAACAACTGATTCATTTTTCGAATTTAGTATTAACACGTTGACTGCCGCGTCACTCAGATTCGGATGACACGTAATAGCTGAATAAGTGGCTGAATAAAACTCGACAGTTCAAGAGTTAATGTAGCAGTCAAACAATAAAATCCACTGCTGCAAATGTTGACTATTCAGCTATATGTACCTACAGCTGAATTGCTTCAAATTATGGCAATTCAGCTATATGTAATTCAAGCTGATTTATCACAAATAGCTGAATAGCCTAGACTTTTATTGTATTTGTATTTAATGTAGCAGTCAAACAATAAAATCCACTGCTGCAAATGTTGACTATTCAGCTATATGTACATACAGCTGAATTGCTTCAAATTATGGCACTTCAGCTATATGTAATTCAAGCTGATTTATCACAAATAGCTGAATAGCCTAGGCTTTTATTAAAAATATTTACAATAGTTTATGGCATATTCTTTCTAACATTATCTCTATTATTTTCTTCAAGGTGTGAGATTAGCTAAATATTACAATTACCAAGAACCTGTAAGACAGTGAAAATCAATTCTTTCATTGATCCAAAAAATGTCCCCTTCATCCAACCAGCTCTAGGACAACATCTGTGGAAATTGCGAGTCACAATATGCAAAAATCTGTTCTTTTTCATCCCATCGATTCCACACAGATTATTAAATCGGTCATGACGTGAACATCCCAGATCCAATCATTTCTCGGGAAAAAGAAGACTGATTGACTCTTAATATAGAAGTGATCGGTGGTCGTCAATTGCTTACTCATTTATCACCCGTCATCGTCAATTTCTTGCTATTTTTAATCTGCTTCATGGAGAGAAATGAATGACCTCGAGAGTGTCACGGTGATCGTAAAAACAAAGAAGTTACAACCGCAACTGCGCTACTCTCTGCTGCACCTGACAGACAGACAGATTTTCCGCCTACTTGGTATTCGGTTGACGGAATCGCTAAGCCGATTAAACAGCAAATAGACTGTCGCTGACATCTCGCACGATTAATTTCAAAGCAATTAAAAGGCAAAATCAACCCACGACCTGCGTGCTAATTATGTTAATTTGGTTTGGGGACGCGCGTACCAAAGAAGCGCGTCCCGATTTTAGTGAGAATTTGATTTTCAGTGGAGGGCGCGTACACCTGGAGAATGAATTGCCAGGTGTTGTCGACCGCAATGCCTCTATTTATCTATCTATTGCAAATCCTCTAGCGTATATTTAATACCAGCTTCGCAGAACCACATTCCTGTTGAGGGTCATGAACTGTGGCTGTGGAGCTCATCAAAAGGGGCGCCACAAAATTTAATAATTGGGTACTCGAGTTCGCTTGCCGCGGGCACTGAATGAATATCAAATGGTGCAAATAAAATTAAATCAAAGTTACACAGGACACACATTCAATTTCCGGCTGCAGCTGGCCGAGTGTGCTGCACCCGACCAAACGTGTCGTCGCCCTGGACCATATGCTCCCCGGGGGTTCGTCAGCTTTTTTTTTTTTTTTTCAATAAAGCCAATAATGGAAACGCCATGAAGACTATCTAAAAATTTTTATGTCCCTTTACGTTTTCATTTGTACTGGGCGTCCCTGCGGATGGCCCTTGGACGGCAACGCTCGTCCTGCTCGCCACGCTGTTCGCCATATCCTGGAGAGCCGAGGGGGATATGTGTGCGGAATTGCTCACGTTTTCGGGAATACTACGACGGCGAGGGTCTTCCCAGAACAATAAAAGGAAGAAGAAAACCAAGCAACAAATAGGATCTCGCCTTGAGAAGAGTCAGAGAAAAGGGCAAAACGTTGACCCAGAAATAAATTGGTTTATCCAGAGTATACTCGTAATATCCTTTTTGTGCGCCAGGCGGCGCACGAACGGGAGGAAGATTCGTTCTCATCGGTGGTTTTTTTTTTCCGGGGCCGCTGAATGAATGGCGGCGGAATCCCGAAAGACGATATAAAAGACCGTATCATGCCCTCCTATTTTTATCGAATCATAAAATACAATATTCCACCTCTGAAGTGGCCTTCAGCTTAGCGCGGTATGATTGGTTGGTCGATTTCATATTGTCCTAAATGCCCTCCTCCCCACGAGATTCCGATTCTGATCCCGATCCCGATCCACACATCCCGATCCGGCGGTAGTTTCTGTAATGCTCAGCGCTTACGGGAATATCCGGACGATGGCGCTTTATCGGGAGATATACCCGAATTTAATTAGTCGTTAAATGGGGAACGAATGAAGAGAGCCGAGGGCATGCGAGAGACAGCATAAAACAAAGTTCCTATATACACTTTTCTTCCATCCGATATGTAGGCCGATATGCGAAAGGGCCATTCCGGAGCGAAACCCTTTCGATTTTATATGGCCACCACGGCCACGGTTCTACGTTAAGTAACTGCTCCGTTTTTCGAACTTGCCCCGATATCCAAGTGCCTATCATCAAATAGAAATTCTATTCCGATGTGCGGCCGCCGCCGGAATTATGTGGGACGAGCTCATCGGCACGAAATTGCCCGATTTTGCCGGAAAGTTTTGAATTTCGAATGGGCACCCGGTCCCCACGTCCACGTTCGTGAGATAGGCCACCCTGTTGGGGATAAATGTGGCCATTCGAAAAGGCAACCAATTTACAAATGGATGATGCCTGTAAAACTTTGTGGATTTTCAGATAAAGTTTGCAACGTGCCTATTCGCCCATTCCGCGTCTTTCAATTATGTGAGACCGATTATGGGCATTACGGGGCTATTTTGGTATAGAAATTTCGCTTTTCCGACGATTCTCAAACATTTTTCAGAGATTATTTCAATTCGTATTGGTCAAAAACTTTGAGATGCAAATCAAACTTAAATCGATATTCGGAAATTTTTGTCTAGAAGGATCTGTGCCAATTTTTTAGCTCTCTATCTCTCTTTTTTGCCGCTAGGTGGCGCTGTGAAGCAAAAATATATTTTAAAGATATCTCGGCGATTTTTCAAAATTTTTCAAAAATTCCGAATGGATGTTACAGGTAATTTAAGTGCGCATCTGAAAGATATTTTGAGATTTTTTTGGCACGAAATTCAAATTTTGGCGAGCGTTCAAAAATTCTGAAATTCGATAAAAAAAATTGTAAAATATAACTTAACTTCAAAAAAAAATATATGTTTTGTGATAACACTAGACCTGCAAAAAAATTTGTATTTCGCACCAAAAGAATTTCAAAAAATCTTATCTTCAAAAAACCATACTCCAAAAAACCATTGTAATTCAAAATTAAGGCATCACACAAAACAGTTGTACTATATCTTCGCGAAAAATGAGCGGATTTGGAGGAATAAGAGCTAATTTTGAAGCGTGTACTCTCTACTTTTGAAACCTTTTTATCGAAATGTTTTTTTTTCATTTTCAATCGACCTATAAAAAAATTCAAAAAGGAACAAAAAACATGATCCTTTAATTTTTAATTGAATACTTCTGTAGGTTAAAAAAATAAATTGAGAATAAATCCAAGTGAAGGATTTTGAAGTAGGTATTTTTCCTTTTTAAACGATTTTATTTTAAATTTCCCTTTGATGTTATTGAAGCTACGAGCTGTCAACGTAAAAACGTCATTTTCAATTTCGAACATCTAATTAAAAATTCATAATCTATGAAAACAATTTTATATCTCATTTGTTCGGTAACTAAATTGGTGTTGACCTTTGTAAATTGTGTATAGCAGAATAATAATAGTATAGTACAAAAATTTCAAATATTTTTTTTAATCCCTGACAGGTAAACATGATTTTCGCTAACTTCTTACAGATAATATGTCTGGGGAAAAACTGAGCTCTTGACAGCACTTCTCCTCTTACACAATTTTACCAGATTTTACCCACGCTGCGGAGATCGAGTAAATTTGGGTAAAATCACCGATTGCTTGTCACTGTGTAATCTGTCATTTGTGTGTTTCAATTTTGCGTTGCGATTCAGATAGAAGAAGAAGTTATTGAAAAATTGTTTAAATAAATAAAAATGATATTTCAAAATCTTCAAAAATATTAAATAAATCCATAAGTTTTCCCTCTAACATCTTGATTACGTTTGACAATTTACATACACAAGTAAGATTTACTCAATTTTTACTTGACGTCGTCTGTTAACTTTTGATGTTTATCCCCACTACCATATGAAACTTTTTACCAGATTTTTACTCAAGAAATTTTTACCCAAAAGTTGCCAGACAGACCTAATGAGTGTAAAAAGTGCCCAGTTTTAATTTATTTCGAATTCAAATGAACCTAGCGAGTTGATTTTTTTTTTTTTTTTGCTAATAAAAGATTGTGCGATTTCTCGTAAAATAAGCCTAATTACAACTTGTTCAGAGATGTTTAAGGGAACGAAAATTCGAATCACTTTTCGAAGGGTCGAATACGTGCTACAGGCGAATAAGATTTTCCATATGGGTCAAAAATACACTCATTACCTCTCAGGGGTTAAGAATTTAAGGACAGTACTTTTGCGGCTGTAGAAAGGTCTATTTAATTAAAATGGTGTAACTTTTAAAGTAATTTTAACAAATAAGCTTAAATTACGTAATTTCAGTGTAGGAACCTTTTGTTTGCTATTAATTTGACAGTGCGTTATTTTTAGATTTTATAACAAAAAGATAGACAACAATTTGCTTCATTATGATTAAGTTTTAAGTCAAAATATTAGTATTAATTTAATGTCACGTTACTCGATTAAAAATAATTTGCTCTGACCGCAATCCTCTCTATGAAAATCCCTTCATTTCCCCCAATATTTGCTTACGTGGACATCTGCGACTGGGCCACTGGGCAAATAGTAAAAAGCAATAAAAATCCACTGACATGTGACGTCTGTCATATTAATTTGGTTCATTTCAATATTTTTTTGAGTGACTGTTAAACATCAAACACAGTCCCCGGGCCAAATATGTTTGCTCAAAATTTTATAACCTTGGACGGAACCCTCGTCGCACGCAAACAAATATTTGCTCGTTTTCAATTTGACGTTATTTTTTTTTCTTCTCGTACATTTGTCCGGGGAGTGCATAAAATTTTTCTTGAAATTCATATGAGCATGTAAAGGCAAACAGATATTCATCCCGCCGCCCCTGGAGGAGGGTTAGCAGATATAAATCACCTGACCTCTTACCCGGCGACATGAATTAATTTTGTGAGATTTAATATGCCTGTCGGGGATTAGGGCGCCGCGCCGCCCGGCACTAAGGTGCGAGATTTACCTAGATTATCTTTTTAAGAGGGGTTTCGTCGTGTAATTTTTTCCGCAATAAGGCGTCATCTCGAGGAGCATTGATGCGAATAAGGGAACATTTAATGATGAACCCGCCACACAAAGGGGTAACCGCAACGGAAAATTACACGTGCTTTTAAAAGGGCTGTTCCGCCCATTCGGCGCCAGTTACATAGCTTAAATAAACGTGGAGCCTCCTCCACTCTCGTAAATTTCCTTGTTATTACTGCGCTGTGCGGAAGAGTGCTTTGCGGCGCGTAATTTGGGGCCCACCGTCGCGGAAAAGTTTAAAATCTACGCGAGGGAAAAACAAAAGGACTTTTAAGCATTTGTTTTTCTTTCCGTCGTAAGTCAAAGTCTAAAAGTGGCGATATGTCGTATATTTGCATAACTCTCGCATATAAGAACGTTAAGCTCAATAAACGGGGGGAGAGAGGGTGGCGCGCTGCTCTGCTGAGCTCAGCAAGAGTCCCGCTTTCACCTGGGTGGGGCGCCCGAAAATTTATCGAAAGGTATAGAGCATAAATTCGTATTTTTCTTCCTGCTGCGATTCTCCCACAGGTCGGAATCGTTGTGCTCGGGAGATTTTTGGCCCTTCCCATGGCACAGACGAAAAAAAAAGGGAATTACATGCACAAGAAGTCCTTGTGAGTGGATATGCGTGCCTGGGAATCATTTCCTGCGCCCGTCGTCCTCTTTTTCGGGCGAGTTCACCTCCAAAAATAAGCAAACAACCAATAAATATGAAAGTTTTACGTTTTAACCTTGCGGAATAATTTGATTTATGGAAAAGGGGAGAAAGAACTCACTTTATAAAGGTTCTCTCTTCTTTAAACCTCGCATTAAGGGCGCCAGCCCACCCCCAAACTAAAAAAAACCTCGCCCTGCACTGCGGTCTTCTGCGGCGAGTCAGCGACTTGAAGATATCTTTTACCCCAATTCGCTTCAACCCCCCGCCCGCGTCCTGGTTATTATGCGTTGCGTTATACGTTGCGGGGGAGTTCTTATGGCGAAATGTGCAGAGAAACGTTTGATTGCCTTCAATTATGGACACGTTTCTCATGCCCTTAAATTGCTTCAGACCCTACCCTACCCGTCCCTTCCTCCCTCCTTCCCACCCCCCCGTTTAAATCGCTTATTCCCGTAATTTTTCAAGCGAGCACCCGTGCAAAAAAAGTAGGGTGCCTTCTTTTCTGTGAAGGAAACTTTCTGCACATTTTGTAACATGTGAAAAATTTCTCTTAATTAGACAAATCAAAAGCGCGGAATGTGAATAATTAAGAGGATATTTTGCTGCTTGCATTTGCACACACAGGCGTAAGCCGATGTAATCCTCGAGACGACAGCTGTCTGAAGTGAGGACTAAGGCGGGTTGTGTCTTGATTACGCGCTCGTTTACATTAATCAGACCATTAAGGCACGTTCAACTCATCCCGAAAGTAAATATTGGTTAAAAGGCTAATCTTAGATCTAGAGAATAAATGTCAACAGAAAAATTTGTGTACTTTTAATCTTAGGAACTGATGTGTGTTTTATTTCTAAAAAGCTCTATCTATTTTATGACTAAAAGACTTGTAAATTAGCCCTTGTTGACTTGGAGGGCGCGAAGGACGAGTTTTGAAGTCATATTAAAAATTCCTTAATAGTTACACCCTCTACAATTGCACTCTCCCTTCCAAAACTACATTCGAGTAATATTTTAGATATAACAAAATTGGCTTTGTTAATTTTTTGACCAAAAAAGTAGTTCGCACCAATCAGAATTAATTTGAGCCAAATTATAAATAAAAGACAAGTTCTTTTGACAAAGCCCTTTTTTTCTGGTTAGGTTCCATGAACGAAAATAAATTGATTAATTTTGACTTGGTCTTTTAAAGTAATTATAACAAAATTGTTGGTTAATATCTTTTAAGTTTGGTTATTTTTCATTATAATAATACTCAAAAAAAAAAAAACTTGGTTGGAAAAGAATCAACTAAATTCATTTGTTTGTAACAACCTAAAGCCTAGATAGGGTGAAAAACGTTCAAGCTCTTGATTAGCGTAAACATGGTTTTTTACAAGCTTTTATTTAACTCCCGTTCGTATTTTATTATTTTTATTTTATTTTTTAGTATTTCATGTTCAAAATTTGTACTCAAATTTTATCCGACTTTCTATTATCCGGTTTTGATGAAATTTAATAGACTTGCGTAAGTCTCGTGACAATGCAATATAGCATATTTCATATAGTTCTAAATACAATATTCTGGACACCCCAAAATAGCGGACTACATTTTTTTTTTCCAACCCTAAATTGTAAATCAATCGTTTATTTGTATGTATATAATATAGTTTGTATAATTATATATTATAATATACATAATTTATATATATGTATTAGGGTGCTTTTTTTCGCGACTATTTTTTTTTTTTCAGTCCCACCTCGAAATTTTGTGACAAATACCTAAACAAAAATTCCCTGAAAATTGGAGCCCTTAATATTAATATTAAGTAGTAGACCAAGGCGTATAAAGATTTCCCATATAAAATATACGTGAACTTTGATTATTTTTCTTCAAAACTCTACAGCTCAGAGGAATTTTATGGTATAATCTTGGTCAATGGTAGGATTTCTTCAGAATTGAATGCTCTACAAAAGTGTACATTACGGTGTAACCCTAACTCCCACCAGCGAGGTAGTACGGGTCATTAACCCCAATTTTTCCACGAAATTCTCGCTTTTTGCCCCTATCTCGGAAACAACAAGAGGTACAGAAAAAGTGAATATGACAAACTTGTAGCAAATTCAATTTCCTTCAAAAAGTTCTTGAACACCAAATCGCTAACATCGATATTTCTTGAGATATTTGGCTTTGAATTTGAGGTAGTGTGGAAGTTTCATGTATTATTGAGCTTAATTGTAGAAACACTACCTCAACTTCAAAGCCCAATATCTCAAGAAATATCGATGTTAGCAATTTGGTGTTCAGAACTTTTTGAAGAAAATTGAATTTGCTACAAGTTTGTCATATTCACTTTTTCTGTACCTCTTGTTGTTTCCGAGATAGGGGCAAAAAGCGAGAATTTCGTGAAAAAATTGGGGTTAGTGACCCGTACTACCTCGCTGGTGGGAGTTGGGGTTACACCGCACTGGACACTTTTGTAGAGCATTCAATTCTGAAGAAAACCTACCATTGACCAAGATTATACCATAAAATGCCTCTGAGCTGTAGAGTTTTGAAGAAAAATAATCAAAGTTTACGTGTATTTTATATGGGAAATCTTTATGCGTCTTGGTCTAGTACTAAATATTATTTTTTTGGGCTCCAATTTTCAGGGAATGTATGTTTAGGTATTAGCCACAAAATTTCGAGGTGGGACTGAAAAAAAAAAATAGTCGCGAAAAAAAAGCACCCTAATATGTATGTATAATCTCAAGCTATGAGGCGTTTAGCTACAAGAGCTGTGAACAAGAGGCGGATTTACTCTCTTATGATTTAAGGACTACAAATCAATTGACAACATAATGTACAAAAACATAAGTAATTTAATAAAGCTATTTATATACACATCATATGTTAACATAAAAGCAGTAGATTTAACTAGAAAACCTTCTTTTGTGATTTATTATAAGAAAAGGTGTTGATAAGATCATCAAAGTACAAATTTTTTGTTATTTCAGAATCAATAGTCAAAACTGCTACGTCTCCTTAAGGGGTTATTCTACTGTTAAACGGGTAAGAAGCAGTATCTTTTTAAAAGTGTTGTAAAAAAAAAACTATTAGAGATATCAATTTGAAATTTTGCATGCATCTTTATTAATGAAAAGAATATATAATGGCATAGTTGATTAAAAAAAAAAATCGGTTAAAAAAACTTTAAACGCGATTTACTCAAAACGTGTTGTTTTGGTGCGCGGTACATCGTAGAGAAAAAACTAATGAAGCGATTTAGCTAAAAATTTTTTTGCATAGTTATATATCAATTTTACACAGACTGAACCTAAATTGAGCCATAAAAATTGAAATTTGGTTATTTGGGAGCACTTTTTTCATCGAAAAAACGTCCAAAATCGAGCATGCTATTTTCCAACGCTTGTCAAATCGCGAAAATTTAATATTTATGGCTCAATTTAGGTTCAGTCTGTGTGTTTTTAGCTAAACTAATAAAATTTCATCGTTAAATTGATTGCAGATCACCTGGACGACCTGGGCAATGTACCGCGCAAACGACTCTGGCCGTCAGCGCGCGCTACATCAATCATAAACTGAAGCCGCCATTTTTTTTTTTTTTTTTTAATCAACTATGCCATTATATATTTTTTTCATTAATAAAGATGCATGCAAAATTTCAAATTGATATCTCTAATAGTTTTTTTTTTACAACACTTTTAAAAAGATACTGCTTTTTACCCGTTTAACAGTAGAATAACCCCTTAACGTTCTTCAGTTAAAATCATCTCAAATTCTACTAAATTTAGTAGTATATTAAAATTTCTAGAAATTTTGTTAAAAATCATAGAAAACATTTTTTTTACGTTGTTCTCAACAAACATGTGCAATTCAAGAAAGTGTACCCTACTATTTTTTAAATATGCACGATTAATGTTCGTCATTTTATCATGAAAGCAGTCATACTCCTAACTTCATACAAACATACTTTTGTTCAAAATGAAAAATTTATTAGATTTTTAGCGAGATCATATTTTTACATTAATTACATGTATGCCGCCATTTATTTTGAATGTTAACATAATTTATAATTCTGAAATAGATTGTATACTTTCTAAATCGAATTCTAAAATGATTTAACTTAAGAGAATTCGGAAATGTATTTTAATAATAAGATTGGAAAATAATTTTGAATATTGGGAATTTTTTTTAAAAAGACACTTTGCCAAATCAATTAGATGGATTTTGTTTTTAATTATAAGGAGAATTACTCAATTTGAAAATGGGAATACAAATTTAATGGGAGGATAAAAACCTCAATTTGTTTGTTATCTAAGGTCAAATTTCATAACCACCCAACAGCCCAAAAAGGGTAAAATTTGGCAGTTTTCAAAAACGCTGTTTTGACAACTAAAGAGTTGCGAATAAATTAAATTCTGAGAATAAATAGAAGTACTAGTGTCAATGCTTATGATAGAGTTAAAAATACTTCCCACCCCTTTTTGGTTGTTATAAGCCAGAAGGGATGAAAACCGAAAGATGCATGGTATTCGCTATATAAATTTGCAAATTAATATTTTTAAGGTTTTTGGGTATGAAATTTTCAAATTTTTATATATTCTAGTTCTACAACCTTTTCTTTGTAGTGTAAAAGGGTGGCAGGGGGTAAGTAAACCACCCCTAAAGTTTATAACCCCTTAATGATAAAAATCATACCTCCGGGTTTAATAACTTTATTAATTCGACATTTTGAGCCGGAATTTTTATGGTTTTGGCTTTTCCAAAAATTCTTTCATATCGAAAATATCAAAATTTTATAAAGTTGACGGAAATCGGTATTTTTTTTTTTAAATTAATAAATACAATAGGAAGGAGTGTTTTTATTTTTAATTTTCAATGTGATATTCTGAGAAAATACCCGGTTATGAATTTTCAGAACTTTTTAAAAATAAATAACAAAGTTGTCCTAGCTTAAAGTGGACGGACAAAAGCGGACAAATTGAAACAAACAGGGTTAAGCCGAGCGATATTGTAAGTATGGAACTTGAGTCGCTCTGAGATATCGTGCAAAATAATTGTATGATGTGACTATTACCCTAGTTCCAGTGTAGGGAACTCCTTTCCTGGAATCCATTCTCGTTAACGACAAAATTAGGACCAACAGGACTCTATAGTGAAAGAGGAGTTGTTCGCGCGCTGTCGCAATGTAAAGCCTGTGGCTGCAATTAGAAGTAGCACAAGAGGAGGAGGCGTTCTCGTGCTGAAACTGAAATTGGCTCAAACGTGTGTCTCCTGGTTTTAGGAGCATTTGCCAACTTTCATTGCTCCCCACGAAACCCGGAAGAAGGACTCAAACGTCGTTCCCCATTTACCCGGAGAAGTCGTCCTCGGCCTGTCACCGCAAAAAAATGGGTCTTGCCGCCACAGCAACGAGGAAGGTATGCAGCAGGCTAGAAATCTGGCGTTTATCTCGGAGGAATCAGAGACCGGGGGTCCCCGGAATTTATGCTCATGTGCGTGCTAGCAAATGTTTTCGCATTTGTTAGGCGGGCCGCCGTCACAGCCCCCGGGGCGGCTCCGCATGCGTTAAATTAGGTCGAAATCAGAGTCCTTTAGTAAATTTTCGGGGGAGCCCAAGGTACACATGTTCTGCAATTTATCATGTTTTGAGAGCAAACTGCAAAGCGGCCCGGCACGAGGAGGCACATTTTCCTGATTCGAGTAGATTTCTGGAGGTTTGTTGTGTGGATCCGGCTCGTAAACAAAGTTAAGCCCCCGAAAGGATCAGGGATTGGGATTGGGGGGACTCGAGCTCGGGCTCGGGTGCTTTGGCAATGCTTCGCACGGACGGTTTTCGAGTTCGCTGATTTTTCTCGCAGGATGAAAGGCTCCCGCGCGTCCCTTCATCTGGGGTCGAGTGCGACAGGAGCGATGTCTCAAGAGGATTCCAGTGACACTAAGTCCTTTTTCATAATATCCCATGGCCGCGGGGATTATATCGGAATGAGGAGAGCGCGCTGCCGCGATGATTCTGATGAATTTGCGGGAACGCAATTGGGACGCGCGTGTCTTATGCGCCCGGAATTGATCGTTCCCCTGAATCGTGCCGAAAGGCGGGAAATCCGACCGAGTCAAGCGTATCTCATTAGGTCAGGAGCGGTGGAGCAGCAGGCTGGCATGCCCCCATTTCTCCGAGTAATTTATCTAGATACTTAGATACACACGTTCGTGTAGTGTAGCCCCGTAGCTTTGGCACCTTTCGAATTGCACACTGCCGCGCTGAGAGGACGAGGAGGAGGACGACGACGCTAAAGAGCACGTGAACAAGTTAACTCGAGGGAATTGAACGAGGTCACGAAGAAAACTTTCTGCAAGTGACACATTTTGAAAAGTCGTCTTCCACCCTTCCTGCGGGGGTGAGCGCGTGTTTTTCTTCTTTTCCCTTAATTTACTTTTACAGGTGAACCGAAGGGATTGAGCGCTCTGTGACGGAATTGTGTCACATCCCACCCTCCCTACCTCTGTTGCATTAATAAATTTTAAAAGTTTCCAAGCCCCACTGCGGGAGGGCTTCATTTCACCCGGAGCACCCTGGAAGATGCGAAGCGTGTCGGATTGTAAGGGAGGAAGAACTCTCAGTCGAGGGCTGCGGGATGAATATAAAAATTGCAACACTCCTCGCTGACTGTTGCCACTAATTTGCGAACATGCCCGCGCTCCATCGTGTCGCCTTGGGACGCACTCCTCAGATGCCGGTGCGATCTTAGCAGATTGCTCCCTTAATGGCACTTTTACGGAGCCGCAGCATCCCTCCTAATCCCGAATCCCCACAACCCCTGGATCCTGGATACCTGCGCGCCACTAATGCCTGCCTCCGAAGTGCCAAGAATCGGGATAATTTCAGCATTTGTTGCTCGAGTGGGTACTTGACAAAATCCGGGTAAAAGCGGGTCTTTTTGTTACCCGCGCCATGTGGTGCGCTTGCTGTCGAGCTCAGGGACTCAGGGGCCAGGTGGCGGACCGATTACTCTTTGTAGGGATGTTGATATCGAAAATAATATATCGATACGATATATATTGTATCGAAATTTTAAAAATATATCAATATCGGAAATTGATACATCGAGGAAAAATATCGATATCTAGTTTTGATGCTTGCATTCAAAGGGCAATTTATTATGAATACGTTTAAAATGGATAAAATTATTGTACTGAGACTTCTGACTTAAAGTAGTGGACGTAGGCGGTTTTTTTTCATTATTTTTTAATATTAGTATTATTTCCAATTTTTTAAAGATCCTTTTAAAGTCTTTCTAGGTCTAAATGCAAAAAAATATAATATAGGCCCTGTTCTAATTTCGTATGAATGCGATGAGTTCCAATCTCCCAGCCTAAATCCGAGTGAGAAATCGTTTTCTATCTTGCAGTCTATGTGATATTTTTTTAGGTAATATCCAGTTTTCCAGTTCCATTGATTTTTTCTGACTTACGCTTCAGTGATATCTACAATTTATCAAAATCCCATCCAAATCGATCAATGCGTTCAAAAGATATTAATTTTTTTTCAAAATGTTTAAAATTAATTCTCACCCCTTGGGGGTTAATTATTAAGGGATGAAACTTGGCCAAATTCTTACTTGTGTTAGTCCTGACGTCCCTATGGACGTTATTTGTGAATATGTCAAATATATCTATGTTTCGGATAAATCCATTTGCCAAAAGGTCAAACTAATTTGCTCTTGGGCTAAGTCAATGTGCGAATGCTATATAAAGGTCAAATTTAGATTAAAGAATCCTTTTCAAATATAAAGGCGTATTTTGGTAAGTTTTAAGTGACACCTATGAAGAGAATAATCTCCTTGAAGTTATTGAGAAAAGTTTACAGAAAATCACACAGACTTTACTAATGGATATGCTTTTACTTATTCCAAGTGTAGCAAAAGGCCAGATTATGTTTTGAAAACTTATAACTGGTAATAATATGAAATCGACAATTTTCATGTTAGTTAGAAAGAAATAGTTTTTTTTATCTTGCCATATATATGAATTTTTTTCTTAAATAAATGTCTGAAAGGATTAAATTATTTGTGAATATTAAAAATATATCTGTTTTTAGGTTAAACTCATTTGGCAATAGGTCAAACAAAAGGTTGGGTTAGTTACCTCCTCAAAAGGTCTTTTTAGTGGATATCACGAATTGTTTTAAAATTTTCTATACGTTTCTTATAATCGCGTCCAGAGGAATTAGGTAGGTAGATTTAATACCTCATTTAGGCTCTATATGCGTAATAAAGACTGTTTTTCCAAACGCAGTGATACGCAAATTCAGCGTAGTAGTCTCTGAAGCTGAAAACAGTCAAACTAACAATTATATATTCTTTTTATTTTACACAAAACTAGTTTTATTAAACAATCAACATGCTGTAAAAATTCATCAATTAAACCAATAGCTTGCACTAACAGACTATAGAAGAATCCTACCTATGTTTATTTTCCATACCTTTTGGCTGAAGTTGTAACAAGGCATAATGTTTAGCACATTGGCTATAATATAATATTTCCTATAAATTTCATGTTTTTTAAGAGATTTTTAAAAGACATTCGACATGGTCTAAAAGTGAAATGCTTGAGATATAAAGAATTCATTTTCTAGCGGAAAAAACAAATATCGATACCGATAATCAGATTTAAATATCAATATCGCAATGTATCGACTTGAAAATACTGGAATCGATATATTATATATCGATATTTCTTCAGCATCCCTAAACACATTGTGCCGCGGGCGCTGAATGGTAAATGTTTGAACAAATATCAGTTTGATAGTCATGAACCCTCTGCACGCAAACCGCAACGCCGTAGTGTGAAATGAAATATAGGCCTAATTTCGGGTCGGAGCGTCCCCTTTCCCTTCCTGCACCCCTCCCAGGTGCAGCCCCAGAAGGCAGCAGCAGCTGCAGTGTTCCGAAGGGGTGCGCTGCAGAAGCCACTTCGGACGTAATGCAGCTTTCTGGCATGAAGCTCATGTAATTTAGACATAAATTCACCTCAAAATTCGTAATAATTTATTACTGCTGAGCTGGAACTTGATGCGAGTACGTGTGCTACCTGGCAGGTAATAAGTCTCCCACGGGAGGCGGGGGTAGGGGAGGGATATCTCCGTACTTGGCACCAATTTTACATGAATTCTTGCGTTAATTGTTGATTGCGGCAAAACGAAGCACCGTGCAATTGTTCGTGGTCACGTTTTCAATTATCGCATGACGACAACGGCAGCGTTCAGATCTAGTCGCAATTTAGCTCTGTGAAATTCTTCGATATAAACGACGAAGACCATTTTCATGCTGGGAATGCATGATAGATGAAAATGTTGAAGAATTAAATTTATCTGAGCATTAAAACTACTTTGTATATATACTAGAAAATTTTAAGTATATCTATTATATACGATAATTACCAAAAAGTTATATACAGTAATAATAACTCCTTTTTTGAAGCTCATTCTTATCGAACTACACTACAATTAATTTTTATTCCTTTAATGGAAACTTGTCAGTATTGTAAAATTGTTCAGGAGTTCAAAAAGTTTCCGGAATTCAATATTTCAAATGGTTATTTGGGGGATATTTTATTTTTTCTTATTGTCAGTGTCTATTTGTAGTTGTTATCGTAAAGTGTAACATTCCAATTGCTTCCTATATTTTACAACAAACTTGAAATGATCGCTCTGGCAGACCTTCCACGTTTGTTACCGAACAAAATGTGAAATAGTTGGAGAATTACTATTTTTAAATAGACGTGTGGACCATTCGTTTAATAGTTAAAACCCTGAAAATATCTTTTGGAAGTGTTCAATCAATACTTTCTGATTATTGAAACTTCAAAAAGGTCAGCGCGCGTTTGGTTCCGCGAATGCTTACAGAATTTCAGAAAAAAAGTAAGAAATCTAGCTCTACTACAAGCAAAATTTTTACAACGATTCATGTTGAGATTAGATGAGAAATGAGTACACCATTTTGATCTAGAAAAAACGAAATCATTGATTCATTCATTATTTAAAAAACAAAGCAACTCTCAAGGCTCTTTTTATGTAACATTGATACAAAAATTACGCGAGGAAATTAAAATAAAACGACGAGGAAAGTTACGTCCTGGTGTATTGTTTCATCAAGATAACACGCCCGCGCACATGTCCAAGGTTACGATCGGTGATTGATTTCTACTTATTCCCTATGCTAAAAAAAAACACATACGAGACATTAAATTAATTGTTCTCGAAAAAAACGACTGCAGTAGAGGCCTTTTCTGAAACTTTTTCATGAAATTTTCATTTCATTTCATATTTTTTTTCATGAAAAATTATGTTAAAAAGTGGAAAAAGGTATATATTAGCCATTTTTGGACGTTTATTCAGAAATTACTGAATGTTGTAAGAGCTCAAAATGTTACTCAAATAGAAACTTGAATTCTAACATTATCTAGGAATTACGAGAATTATTTTTAAACAATTTCATTAAAAATATTTTTAAACATGATTTTAAAGTATGACTATTTGGTTTTATTTCTCTGCATAAAGCAGAAATTTAAGGATTGATAAAAATAAGGAAGTCGAGTATCATTTTTCAGTAGAATCGAAACCCAAGGCAATAAATGTTTTTAAAATGTACCTTGAATTTCGATTCGGCTGAAAAACGATATTCGTGATAATCTCCTAAGATTTTATATAAAAAAAAAATAAAAAAAATTGAAAATCCTAGATATAGGATCTTTGCTTGTATGTTGTTAAAAAATAGTTCAATAATGTGAACTAAAATGAAACTCAATCATCCTTCTCGTTCAATGTCGACTTTTTGACTCTGAGTTCGTGTCCCCAAGAGTCTTCAGAAAAATAAGACGATGTTGTAACCGTAGACTGCACCTAAAATTCAATTAAAAAAAATTTAAAAAACTTTGATCCTTAAGAAAACTCTTAAGAGTAAGCGCCAAATTTCTCTCTCAAGCTGCTTTCTCTTGTTACACGTGCTCCGGGTGGGGCTGTGCGCCCCGAAATGAAAAGGGCATTGTGTGGAGCAGCACTCGTGCTCCAAAGTGCGGGTTCCACGTAATGCGGGTAACAAACGTAATCCCGGGATTATCCCATTTTCTTTCAGGAGAAGAATCTGACTGTAAACAAGGCCGGATATGGAGGTTCCTTTTGTTGTTGTATACCAGTCCATTCTCGTGCTTGTTCGTTTGTTTTCTTCGTTCGTGACTTTCGTGCCACCCTGTTCCCAGCCCCGAGAGCAGGCCATTTGGCGGAAAATTGATAGCGCACGCTGCACGGCTTATCATCAGTAAAGTGTGCCTCTATTGTGTTTTTATGGACAACGACCGGCGTCTTAAAGGTTAAGAGCAAAGATTCGCCGCCCCGCCTCGAGTCGCAGCTGGAGAAAAGGGAAAAAATTAAAAATTTCTCACCGGCATCTGTTGCAAGAGGTCGCTCGAGGCTGTTCGACCGGGCTGAGGAGCGCCACCACCATCGGCTGGAAATGAATGTAGACTCAATTTTTGGAGTAGTACGTGATTTGAATTTTAATTCAATGCAGAAATGTGGGGAAATAGAGAGAGCGAGGATCGCTGGGGCTCGACATCGACATTAGCGGAAAAACTTAGCCCCAGAGAATTTGCTGAAAATTTTAATTCACTTTGCCTCAGCATCCAAAGTAAACACAGTCGTTCTGGTTCAGCGGATTGAAGAAGTTTAGCGGAAGTAGCTTACGAAGAGCTTCACGCTTAATGGGGACACGACGACTGGGGCAGGGAAAGGATTTTTGGTGAATTCTTTTGATTAAGTAAATTTCAAGTGCCGGAATCTCGTGTTCCGCCTCTGGAATATTCCCGGCAGCTCATAATAATCCGACGAATCGTCGTCTTCGTAGTCGTCGTCGTCATCGTCGTCGTGACTGGGACGAAGACGTGGATCGTTTGTGAATCTCTAAGGAGCTCCATCCCCATCCCTGGCTACATAGCGCCGGAAGGATTCATTTGCTGAGATAATTTAGGAGTACTTATCTAATCAACTCGTGTTTCATTTCTTACAATCTTAATGGAGTTCCCGAATCGCCCCCTGCCCTCGTTGATATGCCGCTCCTGTTTCAAGTTTTCAAAGAAGAAATTACCTTGAAACCTTTCAGGATTTTGTATTGTTTTCGTGGAGATTTATCCCTTGCCCGTTCCGAAAATTATTTCAACTCGAAACGTGGTAGGTGTGATACCTATTTTAAATATTCAAATATTTCCTTACGAAACAACTCTTTCACTTAGCAACTTTTCAATGAAACTTTATTACTTTTTGTTCGAGATGTGAAATTGACGGGGAAAAGGATACCAGGGACGACACATTAATTCACAGAAGTGAAAGGATCGTCGATGAAGATCTCCTCTCGAAAGTTTTAATCACTTTCTTAATTAAAATCAGATAGATGAACTATCTTTATTTAAAAGTGAAAAGAACTTAATTTATTCAAATCACCTAGTGTTTTGTGAATAGAAATTCTAATGGAAGTTTTATCTTTTATCTAATATTTTAAATTTGCCAGTTTAATATCTTCTGATAGGGTTGTTTTAGTAACAAGACTATGATTAATTGAATACTATCGACTAACGAAATATTTCATGATACCAAAAACACAACTAAATGGGTATAACGAGTTTTTTCTTCGTGGAAATTTTTAAATTTTGTCAAAATAAATTTACTTGGTTTTAATAATCAACAATTTTTTGTATAGTCATACCTTTAGAGTTTACATTGGGAATACTTTTTCCAGTGAACTTCCAATTACCGGAGAAGTTCCTCAAGGTTCGTTTTGGGGATTAATTTTGTATAACATTTACAAAACACGGCTGATTTCCCAGAAATCATAAACTGTTCCTTCTCAATCTTTGCAGTTGTTATAGCAATGTTTTGTTCGCATAATACAAAAAAATATAAGCTCCAAGTTTATTTTCAAAAATGGAAAAATTAAAATTAATCCGAACAAAACACAATTCTCTCGGAAACGAATTCCACGTAATCCAATTTCACCAACCTAAACTTGAACATATTTCATGGGCCGACCACATCAAATATTTAGGCATCATCAAACATTGACTTTCAAGAAACATATAACATAAGTTAGTAATAAGACAAAATTTATTGGATAAAAACCTTGAGCCTGAAAAATAATCTAATAATTCATAAGTTAATATTTCAAGCATGTTGTATGGTTTCAACGTGCTAAAACGAACATAAATAAAATTTAAGTTGCCCAAAAAGATATTTTAAGAGTTATGCTAAATCTACATGGCATTTCTCTACCGCAAAATTGCCGGAAAGGGTTGACTTAACTATTATATATTAAATAAAATCGCATTACAGGCAAATATATGTTCTTGATCCGAAAACATATTAATTAAGGAATTATATTAATCCTAATAAAACCTGAATTGACACAGGATAACTTGTCTTAAGCTTAAGAATATAAGAATAGCCTTATTTAAACAACTAATCGCTTTTGCATACCCATTAACAATATAGTTCAATGAATTTGGATTCTAGAACTAAATTGTATGACTTATATTATATATACTTGGTTTTAACTTATACATATAGTATTGGGCTATTCCATAAATAACCTGCATCGACTTGTTATAAAGGCAGGTAGTAAATTTAAATTTAAAGGCAACAACGGGAATCGGATAATAAGCGTTAAGCCAGTGTCAACGATGGTTCTAGAAATTCTGAGCCGGAAACGACACTCTAGAAGCCAGCCTCATCCTTGAAGATTTGTAGAGCTCGATGTGGACGTTCTAAAAAACCTTTCTTTGCTGTCAAGACTCAGGAATGAACTTTTTTTGGGCCGAACAGTCACTGGTGACGAGAAATGGGTTCTCTACAAACATGTGAAGCGCCAAAGATAGTGGGGAAGAGAGAAGAAACACCGGCACGCCAGGGTAAATAAGGCCTTGTTATCTGTTTGATGAGTTATAAAAGGTTTAGCCCACTTTGAACTTTTAAACCCAAACCAAACGATAACAAAAGAGATCTACTTGACTTAAGTCAACGCTAGAAGCAAAACCGATCATTTTTTTGTTTCAAAGCCAAAAGATGTTCTTCCATCATGACAACGCTCGGTCACATAGAGCACATAAGGAAACGACGCCCGATTCAAAATATTCCCAGAACATTGCCCTATATGAATTATCATTTATTCGGCTGTCTTTAAAATCATTTAGATGGAAAAATATATGAATTCTATAGACGATGTCAGAAAGGTATTAGAGGACTGTTTTTCTTTACGGGAAAAGTGAATGAAAAGAGGTCTTGAAAGTGGATGACCCAATGTATTTGTCGGTCTACCGTCGCGACACTGTATAAGGAAAAATAGTAGGTATTTACATTTTTAAGAAATCTATTTTTCGAATATCTTATCAATTTTTAAATTTGAGGTCTTAGTACCGAATCAAAAGCAAAAATCTCTACAGCGATCTTCATTTATTCTAAACTACTTTAATACTGTATTAGATATTTGAGAGATATATGTAATATGTGTTTAAGAACCGAATGTTATTTTGATACATGAAGATAAAATAATCATTCAGTTGTGCAGCAAAATCCTGAATTGAAGACACAACATTTTGCGTTAACGAGCACGAAACGGAAATTAGAATAGATCTCAAGTTACAAGAATTTCAATTTCACGTACTTTGTACTTTCACGTTGGTACGACATAAGAGTCTCCCTGTGTTTATTTAGATGCACACATTGATTAAGAAGACGAAAATTACATGTTTACGCCAGAAGTGTATTTCTATCTCCAACGCAAACAAACTCCTTTACACATATCGCTGCTAATGAGACTAATTGTGAGACAATTAAGTACAGCTTCGTGCCTTTGCAGCGGCAGATACTAAGAAGTTTTTCTTAAGATCTTCTATGCCGCATTCTTGTGCGAGAAGTGCTCGAATTTCCAATCAAATAAAACGAAATAGAGGCGATAGAGGTTGTTGGCTTTTATTTCGCCGGTAATGAGCGACGACAAACAGAATTATTCCGCCGAAAGTGCTACGTATCGCAAAATTCTATTAAATTGTGGGAGGTTGCGAAACGACGACGACGATCTCGCATCCTTCCATCAGAGTCTATTAATTCCTTTACACCTCAGTAAGTTTCGCAAAACCGCTTCGGTCTGCCACAAAGCCCAAAGCTTCAGTCCGCAATTTCTGAGCACAATTAGCACCAAATTAGAACCCGACGACGGATGGAGCCCCACAGCCCGACTTTCTTCACATCGCCAACATCAAAGGCAGGACCGGGCAGGGGATAGAGCAGGAGGGCACCAGGAATGGGCATCAAGAAAGACCCCCGACAACTAGGAGGCGGTGGTTAAGCTGCTAAAAGGCCAAAATACCCCAGAAGTATCTATTTAGGACCGTCTATCTTCGGTAATTATACATGTATCAGCGTGAGTTTGTGATGCGTATCGGCACGTCGTCGTCGCTCAGACCCTCAGACCCCCAGACCCCTAGATTCGGCTTTCGGAAACAAATTTCCAAGTTGGGAGCTTGCCGATAAATTTATGAAGACGAAAATTCCCAACATTCCACAGTCGAAAAATGTTCATTTCCAGACGTTTTCCGTCGACCTCTTTGGCACATGCAAATTTATCCTGTTGTTATTTGGGCAGCCAATTTCAGCACCCATCAGAGGGAGAAAGTTGTGCTCCACCAGAGCCTGAGATTTCCGTAGATGAAGTTCGCCAAAGCCAGCCCGCTCTGGCCCTGTGCATTCCGACCACCAGCCCTTACTTTTGGCAGTTCTATTTAGGGAAAAGTAGCAATTTGCTGGGAACTTGTTTGTAGTGAACATAATTAGTCCTTATTAAAACGCGCGCCACCCTTAATTATGCAAAAGAGGGCCAGCTCAGGGTTTGAAGACAGGTCTACCTGAGGTTGAAGTTACGACGTGTATGTGCCACGCCTTCACAATTTTACGTGTTTACTACAAAATAAGGAAAATTGTGATTTACTTGATAGAATAAAATACAAACAAAAATGCGAAGTTATATAAATAATTTGTGTATGTTTATAACTAGATAAGCCCGCGATTTTATGTTTGAATAAGTTTATAATATAGCTTAAAATCAGAGTTGGGAAAATTGCAATCGATTACTAATTCCACCGATTACAATTTTATATGATTTTAATTTATTTATTCAATAAGTAGCCAAATACAGAAATAATATAATTTTCAATAACACCAAGCAATTCATACACAATTACAAAATAAGATTAAGAATTTAATTTAAGGGGAGGTTCTCATCTAGAATCTTGAAATTTTCGATTTTTTTTTTATTTCATATTATTAAAGTTTAATATGTCTAGAATGTTGCTTTAAAATATTTAGTCGATCCGAGCACTAGAACGGATTCTACAGCCCATTGATTCTGGCGGTGTCATGATCGTAGTGGGGCGCTCAGCCTGTGCCGTGCCGTTCAATCACGATTATCTCGGAACTTTGTTTTTCAAGATTTTTCAAATTTGCGTACAAGATAACTCAAAAACGGTTCAACCGATCAACTTCTAGTTTCGTGCATATTAAAGTAAACAATTTTCTTCATAGAAAGAGTGGAGCACATTTTGAAAATTGTAACATTATCTCCTTTTTGTAAGTGATAAACTATGAAAAAAAACGGCTGAAAACGGCCTTAAAATTTCAAAATCGCGCCATTCCGTCAATTTTAAATTTTTTTTTAAAGTCGTCCACTCTTTCTGAGACAAATTTAGTCTAGTTTATAATAATGTCATCATTATTTGATTTCAGACCAATCTGCGACCCCTAAATTGTACGCAGCTGGGCAATTTTCGAAAAACATGCCTCCGGAGAAGTTGAATAACGGGCGCCATTTTGTTTTTTTTTTGAATAAAAAAATTTTTTCGTACAGATAAATATACAATAAAAGATAATGCCAAATATCATTTCCCTATGTCTTGTCATTTGCCTTCAAAAAAATCACGAACTTTACCTACTTTTTGACGTTCTAGATGAGAACCTCCCCTTAATAAGGACAGTGTGTTTGAAGCTACCTAAAAAGCATTAGAGAAAAGAAAAAGAAGTGGACCAAGAATAGAACCTTGGGGTACACCGGAAGTCGAGACAATACTACTAAACATACATCTTACGGTCGAACAAATAAGCTGAGAATCAACTTCAAAAGGGATCCTGATAATGTAATCATACGAATAACCGATTAGAAAATGCATAAAATATGATATCAGAAAAATTAAACTATCAAATTTCTTTGTCATTGTTGCTTAAAATGTTGCATACCGAAATCGAGCATTTGTGATGGACGGAAATTAAAATGTATCCTAAATTTATATAAAATGTTATCCTCGTAGGGGATCTATGTCAACTAGGCGTGATACGTTTATAGACACGAGTAGGTTATAATTTTATTATTGATACAGATGTGTATAGGTATAAAAGTTAAAAGGTTGAAATAAAAATAAAAATTTATAAAATCTTAAATCCGACTACCTAAAAGGGGAAAAAACGTGATATTTACCAATAAATTGCGCAAGATATGAGCAAATCGAAACAGAAGATAGTATAACAATAATATTATTTCCTGTATGGATTTCAAAACATTCTCCATGTTTTATTAGTAATAGCAAATTTTTTACAATTTTATGTCCTCGGATTTTATTAATTTTTAACTTTTAATTTTATTTTTAATTTTAAAAATTTCTGCGTAGAAATTTAGTTAAGGTATATCGGTTCGATTATAAATATTGTTCAACAACATACCTTTTTTATACATGAAATGCCTTCAATTTAATATCCGATAAATTGGGTTCTAATGAATTTCTTTTATAATATCGATTTTCATGGTTACGTTTTTTTATTTTCTCAAAATTTGGTGGTATACGAGACTTCTTGTTGAAATCAGTTAATTAGTTTGGTTTCTGCAAGGGAATAAACGAACAACAATTACAAGCACAATACATAAGAACAAACATACTTACTACCATACATACATGCTAACACATACACAAATACATACATATATACAATCCTTCTTTTGATTTTGCTGCAGTAACGTAGTAAATAGTAAAAAGATTTGAGCTCCATCAACTTAAATTGTGCTAGTTGTAACCAAAATTTGAGAATTTCTTGTTATAATTAAGGGGTTGCTGTGTTAGATTAGTGTTAGTGTTGGGCTGAAAAAGTATGTGATATCAAAATAAAGTACAAATTCGAATAATATGAAATTTTTACAATATAAGTTATTAAATGAATTAGAAATATTATATTTTATTGATGCCCTTTACTTAGTAGATATTTTTATATATTAATATATACTGTAAATTAAAAATTTTTATGTTTGAAGATATAAATAAAAACGTTGCTATAAAACCCAAAAGATATAAAATTGTACATTTAAAAAGCCATTATCTTTTAATTCACAAAATTATAAAATTAAATTGCAACATTGCAGGATTAAGGGCATATATGCATATATCATAAAATACAAATTACAATGCAAGTTTGTCGACTTACCACTTCATAAAGTGTCACACATCTGTAATGAAACAAAAACAGAGAAATTGATTAATTACGCAATTACGCTTCAAAAAGGTTGTAAATAAAAAATAAAAATAAAAATAAAACACGGCAAATTAAAAACCCACAAAACGAGGCACGAAATCCTCAATTATTGCCATAAAAGTGATGTAAATATTTGTTCGCGTTTCACATTTGCAAATTAACTTTTAATTAAATGACGACACCCAGTCAGAAGGGTAATTCTCCATATCAATAAATGTAGTCGCCGCAATTTAAAATTGTGACAGGCGCACCTCTTGCGTTATCCCCGCTGTGTTGAAGGTGTCGTCGGTGTGTTGAGGATTTTGCGTCCCAACACAACACAAAAAACGTGACAAGGCACGGCGGGACCACACATCCACCGTATAACAACAGGGCAACAAGTCAGCGAGGACGGATTATAAAGTATCCATGTATGTATCTCTATCTATCATCGAACCCACTTTCAGCACGACACCGTCAAGTAATTCCCATAAAAAAGTACTCAGCAACTTTAAAAAAAAAAAAAAATACATACAACGACCCTTCTTCTCCCGTCACGTCACGCGGGTTGTGACGGATGGTTAGGAAGGCGGACACGTGTATGGAGACATATTTGAACCGTCGTCTATTGTCCTGGCGCACGCACACACCCTCACACTGTATGGTAAAGGGCGAAAATTTCAAAATTGTCCATAAACACGAATGAGTGATGTCTGTTCGCTTTGGGGCAATTCTCCCTCCTGGGCGAGTGTAAATTGCTGCTATCATCGTCAGATAAAATAGTAAAAGCCAGTAAGTTGGAAAAGTTGCTTTTCCGCCTTTTTCTGTGAGTGGAAATTTAATTTCTATTTTTTTTATTTATTTTTTTTTTTTCTAGGTCTACTCACTGAAAAGGTCATGGCGCAAAATGGTGGTGGGTCACGCGAATTCCTAATAAAAATTGTGTGGCTCGAAAAATCATAAAAATTTTCTGGTTAAACAAAAAGCGAAATAGAAGAAATAGCACGAATTGCCACACTCCACGTTTTCTATACCGACTTTGCGGATATATATATATTTTTTTTGTATGAGAAAATTACTAAAATAATAATGTGGCAGCCCCGTGAAACTTCCGACCATATCTTAGACCTAGATCTCAATCACCTGAGAGAATAAAGTTTTTCCGCAATACAAAGACTAAAGGGAATAAATAACTGAGCCTTAGTTGTTTTCTGTTATTGTGGGAAAATTGTTTTCGCTCTGTCGGAGACTGAGCCAAAAAGTTCTCGACATGTCGCTAAACTGTCTTGAACATTCTCACAAAAATATTAAATCTCCCGGGAGGGCTTGAGAAAGTTAAAACATTTTTTTTTTATGTGAAATATCTCAAACTACATAACACTATCAACGACAAGTAAAGATAACTTACTTCAGATTGTTAAAAGATTTCGAGAACAGACAATTTTATATATTAGTAACATCCCACTTCTTACACCAATATCCCAGCAGTAGAAACAGCACCATTTTCACGCGAAACCATTATAAATAGTTTTAGCTTAATTAGACTTTTTTGTGAAAAACGCCACCTAAACGAGTCTTTTTTTTATTTTTTAACAACCTTAACTGAAAGGGTTACTCTTGTCAATATTAAGTTCACTGAAGAGTGGCTCTTTTTGTGAGTCTTTTTTCCGGGAATTTTAGGTTCCTCAAGAAGCCGGTCGGTCGGCTTTCTGCTTAGTGCACCAAGGGTCTTTTATGGGCGCCCATCAATGGAAAGTTCTGCCCTAAAAACTTTAAGCGAACCGTATTACATGGGAGGATGAAAAGCCCTTTCTAGGCTGCACCTTGCGTCGAAGAGAAGCTCGTCGGGTTTGCTTAATTTTGCCGAGCTTAAAAGTGAAAGTCAACAAAATTTAGGTCGATCGGCAAACAAATGTGAGCTGATGTATCTGCTCCCTTTAAAGATACTTTAAAGTCCCTGGCAAGAGGAGCAGAAGAGTAGTTTAATCAAGTTCTTACATCTTTTCTGAATTTTCTCAATTTAACTTAGAATTCCTTGAATTTAAGCACTTTAAGCTGTTTAGCCAATTTGCGTTTTTTGCAGAAAATAAGGGTTTTTGTGTTATTGTGTAAAATAATAGTTCAAAATAACCGTAACGTCATGGTGATATAAAATAAAATATTGAATAATTCTTAGATATTCGTTCAAAATTTGAAATCACCAGATATAAAGAGTTCAGAAGGCACAAAAGATAGACTCTTTTCAACAATTTAATTTCTGGAGCTAACTGTGCAATTCAGCTATTAGTACTGTTAAGCTGAATTCATCAATTGCTACTGTTAAGCTGAATTCAGCAACTGCTACTGCTAAGCTGAATTCAGCAACTGCTACTATTAAGCTGAATTCAGCAACTGCCAATGCTCAGCTGAATTCAGCAACTGCTACTGCTAAGCTGAATTCAGCAATTACTACTATTAAGCTGAATTCAGCAGCTGCTACTGCTAAGCTGAATTCAGCAATTGCTATTGTTGGGCTGAATTGAACAGAAATTGAATTCTTGAAAAGTAAAATTAGCAGTTAATCAAAGACATTTTGAGCATTCTAATTTTGCAAGGTGTTATTTTGTCAATGACATTAATTTTCAAAAGAAGCGTTCTAGAAGAACTATATTTTTCGAAAAAAAACTTATATAAATAATAGTAAATTTGTGGCCATGAAAAGTCATCAGAAAGTGGCTCTATACACGCGTGCTAACTCATAGAATCAAAACGATGCATATTAAGTAGGTTTGCCACTTCTTCAGCGTGTTTAGTTTCCACCTGGTTTATGTCGAAAGTTTAATAAAACGGCGGCATTATGCGAAACGCTTTATACCTAAAAATGGCACTATTTCTCTGCGGGTAAAAAAGGCGTGCTTGCATGTTTAGAGCCATAAGTCAGAGTTAAGGGCGCCTTATATAAGAGGATTACCGGCGCTACCGTATAGGAAAACTGCAAAATCTGGCTCCGGTTAGCTTTCGAACGCTATAACTTGCCAGAGCCCGGAGCTGTTGCAGAAATATTGTAATTTCTTTGTTTACTCGCTGACTTACGACCACCAGGAACAGCGATAATTCACGAACATTCGTTTTCTTTGGGTGTAAATTTGCTCGTGCTCCATGCGGGCGGTGCCCCAGCATTATGGTGGCGGCGGCGGCGATGGGGCGAAGTCCCACGGAGACCGCCCGGCCCGATGAATACAGCTTGGCCCAGTGAAACGGTCATTATTGCTTCCTGGAGGAAAACAATTTTAATTAAGCCGTGACGTGTTAGCCGAGTTTTATTGCCGTCAGGAGGACACTACAAGAAAAAAACATTAATCAGGGCGAGCTACTACTTGCAAGGAGCGGCTGAATTTAGAGACGCATCTAGTCGGCCGCAGCGTCAGCGCCATCTGCCGGATTACAGCATCGCCGTCATCCTTGTTTGCGCTATCATCGCGCCGGTTAGTTGCGCTAGGGCCAAATGGAACCGTCCGACGGCTGTAAAGGGATCATCCTCTGGCCATAAAAATTAAAGTACGGCCGAGCCGCCCCGTACATGCCTATGGCGATTAAATTTCTGTTTATGACCGGCTAACCTCCACGTCCAGCCATAAAGTGTCCTTTCCCGGATGAGTTCACTTAGTCTACGGCGCCCGAACTCCGAAGGTACATGCCCTGAGCCGGGATGGGCCCTAGTTAACGACCCGCAAATTTATAGTCTGTCATGCATGCTGCCCATTTTATGCCCATACCCCCGCGTCAGAATATGCACAAACTTTGGTCGGGGGTCTAGCGACCTCTATCGGAACTAGGTCTCCGCTGGCGGCACCTGACTCTGTCCCTTGTGCTCCTTCCGCTGTCCGTCACGCAGCACGACGTACACGACTCCGCCTTGTTACACCAGATTTTCTCCTCTACACCCCCCGGAGGGATTATAATTGGCCTTGTCTTGAGGAAATTGCTATGGCTCGTAATAAAAAATTAATTTCCATCAGGAATTCCAGAAGCCGCGCTAAACCTCCACCTCTGAACATCTGATGGGCGGGACGGCAGTATTGAAAAGTGAAAGGATGCCACAAGTGGAGCTGCTAAAGGAGCAAACAGAGCCAACAAATTTCCGGGACAGCAGATAAATAAAATGGAAACGGAGCCGTGGTTCGATTCCTTCGGCTCCTGAGAACTCCTGCGAACTCCTGAGAAAATGGCATTAGGTTCTAGATGATGGGAAAAGGATACATAAATTGTATTAGGGCAGGTTCTTAATGCAATAAGTGAGTAAATACGCCGCCCGGATCCCAGATCCCGACAACTTGTTGTCTCGTTCAACTTTACAAAACATTATTTGCGTCCTTAAGGGTCGTTTTATTCAATTTGCTAACGGACGAGATTTATTTTATTGCCACTATCCAAATACTTCCAGGACAGGAGGCGTTTTCAAGGTCGTAATGGGCCTAAAAAGAAGGTGGAAACACAAAAATTATATACATACGATATTATAAACATAAAACAGATTTCAGTAGTTCTGATTTTACAGCTCCTGATCTATTCAGCTTAACAAAAACAATTGCTGAATTGCACAGTTGACTATCTACAGAATTTGAATTGTTTGAAAAAATCATACGTCCTCATAATTGAAGAAAACAAATTATATAATGCTTTTTTCTGATGGGAGTTAAGTATAAAATTGATTTCAAGAATGCAGATCCTACGCAATTCAGCTTAATAAGAGCAATTGCTGAATTGCGCAGTCGACAACAGAAATTAAATTCTTGAAAACGGGTAAGTTCTCGAAAGAAATAATATGAAAATGATTTGATTGAAACAAAACATTAAAATAAGAAAACAAACATTTTTATAATTAAAGATAATACATAAATAATATAACGTTTTTCTCTAATTGAAGTTTTAAATTTTTTTTGTATTTATTTTGTCTTATGATTTTTTTTTTATAAATCAAAAACGGAAACCCACAGCAATTTTTCTTCTAATTTCTAGATTATTTCTTTAAAATATCCCCAAATAAAATTATCTAATTTTTGCAAGAATCATTTTTTTAAAACAAGTAATAATTGGACTTTAAAGGAAAAAATTAAAAGCATTGTGCCATTCTGAAACCTCTATTAAATGCGCAAAAAAATAAAGGGGCCCAGTACATTTTTTCCCACCGAGATTCGAGTGTATTTCATTTTAAAATAAAACTTTCCATTTGTAGGAATTGAAGCTTTTTTTAAATATAGTAGGAATGAAACTTTTTTAAATAAAATTAATGAAGGCAGATTTGAGAAAATTTTATCAAAAAACAAAAATTTTGAAAATTCCTTAATTTGTAAAAATGATATGTAAAAAACTAACCAAAAATGGCAATTATTTCGAAATTCAAAAAAACTATATCTATTGGTCTTTAGACTGAACCCAGCTGAGGTCAATTATTTATAGTTGTATTGCATATTCCTCATTATTCTTAAAATGTCCTATTTCTTATTTTCTTTTCTGTCTGTGTAGAGACAGAAAACAATTCTTGCAAACATTAGTGTCAAATTGATAAATGCGCAACACACTCTCTTTCAAAATGTAATCCTTGAATAAAGTAGGTAATTTAACCATTTATCGATTTATCGATACATTTCTATAACCCGAATTCTTTTAGGGGAAGAAAGGCAATCATTTTTTGTGTGTGCATTCCATTTGATAGATATGGTACTCAACTGTGGACGATAAAATGCTCTGCAAATCATTCAGGATTATCAAGAATAACCTTGTCAATAACGCAAGATTACAGAGAATTACCATTTTATTGAATATAGTCTAGGTAGCCCTAGCAAACAATCATATCTTTCTTAATATCAAAAGCAGGCACAAGGCTCGTTTGTTACAATTTCCATCTGAAGCCCTCGCACGCGGCCTGGATAATGCAACCGTGTGGCATTAAGAACCAAAACCGTACGCGCGTTAGCCGAAAATAAAAAAACTCTAACAAAAGCGAAGCAGTAATTACCCTGCGGTCTGTGGAAGTAATTACAATTACCCATTACCATTGAGCAGAGGGCCATTAATATGCCGCGTTAGGTGTTAAATTTTTCCAAGCGTCATTAAGAAATTCACCCGCCTCTGGTTCGTACGAAGCAAGCAGGCGAGCGTGTAGAAAACTTCATGGTGCTGGAATAAAAAGCATTTAACACAAAGCGACTTATCAGGAAAACATTAATTCAAAACTCATTTAAGTTGACGTTGGTTGGGAGGTCGGAAAGGGGCTGAAATTAGGTACAGTGGCACACATAAAGAGCCACCTGAGATCCGCTAAAATTAGACTAATGAGTTCCCTTACGAGGCGCCACCGGAAGCGACTTTTCCCATTTGACTTCGCGTTCGGGGGGACCCGGAGCCCCACATAAGCTCCTTTATATCTAGTGCAGTGCGCGACCATTTCCTCAAGGGAATACGGCTGGAGTTGGAGCCACTCTGCTCAGTTTCGATCCGGTGGCAGCACCCTCGGGCTCTTTAACATCCTCCAAACTAGCTCTATATAGCGGCCCCAGGAGGGAAATTACTTAAAAAGAAGTTAGAACCCGACAGCACCAACAGCAGCGAATGCAACATGTAGGGCTCTTTAATTATGGAATTCAAAGGATTTTAGCAAATAAACGAAAGAAAGTCCACAGCAGCTCCCCATGAGCTCCACTGGGCTGAATTATTTATGTTTAAAGTGAACCCGTGTAGCTGTGGGTGGGGGGGGGGCGGGTCCTTTCTTGATTTTCACTTCCTACCGGAATGTACGAGTTTATGTTGCCTTTACCCGGGACCCAAGTCCTTTGCCAGCAGCCCGCGAGACCGCAACTCCAGAATTTTGGAGGGACTGATTCTGTGGAAGGACTTCTGATCAAAAACATTCCTTCTGGGCTCCGGTTTGACAAAAATATTTCGGGCATGAACATTTTTAAAAATTCATCGACATCTTGAACGCCTTAAGGACACACATCCTCACGTCTCTGAAACTGGAAAGGACCTTCTTTTCCCACTCACCGGATCCGTCACGTGTCGTCAATTTATCTTTTTTATCCTTTCCCCAGATTCTACAGAAGTTGCGGCTTTCTCGTCCCCTCAATTGTGGCATTCTTCAACCTTATAGACCTGAACCATAGATGAGGAGATGAGTCCTTGGAAAGGGATGATGCTAATTAACAAGCGCTGCATCACCCCACAGCCCCAGTCAAGGTAGGTCAGGAATGTATGTTACTATACCAAAGTCCGAAACTTCACTCTGTCCCTCACTTTGTCGTGGTGAAGTAGAAAACCCCGGAGAGACCTGGGGTCCGAGGTCACTATTCAGGTCCACCTCTGACGTTCATTTCGGTTTTTGCGGGAAAGGGCCGTAGAGGAGGCAAAACCGAGAAATCTCTTAGGGCCTAGGGAGAAAAAGACAGAAATCGGACACAAGGAGTGTTTGCTTTGAAGTAGAAAACATTAAAGGACATCGAGGCAACTTCTAATTAGCTTGACCCGGATATTCTAGGAAGAAAAAATATAAAGAAATTATATATATATAGTATATAACCTCAAAGGGCCTGTGTAGGCTCGTAGCTTTGATTTGAATTGATTCTCTGCTCGTTAGAAGCATTTTTTACCCCGATGGGCTTTTAACGGTGGCGGAACATGAATACTACATATAAAAATATTAAAAAAATGAATTAGAGCACTGCGACGATATTTTCGAAAGGATGTGGGTGAAGGGGGACTATTGCTGAAAGGGATCAGACTTATACCATAAATGACGCAATTCATCTTTTCACACAACGAATAAAATTTTACTCACAGCTGAACTGGTTTCGAGCCGTGTTTCAATGTTCCGACGAGTGTCTTCTGCATTAAGTGCGAGCGATAAAAGTGATTTAAGGGTCATTGCCGATTTATAGAAAAAAGGCCCGAGGGGGCGACATTCATCGAAAAATCTCTGGATTTTTTTCCTATGAAATTTCTCATACTCTACGCAAAAACATTTCCGAAGCTTTTTGTTGCATGTCGACTTATTGTCGTATTTCATTGAGTGATGTATCGATTTTCTTTTGCCATTGATTACTCTCTTCAGTGTAAGGTACATCGAAAGAGTTTTATATCTACGTAAAATATATTTTTTTTCATGTCTATGAAATGGATGGAATGTCCTACGAAGTACTGAAGTAGTTACTAACTTTTTTTATATTCAGAATAATAAAATCCAATACCTTGACCCGGTCTTTGATTCATGGGAAACGACGCAATGGTTCTGCGTGACCCTGCAAAAGTATAAAGTTTTTCTGACCCTTCGGGATTTAAACATTTCAAAGAGAAATCCTTTTGAACTGCTAACCAGATAATATTCATAGAAAAGAGAAAAAAAAAACCAAGAATATTCAATTCTTTTTAAATCTAGGGAAAACGTAATTTTCTAGGCTTAGTTTTCTTAAAAAATAATAATAAGTTTGAGATATTCATGCCATTTCATGACAACATTTTAATTAATTTTATCGTGCTGTTATTATAAAATTTAACTAATAAATAAAATTTACTGTCATTTATGTAAACCTTAAAACTAAAAATTCTAGGTTAGGTATGATTCAAATTGTTATTTATATTTTTAAAAATATTTTAGATATTATCCAAAAATGTCGTACCCACCGATTCTATTTAAAAGTTAAGAGCTCCTAACCTCTTAATTGTTTAAAAAAAAAAACAAAAAACTTTAATTCAGAAGAAAGAGATCTATTTACAGAAGAATTCACAAATTAATTAATATTTATTCCTCATTAAGAGCTCATAATTTTTATCTGGAATCGGGGGTTAGTTTTAAATATTTTTACAAATAAAATTATAATTAGAATCATAAAATCTGTATACACATAAGGAAAACAAAAAATGGTACTTTAATAGTCCAACAAAATTAGTACTCTATACTTTTTTTGCTTTTGTAGGGTTAGGGTGAATTTTGACAGAATGTTACGATCTTAATGACGTGTACATATTTTGACAGTCAACGATTATGAAATGTTATTATTTTTTGTATCATGTGGAATATCGTTTGAAAAGGCTACTTTCATGGATTCTGTCTTCTAGGTTTCTAAAGCTTAAAATAGTGATATTATCAGGGTTAGTGGGACCTCGATACCAAGAAAAATGCCGTCTAGTATCGATTTGGCAGCATTACAGTACAAGAAAAATTTAGTGGGACAGCATAGTAAACTAGAATTTACCTTTTAACCCCTTTTCCATGCTGATTTTATTGTCGTATTTAGTTGAAAACTTTTAAACGCATCTTAAAAATTAAAAAGTAAAGATTTCTTCCTTAAGACTTTATACGGAATACAAATCAGAATCTAAAAAAAAAACAGTATAGGTTCAATAATTTATAGGTTTTGAAATTTCCAGTAAGTATATAAATGTTCTAAGTTAACGCGAGTGCACATTGTACCCAAATAATAATCGCATTTTTATAATCGGTGAACAAAAATGTCTCAATTTAAATTTTGTAGGCTTATTACAGTCTAAACGTTGGCCTTGAATACAGATTTTCTCGATGTAATAAGGTCATTGAATAATACCTACTTCTAATTGATTTATGTATCAAAACAAGTTCAATCAAAAAGAAATTGTTAGGTTGGCCATTTAATAGATAAATCCAATTTATTTTAATGTATGAAATCATTTCTTTTCGTGTTTTCGTATATTGAAAGAAATCGAAGAAAATTAATAATGTCCTTTTAGAAAAAAAAAAAAATAAATAAATAACTTAAGACGTTGCCTGGGATTGGCCCCATCCATTCGAACAAGCCGCGCCATTCATCGTCGTCGAAAGCAATCAAAGTCCTTCAGAAGCAGAAACGATAAAGCATTCCATATAGCAAATTTTCGCCCGAAATAAATTCATTTATGTCTGAAATAAAATCCATCTCGACTCCACATGAGCCTGTAGGAGCGGCGAGAAGATGGGGGGGGAGTGGTCTGTGATACGATCCTCGCACGTCACATTCGCCGATAAATCAATTTAAATCAATCAATTACAAATGCCAGAGAAATGTGCTCTCTCTTGGGGGGGTAAGGGACTCATGCCACCTTTTTCTCCAAATTCGGATGGAATTTAAATTCATCCAGGATTCCTCGGATTCCTTCAGGACAAGCAAGCAGGCAGGCAGGCAGTGAAAACCTGTAAACTTGTGCTCCATCTGACGTGAGAGAAAAGTCAACTTCTTGGTGGAATTTGGTTCGGTAAGACGAATAATTTCCTTGAGATGAAATCTAAGATGATGTCAACTGGATTGGACCGACACCAGAGCACCCCAAGGGGCCGAGTCGTCCCGGTTGAATGAGGTGTTGTTGGTTTTTACGGGCCTTGAGCCCGAAATTATACTAATCCATCTCTGGACAGGTCTGTGAATGAATGGCGCACTGCTTGATGTCGCATTTAATTAGAAGAGCGCTTTAAAGGTCCGATGTAATTGAAATCCCCCCACAGCGAGGGCTACAAATTACAACTCGTCACGCTACAAGGATGCCTTTATTCCGGGAAATTTTCTGATTTTCATTTAGCATCAAAATCCGGCGCCTGATTGAATTGCGAATAAAAGAGAATGGCTATCAGATGACTAGCAGATAGTCGCTTCATTACCTGCCCTAATAAATCGCGAGTTCATCGCGGAAAGCGCTTTTGCCGCGCTAATTCACTACGCTATATACCATATATATATATATTTTTTTTTTTTTTTAGGGGCCCCCTCTGGTGGATCGATAGCTCGGGATCAGCAGTTCAAAAATTAATTCTCATCTGAAACAGGACGGCGCCCGGGAGGCAATAAATAACCCGGCCTGACCTAATATTCGTGTAATTATGGAAAAAGCCCCCGGGGCTCTGTCGTCCTTTGCGTTTCCTGCGCCTATCGCCACCTTGCTCCGACCGAACGCTAAGCTTCAGGGAATTAATTTGTGATTAAAAGGACAATCATCGGAGAGCTGTTCCCACTAACGCATCGTATTGATTCAGAAGTGGGCTAAAAGAAAGTGTCCGGGAGGTGTTCAGGTACTCGCCCTCCAGGCTGTTGTTTGTTGCTCCGGGAAACGAACTGAAATTTATTTTCCCCACCCAAAACTCAACCGACTCTTCTCCTTCCCCAAAGGACCTTCTTAGCCCTTAGGAAAATCCTGAAATGAGCAATAAAGGGAAACAGGTAAAAGGAAAGAAAAAAAAAAATTGCTTTGCAAACACGAGGGGGGGGGGGGGGGGGGGACGCGGAGGGGGTCCCGCTCAATAAAACCCTCGCTGAGTGATTATGTGATTTTCGTTTGTAAAATCGATGGGAAATTTGTTTCAAACAATAGAATCCCAGGTGCTGGGTGAACAGCTCTGAAAAATGGGCGTTAGAGAGAAATGCCGCCAGGTGATAAATTGAAATCGAGCGCTTATTACGGCGACAGCTCAATTGGAACGCAATCCGGAGGTGTGCCTCTGACATTTCTAGGTCTTTTTTTCTGAGGAGGAATTCCTTCTCGTGAATTTGTCATACCTTTTGTTTACCTGATTACATGTCAACAGTTTGCCGCCGGCTAAATAATCGGGCCTCTTTTTAGTTTATTTTATTTTTATTTTATTTAGGGGTAACGTCCCAAAAACTTGTCGCTCGATGTTGACACATGATCCCGCTAAAATGTAGTGACCTTTTAGGTAACCCTATGTCAGGCCAAAAATTACAAAAAATAGGCATTTCAGGATTATGAAGGTCTTTTTTACAACCTAAACGAATAAGTCCAGGTACAAGCAAATCCTTCAATGCGTCACGTTTCAAAGCAATTGTTAGATAGATTAAATTTTGTAAGCAATGCAACATCATGTTATCATCTGCTGCTGTTTAGATATTTCATAACCATTCTGTAACTTTTATTTTCCTTGATCTACAAAAAAAGAAAATATAATTACATATCAAAAACAAGGTTTTGGTATAATATAACTACAATAGTTCTTGTGTGATACTACAGATAATATAGATAATATAAAATAATGAACCATTTCTCTATTTCTGTTATTTAGGGTCATAGCATAACAATGTCATGAAAATTGGTACCTAAGGGTTTTTTAGGATGCTGATTTTGAATATGGCGACCAACATTTTTCACGTTCGACTTTCGATGGGTTATTTATAGGTTTTAAAATTATTCTATTATCAAAATTTGTAAATTCATTCAGATTTAAGGGATTGTACCATAATTGAAATAAGTACAAGAGATATATTTGGGGCTACTGATTCAAATCAAATATCTAAATTTGACACTGCTTTCAAATCTTCTATCAGAATTTGAAAACTAAAATTTACGAATCCAACATGTGAATAAATATTTCTACAACTATTCAAAGAATTTCATGAAAATTAGTATAAAGTGGTTTTCAGGATCCCAATTCACGCCTTAACTTGGAATTGGTTGAAAGAACTTCTAGGATATAATAAAATAGAGCATTTGAGAATTGTTTAATAAATATTTTCACTACACTCAGCTAAATTAAATTAATAGAACTGAAACTACTTTAAAGATTATAAAATCAAGTGAATTAATTTATACGATGGAGAAAATTAGAGCAAATAAAATACATTTTTTTGTGTCCATTATAAAATTGGTTTGAACAATAACCCAAATGAATTTTAACCCTTAAATATTTGAACGTCGTTTTTGTCTGAACCTTTCTAAAGGTGCCCGCATTTTCATTTCCGGGGATTGTTCCTGATTCTCAAAACTCCGTGATACCTCAATCCAAGGATTTGAACCTTTTCTGTCTAATGCATTACACATTAAATTCATAATTCTAAATTCCGTTCTATATTTCGTAAAGAAACTTAAAAGTACATAATGTTGAAGAAGCAGAAACATTTGAAGGAAGATACCTACAATATTTTTCTTCTGGGAAATTTTGATCTTATTGAAGACGAATTTTCATTCTATAAATACTCGTACTGTTGTCTTTGAACTTGTGTAGACATATGTACATATAAATTTAGTAGTTAAAGATTCTCATAATACGTTTTTGAGGGGAAAAGCAATTTATAAGAAGACTACGCTCAGAAACTAAATATTAACCCTCAACAGACCAATGTTGCACCCGAAAACCAAGGATACAGAACCTAAATCATCTTTTATCCTATTATCCTGATACATTTTCACTAAGAAATAAATGTTTTTCTTTTCTATACTTGATATAAAAATGTTTAGTACACAGTTTATCTTCGTATGAAAAATAGCTTGGACTTGGCGCTAAATAAACTTGAAATACTTTCAGAATGTTAAGGGTTAAAGAACAACGTTGTAAGGGTTTATCACAGCGTGAAAATGAACGAACTTTTATTTATTTTTGATAAAAGATTTTTTTTCTTATAAAGCTCTCTAATACGATCTAAATAAATATATATATATATATATATATAAGTGAAAAAATAAAATTCTTTCTTTGTCCACTCAACTCAAGAAAACTTTATTTTTACCGACTTTACCCGGAAATATGCGGAATTGATTAAGTTTTTGTGTTTTGCATTTTCTAACAAAGATTCGGTTTTTACTGAACAGAAAATTGATGCGCGACGGGGAGGACGGGGGGTAGTGATCAGAATAGGGGCGGTGGCAACCTCTTCCAACTGTCAATTCTCAAAAGAATGGGAATTTTCTTAGCATGTGACTGAGTGAATGGGAAGTTTTTGTGTCACCGCAGCCAGCACAATGAGGAGGAAAACTTTTGCCGGAGGAATACTTCGATCCCGAACAATGAATCAATGGGAAGAATGAGTACAAATTCAAATTGTAGAATGAAATTGAAATGAATGAGGCAGTAATCCATTAGAAGGCGGGACGGATCCCCCCGATTTGCGCTGGGCTCCTCCATTTAAAGTTGTGTGGAGCCGGTGGTGTGGATTTAATTTGATGATAATGAAATGCCACAGGGGCGGTTTTCACCCGGATTCGGTCCCAGAGGGGATAGATTTGTGGATTTGTGGGCCAATTGATGAAAACTGGTGTCTGGCAGTTTCCTTTTGCTGTTCAAGAGATAAATAATTGCTTCTCAAACAAGTTTGTTAAACGAAAAAGCTATAACTAGAAATCATGTCCTTTTTATTGATATGCATCGAAAGTGGCGAACGATATTTCAAACAGCTTTTGTAATATATTACTATTAATTGTAATAAATTTTTAATTTAAGAAAAATACATTTTGGGGTTAATTTGAGTTTCAAAAACTGTTTGAATTGTAAAAAGTTTTAACCATTTGCACTCTCCGACCTTGAATATCCAATAGCGGAATGGTGCCGCAGAGGAGACATCGGAGCGCTAAGGGTTAATACTGCGTTAAATATCTCTTTAAATGTATGCTTTAAATATGTATTTAAAAAAATATTGTAAAGCATAAATATCAACTATTTATATTTTATTTAAAAGTTCAACAAGCTTTCAATCCCCTTCTGTTCAAGAATTCAATTTCAGGAGTCAAATACTCAATTTTGCAGCTGAATTGAGGAGTCGAATACAGAATCTGAATTCTTGAATCCCTGGGATTATTGCTTTGCGATATTCGAAAATAAATTTCTTGATAAATCTTCTCTAAAAATAGAAAAGAGTACAGTAACCCTGTTGATAGCCCGGTTGGCTGGTTTAAAGAAACCCTTTAAAATTCATAACCTTTACGAAATAAATCCAATTTCGACAAGAGCTTGAAAATTCAAATAAAAACGAGGAAAATTCAAACAACTTCTCGAAAACTCAAAAAGTTTTCACTGTACGTGACGTAACAGTTTTCTGTTGAATGTCCGACTTTTGTATTGCGGTTCTGTTGTGCTTTAAAAATAATTAAAGACGCACATCACCGAAAATTGTGAGCAGTCCCTCTCTTAAGGGGGCGCGGTGATTGAGGAACAATTCCGCTGTTGGCCCCTGTTAAAGTAAAAAAGGCGGTCTTCTTCGGTGACAAACGACTGCAAAATTTTGAGCCTGTGGGGAAACAAAACATAATTAGGGCTGGAGAGGGCTCAAATTCCGGAAAACTCGTCAGAGCAGCTGTACCCAAGTGGGTGTAAACAGAGAGCTTCCCTCCCGGCTGGCACCGAAGCCCACTCGGGTGGTGGATGGAGCTGACTTTTGACCCACTCAAGATGTAAAGGGTCGTGTAATCAAATTTCTAATGGATTCCTCCAGATATCATCTCATCCGTTGCGCGGATCAAAGTGGCATCCCTCCGGGGCGCGCTTCAGCGGGACTGCTCGCTCCAGTTTCCACCAGTTCCACCTTGATGCCCGGAGGAGGATTTGCGGAGCACCACCAGAAAAGAATTAAGCCGTACCCAATTAGGCACAGCCAGTTTGGTTGACACACTTTGGGGCCGCCCGGCATTGTTCCCCTTTTGTTTGAGGGAATCGCTCCGGATGAGGATCGAGGATCGAGCACCCAGCTAAATGAATTAACGCTACGACGCCAATCTGCGCTCGTCAAAGGAAACGAAATGTTTTTTGCATTTTTGCAAAACTCACGCCACGGCTGTTTCTTTTGAAGCGTGACTTGACGTCTTCGCCACCGCCGGAATGAGATACCGCGAAGGGTTCGAAAGACAGCGCCCCTCGTGAGTCGCGGTTGCCCCAATTTCCGACTTTTGCTGCATAATACTCGTCTTCTGCTTCAGGAACTTGCTTGCTTGCGACTTGCTTGCCGCGGAAAAAGAGGCGCCAAGAGGGTTATAGTGCGGAATCCTAAACCCGACCATGCTTCAATTTCGTTTGCGTTTTATTGCAATGCCTCGAGTTTTACTTTCGCCACGTGCTCCCGGTTCCCTATTCCCTGTTCCCGTTTCCATGCGAGGCACTTACCGGGAGCATTGTGACCATCGAACGCCATTTCCCTTAATTAAGTGTGGCACTTTCAGGAAGTTTCCCCATATTTTACGACTGCCGCACGAAATTATTCAGTCAATGGCCTCTCGATGGTGCGATTTTTGTCTAATGGCGGAAGCGCCTTTAACACGCCATGCAGGGCAGCTCCGTGGGGCTGGTTTTGGAAATTGTACACGGCGAGCGGAGCCCTCCTTGTGCCCCAACTTGAGCATAGGTAGAAAAGGGAGTCTCTGGTGCTGACACCTTCAGAGGTCATTCCATAAATTTTTAAACATTTTCGTTGTTCAATACTTACTACCAAAAGTAGTTAATTCCAATTTTTATCCTTAAGAAGACCACATTTTTGGGATTATAATGCAGGAACTCACGTTCCGCCTAACTTAAGCATATTTAAATAGTTTTAAGCGATTTTAACTCCTCCTATTGTTGCCTAATCAATATTTTGGTTAATTTGCTATCGAATTTAATAGTAAAACGTAGTTAAAATTTACACTCTAAATATTTTTTCTATTAAAATTTTACTAGTGTCTAGTATTGAATTTCTCTAGATTTCTAGCAAAAAAGGCTTGAAGGCTACGTGCGAGTCACGTCACACTGCCCACTAAGCTACCACGCCGCCTTGCTAACCGCCTACAAAGTAAACTTATATTTAAGTTGCTTGGTAGAAGCAACTTTGAAACTATTGAGCGTTGCGTGAATTCCTTTTGGGTTATTACTCACTTACTCAAATATAACAACATATATAAAAATAATTGAAATCGGAGGCGGACAATCTTGGCGGTCTCCTTGTAAGATCCAAAAATTAATCCGAAGTAAAAAGGAAGGCAAATTCAAAAAGGAAGGAACCAAAAGTATGAACTGAAACTTTGTAATCAGATATACACCTGTGTTCAAAAAAATAGTAGTGTAAGTGCTCTTGTCTGAAGACACTGCTATTCATTGCTTATGAACTAAAATGTTTTTAATTGTTCATCAGATTCTTAAACACCTGATGTTGTGTTTTGTGCAAAAGTTGTCTTTGTTTTGTACATGAGAATTTGTAGAACAGCAAACTTGCCGCATTGGTGCACTACTATTTTTTTGAACACAGGTGTAAATCATATAGAATTACTACTTTACTACGCAATTATTGAAAATAGCTAGAATTGTGAAAAAAATAAATAAAGTAATAAAAAGTTCGGCCAAGTACGAGTCGAACTCGCCCATGAAGGGTTCCGTAGCAGCAAGTAACATAATATAAAAGTTCTTGTAGTTCTTTGATCGATGTTTTAATAATAGTGTATTTTTTTTAAAATTAAGTTATTGATAAGTAAACATTATAATTAGGTACCTAAATGATGGGATTTAGATCTAACTATGTATATGCGAGCCCATATTACCACTTTGGAAGTGTCTCTCGCGCAAACCATTCAGTTTAGAAAAAAATTATATTAGAAACCTCAATATCATTTTTGAAGACCTATCCATAGATATCCCACACGTGTGGGTTTGATGAAAAAAATTTTTTGAGTTTCAGTTCTAAGTATGGGGACTCGCACTTGGCCGCTTTTTTTTCTATTTTTGTGTGAAAATCTTAATGCGGTTCACAGAATACATCTACTTACCAAGTTTCAACAGTATAGTTCTTATAGTTTCGGAAAAAAGTGGCTGTGACATACGGACGGACAGACAGACAGACATGACGAATCTATAAGGGTTCCGTTTTTTGCCATTTGGCTACGGAACCCTAAAAAGGACTCAAAGAAATTCACACTTTGAAATCAGACCTGTGCTTTTTTTGCGAAATAATTATCAGGGTGTTTTTGGGGTTGCTGATTGCGAAGTTTTGTTCAAAATTCAATATAGAGGATCCAATATGAAGACCACATTTTTCCATTTGCGATCCAACTCGACTAGGAACTTTTCTTTTGGTCCTAAAATAAACTCAATGTAAAAACGATTTAATTGTATAAAATAATATAAATTAATTACTTTTTGATCTTGGTTCGCCAACTGGGTTTCAAAATTTGTAGACTTAAGCCCAACTCCTAAATATTAAAAAATTCAAGCTTATATTATGTACGTAGAAAAAGTTATCCCTTGTATAAAGAGAAAGCTAATTTGATAATAACGAGACACAGACTGTGAGTAAGATCACAAAATAATTCTTACCACAATGTACGAAAAGTCGATCAGTCATGGCTTTCGTGATTTAGTTTTTGTAGTCTTTATGAAATCGAACATAAAGTGGCGGTCGTGTCCAAGACAGCAATTTCTTCTTTGTACCTCTTTTTCCTACTTTTAGATTTTGAAAGTCGCATTAAGGCAGCCGCATTAAGAAGTCGCCTCAACGGGCTCGATCGCAATCAGCGTTAACCTTCCTCTGAGGTTTTGACCGAACCCATTTGCCGGGCTCCCCATAATTTAATAACTTCAAGTCGAAAGCCGCCATTAAGCATCGAATGCGAAAAAATTACAGTTGCCGCCGCAAATAAATTGCTCCGAAGTGGAGTTTTCCTGCGAAACTGGAGCAAGCAGCAGCAGCACCAGTGCTCCGCTCATTTGGGGGCCACCGGTGTATAAATACGTGCATAATTTACGATCTCATGCCTGAAAACGATCGCTTAAAATTGCGCGGTGCAAAGAAAAAAAAAAAAAAGGCGCGCGATGTCTGATGCCACGCCGCCGAGGAACAATGATGACCTCAAAAATCGGGAAGCACGCAAAAAGGCCTGTGTAATAATAATCTCAAAAAGCGGGGCTCCGCTGAATGAATGAAGCTATTTTTCTGGGGCCCCGAAGCCTAAGTGGATGCCCCGGTGCTATTGAAGTGTGCAGGCAGCACAGCACACTAGCGCTTTTGATTAATAACGTAATTGCGGCTGAGAAAACACGAAGCCGCGGGGAGTCACAACAATTTTCTTCTAGATGTGAGATTTTGCTCCGTAATTTCAGCGGCGCGGGTTCAGATCGTGAGGGCAATTTGAATTTTTAGAGAAAATAATATCCCTCTCGGCAGTGTGGTATGACTTCATCCAATCCAGCGGTTGAGCGGGCGAAAGGCGATCATTAGGTCGGTACACGTCTACACAGTCACGACGTGCTTGCTGCTTTCATCTGCCTACACGTCTCCGGAGGCTGCGTAACGAGACGTGCTTTGTTCCCGGACCCCGTGTCATACCTAAAAGAATTCCGCTTCCGGGCACTATATAGTAAGTAACAGAAAAGATACCTTTCTAGGAGCGATGGCGACGCTGAATTGCATCACACTTTCCCAGTTACCTGGCCCCAGCAGAGCTCTTCTGGATTTTTAACAAGGTCTGTCCATCATAAAAATCTCCTTTTTTCAGACGGAAATAATTCACGCGCTCCATCACCCGCAAATCCTGCTGTCCTGCAGTGTTCCCGCCTCGGCGGAGTTATTCACAGGAGCAGCAGGATCAGGCACAGGACTCGCTGAATGTCCTCACAATTGTCTGCATGGAAAACAGAAAAATAGCCCTGAGCTACGACGTCCGGGAACAATGCAGACGGACAGTTGATATTTTTAAGTTTGTGTCTGGGAGAAGATACACAGCTCCATGTCAAGTCAAGTAACGTAATATAGTCTGGAGCTACAAAAAAAAATCTCCGTGGCCGTAAAACAAAACAAGGAAGAAAATAAGGAAAATATGAAAATTCAAATTTCGAGCCCTATGCTATTTCGGAACAATACCCTCTAGAAACAAAGGACTAGCGTAACGAACCCGCTCTTTCAAGTAGCTCTAGCTTTTTTTCTACATGTAAATATGTATAACTAAAAGCGAAATGTGTGTACTTAAGAATGATATAGACTTTGAGGGTGTTAGTCATTAAATCTTATAGTAAAAGTAAGGACCATCTTCAGGTTTTTGCAAACTGAAAATACAATTTCAAATAGAAAGTATTCTTTTACTGTGATAGAAAAAAATTGGCATGTACCTCTGTTATACACACATTTTTTTTTTAAATATTTAAAACTAAAGGGTGTTTATTTAAGAGGCGCCGGATTTCCGACAGGAATAACTGTCAAATGAACTGTCATTTGTATTGATTGTCAATGTCATTTTTATTTGGTATAGTCTAAAGTCATCATGGAAAGATATACCTACACCGGAGCAACGATTTTAAATCGTGGAAATTGATTTCCGAAATCAGGGCTCAGTTATAAAAATTTATTGAATTTTATGGACCGAATAATCGCCCATCAGAACGAGCTATTCGTCGTTTTATTGATTTGTTTCCAAAACTTAAGAATATTAGTATTGATCGACTAGTGGTTTCAACAGGACGGCGCTACGTCACATACAGCGACCGAAACAATCGTTTTATTGAGAGTATAATTTGGCGAAAATCTTATTTCAAGAAATGGATCTGCCAACAATTGGACACCATCCGATTTTACAAATCTGAATATATCTTTAAATAAGTCGGTTTAAAATTAATTAACCATATTTTTTTTGTTTTTTCTTAGCTTTTCAGTTTAAATTTCTAGTAAAAAATTTCATTGAATTAAATGAATTTAAAGTACGTATTGAAACACTGAAATATAAAACTATCGAATATTAGTTAAGAAAAAAATAAATCTGGATTCCAATTAGGGAATTCGAAAAGTGAATGGTTTTTTAGCTGAGATACACTTTCAAATATTTCGACTAAAAAAGCGTTTCGTTTTCAAGTTCGATTGTAGGATCCTGACACCACTCTCTTCAGATGTTAGACACATTTTTGAATTCTTGTTTAAGATACGTACTTTACTGGGAATGTTAGCGCACGTCTATAACTTTTTTCCTACAAAACGAATTCATTGTTCTTCTTTTACTCAATTAATGGATATTGTCTGTCTAGACTGACTAAAGTGACAGATTTGTGAGTTGTTCTCAAGCAATTTCTATCAAAGCTAACGCAATTTTAGGATTCGTCAAGAGATGCTCTAAGGGGTTCGATGATCCCTACATCACTTGGCTAATGTATTGTACTTTCTTGAGACGAGTTTAAGAACATGCCAGCAGTCCGGTCTGGTGTCCATTCGATCCATTCTATATTAATCGTTTTGAGGCCGTTCAACGTAGATTCGTAGGATTTGCTTTGGGGAGAATAATCATGTCTTGCCGCCCTATCTCAATTGACTTAAGCTTATTTCACTTGACTCGTTGATGAACAGACATAATCTCTCCAGAGCTGTCTTGGCTTTCGATTGTTTGCAGGGTTCTATTAATTTTTCTGAGTTGTTGGCTCTTTCCAATATCTCATTGTTGGCACGCACCTTAATAAATACTCCATATTTCATACCATCGTACAAATTATGGTTTAAACGAGCCTTTGACTTCGATTTCGTGTTTGCTTAATTTAAATTACCCTGCTATTGATTTCTATTTACATAAAAGAATGAGTAAAAGTCGGGTTCGTTAATAATTCATCTAAAACTTTGTAATAAGCTTATTGATGAAACTGCTACCCATACATTTTATTTTTTATTTTTTAAGAATATAAAAAATCTAAAAACTTCCTACAAAAGGTCTCAGTGGAATAACCCTATAATTCATTTGTCACCTATAAATTTTATTTTATTCCTACAAAAGTCCAAACCAGACACCATCAATTAAAAAAGCTGAAATCTTTGATGGAGTTTTCCGACAAAGTGTAAAGACAGACAGACGTAAGACCGCAATTGCCTATGGCCCTTATACGCTCATTAAATGCGCTTAAAATTACGGAAAATTGCTCCTTTCAACTCCGTCCCCGATTAAAACTTGAAAAGCGTTAAAATACGGTGCTATAATAAAACGAAAAGCTTTGAGCGCACCAATAAAAAGGGGTTGGATTAACCCACTTTTCACCTTTAATTTATCCCTACAAAGAAAGCGTAACCCCACTTCTGCTAGTAAATTATTATCCGGGGCGAATTCAATTTACTCACGAAGACCATTGCTAATTACAGCCATTCTGTCAGAAGTGAGAAATGGGACAATTTTGCTGACACCCAATTCTTTTGCAATTATCCCCCGACATAATGCAGGTGCAGCTCTAAATCATTTTCAAGGAGGTGTTCAGACGTCCAGTCCAGTTCCTGGATGGAGTGACCCGGTGGACTGGGATCATCCGGGACATGGGAGTTTTAGTCAGAATGCAGGAGTCAACATTGCAAGTGCTCAGTAGTAATTCATGCAACTAATCAAATTGTCTAAAAGGCATCAAGACGCCCTTAGAGCCCTTTTCCCTCAATTGATTCCCTTGCCGCACACCCTGGCTAAAGCCTAAACCCACGAGCATGAATAATGCAGGTCGTGTGTTCGGTTCGGGCAAATATTTGCGAAGGAATTTTAATTTGCGTGCCTTGGACGAAACGACGATGGGCTCAAGTGCTCCTGTTGGCTGAAGGATTGCAAACAGGATCCTTTGACGGGCATATTTTTACGGTTCATTATGTTTTCTTAGAAATGTTTTTTTTTTTTTTTTCTGAACAAACGATTTTTTCCACAGAAGAACCTATTCGCCGCCTATGCCCATTTGAAGCAGTGTCCTATGCCGGGCGTCTTCAACAGTCCATTCATTTTCTGGACGAAAAACTTTTTATAGCGGGCTATATAAAAAAAAGGACTAAAGCCAGAGTGGAAAATTTTTTTTCTTCCTACAATCCGGTGGATGGGGTGCTTTGTATTTTTAACCGACTTACAAAATAAAAAATAAATTCCCAATATGTATGTACTGTACACGATAAAAAATAATTTTATGTAATTGATCAATTGTTTTTTATAAGCTCTGCCGTATAATTTTTATGTATTCTAAATTTTATATAAAACTAATAAGGTAGAGATATATCAAAACAATTTATACACTGAGGAAAAATACCCTTGTTAAAATGATATTTTCTTAATGTTATTTTTAAACGATTTAATTTAGACTCATTCGTGTCTAACAATCAAATCTTGTAATCAATTTTTCATTGCCTATGTTTTTTGCTTTATTAATATGCTTTTATTTAACTTGCAATGTATGTTTCTATGTTTAGATCAAATCTTGCAATTGAATTTTGAATCATTTCCTCTCAACTGATTTTGCTGATATTTTGCATACACCTTTAGTTTTGGTGACAATGCAATATGCAATACTTAATATTATAATATTTTCAAAATGGCCGACACAAGATGTCGGATGGTGCATATTTTGGTCAACCCTATTAATATGGGTATCAAATGAAAGAGCTTGAAGAGTAGGAAACGATAAAATGAGTGACGTCATTTTAAAATGGTCGAGGCTACAAAATGGCGTATTTAATTTTTTTTTTGTCAACCTCCTTAATATAAGAATATAAGACTAATTCTTCGTACAGTATAATTTTAATTTAGGGCTTTATAATTTTTATAAAATGCATTTCTGTAAAATTTTCACCAAATTTTGATGAATTTATATGTATGCTATTTTGAATCAAATTTACCCCAAAATTTGTGGAAATTATTGGATCGATTTTAATTAAACTTACTGGCTTTAATTTTAAAAATTGGTTGAGTACTTCCAAAGTTATTTAAAAAACTAAGCAAAAAACAGATTTTAAATACGATTTCAATTCCAATTTGGATACAGTTGAGGATGGACTCAATCTTGTAAAACTATAAGCCGCTTTTGCTTTGCCCGACGCCTTTTCTTAGACTTGGATGAATTCATTTAATTCCTCCCCCATCCCCTCTCGTTCTCACGGACTCAGAAGCAATCTTTTAATACCCGTCTCTGAGCCCAGTTTAGCTGAAGATGCTTAAATACTTTAAGAAACTTTCTTTCCCAAGTCCAAGTAGCAGATCATGCCATTCAAGGGACCGCTCAGAAACGTGAAGGAAGCAACTGAGGGCATTATCCTGCAACTAACTGGATAGACATTTTTTTACGCCTTAAATTTTTTACCGAATGAAGGTGGAAAGTTGCACCGACTTCTTTTTAGTCTTTTTAGTAAAGAATTCTATTGAACTTTTACACGGTGGAAATAACTCGAACCTGTGACGGGGAGAGGAACGGCCGCTCGGGGGGCTAAAAAAAAAAAAAAAAAAATGTAAATCTCCAAGACGACCTGATGCAACATTGAGCGAGTCAGAACCCTTTTGCCTTTGAATTGGATCTCTTATTCATGAGTCTCGGATCCCTGACGGGAAGAAAGTAAAAAATCGAGAAAGAAAGCGATTTAGGTCAGTTTGCGTTCAGCTGAAGGTTTTTCCCCAATTTACAATTTATTACTTGATTGACGTGCGCATCTTAAGGCTTGGCTCAAGAAGAGCTTCTTTTCACAGCAGCCGGGGGGGGGGGGGGGGGGGGGGGGGGGGGTAATGATGGAATCATTCCCCGGATCCGAGATCCGATCAGCGGCCGGAGCTCACTCTGGCTCGAATCAAACAATCTGTGGTACCGGAACAGGAAGCAGCCCTTTGAGATTCACCCAGCTACTCTAGCCAGCAATCGATTGGATGCCACTGTTCGGGAGAATGATTAAATTGGATCCGAGTACGATTCGATTTTGTGCTTTAGCTACGAATTGTGATTTTCATTCAATTTTGAAGAAGGGATGACTTCCCGCCATCCGGACACAAACAGAAATCCTCCCCTCCCCTGGAATCGGAAACGTTCTGATAAATTAAAGGGACGATTCCTGGCGACAAGTGTGAAAATCGTCGTCGCGCCTTAAAAATTTCTAAAGAAGGATCAACCACTTCTCTGTACTGAGCGAGGAGCCACGTGCCGGAGTCCCAGGGGTAAGTGATTTCAATTTGACAAATTTTTCAGAAGAAAATGAAATTTTATTTCTAGGAAAAAAATTAAGTCTTACGACTGTTAGTGAGTGTCATCTCAACAGCTCGAATTATTTTCTTCCCAGACCCACCATGGGATTACCTACAAATTCAGAATTTAGAGCTTCTCTACGCAGTAAAAAAATGTGTAGTATTACATAAAAAAGGATTTATTTTTCGTTCTTTTAAGTATTGATTTCGACTAAATTTTAGAGAAATTTCCCTTTAGAAATATGTAAACCTACATTTTTTTAATATATAAATTTAAGAAAGTTTAGTATTACATAAAAATTACTCACGATTTTTATCTAATAACAATGTAATTGTGTGAAATTTCTACAAAACAATGGTAAATTTATTTTTTATAGGTAAGATTCCATTATAATACGTAAATTATTGAATTTTACTAAATCTTAGGAAAATATTCATTTTGATTTATGTAAAAAAGTCAGGTAATCCCTTACAAAATCTGTGTACTTTTCCATATTTTGTGTACACTGATATAACACTAAAATACAGACGTCAGATGGTAAAAATTTATTCATCAAGGCGGCACCACAGACCACACATACTATAGTATATACATCTAAAGTCAATAGTGCTCGAAATTTAGAATTGTCATACTGACTTACTTTAGACAGTTTTTTCTATCTAAAGAGTCGCAAAGAAATCGAAATTTAGAAATTGTGCTCTAAATTTAAGTTACGTTCAAAAATTCAGTTTTTCTAAGAAGTTTTTCAATTTTAGAATATCTGAGTTACTTTAAATATTCAAAATTAACGTGCTCTTTCGTTTGTTTTCAACTTCAATATGAAACGATGATACAAAACGACCAAAAACAATATCGTTTTTCCTTGAATCAAAGACGCTAATCACTGCCGAAGTGAAATTACTAATCAATTATCATTTTTAGAGAAAATGTTGATAAATTGGCTTTTTATTTATAATTAATTAATAAATTTGTTCGATGTTGACTTGCATGAATTCAAGGTGTCAATCGAAATTGCCAGAAAAACGCAAGTGTCGATTATCGATTTAAAATCAGTCGACGTTGAATTATCTGTATTAAAGATGCAAATGAAAATCAATTAAAAACGCCGCATTTATCGAATGTCATTTCGAGATAAATTACAGGAGCTAAAAGTGTTGCAGGTTTAAACCTAGAATTTAAGCGTAAAGCATTGTTTTTGGTCGATGTTGCACTATGTCAATAATCTGCAGTTTCATATATCATGGATATGTATCCGTAAAAATTCTAATTTCGCTAAAAACATGACCTGTAAACAACTTTTTAATTGTAACAACCAACAAAGCAAAACCCTTTTTATCCTTTAAAACACTATTATTGATATGTTAACAACTGAAAATACCCCAAACTACTACAGGGTGAGCTGGATTTTCAAAATTGAATGCGACTAGGCAATAAAAATTCATTACAATTTGAGAAGCGAACTTACCCGGAAATGAAAATGCTATTCCATTCCATGGATTCCAAAGAGTGCAATATTTTATTTCCCATAAAACAGGGTGCACATAAATTTCAACTCCAGTAAATGTACTGTATGTAAGGCACTGGAACAAAATCCGAAATGGCTAATTTTCATTTTGTGAATTTCAAGGAGCTGTGCAATCGTTTCCCTCTTTTAGTGCGCTGCAAGTTCCTGCAGCGAAGCTAGTCAAAGTCTTTTAATGGCCATTCTGGGTAGTAATTTTCATAAAAAAACGTCTACCAACTTAGTTACTTCCTCAATCAACTTGTAATGGATTCCTTTTGTAGAATCTTTCTTTATTTTGTAAAGTTTTTGGGGAAATGGCAAAAAGTGAAGTCCTCTGAAGGAAGTATTTCTGCCAAGAAGTTGATACTCTGTTGCAGCGGAGAAAGGCACTCACTACTGGTGGGTCTGAGGGAAGAGGATTTTAGCTTTCGACGAGACAAAAGAAAACTAACAGTCGAACAAGTTGTAACAGCATTTTGCGACATTAATAACTTTTCTATTCAAAAGACTTGTAGCTAGTTTCTTTTAGTGTCTCCTTCAGGGTGGAAAACATTAAAATTGTTCTCTTCCTTCGGAAAAAAAAAAAAAAATTCAAAGTAGAGAAATTAAATAAAAAGCTTAAGGTGGAAATACCTCTCAGAAAAATCCCTTAGGGATAAAATCCTTCTTAAAACCAATTTACATAAAATTTTTGGGCCTGACTAAAGCTAAATCATGATTAAATGGTAACAGGAGCACCTTTCCCAGCCTTCTTCACACAGACACACACAATTTAATTTCCACTTCTAAGGGCAACAAAGCCATAAAACAAACAACTCAGGGATTTTGTCGTGCACCCTCTTTAGAAAGGTAGAAAAAAAAAAAAAATAAATAAATTTTTTCCCTTTTTTTTCATTAACAGCAGAAAGCCTTTTAATATTCAGTCACAAGGGAAAGTTCCTCAAGAAATTAATCACTTCTTGCATTTATCTTTCCTCCCCCGGCAAAAAAAGCAACCCATTAATCACCTGCGTTTTTCAGTAATTACACCTTGCTCGCGCTTGCCATGAATGTAAAATTCTTTTCCCTGACTCAATGTAATTAGCACAAATCTGTTTGTTTGCGAAGAAATGCGTTTTTGTCTTGTTTCCAAGGCAAAGAACAAGTCAAGATATGTTGTCGAGGTAAAAAACAAAAAATACGGGGGTTGTTGGTTTTTACCTTCCCTTTTTTCTTAAGGAGTTTATGGGTTCTAGGGTAAAAAATTAAATATGTGTCTGTACAGTGCTTGGTCATAAATTTCCTGATTAATAATTTAATTTTTTTTTGCATTTAGATGACATAAATAAAATACTAATTAAATGTTAACTACTTACTATAAGTAGGCTCAGAATTGGGCATATTGTAACCGATTACTAATTACATGATTACAAAATGTAATCGATTATAATTTTATTCCCAATGAAAGTAATTTGTAATTGGAATACAAGATGACTCTTATTCTAGATTCCGAAGACATTCAAAAAGTGGATTTGTTTCCTTACAAAGTTACTGAATAGAAATAGGCTTAGGAAATATGTTTAAACTGCGATTATGAAGAAGAATCATTTGATAAAAGCGAATGACTATTTTAGAGTTTAACTAATATAAAACAAAATAAAAAAATAAACAAATCAAATCAAAAACCAAAACTTTTTTGGAAAAACTAAGCCCAACGATTTTGCTAATGAAATTTGGGGTAAATATTCGCAAGTATAAAATGCATATCCTGTGAAATTTTTATACAGTTTTCTCAATTAGTTTTCAATAAGCAAATTAATTACAATTAATGAAAATGTTGGTATCTTTTGATTAACTTAACTAATGATTTTTAATAAAAAATGGAACTACTGAGGTCATGTTCGCTTTTTTCACAAAAATCGTGGTCGCAGATGCGTACGCTTTGAAATTCAAAATGGCGGTATCCAAAATGGCGTTTGAAAGTCGAAAATTCAATGACTTATAATATTTTGTCTATTAAAAAAGAAACTCTTAATGGATTTATTTATAAACTTATACAGAGAGGTTTTTGAGTTTGCTGATTGCAGATCTTTATGTCAAATTAAAAAATCCAAAATGGCGAATTCAAGATGGCGGATAAAAACACTAAAATTATGTAAATCTGAGCATAAAGGAGGTTTTTGGGATCGCTGAGGGGCTTTTGGGATCGTTGAGGGGTTTTTGGGATAGGTGATTGCGAAAAAAAATGTATGAAAATGCATCAGTTTGGGCCCTAACGGGTTAAGCGATAAATGTTTAAAAAAATATTGCATATACATTTGAAAGTGGTTCACTAAAAAATGTCAAACCTTCAGAATTCGATTCTCTACAAGAAAGTATGTGTTTTTTTTTCTTTGTATCTTCAATAGCTTCCTAGATATTTCGTTATCGATTCACCGACGACCCGTCCGATTTTGTAATTGGGACCAATATCAAATGTGTAATCGATAGATAACGGCCAACTCTGAGTAGGTTACACACGCTATGATTATGAGAGAAATGTCTGTATATATAGCAGCCTAGGACAAAATTTGATGACGGTAAGTGCATTTACACACATTTAAAATTTGTTGGTAAATGTGTTCATAATTTGTAAATGTACATTTTCAAAATTCAAACGACAACAATTCGCCTTCGTACACGTTTCGAAACGACCTCACAAGTTTGTAATCAAGAGATCTCGCCAGGAGAAAAGACTCATTTCGTTTCGTTTATTATAGTTGAATTACAAACGAGATTTCTTATAGGAATTCTTACATGATATTCAGACATAGCAAACGAAACGAAGTGATTCATTTCGTTTCTCATAAGAAGGCCTCAGACTTCAAAATTTTCAGGTTGATCAACTTGTGGTACACACGCTCCAACTTCAGACTGTACATACTTTTGCCCAAAATTCTATTTGGATCGTTAACTCTCTACAAGGGTTGTTTTGTTTCCGAAATTCAGTTTATTGTTCGAATAACTTCTTTTCAGATTAACACATAAATTTTGAAGTAAATATGTCAAAGAGAGAATTTTTTTACAGGGTTCGAAAGCGGATAAGTTTGTTTTGCTTTGCTGCAATGAAAATAAATGAATTTATTGTGTCAGTATTGATGGTTCTTTCTTTACACAGTTCAATAGAAGTAATTATCAATTTATCAAGTTCATTAACTGTTTTTCTGTGTGTATTTTCCCCGAACATAAATCCGAGACCGTATAATTAATGCTTAAAAAAATAACAGAGCTGAACTCCTCCATTTTTTTTTTTTTCTCTCCAAATAAACAACACTGATCCGTAAACAATTTTGAAAGCCCGCAGAATTAACGACATTGTTGCGGATCTATTGTTTACGCAATAAAATTTACTCTGTCCCGGGTAACAGCTCCAGCTCCAGCTCTAGCTCCACACTTCCGGGTGTTGGTGTTGTTGGTTCTGTGGGACCCAATCCGGATCCCTAGGGCCGCTCCAAACAGAAGCAGAATTAATGGGCAATAATGAGAAAACCGCAAAGGAAAAACACACCCGGAAATCTAAGCACCAACCGGGACGCGCACAGGAATTCGGATAATTTTCATGTTTATCCGATTCATTTTCTTCGAGAATGCCCTTCCATCCACGACCCTAGGCTTATAGGAAATCGGGGGGGTCTGTGGGTAAAAGAAAATCGGAGCTTCTTAAGAAATAAAATAAAAAGGTAATCTTTTGATACAGTCGCCGCTCTACGAGACATAACCAAAGATATGATTGTCCCCGCAGCCCAAAACAATCTTAGACTGCCGTGACATTGTGTTTTACCTATATTTTTTATTATATAGTATATATATTTTTGTTTCTTTTCCAACGAATTTTTTTTTCGCCCTGTTAGCAAAAATCACCCAACAAATAAAATTTGTCTGGGGCGCACACAGGAGCCGCCCTGGGGATTGCCAGAAATTGAAATCACAGCGGTTTTGATAAATTTCCTCTGGAAAGGAAATCAGTGCGCTACAGCGGGCGGCGACTTGAAAGAGGAGCTTAAGCCGCTTCCACCCGAGGAATTGTCTTCGCATCTATTTATCTATTTATCTATTTTCTTTTTTTTCTTTCTTCAAAAGGATGAGGTATTTTCTTTGGCCCAAGGAGGCTCCATCGCGATACACCAAAGTAAACTTCCGTCGTCGGAGCGAGCTGGGAGTGGGGCTGGGGAGCCCTAATCGCACCAAAGCAAATTTGCTTCGATAAATCGGTCGATCGGAGGGCGCTGGCTGCTCCAGTCGATTTCATTCCTCGAATTATATTTAGCGTCGCGTCACCGCGACAAACTCAGTCGCATCGCATCGCATAATATCACTCGAGGCACGATAACGCGACGATAGGCGTCTTCGGAGTGATTTTATGTTTATCAAATGTGTAAATTGATAAGTTAATATTTGCCCGTGTTCATGCACCCCGAGAGCCGGAATCGATTCCCGCCTTTGACTCGGTCGAAACACTTTCGACTGTTTACATTCCGCTTCGAGCGTTCTTCGGCGTGTTTGTTTAGCCAAGCGCGTTTTTTTCCATCATCCCTCCGCCCCGAGTCGACGTGAACGTTTCAACGATTACGTTCCCCCGCAAAATGTTTATTCAAAAAGCGAGATATCGCTGCATTTTGGCGATCGATTAAGTGCTCGATGACGGGCGGCGGCGAGACGGTCTGATCCTGCAGTTAGACTGAAATCTATCAATGAACTGTCGATGATTTATCGCCTGCAGATAAAGCATATCAGGGCAATTGTTGGTTTTTCGATTTTCTATATTTAGAAATTGGGGTTCTGGGAAGCAAAGCAAAGTGGCTTGCTTGGGTAAACAGGAGGAATCGATAGGGGCGATACAAGTTGTTAAGGCTTCAATCCACCTTATTTCGATTTAGAACGCTTTGATTCTACCCCATAAAGAATTTGAATCGTGGGAAACCTTAGGCATAGAGATAAAGAAATTTTATCAGAAGACGGAAAACACATTCCAATTCTTATTCCACCCCTTTAAGTCCACAACACAAAATATTATATCTTTAATTTCAATTAAAGAGGAATTCCACTGTGACAGGGTTTTATTTGTTCACCAAATATTGAGCTTAAATTTATATAAACGAACAAGTTTCAATATTTTAAGTAGTTATCACATTGAGAATATAAAATGAACAAAACCAGACTATAATTAACGCCAAGTACGCTATGAAGCAGGTGGCAAATGTTCACGAAAAAACTTACAAAAAAGTTGAGAAAAATATATGGAAAAAGTATAAACAAAAAAGGGAAACTTCGCCTTGGGCTAAAGCCATTCTGTGGCATTGAGATAGTGAACAATGTCACTAACCCGCTTTTTGGACATCTCCCTGAGATCATCAATAAAATAATCACCATCATAGTTAGATTGTTGTGGTATCAAAATGGCGCCTTTGTAGCGCTAATTGGATTCCGACGAGAGTCGACGTTGGAATCGCCACCTAAACCAACCAACCAACCATAAACAAAAAAAAACTACAAGAAATCTAATATTTCTCAAGTAATAAAAAATTTTGGCCGGTGTCTAAAATCAAAGAGAAAAAATTGACAAACCCAAAGGCCGAGAAGAAAGCGAGTAGTGTCACACGGCTCCTGAAACCTTAGACAAGGAGATTTAATTCTATCATTCTTAATCCACTGATCTTATAAACCGGAAAAAACGTGCCCTTATATTTCCATTAACACGTTGAGCGCCACGTCAGCCACCCGTGGCTGACACCCAATAGCTGAATGTGAAGCTGAGTAAAAACGTGGCATTCAACGTGTTAAAAGATAAAAGCTCATTTCCTGGCATTTTTGTAAACATTCGCGGTCTAAAATTCGAGGATTGTAAAACGATATTCGAATATCAATTATCGACCCAAACCATGGCTTTATTTTGGACCTATGATGCGAAAATTTATATTTTCTAGAGTTTTAATAATTAGGTATCCAAATTTGGAGTTTTCAGGGCGGCAAAATATCGGTAACGTACCAGTAGTGAAGCTAATAATCCAGCTCTGAAAATTAACTATCAATAACATTTTTTACAAGCTGAACTTATTAAACGCCTTTTTGATCTTTGTAAAAATTCGAAAATAATAGTGACTGTTTATTTCTTCATTTAAATAGAACTTATTTCAATTCCTAAGTATACATGCAAGATCGGATCTAGATTAAGCCTGGATTCAATCCCGTATATACGAAGATTGGATTGCAACTGGATCAAATAGATCCGATCTCGCTTAGCTGGCAATTGAGAGCTACAAACTCGGTCGGATAGATCGATTCAATAATTGAGAGATTTTTTATGAATCTATGCTTCATCTTCATTATTCTATTTGTTCGTAATCGCGTCCAAGGCTTTGCAATAAACTTCCACAATCATTTAATATTAATTTTTCTTAATGTCTCTCCATCTCTTTTATTCGAATGCATGATCTTTAAGGTTGAACAATTTTTGGCAGCCATATTGGATTCACCATTTTGAAATTTACAATCTTATATCGAGTATCTTTCATTATTTTTTCTTAATTATCTTAGCTGGTTTATTAATAAACTTTCAAAAGTATTTAAACTCGTTTTAACTGGTATGATTATGTTTTATCGCTAGTTGTGTTTTTATTTCCAAAGCCCGATCTGGTAACTATACATACATTTAACCCTTGGACTGCCGAGTTTTATTCAGCCACTTATTCAGCTATTACGTGTCAACCGAATCTGAGTGACGTGGCAATCAACGTGTTAATTCAACACAAAATTTAATGCTCCATAAATCTGATCCAAATCATGAAATGATTGATGAAAACCATATGTATCAAAATTTAAAACCTTCAACCTGATGTAACCGTGTATCTTACTAATTCTGAGAATAAGAAACACGTGTCTTCCCTCAATCATTGCTACTTGATAGCTTCAAACGGCAGTGATTCACAGCCGTCGAAATCAGAGATCCCGGAAAAAAAAGCGCTGGCCCATTTCGGAGCCGAATTTTATCGAATTTAACCAAGATCTCAAGCGGCGACGTGTCACACGCAATTACTCGCAGCCTTGGCCTTGAATTATAGCGGCCCGCGTGAGGTTGGCATTAACACGAGTCGGTAGCACCGCCGATTCACGTTCGACTTGAGACATCTGTCGTCTTTGATGGATTTCTTCGTCTTCGCGGCTACTATAAAAAAAAAAAAAAAACGAATCCCCTCACCCTTGTTACTACCGCGCAAAGTCGCCGATGCGGTAAAAATAGCAATCGGCTCCACGTCAAATTCCACGGAGCTTTCTGGATTTTGGATTTTATGAGTCATCTACAGACCAAATAAATGAAGGAGTCTTCGACGACAACACGACGACGAAAGGCAGAAAGATGGCAACGCCTGTAAGGGATTTTCCCGTGATTAAGTGACTGCGGTGCGGACTCAAGATTGCCGATTAATCCCAGGAAGGAGCTCCCTCTCGAGCCTCCGCCGCGCTGCCGTCAGGAGCCCCAAGGAACGCAATCAATTGCGATCAGTCATGACGATTGCTCGTATTAATTTCTCCGGAAGCTAATCATATTTCATTAATCCTCGGGATAATTTCATTCAATTGGTCTCCCCTGGCGGGAGCGAGGGGATGATTGACATGGTGACGATTCCTTTAACCATTTGTTTTCATGGTGGTTGTGGGACGCACGTCTCAGACAATTGGGGGGGGGGGCTTTAATCGATCAGTTTGAGGTCTCTGAGACTCGGATGCAAACGACTAACCAGGAATCGAATCGTTAAAATTCCGCACGGAACACTTTTTTCTTCTCTCCAGCCCAGGGTCATTAGATTTTATTGCAAATCGTAAAGTTAAATGTCGCTTAAAAGCAGAAACAGGGCGCAATTTTGCCGCTACAGGGTGTTTATTTGAGCGCTAGAGGCGAAATTGTTTTGCGGGGTGCTCTCCAGTGTGAGACGCAGCAAGGGTTAGGGGACCTTGCGTCATTTTCCATTTCGAAAGGATTGCGAGGATTTCTGACGTTGAGTCCAACCCCACGCCTCCACCTCTCCATAGGCTCTAATTAGAACGTTCGATGACGAGAGAGGCGTGGCATTTGACTTTGATATGGAAATGAATAGCATGAAATTACGGGGATAAGTGGCAACAGCAGAGGGAGATTTATTCCGGATCTCGGTAAGCCGCGGGATTACGTCCTTGGGATGCGAGCGAGCGAGCTCTCCAGATGGGCTGGGACAAATTCTAATGTGGTGCTTATATTTGTAAACAAATATTTCTGTTTTGGGGCCAAGGACATTGATTTATGGGGAAATCGATTTTTCAACAAGAAAGTGTGCTTTTTCATTATCAAATTCTTAAAAATTACTTTGGTCAAGCTGTGGGTTAGACGCATTCTTCTCAATTTAAATGAAACGTTTTATTCAACATCACATTTTGTATATTTGTGTCAAATCTTGCGATCGATTCTTATGAAACTTTGTACACGTACTCAGTCGCCATGACAATACACTATTATGATAATTTTTACCTTTTGGAGAAAGATGGTCCAGAGAATTTGACGATCTGTATATTACTAAGCTTTTTTATTGCACTTTTATCCATTCCACTCTGAAGTACGCTGTTCATATTAATCGAATTGAAGCTGTCCAGACAAGGTTTCTTAGGTTTAGATAAAAATTCTAGCTGCGCCCAAGGGAATGAGCTCGGTCCGTCATGTGAGATATGGAGTAGCTGAATAAGGGGCTGAATAAAATAGAGAAGTCAACATGTTGTTATTTTTTTTTTAAATTTCTCGAAAGAATGTTAAGAAATGTTTTTTAAATGAAGTTAAAGTGCAGAATGCTTGATGCGGAAGTTTAACGCTCATTTGGAAATTTAAAAACAAAAAAGTATGTCTACTGAAGCTATTTTCTTTATAATGAATTTCACTAGTTACCTTGTTACTTCAGGCATTTCTTTTCGGCAATTAATTTGTCAGAGCTACAAAAGAGCCGGAAATTACGCACAGAAGAAACCAAAACAAAGAAGTCTTCATGTGAATCAGCTCGCGCAAGATTGAGCAATTGAGCATGAAAAGGCGATTTAATTGAAAGTGTAAAAAAAAAAAAAAGGTACAAGGTGTTGTTAACCAGGTCTCAGCATGGATAGCCTTAAAAGTGGGTAACAAAACCAATCACGAACCGCCTAAAGCAGATCAACCTCAAGATGCCCTGTCCAGATATCTTGAAGGTTAAGCTGCTGGCACAATGCGAGCGGCAAGCGTCGTAATTGTAAGAGTGTTGATTATCTGCGAGATGAGATCGGGCCTGAAAGCGCCTAATAAGGCGAAAACAAGGAGGAATCCTGTCCTGAGTGCGTTTCCATTAGGACACGTCACGGGACAGTCGAGATTAATGGATGAGCCCCGGTACGGAGGTTGGCCGGCCCCAATAATTCGCAGCCATTTAAATTTCCGGAGTCGATTTTTTGCACGGCAACGTGGATTTTGGAGCTCCTGCTCGAGGGCAACCAGTGACACATCATTCCTCAGATTTTTCTGACATTGATGAAAAACTGTGTGAAAAATGAATAGACAGAGAGCAGAAGTCAGTCAAAGTCACTGGAGATTAATAGGCTGAGTCTAATCCATCACATTAATGCACTAAATCCGAATCAAAGCACGCCCCGATCGCTGTCTTTGCCCGGGCGTGACATGAAAAATTGCCGGCAGCCTCATTTGGTACTGCCGCATTGATGCTGCAGAAATACGACGACGACGACGCGACGTACAAAAACACACCGGACGACATACGTTTACCTGCATGTCGCCATCGAAACCTGCCAGGTATGGGAAAATTAATCAAAAAAAAAAAACAACTCCGTCGTCGAAAATTCTGCTTGGATGCCTCAATGTTCGCTGCTTTCCGGTACGCGGATCCAGCGTGGAGGCTGAAGCTCAAACAAACGACGGCAGTGATTCACTGCACTACTGTTGGGAGTCTTAATCACGTGATGGGGCCCCACCACACTCCAAAAACCGGGCTTTCATTATGCCAGAAGTCTTCCGAAGACGAGGCCCAAAATTCTACCACCACCGCTGGGTATCTTCCCATGGAATTTGATACGAGTGCGTGCCTAAATTGCCGTAAATTTCGAGTAAAACTTCTGCGACTCTTTGGAGCTCCGCTGAGACCCTGCCGGGCGCGATGAGGTTCTAGTTCCTTTCCTTCTCCCCTTGGTCGGACGAAGTTTTAATAACTTTTTAAAGCATTCATCTGGCAGGCTGCAAATCACATAATTTCCAAGTTTTTTGTTTACTTCTCGAATATGAAATGAATTTTGAGTACGAGTGAAAAACTCTCACCAAAGTTGTGGATCGATCGGATTAACTTGTTCGATTTACAATTTTCCCCCCCGAACTCTGGAAGATATGTGGCTATATGGGGAGAATTACGATGTCCTAAGGACTCGTAAGCTTCTTTAGCGTCACGAGAAAGCGCTTTAAATGTGAAATTTTTGTCCTATGCAAACATAAATCCTTGTACACAAGGAGAAGTGCGGTTCTTACCAACAATCATCGATGGTACATAACAAAACTTTTATTAACAATTTAAACTTAAAGCGCCAATAGACATGACCCAATAAGAAGAGGATTTAAGGATATTTGTTAGTGAAATTGCTATTTTGGGTGAGAGATTACAGAACTTTAGAAATGGTAACAATAGTAAAAGTTTATTAAAAACTGCCTTGTAAACTTGCAGTTAACAAAGAGTAAGTACAGGGTGAGCAATCGGCTGGTTTCTTTTTAAAAATGCTATTAAATAAAAACTGATGAATATTTTTCAAAGTTTCTTGATTTATTGAAAAGAGTAAAGCTTCCAACTAGTTGCGGAATATGTTTTCATTTAAATGGCTGTCTCACCTGGCTTGGGAGTAGTTCAGCTTATCAACCGAAATTTGCTGCACATTTTCTATAGTTTGGGGCTCTATTTAATGAAAAGCTCAATCAATATTGTGTTTAAGTGCCTGAATCGTTTCTATGTAGATTGTCAACATAAAATCGGCGTCAAATTCGCAGTTTCGACAACACAGCACTTACTTTGGACATATTTCAATATTTCCCAACGTTGTTCATGTTAAATCGATTGTTTTCGTAATGCGGAGATATGATATTGTGTATTTGTATATTTTTTGAGTGCAAAAGAGTTGTCTGTGCTAAAAATAACATGTAATTTAAAAAGAAACCAACAGATGGCCCACATTCCAGGTGAAAAGTTCGTTATCTAATGAACAATAAGATTATTTTCAAAGCATTTAAGTTATGTAAGTAAGTTAAACAAATTACAGAAATAGAAATTATCTCTGATCTAATGATTAAGACCTTTAGTAAGATCGATATTTTTTTTTTATTCTATCATATAAATATCTTCACTCTAGAGCAAAGTCAAAGTTTAGATAATGCTGAAAAATTTCTGAAACGTGATAAGATTTTACCTTAGACTTTAACACGTTGAGCGCCACGGTTTTACTCAGCTTCACATTCAGCTATTGGGTGTCAGCCACGGGTGGCTGACGTGGCACTCAACGTGTTAAATGAGACGTTAAATGATAATCTTTGATTATATAGCTTTCGTTTTCGGGACAGATGTAAAAATTAAATTAGAATTAATGGCTGTAAAAACTATTTGGCAAGGAATTTAATAATTTGATAGATTTGACTGAAGTTCCCATAGTACTCATACTATACCATAAGGAAATTTGTAGGATTGAAATGTATTGTACCTTTTAAGAGAGTTGTATGCAGCGAATGTTTGATCTTTAGTACTCCTTTAAAAACTTGGAATACTATATTACGTTGTTATTTTTTAAATTTGGAGCTTGTTGATCAGCCCATCATAAAAATATCGATAGAGGTCAAGTTCTGAAAATAAATATATTTGAAATAATATTTGCCAATACCTCGATTATTACCTTTTTGAGATTTCCTTCCAAAAGAACACTTAATAAGTGTAGTGAGCATAATAATGCTCAATTAATTTCACTTCTGAGATTAAATCTTCTATTTTGAGACGTCAAACTGACTTCTGAACAAAAACTTTTCGAATTATGTTACAAATTACTGTAATAGCATAAAAGCGACTTTAAATTGCTCATAAAAACATTATGTATTCGAGTCGGACGACAAAAAGAAATTGCATTCAGTCAGAATCCAGCTGTGGAGCAAATTACAAATCGCGCGCCCAAAACGACGATGAGATCTCCTCCCAGACCTTGGCAGTGTGCTGAAGAAATGAAGATCATGATTAATTGTGCTAACAAGCTATGCAAAATGCACTCACTGCTGGTTCAAGGTCTGAGGCCGCATAATGCAGCACAGTGCAACGCAGCATAGCACCGAGCCACCCTTTCGCCTCCATGCCCGCGAAGCGCAGCATATTCAGCGCGCAGCGGAAAGCGAATAAGTAATGAGTTCGGGGGCAGACCATTGTTCTATGCGCCCGGCAAAAGTGAATTACTTTAAATATGCGGACAATCGCCTGAGCGGAATATCGATGAGCCCCGAGGACAAGCCCCCCCGGGAATAATTTATTACAGCAGCGCAGCGGCGACATGACCACGACGAAAGTATCTCAAAATCACGGAGCAATTCGACATGCTAAATTACAATTAATGTTCCCAGGGGAATTCACCCGTTCCCTCCTTCTGATTCGAGTCGTCACAATCTTCAAGACGGCGTACTCACCTCCTCAATGAACCGCGACAATCTCTGGAAAGAAAGGAGAAAGATATTCTAATTAAAAAAAAACGGAACCACCAAAAAAATTGTTATGTAAACAAAATAGACAATCTGTGCGGCAGTCGAAGCGCGAAAAAATCCGCGAGTAGGAAGAGCCCCAGAGCCCGAGAGCTGATGGAAAGATTGGCTGATAACCCGAGCGGCGCGGCGGCGAGGCGACGACGATTCAGCTCCGCAGCACCCTCTCTAATCAAAAGTCGAACTGGCGCCCAATTAAGTGAAATCAGCAGAAAACGCGCCCAGCCGCATCAGCAGACAAACAGAAATGGGAAAGTTATGTGGCTGATGGAGAGCCCGGTCGAAAAATGCGCCTTTAATGAGCGCGCGTAAAACTTCTTAATTTGAAAACGGGCGCCCTCTGCCCGGCTCCAGGAGGGGACCCCAAACTGAGAACGGGAGTCACGTCCACTTAACAGCAGCCTCGTTAGAGGTTGACAAACTGTCTTAATTGCCCTGGAAATTTGTGATAAAACTGAGTTTGAACTGCGGGACGCCCGGGGACCTGATCAGACCGGGTACCTGTGCCCTCGAGTGGGTGGACATCTTTCGCCGCAATCCGACCATGGATAGAGCAATAAAAGGTAAATTTAATGGGTATTTTATATGATTGGTATATCTAATTCTATGTTAGCGCTTCAGAGTATTCTCATTACCACAAAACCATAACCGAAGTTTTGGCCAGCTACATATAATTTTATATTTTAAATTTTAAATTTTTTAAGGTATGCAATAGTTGCAGTCAACTGCTCAATTCAGCTATTGCTTTGCTTAAGCTGAATTGAGCTACAAAAACGGCATTTTCAGACACGGGGTTTAATTTTCAATTGTAATCAATTCAGCTTAACAAATAACTGCTGAATAACATTTTCATCATCAGTTACAGTGGACTGCTCAATTCAGCAATTGCTTTACTTAAACTGAATTGATAGTTGACTAGAAAAACGGGATTTTCGAACACGGGGTTTGATCCTCAATCCTATTCAATAATTCAACTTAAGAAATAATTGCTGAATAGCATTTTCATCATCATTTTCTAAAAATAAAAATCTTCTCAAGAACTAATTTTTTGATAACGATAACAATTTTTGTTTTAAGCAGCTATGTAAAACATTTGATCCGTAGTTATAATTGCAAAATATTTAAGTGATTAATTCTAAAAGTTTTCTAGATGAAAAGATACAATTAAGAAAATTTTGAAAGTTGTAGAATATTGTCGCAACATAAACCAACTAATTGGAATAAAGCATAAAATAGAGAAAATTATCACATTTTAAGAATTTCAAAATTAAACCAACCAAATTATTTTAATGTTTCTCATAGATGGAATATATAGGTTGAGTTCATAATCGCCTAAAACAAAACAAAATTGCATAGTGCAGCATCTGTCTGAATGTACAACTCAGCTACAAAGACTACTACGCTGAATTATGCCATTTTGTAGTTTTTGTACGTTTGTAAACTCAATCTAATTTATAATTGATTAGATTAAAGTCAGTTTTTAATAATATAGTTTCTTTCATAATTCCCTAAAGCTTTTATAATACCTTAAAGTCTGGCAAAAAACCAAACAAATTGTAAGCAAAATTGAACTTTACCAACTGATTTCTCCAGAGACTTCTGGTAATTTTGTTTATTTATCAAAACTCGCACACAAATTCATTTCTATTATCCGGATTGCCCTCCTGCGATAAGGAGTAACAAACGAACAGCCCCACAAGCTCTAAGGGCAAGTGCACATTTCTCCGAGAATTGTTTCAAATTAAAGTCCAAAGTCAATTGCGATTCGGTGAACGATTCGAATAACCCCGCAAAACATTTTAAAATCAGTCTTTGGTGTTGTGAAACGTGCAAAGATGCGACATCGCATCGTAGTGCACACAAAATAGTTATGTTGCCCTGGAGGGCTGAAATACCTTCGCACCCCCACAGTAGCACGTTTCAAGCTCGAGTTTTGAGTTTAACCGACACACCTGAAGTCTCCTCCCCAACAGTCGATAAATTCAAAAGGAGCCCCACCCCCTGCCGCACGAGGGAAATTATCTGCTTCCTTCGACAAAGTTTCGCCCTCGATAATAACTTTATAGACACATCATGGGGAATAAACACGAACTCGCTGTCCACCTGCTGGCACTTAACATAAATTACACATTTGCGCTGCAAGTAAGCACAGCGCAGCGATTTGCAACCCTCGTCCCGCCCACCCGCTGCACCTGTGCTCCGCCCTCATCTACTGACCGGCGGTGGTCAGTTGCACGAAGGTGCAGGCTGCAGTGCAGCGCACGTGGGGTCTCACTGATTCTACGTGCCGTCGGCCAAGAGTTCACCTTTCTTTTGCAGTGATATGTAGGGCTGTTGATTTGGGGCTCGGTGGAACTGCTCGGGAATTCTTTTATCAGGTGCTGCAGGTGCCCCTTTATGTCTCCCCAGAAATTATTTTGGTGTGCCCAAGGTCGTCTCAATAATGTTTATCATAAAACCGCGTTTTGTCCTTTGCATAAATCGACAATATTTAAAGTGCACAGTGTATTAGTGCGTACATGAACAGAAAAATTTCTCAGTATAGGTAAAACTTTGCCTGGCTTTTACAGCTTTCCCTATGCACGTACCTGAATAAAACATATATTCTGCATATCTACGAAAAAATACGTTTCGCTTAATATATGTTTCATTAAGATAAGTGCACGGGAAATATGTTAAAAAAGGATTACAATTTTTGGCTTTGCCTATTAATATATAAGATACAAATACAAATTTTATTTTGAAAGTGGTTTTAATCTCACTTTAAAAGTTTCAAACTGAATAGTAAATTTTAAACATAAAAGTTACATATTTTTTATAATTAAATTAGTTGCTCCATTAGTACAGATAATGATTTTTTAGATAATAATAATTCCATTAATGTTAATATATTAACACAAGTAAACAAGCAAGAAAAATCACCAATGTGATAAACATTGATAATGGTAAAATCTACTTATCTAAGGTATGCAGAAATTAAGAGGAAAAAAATTGAATAAAATTTGATACTTTGTCCATTGTAGGGAATTCAAGATCAAAGAATTTAAAAATTTCCAGGTACCACTTTTCTTAGGAATTTTTTGACGGTGAACCTTTTTAAAATTTTCGAACACTTTTATTTCTATATTTTGTTAGCAGAATCAGTATTTTTCAAAAACTATAAATACAAATCTATTGATCGAATTCACGTTTTATCTTTTAAGTTGGTTAGCGAAATACTGCTCTGAAAAGTATGAATTATATTCAACTTGAAAAAGACAGTGTCAGGGTTAAATAAACTCCATATAAAATTGAATTGGTATATTCGGTGTCTGTTCAGTTCAAATATTTCTAGCATTTCTATGGGTCAGTTAAAAGACTAATATAACTAAGTTTATCCACAATTGCTTAAAGTTCTCTGATAGCTGTTGGTCAACAGAAACGAGATAAATCCTTGTGGTGCATCGTTTGAAAGAAATACCCATTCCGACCACATATACGAGTATTTCTCTATTCCTTGGAAAACTAATTCATCTACAATTTGCCTGCCACACAATAAACAAGAAAATGCCATCTAAAGCCAAACGACTTTGTCAAGTGAGCCAACCCCCACCAGACCCGCAGTCCATTAAAACCGGCGAAGCGATGTCGCCTTCCTTTCCTGTGCGTTTTAAGGTCCCCCCGACGAAATCACATAACTTCTGCACTGGGCCAACTCAACTTTCAGGCATCTCAGAGTGAGTTCCCTGAAAATCCTTATCTCCATCACCATGCATTTTCCACCTTTGCAAGCAGTAAATCCTTGGATTTTCCGAATTTCTCGAGGAGCACTCCGGTGTCTCTGGCTCTCTCTCGAGGAAGACATGGGAAAGCTATAGAATTAGAATGTCACTAATCCATTATTTACTTTTCCGCCCTTAAAATAAGAGGAGCATCTCTCCAGCTCTGCGGTTCCCCGGGCGGAGCACATAGGTGTGTACAGGAGAAACACAAACTTCGGGAGGAGCACACAAAAATAAATTATTCCTTTTACAGGGCAGTTCTCCCTGGAGCTCCCGCATCACGATGAGGCCCAGAATAATTGAAGTAAATATTTCTACATTGGGAGGACAAAAACAGCTCCGAATTCGAGTAAGTAGTTCTTGCGTGAGAGGGTTGCTCACCCCTGCCCGGCTATTTGAAGATTCTTGGGTCCCAGCAGGGTTATTTCTCCTTGTGCGTACGAAGGCACTGGAGCCCTGGATGAGCCCTCACCTCCCAAAGGATTCCTCCTTAATGACTGAGTTTGCCAAACAGAACCCAGAGCGCACTTATCTTCGGAGGGCGGGACAAGAAATTCATTTCTTGATCCTCTGCCAGGGCAGGTGTAATGCAGCTTCCTTGTAGGTTTAAATGAAAATCATAAAAAAGGCCGAGTAATAGACGTTTAATTAGAGGTACACGGAGCGAGTGCCGAAATTAATTAACGTCAACTCGTCAGGTGCACCGGCTCCCAGAGGTGTTTTGTATTCCTCGCAGTGCGCTGGGCCGGCGCGGCGGGCGCGGTGCGTGAGCTAAAGGTGCGTGTCATCCATCGTTAATGAGACCCTTTCCGCGGTTCGCGCGCGGACCTTGTCTGTTGGGGCTGTCGGGCTGCCGGGCTGCTCGAAGCATGCAGATATTTTATTTCCATAATGCCATGGAATTTCGTAATAAAGTTATGCTCCGGCGTGCAGGCACGATGAAGCATTTTCTCCGAGCCTACAATACCGTGGGAAGGTAGGAACACTTTTTTTCGGGCTTTAATTCAATATTAATTCGATGATGTGCCAATTTTGGGATGGGGACCAGTGAACGACCAATTGATTGGCTTAATTATGGTCATCGTAATTACTATCTGTGGAATATATCTTTTCAGATGTCAACGAGTCTAAAAAAAAAAAATTATATAACACAATTTTCGGACCCTCGTAAAAAGTCGTTTCCTTTTACAAAATATTTGTTATCTGAAAATTTTCCCGATATAAAATATGTAATGACTGAACATCTCCTTGCACAAAATGTCTACAGACTGAAAAATGTCGAGGTAGGATATATAAATAATTTTAAAAATATTTTCAATAATTGTTTCTTTTCTTAAGAATAGCATAAAAAAATCTTAAAAATTATTAAACATTTTCGTTGGTTTTCTCATTTATTCACTAATACATGCTCTCTTACTGCACTGAACGCGGCCAAGAAGACCAAACAAGAACAATAGATGAAATTTTGAAATTTTCTGAATTTTGATAAAATACGTGGAAGTAAAAAGATAAAACTTTGATCGTTAAGAGCTATATTATTCTTGATAAATAAGAAAACATTTCATGAATACAATATAATATTTAAAATAATTAAAAACTAGACGTGTATGATCAAGCCTACTACTAACAGAATTGTTTCTCATTGAAATCTTAATTTTTGAGTTCTTATACTTAATAGAAAATAGAAAAGTTCGGGCGAGAATTTTCAAAGAATCAAAATAAGAATTTATCTGTTGCGACAAAGTCTACATTCTCAGACAAATTTATTACTTTATTTTTGCGACGTATCAAAAGAACTGTCGTAAACAGGAAACTGATTAACTACTGGAAAAGACGTCAACAGATGAAACTGTTGAAACAAAAGTTAGCAAATTTTCTCCCAGTGTTGATTTTACACCGCTCTGACTGCCCATAAAAGTCGAAACAAACAGTTTACGTTTTCTCAAGAAATGCACACCGCACCTCCGTCGCTGCTGCGAAGTAAACAAAACCGATTCAGACCAGACACATAAATGCAATAGCAAGCAGAAACAAAACAAGAGGGCTAAATTATTTTCCCAGGTCATAAAGCAGCAGAAGCAGAAGGTAGTGAGTGTGGTACAAGTGCTGCGGCGTTCGGCAAGAAGCATAACTAAAGGAATTCTCATAAATTTCGTCGCCCCAAACACTTTACACCAAGGTAAGGTTCGTCCAGTAGCGGCGACGGCGAGGTCATGCACTTCTAATGGCAGTTGCCAGAACCACCACCACTGGGGTCCGAGAACAAGACCTTTCGAATAGAACCATATATGAACCCGAAAATGGTCTGCTTAAGTAAATATATTTTATGAGAACATTTTCCCCTTCTTCACTCTTGTCGCTGCCGCCGCCGTTGGCGGTGTTGAGTGGTCTGGTGTTTATTTGTGAGATTTCTGAAAACTTAACTGAGCACACTAACCACCAAACACAGGGTGGTTTTCTCTCGCGGGTCGAGTAACAAAGTTACCTAAAAGTACAGGTTGCTATTTTCCCATTAGACAAATACATCGCAACCAGTTTTCGCCCAAATACCTTTTGAGAGTTTCTACTAAAAACTTTCAAAGTGTTTCTCAGAAGGAATACTTCTGAGTGAGTGTAGAACGATGGTGTCAGGTGTGGGGTTTCGTTGTCACACAAAAACCTTTCGGGTACACGACATGAAGTGAGTGGCACTTGTAATTCAAAGTCAAATGCATTACATTACGACAAAACCTTATTCATAGAGCTCTTCAGCCATTCAACAGATTTCATTAACTCTCAAAGTAATTACATCCAATCCCCTAAAAAGCCGGAACGTCGACGACGACGACGACAATATCCCTCCCGTCCACCGGTGTGGGATCAGACCAAACAGAGCTAGCGGAACAACGAGAGTAGTTAATAATTAAGAGGCCCACATTCCCTCAACTGCAAATCAAGGGCAATAACTCAGAAATTCATTACATCACAGGCACAGAGGGATATTTCCCATTTTCGGCCTGGAAATTCGGGGGCTAATTCATATAAAGGCAAGTGCTCGAAGCGCCCCCCCAAACCACTATTATAAGTAGGGTCGGGGTGGTGGCGTCTTGATGGCAATAAGCCAGAACGTAAAAGTACTCTTGAACCCCATCAAAAGGCTCCTCTAGAGGATGTATCGAACAATGCGATCTGGTTATTGATGACATGGCAACATGACAACCTCAACGGCTCACCCGTCTCGCATATATATGTATATTGAAACAAAGGGCTGGTTTCCCTTTGACATCATCCAGAGAAGGGTCGTTACAACCCCCAATGTAAAGGGAACTAGGGCTCCATAGAAAAGGTGCTCCCCCCTGCACTATACTGCGATCTAACTTTCAAACTTTCCGCCGAAGGAGCAAACTCGGGATAGTTTGCACAGTCTAGCGATTACATAAGCACTTAATCTGAAAGAGAGCGCGGTGTATTGGAAAGCCTCCACCGACCTTTCCCCCCTGGGGGGCGGTGGGGTGAGTTGTTTATGCCCTTCGCGGCGACAGGTGGGAAGCCGAAAAAGTAGACAAACGAAACAACTAGTTCGCTCCATGCCCACCACCAGGATGAGCAGAAAATCGATATACATACTGCCGAAAACAGCGAGCCCTAGCCGACAAAATATTATGTTAGGCTGACTGGGCGAGGAGTGGGGGTCCTGCAGGCGCCCGGAAATCTCCTCACGGGCAGACAGGAGGAGAAAGGGAACGAGAATTATGTTAGAAAAATTGTTCGACAGCAACTTAAAAATGTAAAACACTCGGCTTTGGCGCTCTGTTTGCGGGCGTGTTCATTGATTTTTTTTTCTTTCTTTTTTTTTCAGAACAACGAAAATGCAGCCCTATGTTTTTGGGAATGCAATGCGGTTGATAAGACCGCCCTCTCTCCCATGCATCACATCTTCTAAACCTTTCCAAGGGGAGCGCTCGGGGAGATAATGTTGCATTTGGCTGCTTATAACATGCTTCAGCTAAGCTTTTACCATTTTTCTCGGCTCCGAGGATTATTCGCAGAGATTTCTTGCGCTTTTATGGCTCACCAGGGACCGGTGTGTGTGCCAACATAAAACTCTTTACTTTTGCTCGTACGCTGTACGTGTGGGTACTTATCCCTTCGCTGATGCCTCGAGGTTTTTAGAGGGTAGTAAGAGTACTATATATATAATATATACTATACGAGATATTTTCGTTTCCTAAGATAAACTTTTGCCAACTGTCGGATGATAGGGCGCCCGCTTTCTCCTCATCCTCCTCCTTAAAGATATATATATTTCGGAAATCGTGGCATCGCCAGAGAAAGAAAATTTACTTTGGGTTTTCCGGGAGATCTGAAATGGCAACCGGACGAAATAATTGAGTTCAACTCGAATTGGAGTTTTATGGGATGCACGTAGTCAGGAGAGTAATGAAATATTTCCCAAGAAATTCAGAGGATGAAGAAGACGACAACATTTTGCCAATGAGAGAGACGGGATTACGTTCTGTGCTCCTTATGAATAGATTCTTAATTTGTATACAGATTGGATATGTTCGAATTTGAGTTCAGTCGAACAATTAGAGCAGATGAATTGGCATTTTATACATCCTGATTTGATGCTGTACTTGCTGCAGTGTTTAAAATTGGAAAAGGGAATTATGCAACCATAATACTAATAATTTAGGGTTTATTAAAACATTGCACCGGTCCGATCCGACTTTTTTTCTATAATTCTTTAATCCTACTTTCAATTTCAGTGAAATTTAGCCCTCTATATAGGGCTTCTCAGCTCTTTGTTATAGAGGCAATATGGCAGATCCAACATTGTATACTTAAGAATTAGTACCTACAATAGTTATTAGAATAGTTATACTATCAGAATTTTGAAAATAAACATTTTGGATGTCACATCAGCAAATATTCAAATTTAAGGGATGATATCCACGTTAATTGGTATATAGAAGTATTCAGGATCGCTCGTTTCTAATTTGCCATTAGATCAAGTATCCCTTGTTCAAGAGTTCAGTTTTTTCATTCAATTGCGCAATTCAGCGCTTAGTGACTTTCCTGAAGCTGAATTGAACAGTCAAATTCAAAACTGAATTCTTGAATAGGAGAAGGAATTGAATAAGGTGCCAAATTAAAATCGAGGTGAAACACTTTTTAAAATAATAATATATATACAGTAGAGTCCGGATATAACGACTTCGTTTATAACGACCAACCGGTTATAGTGACGAAAATGCAAACTCAAGTTAGGTTTCATATAGACTTACTATGAAAACATGTCCGTTTAGTACGACTCCGGTTTAAGCGACCAACCGCTTATAGCGACCTATTTTGACAAGAAATCGTCCGCTTAGAACGACGCGCAGTGTTGTTTTCAATACCTATGCACAAGCAATACCTCACCGCCCCGCGTCCCGGCTTTCTCCCCTCTCCTACGTACGTATGCTGATTAGCGCGTGTAAATCAGCCAGTATTTTTCATCTGATGTGCCAAGGTCAAGGACTCATTAAGTGCGCTAAAATGAGTTCCGAACCGGAGGAGACTAATTCGACTTCCAGCGCGTCTGAGGCTCTGAAGGCTGCAGAAGCGCTCAATGTGTTTGTTCAATCTAACTTTGACGATAAAGTAATAAAAAGTTTGGTATACACAATGCTGTACGTAATTCTTACTATCGAACAAAAATCAGTCAAAAACAAACAAAAATTACAGACTTTCTACGTCAGTAAATCATATGAATTTACATGCATAGAATGTAGGGTGCAATGTTTAAGTTCCATTAAAGTTATTTTTTGTTTATTTTAATATGAATTTGTTTTATTCAAATATAAGTTAATCTAACTATGTATATTATTATTTCATAATTACGGTAATATTAATACATAAAACAAGCTTAAATTCATTCTTCGGTGTTCGTTCGTTTTGTGCGACGTCCGGTTAGTACGACTAAGTGTTGCCGGTCCCTTGAAGGTCGTTATATCCGGATTCTACTGTATATATATAAATATAGTATAATTTTTTTTTTAATTCACCAGATTAGTCCAAGCTCCAAACAGCAGACCTGCATGAGTTTGGGACTGTTATCACCATTCAGTTCTATTAGTAAAACCAACATACAACATACAGAACAAATATTTTTTGTGAGCATGCTTAATAAACCGGTTATTAAATAAGTGAGCATATTTATTAATATTTAAGCACATGCGTTTAATAGGCTCACTATGTTATGTTATGTTGGACAGACTCAACGTTATTAATGTGGCTTTAATTCTCGCCTATTCAAGAATTAATCTCACAAAAGAAATGTATAGTTGTTTAAATATTTTAGTGTTAGCATACTCACGTGATCTTTTTTGATTTTTTATGAAACCCAGTACAGAACAACCCTCATAACCAAAGATTTGATATGCTCAAACAAAATCCAAGTTTGCTATCAAGAATAACGACTAAATCACGAAAAGAATAAGTTTGGCGAACAGTATACTAACCTAAGACAGCAAGTCAAAGTGAAAAGAAAATTCCTACCCGATTAGATGGCACAATTTCATATTCATCAATATTTAGTTCAAGGTTATTGTGACCCCATACCAAGAATGGAAGCTATTAAGGTTCTTTTGAATCGTTAATATTCATTGTGTGACTGGCCATCTATTCAACAGATGTGTGATATAAACAACTGACAACATGACAAGAAGAGGACCCAAATGGCTACCCTGAGGGACACTGGAAATAGTTAGGATATTCCTTGAATTGGCACTATGGAAAGTCCCGATGGGACCTATTTGACAAATAAGAACATATCTAGTTAACAAATGATAGTGGAAAGCCTTTACTTTCAAGTTTTAAAGTTGTGATAGAATGAGAGAACTTATCGAAGGCTATACCAAAATCTGTATAGACGTAACCTGTTTGCAAATCCATCTTAACAACTAAAAACGAACTGCAACTCCCAAATTTAAGGTAAAAATATTTATATTATTTTCGCTCCACTACATTTACCAGATGTCGTAATATTTATTTAGCAATAATTTAACTGCCTTTTTCCCCTATTTAATATCCTGCTAAACATTTTGTCTGTGTTGTATAGAAAATGTGAGAGACAGGTGAGTGAAAATGATGACCTACTTGAAAACAAGGGACTACTTGAATTCAATTAGGAAAGCGTCTATCTATGCCGTTCCTACTTACCATTACTCACTTTCACTTCCTGTGCCCTCTCTATCGCCCCCTATTCCCCTCGGCTCGCCATAGAAGCAATTTAATAACCAAAACACGTCCTCACGAATTATCCGCGAATCGTGGCAGTACGGGCTGTGGGGCTCCGCCTACTTTTAGCCTGTCACCTCCCGGAGGAGCGCATAAATTTTTGGGCCCTAGACCCGGCCACCAGGCCACTGAAAAGTTGATTTAATTTATGTCACTTTATGCTCTAGCGATTAGTGCAAGGCTCTTGCGTGCCAGGCATCCATATTATGTAGACCTTCCATACGGAAAGGTTTTCTTTTTTTTTCTTTTCTGGTTATATAATGACCTGGCCTCGCATAAATCTTCCTAGACCTGACATGTGCTCATTTTTTTCCACAACTAACTTCTTTGCGTTATATTTTTGGTTTTTTGTTGTTCGTTTTTGCCATATTAAAAGCCTTGATATGGTATTATAATTCAGTACAAGCCTATTGGACTTTGACAGGGTCTTCCCCCCCCCCCCCCAGTCATTTATCAGACGCACGCAATGCCACCCAGCCAGACCGCGACGACATGGGGCCCCATCATGCTGACGACAGGTGTAAGTGTACGCCTCCTCAAATGGTATGTAGGTGAGTTGAGCATACTTTTTCTTTTATCTTCTAGATAAATAAATACATACTCTAGGTTGGTCGAAACTCACACATACATTTCATGAATTTTTAATCCTTCTCGCACGAGCCGTTTGGGCTGGATGCCTTAATTTCGACTAACATTACCCGGACAAGGGTCATCGGGGCAATGAAGTACCCCAATCTAACCCAGTTCCAATGTCCAGGGAGTCCCCAACTTTCTATTTATGCCCACGTTGTCCTTTTTTAATAACTCAAGAGCTTATTTCTTCTCGTGACACTGCCTCAAGTACTGTCAAAAAGCTAAAGCAAGCAGAGCACAACTTTGTCTTAGGATTCAACGAGGTAGAGAGCAAGGACTTGGGAAGACAAAGAGGCCATCGGAGCGCCTTTCCCCCAGTCCAAGCAAGAGGATACCTATACGGAAAAGGGGTTCGCTCCTCCGTTCGTCTCCGTTCATGTGTATGAAGAAGGATCTCTCTGGGATGGCTGGAAAATTAAAGGAAACGTCACAGTCCCCGGGAATGAAGAGCTAAATAAAAACAAAGGAGCAGTCCTTGACGAATTTCCACAATGCCTTTGTCCTGTAAACATTTCAGACTACTTGCTTGCTTGCTTGCTTGCATTAGTAGTGGAGGAGCCCGACCCGGCCGAGCTCCAACTATGTTTAGGCTTTCTGCCTCGTAATTTCTCCTGTGGTTTTGCGCTGTTGTTGCCAATTGTGGACAGTATCAAAGTGGCTTTCGCCTGTCAGCAATCCTCCTCCTTCTCATCGTCCAAACGCCCCCGCAGGTCAGCTTCATTTTATACAACAAGCAAGCTGCTGCTGTTGTTTTGGCGCATTTTTATTTCATAGATTTTATTCAGAGCAGGTCCACGAATAAACCTTGGTATTCATGTAGCCAAAAGAACATTTATATTTTGTTTAACAGGAAAATGCAAAAATGTCACTTTTTCTATATTTATATATATATATACATATATCTTTACCTGCAAACGACACCCTCTTCTGCTCCCGAAGGCGAACATGAAATATTGTTTCTGCAAAACTTCTTCGGGTTTTGTTGTAAGAAATGACTTCGCAGCAATTGCCGGATAAACTTTTACTTGGTTGGAGCTGTAATGCATTCGCTATTTGCTTTCTTGACCTTTTTCTGCGCAATTTACCCCGGGTCTAATGGTTTGCATCTCAATTTTCAAGATGAATAACTTTCCACTGGAGCGATTTAACATGGAAACCTACGCAAATTAAAATAATGGAATAAACAAAAAAGAGAGTTGAACATGAAATTGTATTTAACATAGTTAAAACAATTAAATTATAAAATAATTGTCAAGAATTTCAGTTTCTCTAGTCGCCTACTCAAATTCAGCTTAGCAAAACCAATTGCTGAATTGCGCAATCGGCAAGAGAATCATTTAATATGATTTTTTTTTACCTAAAATATCTAAAAATATGGCAAATATAAAAATCATCTATGTACATTTCGTTAACTAAGTACTTCTAGAAAGCTTGCCTACAAAACCTAGGTGAATTATCTACAAATTGTAGGACATTTGCCTAATTTCTATGGAAAATTCTTAGTTAAAATCACCAAATTCAAAATAGAAAATCAGCGAAACGATTTAGATGGCTGAAAATAGCCTACAACAAATAGGTAAGTTGCCTTTTAACACGTTGAGTGCCACGTTTTACTCAGCTTTACATTCAGCTATTAGGTGACAGCCACGGGTATCTAGTATCTAGTATTTTCTTTCAGTGATATTCTGGATAAAAGTTAAGAGTTTTGCTATCAAACATCACTTTAAAGAAAATAATATTCTTGTAATACATATTAGAAATTGAAAAAATTAATCAGTATATTCTTTTTAATTTACAAATCTGTAGTCAAAAGAAACTGCTTTCAGTTAAACCGCATTTAGAAATCTGCGAATCAACAGATATAGCCGATAAAAAGGAGCATACAAACATACAAAAAATACATGGGTCAAATGAATATTACTTTATTTCCAGGGGTTAAAAAAGCAAACCCTCAGGTAATTTCGTATTGATCGTCGCTTTAAATAAAATCCACCAACAGACTTTACGAATCTCAGTCGAAATGTCCGCAATTTTGCCAGCACTTATTGCAGTAGGTGAAATTTTAAAAAATTCAACTTCATGTTTTATTAATAACTAAGGGACACATTTTTACACCCCTGAGGGTGGTTATCGAGCGTGCTGCTCTGGTTTTGTCAGCTTTAAAAATTGAGAGGGCAATCGACTGTGCTGACATGAATCGCGAATTGTTTGCATATTTAAATACGCTGCAAGCCCTAGCCGAAACAATACACCGCAAGGTTGCATACTTTGCTGGAATTAAATTGCACACGACCTCTCGAGTAAAACAGGATAAAATAAAATCCATCCATTTCTCTGGGACACCAGATAAAGTACCGAATAAATATTAACGGAGGTAGGTATGACGTTTTTAAAAATAAATTTTTATACCCCAATACTGATAAGTAACATTGAACGATGTTGGAATTAATTTTTCTCGTAACATTTTATCCATGCTTAAAATTCTATTAAAATTCTTTAAAATAATTTTACTATAAATATTCTTAAATTATTGAAATATTTTTACCGTCAGTGAAATTCCCCGTACAAATTGACCAACAAATTTTATTCAGCCACGTATTCAGCTATATCTGGGTGACGTGACAGTCAAAGTATTTTAAGCTTTAAAAATTAAATCCAAGGGTTGTGGACGGAAGGTCGTTTCAAATCCTTATTTAAGTTGCGTTGTCCTCAAAAGTTCTTTCCTTAAATCATTAAAGCCCGCTATTAGTGCACTAAAAAGAAAAAAAAATCGGGTAAGGTTCAATTAAAAGCGTCCTTTGATTCCCCGTAATTGAATTCGAAATGAAGGTCGAAATCTACATCTGTTTGGCTAAATTTGGCGTAAATCTCAAAGCCAGGAATAGCACTTTGAGCCGAATATTAATTAAACGAAAAACAAAAAAAAAATCGCCACGACACTGTTAGTCCCCGCCCCACTTAAAACAAAGGTCGCTTAGCGAAATCTTTTTAATTAAGGGACGCTCGGGAAAAAACAAGAAAATAAGAACAAATTTCTCGAGCAATAATCAATGAAATCTTCAACAACAACAAAAAAAAAGGAAAAAAAAGGGAAGACACTTCAAAGAATCTTTCGTGGAATTTTCGAATTTTTATCTGCAAAGTTACTCCTGCCTGCGATAAGATGATTTTTGAGAAACTTTCTAAAAAGTCATCGAGTTTCGGAAGTATGCCGGAGAGATCTTTGGCGTGGCGGCTCAAAATCCTAATTCGCTTAAAGCGCTTAATTGAAAAATCCTCCAAAAATAAGCAGCGAATAAAGCTGCCGTGCCGTGGCGTAAGGACAACGACGATGACGACGTCGAAGACAGGGTGTGAGACACTCTGCCGATGGGCACAGGGCGTGCAGTAAACAAGCTGAGTACGGTGCGAGGTCGGTGTGCTCTAGTGCTTGACGAAGCTGAGTAAGAGCCACAAGCTCAACCCTTAATTGAACGGAAATCCACTTAGTGGTCGTAGCACTCCTGGGGAGCGGAGCAGCCAAGTTGATAAACTCAACCGCCGCCCGATTACTCAGTGGTCCCACTCCAAAACGCTGCACTTTTTTATTGATTCCCTTAATGCCCTAAGTCGATTTAGAGCGGATTGCCCTAAGTCGGTGGGGATTGTCCACGGGATAGTCTGCGAGCAAGTGACCAAGGTGAGCTGGTGGGTCATTATCCCACCCGTCCACTAAAGGTCAATAGTCCTCACATTTGCATGACAATGTGCGTGTGAAAAGAAAAAGAAAACAAATAATAAAACATTGGAGTACCTAGAGGTGAGGCCTCATTTCGCTTTTTACAATAGAAGCTTTTTTCCATGCCTACGTGTTATCCTTTTTTCGTACCAAAATGCTTGTATATAGTCAGAATATATTTAGTTAAAGTTGGAATCAAACTTAGGTCCCTTGGGTGATAGTCCGACACTTTCAAGGTCGCGTTGCTTTTGCATGCTGAGCTAAAACTAGTTAAAAACACACCCTTTATGTTAGCACTAAAATTTCCTTTGTGTTAAAGAAAATTATTATTTCTCAAAAATGCCTGCCATAATTTCAATTGTTATCAAATCCAAATTTTGATTTTTTTTTTTAGTTTCGATTAATAGCGTTCAGCGACTTTCTTTACTTGGACCTCAAGATTTTTTTGAATAGAATAATAAAATAGTTTAAAATATATTTCAAAAAAATTTCAAAATTCCTAATTTATCGCATACCCAAATCCAACTTTAAAAGGTATGGGAATTTTGTGAGGCACATGGAATAAGCTAAAACTATGCCAAGTTTCATAAAAACCCTTCCAGTAGTTTTTTTTTTTTTTATTTGTCTGCACAGACCTGACAAAATGCATTTTGATAGTGTAGATTCGAAGTCAGTGGCGTGATCTCGCAATAGACCGGTTTTGATTTATTGAAGAATCGTATTCTACGGGGAAAAAAAACATTACTCTTTTAAATAAAATAAAATAAGTGATGATCTACGAGCTCTATTAATTTCAATATAATCTAGGAAGAAATTTTGAACCTTCTTTAATTCTTTTGAAAATGTATTTCAAATATTTTGAATTTGGGTTGATTTCAAAAAAATTTTTCCACATATACAAAACCAACTAGAGCTAAACTTCAACTAAATTGGAGCCAGTCTTAAGCCAGGCCAAGCGAGCTTAAGCCAGGTTTGAGCCAGTGCAAGATACTAGACTTATAGAGTTTTATCAATGAAGTTTGATTGCAATTTTGTTCACATATGTGCTTAGTGGATTACAAATCTAAGGATAGGTTTTATATTATTCTGCTTCGTTCACGACACGAGAAAGGATGGCTTGAAACAAAAGAAAGACAAATACTATATTTAACAGATTCTGTAAAATGGCTTAAGGGGTTATATACAGTCAGGATTTGTAGAAAATCGATTTTTTTATTATTTTATTTTTGTAATGTACATATATTAAAGTAAAGCCACAGAAAATTTCATGTCAATCGGGTGAATATTCTCGAAGTTACACGCATATTTGTAATGACGTGTTCGAGTTTTTGTACTAAATGTAAAATGCTTTTGAAACTTTAAACGCGTTTTTCTCAAAACTGTGTTCTTATAGTCGGTGAGCAAGATTTCTCGGAAACGGCTGAACGGATCAGTTTCAAATTTTAACATAAGCTTCTTAAGTATATTTTTTAGTAATTAATCGAAGCTTTTTGCTCCTCGATAAATATTTTCCATTTTATAAACAATTTAGAGCGAAAATTGTTGTTAAAAATCGTTTTTTTTTTTTAAGAAGCCGCCATTTTGTCAAAAATTCTTATTTTGCTTATTCCTTCGATTAATTACGAGATAAAACAATATACTAACGAAATATTTTTGGTTTTTCCATTTTGGATGATCCAGTCTAGAGATATCGTGCACACCGCAAAACGCTTTTTTTTAGAGTTGCTCCCGGAGATCAGCTGTAGCAGCTTTTAAAATAATTATTTTTACAAATTAAAAACATTAAAATACACTCAAGAGTTACCGTTATATGTGTACAGAATTTTACATTAATAACTTAAAAGATCATCTCAAGAAAAATTCTTGAAAAATCGACTTTTTTGGGCCTCCTGACTGTATATAACCCCTTAAGTAGAAGCGGAGGCAAAGTTCTTGTCCCTAATAGAAATCCTTTCGCCTGAGAGTAAAACGGGTATAAACAACAGTCAGTTTTAAGTATAGCACCCCTGAAACACTTCGAGGTTACATGAAGTTATTAAATTTCCTAATAGAACCTAATCCAATTTACGCCAACAGGTGGCGCACCGATAAGTCTGCAAATGCGTGAGGCTGGAACAAGGCGATTCAACCGGGTTGAATGTCCAGCTCGCGTGGTAGAGGCCAAAAGCCGTGACATTTACACGATTACAAGCGCAATAGTACGCACCAGGGGTGAAGAAATAAAGAATAGAAAAAACCAAGCCAAGTATCCGTCCGATTTAAACTTACCTTGGCTGACTATCTATTGCCCGTCAGATGTATCTACTAACTTCGCCGCTTGCTCCGGTGTGGTTTCTGCAGTCCGTTTTCGAGTGCGGTAAGGCGAAATCCAATTAAAATATGCAAATAATCCTTTCTTCGAGGCACAAAGAAATACAATACAAAGGAATTTGACGTTGGTGCGCTTCTTCTGCAACTATTCGAGCTTCTGCTGCTGTCCGAGGAGAGAGGAATCGAGTTGCATGAAATACGAAAATTTTAGCGCGGGAAAAGGTAAGCTAAACTCTGACTTCTGTGGAAATCCGCTAAGTATCCTCCTTAATTAAAATTCCGGGCAACAAAAAAATAAAAGAAAAACTTTTCAGTGCAAAGGTCTTTCCGCTTCAGTCCAACTCAAAATATCTAAAAAAAAAAAAAAAGAAAAAAAGGAATAAATCTGAAGAAATCCAAGAACCGAAAATGCTCAATCCAACACCAACGCGCTCGCTCTTCCACTCACAGCACACAATTCACTTCCTTAATCATTTCCCGCGGAAACAAGGAGAAAGCAATTTTTCTTTTATTTTTCTCAGAATTTTCTTATTTTTTTTTTTTTTTATATTTCTGTAACTTGCGCTGTACCTGCCTCACTGCATCTATATCACGAAAAAATGTGAAGAAAAACAAGGCTCGCGGGGATTGAACGAAATAACAAAAAACCAGCAGCAAAAAAAACGGGGAGATTTTTCGCTTTTTCTCTGAATGAACCAGGCCACTTAGCACAAAAACAATTTCATTGCAAATGAGTGCAGAATGCACTTAATTACACACATGCACATGTACACGCTCGAGCCGGAGAACCTGCAGGCTAGTGCATAGCCAGGATTTTTGTATTTATGTGTGTGTGTGTGTACCTCGCAGATGCACTCGCAACCTGAAAAGAATAAGAAAGAAATGGTGAAAATCGTGCGAATGTTTCTTTTTATCTATCACTCGCTGAAACGATTGCAACTCTCAGCTTCAAATTCAGCACTCAGGACGTCCCAAGGGAGAGAGATGAATACAAGGAAGAGGTTCCGGGGACGGGGGGAGGATTTTGAGGGCGGGTCAGGACCCAAGTACAGGGGCCTTGGGCTTTCATTAGCCGCGATTAAAATTTAAAAACGTCTCCCAGTATTAAATGGGGTTCTTTTGACTGGCGTCGATCTCGTCGTCATCATCGTCGTCGTTAACGTCGTCACCAGCGTCGCCTGGACGGCAATTGCAATTTTTTGCATTTTCAGCACGTGCAAGCTCAAAGTGACGAGGACGTCAATGAGTCTCGTAAGTGTGGCGCTCAACAGCCAACGCTTCCGGCATTATAAATAGCATCGTGAGAAAAATATAACTTTTGATCGTAATCCGTGACCTGGACACTATCACCGAAGCGATTGCAACGCTCTCTTGAATGAATGGTGGAAGTTAATCGTGCGGAATAACGCGAAATAGAACAGGCAGTATTATTTATTTAAATAAGCTAGGAATCACAATAATTCCTGACCTAGTCGTAAAGGTAGTAAAAGTAATTTGAATCAATATAAAGAAATAACGCTGTATATGAATTGATGCAATAAGTTGAGAGACAAGCACGCATTTTGAAATAAGGAATTCATATTTCTAAAAGGAAATAAAATAAAAACGTTGAAAAATAGACAATAGATTATAAAAATTCGATATGAATTGTCTACGAAAAAAATCCAAAGATTGATACCTAATTCAGGTATCTTCAAAGAATTCGGATTAGTACTTAATATTTAATTTTCCATAAAAGCTGGATTAATCGGTACTTATTTCACGATCCGGATATCCGATTTGTCAAAACTATCTGCAAATCTAAAACTAGCTGGATATCCGAAACTATCTAGATCCACCGGATATCAGTTGATGTCATATTAAGTTATTCGGATAGTTTGAAGATTCGGATAATATGTGAAGCACTAATCTAGATGAAAAACCTTTTTTTTTCCTACTTTATTAGATCTGTAGCTACTATTTTATTAAAAATGTGATTCTGCACATTTCTTTCAGCAGATAGAAAGTCTTAGTCTTAATCGTACCCGTATTTGCATGAGGGTCAATATACGTCATTTCAAGAATATCATATTCTAAACATAAATTCAAATTTTTATAAATTAAATGTTTTATTTTCGTAGCACACCTACTAGAAAGGCAAAACCTAAAAAATGGGGTATTTATTTACCCTAAACAAAACATTTGAGCCGCACAACGTGCAGAATAACTACTAGGCGGCGACAGTCACGCTGCCCGCGGCTAGAAACCGTCATCCGAGCATTAATTCATTGTAAACGAATACATATCACGCGTTCTAGAAAACAGAAAAACATCAGAAGTGGGATACCCTCGGGCAACAAAATCGATTTTTTTTTTTTTTAAGTAAAACATCCACGTGCCAGGATTTAAAAGGTTGTTGTCTGTGAGGCTATTGATGACCCGTACCACCTCGCGTGCAAATATCACCAAAAATGTCTCTTACAAATATTAAATAAACAAGACAAACCGTCGTTTTCAGTCGCATAAAAAACATGAGATCTCTGGAAAAGACGAGAAGCTTCTTCGCGGATTTTTCATGAATATTTTGGCAAAAGCCGTCTTGAATACAAAAGAGCATCACTGAGGAGCATCTTTGCAGCGATGACAACAACGACGACGACGACGGCGGTGGCGGCGGCAAATCGAACAAAACCGATATTATTTTTAGCCTCGAGAAAAACGAACAGAGCCGGCAGCCTATCTTATATGAGTGTTATCGCGCCCAGATTGGGTTAACAAGCCGACACGATGCGTTCCCTTTTATTTCATCAGATAAACATCAACCGCGACATCCATTGTTGTCGATGCTCACATTCGCGAAATAAATCGCGAATTGCTCGAGGACAGCAGCAGGGCAGCTGGACATAGGGCACAAAAGAGTGTTTTCATTCAGGCAGCCTAGTTAGAGTTGCCATCGGTACTACTTTCAGAATATTACTTAATCTTGCAAAAGTACTGCATTACATTGTCTAATAAATTCTCTGAAATTAATGCTTTCGAATGCACTCTTACTACAAAACTTCAAAACACACTTTTCCCTAAGTTTTCCGAGCAGTGGCTCGGTAATTGGTATATAGACCTTGGATTTCAAATAAAGGGTGGCCCATCTGTTGGCTTCTTTTTAAATTAATCAAAGTAACACACAGACAACTCTTTCGCGCTAAAAAAATTAACAGAATCACAAAACCATATCTCCGCGGTACGACATGAATAGGTTTAAACTGGATATTTAAATGAAATCATATTCTATAACTAATCGGAACATTTACTCTTTTCAATAAATCAACAAACTTTGAAAAGTATTGAACTGTGTTTATTTTATAGCATTTTTTTAAAGAAACCAGTCGATGGCCCACCCCACATATAATCGATCGTTGTTTTTTTGAAGATAAAGTTTGATAGCTGTTAAAGCTGAATAGTTACGAGTATCTTTAAAAAAAAATACAATCGAAACTTGTATTAAAAATAAGTTTAACTTGCCTTTTCTTTAAATTAAAAACTGCCTGAATGCACAATTCAGCTTCAGAAACTACTACGCTGAATTATGCAAGTTTGCAGGATTATGGCAACCCTGAATCCCTTTGATTGGGGCATTTGTGGCCGGGGAGCGCCGCAAAAGAAGTTCAGCAAGTGACGTCAATTTTTAAGACAGACGGAGAGCAGGGGCAGCCCGACAACAACAAGAGACCTCAAGCCCGCCAATTCCCATCGAAGTAGGAGTCTTCTTCCCGTCTCGAGACGGATTTCTGCGTGGACTGAATTAATGCGTCGCTTTTATTTTCCGCAAGAGGCACTGCAAAGTGCATTGCAATCGCATTAGAATGCGTCCGGGAACCATTAAAGGCCTAATAAACCAGTGCGGATGTCTATCGGAGCGCGCACGTATCTGTGAGTCCCGCCGGAGATGGTGCAACCGCTTGATCTTTACCGTCGTTTAATGAAGAACAAGGCAACGAACGGCCAGGCCGAAGAGACGATTGTGCAGCACTTAAGTTAAATGAACTCTCAGCAAACTCGGCAAAATTTTAATGCTGCGCTGCACGCTCGTGAGGAGCCCCCTTTATAGTCGGGCAAGAGAACGTTCCTGCAAGTTATGGGAAAAACATGGCAGAAAGATGGCTGGGACTAGCAACGACCATATCGCGATGCTTGCTCAATCCACGTAAACTAACCAGTTATTTGAGGCCCGACACGGCACGGCACAGCCCCGTAGAATACCCTCCTTTGGGGCTCGGAGTCTCAGGCCACAGATCAGATAATTGCGAGAAGATTGTGCGTCGATAGCCATAAATGGGAAAAAATCCAAGCGGGTTCGTATGTCGGATCGTTTCGAAATCCCCGAAAATAAAAACTGAAAAACTGGATTAAAGCAGACTGTACAAATAAACGCTATGACCTGGACCTGGAGAGTTGGGAACCGGTTCCTCCAGAGCCGAACATAACAGCCGCCGTTCGTCGTGATTACCTGCCTGAGAGATCGGCCAGACCCAAGACCAGTTTCAGCGGAAACCGAATAGGAAGACTTTGCGCCTGGGACCCTTGAGGCGATGCTGCAGATGCTCACGACTATTTTTGCAGCATCTTGAGTAGGTGAAGGGAAAGATTACCTGAAGCGAATTTCCGAATTGCCAAGAAGACGAGATGTTACCCTTGAAAACACCTACAATGAGAAAGGTAAACCCCTTATGTTTGATGTTCAAATTTAAAGGGATTTCGTACCGAATTGGTCATACTTATTCACTCCATTGTAAAGCCATTTATTTAATCATGTTGAACTTTAGGCGACAATGCTTTTAAAATAGCCACTTCAAATCCCTTTCTAACCAACTACGGTGAAGAAGAAGGATTATCGTTTTGTATTTTTTGAAGCTAAACTTCATATAGCTGAATTACTTGCTGAATTGTGCTACATGAATAATAATCAGGATGTTTGATAAATTTGAATTTGTGCAATACTTGATAATTCGAGTATAGTCTCAAACCCGATGATTTGTAAATTAATCGAAAAATAATTAAGTGAACATATTAGTTCGTTAAAATTATTGAAAAAGAATATTTGGGCTTTCGCTAATTTCAAACAAATCTTTACTAAATCGTGAAACTCTCGGGGAAAAACTAAATACTTATTTTTACTCGGGAAAACTAAATCGTAAATGGATTACCTACGAACGAAAATTTAACTCACTTAAAATTTAGTTTTCGCGAGTACATTTAAGAAGAATTATATTCGTTTTTCTCGAAAGTTTCACGACTTAGTAAAGTATCGTTTAAAACGTCCGACAGCTGATTCAATTTCGATGTTTTTAATAAAATCCAAGTATTTGATATTAAATAGTGAAAATAACTACTTCACATTCGATACTTAAACTGAAAATATATTCCACCGATAAAAAGACTTGATTAGTCTGAAGCTACTGTGAAATGAGTTCTGTTGCGCACTCTATATAGCTGAATAAGTGGCTGAATAAGACTCAGCAGTCAAAGAGTTAAAAGATTATCAAACTGTTCAGTCGACATCTTCATGCATAGTTTAAACTCTTGCGGATCTTCAGTTTCTAATTCTTTCAAGTAATAATGCAGATGACCCTAGTGATTTACGTGTCACTCAATTCTTAACCAACAGTCTTTTCTTCTTGCTTATTGATATATGCTCTTCTATACCTTTCAAAATTACTTGGTACAGAAAATTTTTAAATTTTTCTATTCATTTCTCCAAGAATAGTCTTGTATTCTTGTTGTTCCCGCCTTTTAGACCCATTTACATTTGTCTATTGTATTGTCCGAGTGTGAACCCACCTTAATACTCAAGGGGCACATCATTTCCCAGGGAACATTTCACATATATTCGTAAAGAGCTCGCCATATTTCGGAAAAAGCGAACAATTCTTTGATCCGTATTTTCCCTCCGTTTTTTAAATTTACGAACCCTCGTAAAATTTGTATACCAATATGACGCGTTCAGAATAATGTTCTTTTTCTTAGTATTTAATATTAAAAGGTTTGTTTTTATGATTTTTCTTTTAGTTTTCAATGAAAACGTTTGTTCATCCTCTTAAAAACCACTTAGTAGTTAGTCATGCCAACCGAAATCAAACGAAATTTCACGTTAATTTAACAGAGTGAAAATTTCCATCAGCATAAGACAGGCTAAGGTCTTTACTGTATTAAATGTCAAGATTAATTTGCATTTACACGAATTAAACAGACCGGGCCTTATTACAACAAGCACGCTGTTTCTCTCTTCTCATGCTGCAGGGTGCCTCTGAAGAAAACGCGCTAAAGTTGGAAGGAGCAAATTTTTGAATCGCGTGCTGGCGTACATGCAACCAATTTCGTTGAAACAAACGTTCCCTTGTACCGACACAGCGCTTATATCATAAATGGGGTGCGGGTGGTGAATAATATATGCACTGCAGTGATTGGAGGAACAACGACAGCAAAGACCTCAGTTAAGACCCCAGCAAGCGAAATGAACCGCAGGGCCACCGACATTATTCAGATTTGATATGCAGCGCTGATTAAGTCGCAACGTTCTGATTGCATCATTTTTTTTCGCTCAGTTCAAATTCATGCGGCCATTTACTGCAATTAGAAGCACAGAACACAACTCGAGAATTAAAAGGTAATGACTGAAAAACGTGAAATGATTTTTTCTGCCATTTCCCCGAGGCGTTGTCTAACTCTGAAACAGATAGGGAATTTATTGCATGCCAAACAAGAAATTTACATAAAGAGCTAGAGACATACAGACCAAACACAACACACACATGACGGCGGTTTATCGTGCTCGAGCGTTTCGTAATTGCGCAAACTTTCGATTCATTTGTCCGGGCCGGGAGAGCTGCTTCTAACGTAGAATGGTCGAGTGGTTTTAAATGAGGAAAATTATATTTATTGTCGCTGGATGACAGTTTGCCCATTCAGTGAATATTCTGCACAATTGCGTCTTCGCTTTCTGAACTCGAAACTTCCTACATAACATTTTATTTATTGCCATTTTAGGTGATACTTTGTAAAGTATTTGTTTCAACGTTAATGAGGGGCTCTTTTTACCCGACTACTGTGAAGCATAAAACGAACAGGGTGTTATGCAATCTTTGCTGTATGTTATTCAATATCTCATGAATCAATGAACCAATTTTAATGAAACAAATGTTGAAAGATACCTTGAAGGTGTAACCATGAAGATAAATACGTTTACTGTAAAGCACGTCATACACATTCACTATACATAAGAATTTTTATAGTGAATATTTTGAAACTCTAACGTTAATCGTACAGGAGAACGTGAAAAAATCATTCGATGGTATCTAAATGGTATGAATCTAATCTAAAAGAAATCCTAAATAGAGCAGTCATTTAAAGAACAAATGCGTGCTTGTCTCTGCTTTAATTTAGTCAGTAAGACAAGCACGCATTTGTGCTTTTCATTAATGAAGCGAATTACTGATCTTTGGATATTTATCTTAAAGATTTTAAAATCCATAAGGGTAATAATGTGTTTTGGTTAGTTCAATCGAATTAAAAACACAATATTTGAAGTATATTAAAATATTTTTACGCCTGTATGAGTATACATAAGGCAAATGTTATGATACAAAAACCTTTTGCCAAGTCATCACATCTCCAATATAAATCGTTTTGAGCTATACGCACAAACTAACATGCTGGCATTCACGGTTCAATATTTTCAAAAAGATTTCATTTATCCTTTCCACCCCTTCGAAAGATTCCTGAGTAAATATTTGCTTTATAATCCCATCTGCATGCAGGTGAGCTGCGAATTTTATTCAAACAAGTCTCTCCACAGTGCGTTGAGTTGTGTTGTGTTGTGTTGCGGCAGGGCAAACATTAGGCGGGCTTTTTGCCAGAGCTAAGCCAGTACCAGCAGCAGCAGCAGCAGCAGCAGCACCAACAGCAGCAGCATATGGTTAAGCGCGGAAAACATTAAAAAACATGAGAAGAATTTATACACTGAAACACCGGTCTCATTTCCCATACATAAAATTTTAATGTAATTTGCCGGTGATAAGCCCGGGATGGCTGTTGTCAGAAAGCCTTACCACTTTCTAAGCCATAGCACAGGTACACACTGTGAAGCGACGGGCAAAAAAGAGCCCTACAATTTGCCAGGTGCTTATTTTATCCTCCTCCATCTCCCACCATCCCTTCTAAGCAAAAATTTGAATAAAAAGGTATTCTAACGACAGGGAAGAAGTCAGGACTCAGGAGTCGATCGATCACCTCGTCGAACCCGGGCGCTTAAGGGCTTTTTGCCCGATGGCTCAATTTCGTAAGATGATACCTTCCAAAGGAGTGGGGGGAGCAGGCGTCGCCCGAAATCGCCCGCTAGAAGCCAATGGGGGTCTTTAACTCTGGTCGAGTCATTGAGCGGCACAGGGTGCCTAAGAAGCAATTGTATGCAAAGTACGGGCATACACAGCGAGGCATCTCATGCATGAAATTTGATGCTCCTAGTCGCATATGTGCAGACTGCTCAGGAGTGAGCGGAGGGGAGGGGAGGGACTAGCCCGAAAAATATATATGAGATCCCTGGAGTACAACAAAATGCACACCCTATATAACATGTAACAACCCATCGTCGTCACGTAGCTTTTTTTTTTTGGGGGTATATTTGTGTTTGTTGCCCGACTTTTGGGAAGATTTCATTATGATGGGGCCACTTCGCTCTTGGTTGAGAGGTGCTCCAGAAAATGGGGTTTTGCATCTTGAAGGAGTTCATCCCCAGACACTCGAAACGGTCATTTTTTCGTATTTCCATCTGTTGTGATTTATAATAAATTGAACCATTCTTACAAATTCTCACACGTCGTTTTGTCGTTATTTTAAAGGGTTATACTTAGTTTTATATAGTAAATTTAAAAAAATCTAGTATCTCTTTTCAGTACGAAACACCCCTGGGACCCTTCCGCAGGGCTCCACCAAATGGAAAATTTTATATTTGATATAATTATGATCTGACTGGTAAAATTGTTCTCTGGAATAATTCCTTGGGGAAAATGCAAAGGCAGCAAATTGAGAAGGGGCACTGCAGTTATTGGGTGATGAGCATTTTCATAACTTCAATTTTACGGCATTTCAACCACAATCGATTCGACTGGGATTATAAAGTGGGGTGAAATTCGAAAGGCTTTCACAGAAAAAAAAAATAAAAAATAAAAAAAATCATATACATATATTTTCCCCGAAATGTTGCAACTATTTTTCTCTCATTGGAGTAGCAAATGGTCAGTGGAAATCATCCAGGCCTTTTGTGGAAAAAAAAAAAAAGGAAACCCTTTTCGGGCGACCTTAGTTTGCAGGCAATTCAGTCATGCGTAAGCATTTCGGCACATCCTTGGGGTGTTACAGCTCACTGCTTCTAGACCCCTTTATGTTTTTAGAGAAACATCGATTTATTTATTAGCTAAGGGCAGAGCAGAGCTACTTGAGGGCGACGATCCTATCTGCGTTTTGATATTAAAAATTAAATGGGGTGAAGAAACCTTGCGCTATTTGAGCGGAAACTACCTACGAGTTATTTTATACAACAATTGACTCATTCAATAGCTATAAAATACGGGGGAAAATAAACTCAAATATATCAAAATGTCAGTGCCAACCGCAATTAATGAGATATTGTTGTAGCAATTTTGGTATGTGTGACATGGAGCAAAATCTTGGTGAAAAACAAATATTTTTCATATAATATTTTTAACAATTTCATTAGTATTACTTTCGAAATTTGTTTGACCTATGAATTATGTTCATGTACTATGTACAAATAATAAAATTTTCTTGTTAATTAATGTGTAGAATTTTATTAAGTAGTTTTCATATATGTATTTTGAATATAATTTGTAATTTGTAACATGAAAAATTCATGAGTAACCTACTCATAAACACAAATTGTGAGTAACACGCATAAAACTGGACTGAAAGGCCTTCCCTACATTTTCTGATGACGTACAAGAAAGTATACAGATATAGGGTTTTCCCCCAAAGCTACTCTACATTACAGAAAAAAAGACAAGACATGCTAGAAGAAATCTGATACTAAGACATTTTATCGTGTAATGCCTTCCTACATATTATGAAAAAAAAAAACCAGTCCTCACGATCTAGCTCAAATAATCAACTACCGGACTCCTAACCCTAGATTTGCGTGAAACCCAAATCTGACCTGAAACATCCATTCAACCAGGTAAGATCTTCGTTGGCACAAATTCCAATCTCGACAGCATAATTTATTGCTGTTCGTAAATTTTTGTGTCACACTCAAAGCAAACGCTAATCCACCTCTGGTGAGAGGTCAAGATACGATGATCCGGAGTTCATACGATAGCGATGGTATTAAAAAACAAAAAAATAGCCCCAGGTGTAAATATTCGAGCGTAAGCTTCGATGTAAACAATTTGTAAACCTGTTTCGTAACTGCGATGCTCACAAAACACAAAATTATTTTAAACCGGTTGTGAAAGGGCAATCGAACATGTGGTTAAATTCTGACTCAGATTTCTAAGTATTTTCAAATTAAACCGGGCTTACAAACAATCAATTCCCGCCCAAATTGCGAAATAATTAGTAGAGATAAAATTATTTGATTTTAAAGTTACATCGTGTGCCGGATATTTTTATAGTAAATATTTAAAACCCTATGCAACATGTGTAAAAACAACACTCCTGGGTATTAACGTTTTTAATACGAATTTATTATGGCGGGAAAATTGTTTTAAATTACTTGCCACCTTCGGCGTTTATTTAGTAGAATTAGAACGCCACTATATCAGTTTACAAAAATATTTTAACACGTTTTTGCTATTAAAAAAATATTCCTGTTGACAAAAATAAACCTCGCGAATCATGATGAACAGGATATGTTAGGGAATTTTTCATGCTCGACCGCGACATGTGTACGCCGAGTTGAAATAGGATTTCCTGCATATTTCACGCATATGCAGTGCAGACATCGCGCTCCCGGCAGCAGTTAAAATATGCCTCGTATCTGCGTATTTTCTCGGAAATGGAAATTATTTTCGAAAAAGTGTTATTACCCAACAACAGACTCATTTTCCGCGAAAGAAAATTAGAGAGAAAGCCTTCAAATTGAGGCATATTACGAGGAAAGGGAAATAAATATAAAAAAAAAGTGAATTAGCCCTCGGTCTGAGCAAACATTTTTTGCCTAATGAAAAAGAAGGGAAATCTTTGAAATGAGGGCATATAAAAAACAAAAGCATGATTCTTTTGTGTGCGCTGTAAAGATTCCCTTAAGGGCTACGTAACAATTTAATGGAATGTCAAAGGCATCTTATTGTTATGCACTTAGTTGGCTAGTTGCTCTCCTGCCGAAGGAATCGCCTCGTTTAAGTCGGTCGTCATTTCTTCGGCTTAATAAGAAAACATCAAGTCGAGTGGAAGACGGAACAATGTCGTCGCGGCGTTCGAGTCGTGTCGCGGCGGCAACAGCATCCAGTAGCATCGGGGCGGACTGTCGTAAAAAAAAAGAAAAAATATCATCCGACACACAATATGTATTATATATATATATACAAACAGTGGAGACGACTCATTTTTTTATGCGGCCATTATGATGGGCGTTTATGGAACAAATCTCGAGGAATTATGTGAAGCGCTTTATGTGTTTTTTTATTGTTTGGGCTATTCGCCCGGTGTAATGGATTTTCAGCCCTTTGCCGGCACTTCTTTGTTTTTTTGTGTGCACCCTGTGCCATGGCGGGATCTGTGGCCAAATTTAAATAAGGACTGAAAGGATGCTTTCAAAGATGTTATTCAAAGATGCTATTCAACGATTTTCAACGCCGGTGAAGAGAAACTTGATCACTTCGTTTCGGGTAAAGGAAGACGAGATTATTCACTTCTAAGAAATAAAAAAAAAAAAAAATAGTTTTATTATTGTATATCTTACATTCCATTTCACTGAACTTAAAAGATTAAAGTACAAACTAGTTAGTATCAAACCAAAATAGTTTGCAAGTTTATTATATTTTTAAATGTAACCAATAAATGGTTGCTTTTTTTTAAGAGGCGCCGGATTTCCGATAAGGATAACTGTCGAATAAATTGTCATTTGTTGTAAGTGTCAATGTCATTTTTATTCAGTGCAGTCTTACAAATCATCATAGAGCACTTCGTGAATTTTATAGACCTATTCGTCGTGTTATTTAAAATATCGCAGCTGTTCAAGATAGGAATTTATCAATCAAGAATTTTGACTTTGTGCGTTCACAATTTGGAAAATTTTGTCTAAAGATCTTGGCCTTAAGGTTTACAAGATCCAATTGATGCAACAATTGAAGCCGCATGATCACTGTTTGTATCAGACGTGTGCTAAATGGGCTCAAACTCAATTGCAAGATTTTGACGGCCTGTGGTTTCTACAGGACGGCGCGGCGTGCCATACAGCGATCGAAACAATCGTATTATGGGAAATACAATTTGATTTGATTTTAAAAATTAAGTGTTAAAATAGTATCTTTCGAATAAAACCAGAAATGAAAAATTTCCTTATTTTCATGAATTTTGCGGTGTTATTTGTAAAAAAAAATATGAAAACATCTTTAATTTAGTTACTTTTCGAAATTTTAAACTTATATAAATTTTTTCCATATTCTTCACTTCTTATCAAAATCCGTGAGGAGACTGTAAAGTCATTTAAGGCCGTTCATTCGATTGCGATAAACCGTCATCCATCACAGACTGAATTGCTGACAAGCGCGCATTTTTGTTCTTTAAATTAACTCAAGCTGAAAGGAGCAGGCGATTTCAGATACTGAACTCTTGAAAATACTCTTTGACTACCACAACATTTAATGGCTGAATACCCATTTTTTTAAATGTTATACATATAATACTAAAGAAAATGATAGATCAAATATTGTTGCGATTTAACTTACGACTCAAACATAATTCTGAACAATTCCGCCCCATTATCTTTATTATCGCAATCATTCACAAATGATTGATATGACTCTGTATCTAAATTTGGAGAGTCAATGTTGTCATTGTCGAGACTTATTTCATATTTGCGATAGATAGCAAGGCTGGGGTTTAAAATCACACTGCAGGTTATATACAGGGTGTGCCGATCAGATGTGATATTCTAGATATTCAGCGCAAATTTATAAATAAATAAAAAACGAAATACCCCGATAAATTGGACATCCCCCTAGATCGCAATATAGAAATTTATCGGTAACGCTCTCTGGTTTTGTTTATATCTTTATCAAAAGTTTTATCACTGTCACAGAGGCGAAATGATTTGTTATCCTTTCCCACCTTGTGCTGGCGGTCTCTCGCTGTGCATATTTATGATGCTCCGTGTTTTAGAGCGATAAATCCTTGTGCAGCGAAAATTGTATTTATTTCGCTTACAACCCTGAAACATTTGCATTTTTAAATTTTTTTGTTTGTTTTCAAAATATAGTTAAAAAAAAACACAAAAAATTGTGATTCCACCTTTCAGTTGCCAACCGGTTAAACTGTGTCATATTTCGGCACCTGCAGAAGGCGGCAATCCTTCCGGACTTTTTAGCATTTCAGTAGAAATCACGGAAGCAGACTCTGGAAAATATGTGCCCACCGGGGTGGCCGTTCACACGTCATTTATAATTGTAAAAAGACTGGGAATGATGGGAATCGTTCTGGGAGCTTTAAATTCCAAACTACTCCCGAATAGCTCAAAAGGGAGGTGTCGGAACCCACCCGCGCTGCTGAAAACTCCCATCAGCTCTCTGTCTTCCTGGCATAAATTAACCATTTTTCGTGAATTTTCATCATTCATAATTTTTTCTTTTCGCCTTCTGGTGCACTACTACTCCATCAGCAGGAGGCGTGGGCTGGAGGAAAGAGGACTCTGTTCCCTTTGGAAGCTCTTTTGGGGGGTGAAATGCAGCACAAAATGCAGCACCTTACTTCCGGCACCAATTAAGCCCTGTGACAGTGCCATTCATAGTGCATTCAGTCCGCACTATGAGCACCTTTCTCTACCATTTGGCTTGAAAATTATTATGAATGGCAAACTCCAAACAATGTGCAATAAGGTCGCTTTCGCTTTATGCCCGGGCGCATCTTCTCCCGCCGCCCCCCTCCGAAGTAGGAACTGCATTTTATGCAGGCGTGGGCATCATTTACCATCTACCATCCACAGCCCACAGAGATCAAGCTTAGCGGCAGGATGCTGAGGGGACTTTTGTATCCACAAGAATTTTCCCTGTAATTTTCTCTTACCGCACCCGGGCCCCATTTCACCCACCAGAGCTCCCTTTTTAGAGAACTTCAAGAGTGTCCCAGTTTTCAGGACTTACCCCGAGCAGCGACTGCAGAAAAATGATTTCCTTCGCCCGGGGGAGGGTAAACTTTTTCCGGGTTCCCTTCTGCACATTCTAGATGAAGATCTTCCTCCCCTAGCCCTAACATACCTAACGCAATTTGTGCCGGTGGAATTTGAGTTTGAATAATTCCAGACAGACCTGAACGGGCAAAACTTACCACCGGGGGACGGTAGATGGCGCCAAACACATGCTGCGCAACCCAACTCCCTTCCTACGACCGAACAAATTGCACCCGGCCAGCAGATGTGCGCTCCAGCCCCTCAGTGGTGTGGCGGTTGCTTCTGGTGCTCTTAAGGGTCGAAAGAAGGATCATCCCCCCCAGTAAAAAGAAAATGAATAAGAAAGCAGCAGCCTTCCAGCGAATTATTGAGTACTTATTTCATTTGCATCCCGGCTGATGGTCTCTTATTAAAATTTAATTGTGAGCCGAACTCCTCGCACCACGTTGCACGCCCCATTCCGGTGGTGTAATTGGGTTTCATAACACTCTACTACCCCCTCACTGTACAGAAGGAAAAAGATACTTTTAGGTTATTTTCTTTTATACATATATATATATATAATTTTTTCCTCCGAACTGGCACGAAACCATTCTAATTTTATTTATTCATACTTTAATGGTACTCTAAGGAGATTAGACTCTGCCACCCTAAACCTACCCCGGGTGGTCTTCCCTCAAGAATCTCTAGAATTTCTCTCGAGGGGAGCCCCCCCAGCCAGAATCCTGGAAATTTGTAAATCCACTATAAGAGCGTCCACAAATGGCCTCCTCAGGAATTTCCCAGATAAAATTTGAATTCCCATGCAAAGTAACTGGGTAAGGCTCAACCTGGTGGTTCGTTCGGTAGCATGAGCTACGGTGGAAAACAGGCTGGAGACCACAACAACCCCAATCTCCTGGACCATTTTCTCCTCCCCCCCATTGATCTGAAGCTAGTCCTGTTCTCCAGTGTGGGAAGCATCATCATGAGTTCGCAATGAAGCCCCATGGCCCCATACTACTCTCATTCCGAAAACTTGTGGTCCATAGCACATTCAGAAGTTAAAATTATTTTCAAGGATGCTGAAGAGTATTCTGAAATCGGCATTTCCATCAAATGCCCATTTGCATCATTCTAGCTTCGACCGAACTATTCCTTAATGGGGTGAATCCCGATGGTGGAGTCCCGTGGAAGCGTGTGAGCGCTTCCGGCTTCCCAAATGATTGGATTTAATTCTCGTGGCATGTTACACAGGAGCTTCGGGGGCACTTTTGAGTGGGATCCAGGGTTCCAGGAGTTTTTGGGGGAAAGGTGTACTCTTGTGGCAATTTTGCTCATTTTGACACAGACAACGATTTATCGTTCCGGCTGTAGTTCTGTGGCCGACGAACAATTGAAGTGGTTTCTCCACCCCCCGCCCAGAAGAGCCTCTGAGACCCTGAGCTTAAATGAAATTAAACAAACTTTTCGGACTTCTCATGGGCTGGGGACACACCATCAGTCGCGTGAAGCGTCTTCGGAATTGGGGAAAAGATTCCCAGGAAAGGTGCTAAGGATGGGCTCGGCTGAGCATTAATCAGGCTCCAGGGATAATGGTGTTTTCACCGAGGAGCCCTACCATTAGCAGTGAGCTCTAAGAAGTGGCCTTCTTTAAGAAGTTTCTAAATTTAGCTCGAGCTTTTGAATGAGGTTTTGCATTGAGTTTTAGAAGAACGCAGTTGAGAATTGTTGTTCCCGTGCTCTTTTCTGGTCAAAGAAAAGGACATTTTTGTAAGGAAATAAACGTTTGCACTATTTCTTTACTCAATTTTTCAGTTTTGGACTTCTGTTTCTACAGAAAAAATATTAAAACTTCGAATTAACTTCAGTATCTGCTTTTGTCAATCTAACAATAAGTTTGTAATTTATTTATTTATTTATATTCATCAACAACTGATTACTACAATTGGCGTTATAATTAATTAGTGATCTTAAGACGATTTTTCAACTCACTTTTGATAAAACATATTAAAATAAAAGATAGAATATTCCAAAATGGGCCTAACAAAAATACAACACAAAAGCTTGATTATGTAGGAATCGTCAAAATTATTGAACTATCTTTTTATAAAGTCTAAAGCATTAAATAAATTATAAAGCCTAAAAATCAGTCTCATTAGAAATTACACGAAATAATTTTGCATCGCTAGGATAACAACACATAAAAATAACATTATGTTCGATGAAAAAAGCAGAGATGTCGTTAACATGCAAAATAAAAAAGAGTGAGCCGAGAATAGCACCCTGGGGTACACCGGAAGAATTAACTATTTCAGATGAAACAATATTCGTTTCGTACAACCAAATAAATATGAAGACAGCCAATTAACAAAATGAAAAATTAGTGAAAAATCAAATATGAGCAATTTATAAAGCAGAATTCTATGGTAAATTCTATCAAACGCCTTACTGAAATCTGTAAAGATACAATTTGCCATTTAGTTAGCAAGACGATATCGAACAAATATTTTTGACCATTCATCTCATCTTGCTTCTTAATTGATAATTTTCAGAATTGTTTTCTGTCTGCCTATTCTTTCATAACTCTTAAGCCTTCTATTCGATTTCATTAAAATTTTGTACACATCTTTCAGGACTCCTGAGCGCAAGGATAAGCTATTTTAAACATTGTAGTACCAAAATGGCAACAGAAAATATTAAACTTAAATTTAAAAATTCAAAATTCTATACTAGTCAGTCCCCATATTTTGAATATGAAATATAAGCTGTGGAAAAAGCCCAATTGACAAGGTAAATGAATTTTAGCTCATTAGTCTTTTAAAACAAACACCTTTTAGATGGAAATTTTTGATTTTAAAGCAATTTCATAACTGTTTCCCAACCAAAATCGGGATTAACACCACTGTGCACGAAGTTCCCGCCAAAGGCACTTTGAAAGCATCTTCTAGGTCGTTCGCAGTGGTTTTCTGGCAGCCAAGACGCTTTGTTCAAGAAGTCGCGGTGAGAGGCTTCATGCCGAAGTGGATTGCTAAGTCTTTGAGTAATTAATGAGCTTTTAACGAGCCCCGGAGACTTTCTCTCTCCTCGTGTCGTCTTGACATTACCCATTTCGAATTTAAGCAATTTAATTTATTACTGCAAATGCCGCAGGCATTTCCCCGCGCGCGCGCCTAGCTGAGAAATATGATTTGAATCACGATGACCTTCGGAGACGGTGACGATCTCCTAAGACGGTCGTGCCGTGCCATGAAGCGAAAGTTACTATGCTCCCGCTCACTTCGTCATCATTCCCATCAGCTTTTAATTAATCAAACTGATGGATGACAGCCACGACTTTCGAAATCACTACGACGCGGTCAAGCAGAGACCGTGATTTTCTGGAAATATGCCCGATTTGAAAAGATGAAAAGTTTTTGCCTTCACGGTTAAATTATATCTTTTAATGAGAGAGTAGTAACAACTCCTCGAAATTTATGAATGACATCATGCTATGAATTTGAGAGGATCGTAAAAATCAAAAAAAAAGTGAAAAAAGTATTCCCTAAGTGTATCAGCAGTTCCAACCCCTGGGAGGCTCCTAAAGCAGTATATTTAGTAACACAATACGCTCCTTTGTAGAAGTCGCTCTTTACGACCGCTGCGAAATGTCTTCTTCTGATGTTCGCCAGAGAAACCAGTGGTGCAGCAGATTCTTTCATCACCGCTGAGTGCCTGGCCACCCCTCGGGTTTTATGGCATTATAAACATTTATGGCAAGTTTGTATTTATCCATTCATCCCAGGAATTCCCCGGATTCAAGGTAATACATGCAATTTCGCTGAGCGCTTTTAAAACATTTCGCTTTCTTTGAACGGACCCAGATTCCATGGGATATAATCGGGGAGATGACTGACACGTCGCATTCACATCTATATAACATGGGAACTGCAGTAAAATTTTAAGAGCGTTTTTCATAACCTAACATAACAACAGCACGCTTCGGAAATGCGTTTATTATCTGCAAAAGTGGCTGAAATTGGATGGCTTTTGTTATTGTTAATAAAGAAATTCTGTCGAAAATTTCTGAGGTATTGAACTCGATCATTGTTTGCTTTTCGTATATATAGAACAACCCTCTTTATTTAGTCGGTAATGTATATATATGGAGTTTTCTGTAATAGCTATACAATTTTCAACAATTTAGTTTCTACATTTACATGCAATTCAGCAATCGCTGTAGTTAAACTGAATTGATCAAGTCATACTGGAGACTGAATTCTTGAAAGGAGATCTTATAAGAAATCGGCTTCAAAAGCTAACTACGCAACTGAATTGAACGAGTGACTGAAAAATTAAATTTCGGCTGAAAAATTAAAAAATTGAAATTCTTTAACTCTTTATTAAGCTGAATTGGGCAGACGACTGTAGGAATTTAATTATTGAATTTGTGAAAGAATGTCTTTTTTTAAATTAATTTCTAGGGCTTACTATTCAATTCAGCAATTGCTCTTGTTAAGCTGAATTGAAGAGTTTAGTGCTGAGACCTTAGATCCTAGAGCTTAATACTAATTCAGCAATTATTTTTTAAACTCGAACTTTGAGATACGATTTGAAATCTCAAAATTCCACGAAACTCTGTATCTACCCTTTTCTACGAAATCTTCGAATCGAAAGATAAAATAAAATCTCTTCTATGCGACGTAATTCTAAGCTGACAAAGCGATATTAAGGTGGAAGGTCTTCAAAGACCTTTCCTTCAGTTCTTTGCAGAGCAAAGGGATTTGAAAGCATTATTCTATTTCTCACGTTAGGCTTACGAAAAAGCTCGAAGTCTGCAATTTATTTTGTGAGCAAAATCCAGCAAAAACGAAAAGTTGTAGCACTCCAGAGTCCCCCGGCGGCACACACACACACACACACACACACTTGGGTCTCAGAGCACCTGGAAACATCTGTCACAAGCCCGTCATTCGCACACCGTTTTCAAGGTGTTCCACCAGACGTGCCCGGTGCGTGCGAGCGCATATGTGAAATGAAGGAACGGACGTGTGGGGACTTCGTTCTGTACAACATTTTTCCACCCGTCCACTTCGGGGGCCATAAAATAGGCACCTTCCTCGATTCCCCCAAAGACTCGAGAGGCTCTGTTCCACGATCTCTGTGGCGGATATACGGCAGAGATATTAAAAGAATGCAGATTCCCCAAAGCCGTGACGCGTTTCTCAGTATTGCAGCAGTCTAATCTGCAGTCATCTAATACCGCGCGCGTTTCGCTGACTCCACGAGCGGTGATGATTCATCGACTTTATTACCTTTAAAATTTCGCTGCAGGCAGCAGCGGGGTTCGAGTGAATTTGTGCTGCCACTGCCGCTTAATGGTCCGTTTGAAGCGTAAACAGAAAACAACTTGAGTGCACTTTTGGGGCACACTCTCCAGAGCTCGAGTGGCGGCGACTGGGTGTTGTGCTTCGTCCGCTGGAAATGACCCGATCGGTTGTTTTTTTGTTGTTTTTTACAGCCGTGCAAATTGGACTTTGTTGTTTGTTCAAATTTTGACGGTTTGAGGAAACAGTAACCTAACCGAAGGGCGTCTAGCCCAGCCAGTTCACCTGGAGAGCTACTGGGGTCGGTCAATGATCAACCCAAACCACCACCTACTACAAGAAACTTCTCGAGACTTAAAGCTCCATTACAAATTTGTTTAAGGGGTTATATACAGTCAGGATTTTTAGAAAATCAATTTTTTTATTATTTTATTTTTGTAATGTACATATATTAAAGTACAGCCACAGAAAATTTCATGTCAATCGGGTGAATATTCTCGAAGTTACACGCATATTTGTAATGACGTGTTCGAGTTTTTGTATGAAATGTAAAATGTTTTTGAAACTTTAAACGCGTTTTTCTCAAAACTGTGTTCTTATAGTCGGTGAGCAAGATTTCTCGGAAACGGCTGAACGGATCAGTTTCAAATTTTAACATAAGCTTCTTAAGTATATTTTTTAGTAATTAATCGAAGCTTTTTGCTCACCGACAAATATTTTCCATTTTATAAACAATTTAGAGCGAAAATTGTTGTTAAAAATCGATTTTTTTTTTTAAGAAGCCGCCATTTTGTCAAAAATTCTTATTGTACTTATTCCTTCGATTAATTACGAGATAAAACAATATACTAACGAAATATTTTTGGTTTTTCCATTTTGGATGATCCAGTCTAGAGATATCGTGCACACCGCAAAACGCCTTTTTTTAGAGTTGCTTCCGGAGATCACCTGTAGCAGCTTTTAAAATAATTATTTTTACAAATAAAAAACATTAAAATACACTCAAGAGTTACCGTTATATGTGTACAGAATTTTACATTAATAACTTAAAAGATCATCTCAAGAAAAATTCTTGAAAAATCGACTTTTTTGGGCCTCCTGACTGTATATAACCCCTTAATGGGAAATATTTTGGGTAAATTTTTACGACAGACGAATGGGTGGTAAGACGATTAGGCTCTTCTTAAGTGCCTCAATGCGACAGTCACAGCCGGCTGCAGTTCAGCTCAACGAGACTGGGGGTCTCCCCATCAACTTTCATTCAGATGAACTGAAGCGCGGAGGCTCCATTGTAATCTCCTCCTAAGTGGACAGGTAAGGCAATAAGCTCTGAAAGAATATTCCCAGATAACGCAATTCGCCGGCGCTTAATGGAGTGAGCAAGCAAACGGCTGCATCCCTGGGGAGACTTCGCCCCCTCGATTTTGAGGAGATTTAATATCACTCCAGCCCTCGAATCGCGGGGAACATTTTTTCCACTTAACTTAACGAGTCTCACGTAACACGTTTTAAAACAATTTTCACAAAATAACCTCACACCACCACCGGACTGGGGATGGTGTTAGACATCATTTTCGGGAGAAGTAACGATGACTTTGGCGTTTTTGTTTTTCTCGCTACCTTCCTTTGTAAGCCTAAAAACGTGAGACACTTGAAGCTATTCTGTTTATAGCAAAGGGAGGGCTAACTTAAATTGCCTTTTCAGTTAATTACTGTTTTTTTTTTGTTTTTTTATAATCAAGTGTTTGTTTCGTACCATGCCCATTACCAACTGCAAGGCTATGGGCCATAAATGAGGAGGAATCGTAATAAAACCTAATTAGACTGTTAACTTTAAAAATATTAATAGCCTTCATTTTCTTTTTCTAAAAATCTAATCTAAATTATAACAACTGGACCTATTCAGCAATTATTATTGTTAAGCTGAATTGGGAAGAACAAAAATATCTCCGAATAGGAAATGAAGCTATTCTTATAGAAAGAAGTAAAGTTACCAATGTTTTCAAGAATTTAATTTCGGCAGTCATATATGCAATTCAGCAAGGCTAGTGATAAGCTGAAATGAACAAGCTCAACAATCTCATTTTGGTTAAAGAACGCTGAAGAATTAACTTCAAAAGTACAATTTTCCTTTTCATATTAACCCCTTTAATTGGCGTAATTTCTCTAAAGAAATATTTCCCTTTTATACTCATATTCTTCTATTCCGTGAAAAGTATCAAAAATTAACAATTTCTTGAATAAAAGCTTATATTTAATGAGGTTACAATATTCAATGTATTACAAAACACGATTTTCTAAAATTAAGACGATCTCACTTAAGAAAAAGGTCAAACAATTTTCTCGATTAAAATGTCGAAGATTATTCAGGCATAACCGCACATCTTGATTGGGAAAACAAAATTTATAGGGAGGACCTTATCCTTTTTTCCCTCCTCCACCCCTCAAGCGAAAATATACAGTAAGAAGGTACCACCAGCGTTGGTTGTCAGGGGCCCAAATATAATCGATTAAATCAGAGAAAATTCGGAGAAGCCTCTTGAGAAAGCAGAAATCTTTAGCCCAGGCCTATGACAAGTCTTTCTAACATAAGTGGGGTCTTTTCTTAAGAGGCAAGAGCAAATATTTACCGATATTGGTATATGCTCCTGGATGTTTATTGTTTATACGCCTTCTGCGCCGCCCCCCTCAAAAATGTAGAAAGTGGAGTGCCCACCGTTTTCGAAAAGCAGAGCTAATTTGTTCATGTGGGTACACCACGAAAGCAGCAGCACCACAACTCGCTCGGAATTTCCTTTCGAACGTAATTTAACGAATAATTCCGGCCCAATGAAATTTCTAACAGCCTCCACTTTCCACTAGAGCCTTCTATATTAGAGTAGAAGTACTACCAACAAGGACCTTTTCAATAATTAACTTGTTTTCCATAGAAATCAATTCCGCGCGCACAACATTCCTTCTTTTCCCGAAAATTATTCAATTAGACCCGGGAAAGCTATAGGCACACTTCGAAAGTATGTGCGCTTAGATACCCCGCCCCCTGTCAGACACTTCCTAAACTATTCCGCTAAGGAGCATAAGCACGCGTCAAGAATTTCGGGATAGCTATTATTATGTTTGTTTTTCTTTTCTTTTTTCAAAGCAAGCATCCCCTGACTCTGAAATGGAATTAATTTGGTACACAGGAAAAGGGATCTGATGTACAAAAATAAGCCTACGTGCTAATGACTCGTGAGTTGTCGGAAATAGCTCAGTGTTTTCGAAGAACGTTAATCCGTTCACAACGTGTGAAAATTCACAAGATAAGAGTCCAAGCGGAGGTGAAAGGCATCAAAAGCCTTCTTAAGCGGTTTTTATGTCGCTCGTCCCCTCACCGACTTGACTTGAATGTCGCACAAATCGGATTCTCTTCAAATTGTCACTAATTACCACCAGAAGAAGCACTTCGGATGGGGTCCGTTCGGTAATAGTGCGAGTCTGAAATGCAAAAGGTGATGTCGTCGGTGTCACGCTTTCGACTGACGGCGACGAAGGGGTCGTTAATGGGGCAGATCGTCTCAAAAAAGGGGACCCCGTGCATAATTCAAGCCTAGAATGGCAGAGTAGCGAAGCTAATCAGATTTTCCATTAGAAAAGCATCGCTCAGCCGCAAATTTCCCAAAATAACGAATGAACTGGGGAAAGCTTTCAGGCGAACACATGGCAGACCTGTTTCGAGGTGGAATTTGGACGGGGCTCGTCTCCTCCCCTGGGTAGTATGCCTGAAGCCCTTCAAACAAATTGGGCTTTTTGATTTATGTGCGTTGCGAAAATCACCGGACAGCTCCCATTTGCATTTTTCTACCATCGCTTGCTGGGAAAGAAAAAAAGTTATGACCATTCCCGTCGCGAGCAAGAAGGGCTTTTTTTTTTTGAGGAATCTGGAGCTCCACACAAAGAAGATTAGGCATATTCGCACGCTTTGAGAGCCATTCAATTTTCCGCCCTGGTCCCAATTCCATTTTTTTTCCTCCTCCTTCTTCTACTTCGCCCAAAACCCGGCCGTGCTCGAAGAAGGAGCAAATCTGGTCAAAGCAGAGGTTGATGGTATATAAAACCAACCTGCTTTTTCCCTCATATTGCGGGATTGTGATTTTTAATGAGTTTCACCATCTCACAGATTTCTTCTGATTTATTTTTGGCCCATTATATTCCCCGGAGGTCTCTTTAAATTTCAATTAGAGCTGCTATTGCCGACGTCGTCAAGTGAAATCGGACTGAATCAGTCGCCCCCCTCTCCCCCCGTCCTTTGAATGGGGATTTTAATGAAAACAGTGACAATGCTGAAATTATTCAGTTAAAAGGGCGTCGAAATGGGATCCGATCAATTCGTCTCCCCCCTATTGCAGATTTTGTATTTGCCAGCCGTTTCGTGACAAATATAATTTGTGTGTTTGTTGTGCGAAAACGCTTCAGAAAAGGAATGAATGAATGGTGGGGGCAATCTGTTTCAGGTGGCGGAACAAAGGGCCATTCAAAAAGGGCACTGGCCTCCACAACTTTGTGCTGCTGGTGGTGGTGGGGAAGTATTGCGTTCAGATGCTCAGCTTCATCATCATCTGAAAGTAGGTACGACAATTGCACCAATCCTGAGGTTTCCTGGAAATTTGAGGACAATAGAGGGAAAATGTGATTTCCACAAAATTACATTCCCTCATGGGATGAAAGGAGAGTTGCTTGCATGGTAAGCTTTAGTTACATGTATCCAGAGAATTGAAGAACGTATTTTTTCAATTCCATTGTGTGGCTCTTTTGAGGTCCAGAGGTTTGATTTTGTTAAAAGATGAAGCTTAGGCGTACATAAATGCCATTAACTTTACTCCAATTGACTTAACCCTTATTGTTTTTGGAACTTATTTTCTAGGGTCTATTTAAGAGACGATTCTAAAGGAAATAGTTTAGATGTCTTTTGTGTTTGATACCGATTTTTGAATTTCATCCAAAATGCATGAGGGCCAAGCAAATTTAAATTTTTGCAGTCGACTGCATAATTCAGCTTATTCAGACAACTTCTTGAATAAAGCCTAATAAAAAAAGAGCCTTTTCAAAAATGTCAAGTGGATTGCAATTTCAGTATTCAGCAATTTAAATATGTAGCTGAATACTGCAGTGACAGTGCAATTGAAATTTTCGAAATTGTCCACATACGATTTTAGAACTCATTTTCTTACAACGAAAGGTATGAGAAAATCAAATTAAAAAAAAAAACAAAGATAAACTAACAAGTATACATATAAACTGAAGTTATTGATCGCAGAAATGTTAGGTACCTATAGATTTCTTTTTTTACCCCTCCCCCAAGGTAGGCGAATAGACCTTTGAAGTGATACTAATTAACCCAAAAAGTTTACATTTCCTATTGATATAAGAGCTCTTACCCGGAACTTTTATTTCATCATGACAACGTTCCATCGCACAAAGTCAACTTTGAGTGCGCAAATAACTCAAGAGGGTTTCGGTTTTCTTCCTAGAAAGCCTCCCAATTGACCAGTTTTTCTCGTCAAGGGCTTCTAGGGAATTGCTTCGTCCGCCAAACCTCGATAGTCATCAACTTCTACGCCGTGACTCACCTGCCCGAATGAGCAAGCTGTCCAAAGTCAGCGGTTCCTATCGCACCGAGGGTATCAGGTGCTCCACTGGCAGTGACAGTGCCCGCGAAGTACCCACCAATGGGCGCTCCTCTATTATTATATCGCAAACTTGTGCAAATTTTATTGCCACTTTCGTGCATCATTTTTTCGGAATTTATGAGGGGCCGCGGCTTGGGGAAGGGCCTCACTACCAAAAACGGTGACATATTTAATTTTAGGGCAGCGCCTCGAGTCAGCAGAAATTCGATAAAGGGCCCTTGTCTTCCGGGAACGTTAAATAAACTGGTAGCGTTGGAATAGCCCGCGTTTTGTTGGGGTTTGGGGTTCGAAGGGGCCGCCTGAAACTCTTGAAAAACAATACGACCTCTCCCAGGGCTCCTGACTAGGACCTGAAAATGCTTTGAGTGGCCAGCCACACTGAGTAGGGTCACAGGGTGGCTCCTCAATTTTTCGCCACTCGACGCCGCCGCCACCGGTGCCACAGCTCTTTGGAAAACATATGACAGGGCACATAAAAAATTCAAGGATTCGAGCAGGGACCGGAGGCTCATTGGGAACCACCTCAACAAGGTCGGGGAGAATTGAGCTTGGGGCATTAATAATTCATCATCGTGCGGGAACCACCGAAAATCGGTTATATGAACGAGTTAGCGGGGGCGGAGCACGCACGCCACCGCCGCCACCACATTCAATAAAATCGTCTCCTTTGCATAATTTATTCAGGAAAAAAAAAACCATTTTCCAGATATCTGCCTGCATCAGCGGGAAAACGGGAGCTGGGACGCTACCGGGATGGATGTTGACATGCCGCGATAAGAACTTTGCTGAGCCGCGACCAGAGCAGTGATCGCTAGGCGGGATATCTACGGGAGCTGATAACACCGCAATTGGGCTTATCTAGTTCAATTTTTAGATACTGCCAGGGAGGGGGGAGCTAGGGGCAAAACAAGAAAAATCTGGGAGGAGTGCTGGAATTCAGGAATTGTCTGAAACTCACTCTTAACGGCGCTAATGTCCTAGGGGAAGAAATCCGCAAATCCTTCGTGTGTAATCCAGGCAGAGGAGCAGAGTTCCTGGGATTTCACGGTCCGTTGGTGCAGCAACTGCCGCGCGGCACTGCACTCACACACTCGGGCACAGTGATCCCGATCACTCAGAGGAATGCGCCCGTTCGGGACTCTTCTCTCTTTCTTTGCCACCTGCACGAACGGAGCAACACCAGGGAGACCCGGGGGACGGACACGAGGCTCACATGCACCGTTCGCCGCCAGCTAGGCAGCGGATCGCGCACAACGAATTTATCTCCTCTATTTATTCGTATTCCCAGATTCAAATTCAAGTCAGCGAAGGCTCTCACTGGGGATCCACACGCGCTGAATTCGCACCTTCACGGGAACACGCAACAAACAACAATTCAGCTCGACTCGAGCCGGCACTGCAGCTCAACAGAAAGCCTGCTTTGGGGGGAAGAAAATCACACTCTTTCGATGTAAACAAACACGCGGCGAACACACCCTCATCAGCCGGGGATCGTCAAAGCACTGACGTTACTTTAGGGAAATTTTACTTGAGTGTCACACGAAAACAATCCCGCCGCGATGGGCTGGCAATGCTAGGCGAGTTGTGGAAAATTTCCCTCAATGCCACTGAACCAGCTCACGTTCGACCAAACATCTGTTCCCCTTCTGAATGGTGCCGTCCCATTCAGCGCCCTCGAGAAACGCAGAAGAAGAAACGAGATGAGAATTGCTGCAAAACCGGTTTTCTGCTCCCCTCGGCGGGGAAGTGGAAATTTTTACAACCGCCGAGGGGAGCGCTAGCTTAGTTCCGCACGGTTTTAATACAGCGGTACAGTCGTAACCGACAATTCAGCTCGAGAAATTACTGAAATTTGCGCCGTCGACGCATTTTTTACTCTTTGATTCTTGCAAAACTTACAACTACAATGTTTTCTAGAAGTTGATAATCTCTTACCGCAAATTCCTTTTCGAAAAGTCCACAGGTAGAACAAATCCGACTTCACATCACCATCCTAATTCAGCCAATGTTATTCAGCAGAAATCCACAATAGCTAAGTTAAACGCTTCGCTAACAAAATTGAAATGTGTAATATCTGTAATAGAATATTTCTGCAGACTCCTTTCCCGTTCAATTGTTCTCTCTTTTGGTTCTCGCATTATATAGCTGAATTGCTGATTTTAAGTAATAATTTTAATTTGTTTGCGGTGTAAATAAATTAACATATTGCTCTATACCTTTTTGCTGAATTGTGTCCCCAAGTTCGAACGTTGCTGACACAAGAATCGCGGGACTCAAGGTCAATTTCCTTTTGCGAGGTTGTAACATTTCGGACTTCTTGTCTTTTTTAAAAATGTTTCAAACTTTTATTTAATTTGGATCCAGCGTTTAATTCCTTTTGCAATGCAGAATATTTTTGTTGTTTGCAGTTCCAATATTAAACAATTCTATTCATTTCAATGTGCCAATAGAAGTACCTAAAACAAATTGTATGTAGTTAGGTTTTTTGTTACTGTTGACTAAATAAAATAATGTTTTTTTCTGTTAAAAATTTAAAAGTTTAAAATAGCAATAATCATTCCTTCTCCAGTACTGTAGATGTTCTACTCACTTAATCAGAATTTGTTTAAGATTACATCTGCAGTAAAAGCTATTTTTTGGGCACCGACGGACAGTTTTGCTGGGTGTTTTTCTTGGATGACTTTAAAGGCCTTGGCTGAATCCCGACGATTCTTCCTGAAATTACATTAAAGTTTAGAATATTGTTTATAATTTAGACAACAAAACTATTAGATAAAAGCTATCTGATTTATCTTGGTGAAAGCTAAAAACAATTAAAAATTAATTCTTTTCATTGAGATACATAGTTAAAGTCTTATACATAAACGATATTTTCAAGAATTCAGTTTGCTACGCTGAATAAGGTATCGATGCAGTTTTAATGCGTCTTCAGCTTAACAACAGTAATTGCTGAATTAGGCAGTCATCTGCAGAAATTAAATTCTTGATGTTTTCGTTAAACAAATAAAGAAATCTTGGTAAGGGTCACAATTCCAACATATCCTAAATTCGTGTCGATTGACAAATTCTGGAGCATGTCTAAAAAGTCTGCAGCCAATTTCAACTTAATTTACTTTTTTTTCTTTTTATTTTTTAAGGAAAACGCCACTAAAGTCCACCTCCTCCGTCACCGGAAAGTGTTCAGCAACACTTTTGAGCCTGAAGGGTCATTCTCTGGAGTCGCAGCACACCTAACGTTGTCGGCAGCGGGCCTCAAATAGGTGCCCGACAAAACGAGAACTGAGTGAAACCCGGCTCGACTCCAGCAGCACCGTCAGGACTAGAAAACTAGAAGGATTTAGTGCTTGGAAATTTGCCAGCAACTCAATATCCATTTTGGGCACGATAATCGTAACTTTCCCTGCAAACCTGAAAGGCAATACGGGAAGCAGGGCACAGGACCCGTTTTTGCAGTAGCAAGCATGCAAATGTGGTGCCCGTCAGCTCCAGCCCATCGTTCGGAACTCAGAGCTCAGCTCAATAGACCTCCGGGCGCTGTGGCGACGGGCATCGGGAGCTCGATTCCACCTTGCAAAAATCACACTTTGTTAGAATAAGTGAAATCTGGAGCGTCTAATCTCCCACCGGGCACTATCATGCATTGATTCACACAGCTCAAGCAAAAAACGCGGAGCTTCCCTGCGACATATTCAAATAGCTTTCCAAGTCGCACCCGAGGAGCGTTTAGATTTTTCTAAGGTTCCCCCTATTTTCCGCGCTATTACGTCCCAGCATAGAAATATGATGCAGAGCTCGTTTGTCTTCAAAAGATAAATGGTGCGGAATTCAGATGTCTGCCTAATGAGATCAGTAATCAAATCGAGCCACAAAGGGAAGAGACGACCCCCTTCCTCCGCCAAGCATCCCTTATGGAAATTGCAGCCCCTAAGCGAAATTGGAAGGGCGGGGCGGAAGGGTGCTGCCATTTTCCTTCCAATCATGTGAGGCTTGCGATTATTTTTAGCACCTAATCATACACACCTTAGCGGGAGAGGGGCTTCCGGAGGCGGGGTTAGGGGGGGAGGACGTATATTGCCGTTGTTTTCCGGGATGGCTCTCCGTTATATACATACACCCGAGACCGGGGCATTTCCCAGCAGATCTGCAGGACTTCCGGGACCCGGAGGAGGGCAAATTGATTGTAATTTCGATTTGATTTGACCTCTGCCAATTTGTCGGATTCGTGCTCGGAATTAAGAAGGTCCACGTTGAAATATTCATCTTGGGATTATCCTGCTTCTGGATTATGCAGGAGCAGCCAAAACATCAAATGCATCGAGGATTTCCGAAGGAAATCGGATTCTCAAGAACTTTTGATTATCGCACAGTTCATTCAGCGGGAGAGTCTTGGAGCACTTTTTAAGAGGACTTTCGCCGTGCTAAAGGAGGAAGGCAATTTCTGGCTGTTGGCCAGAAAGGACGCTTTCAATGAGGTCCTTCTTTTAGATTCACCCACTTCTACATGAAGAGCTCCACTTTCTGACTTTCTGACTTCCTGATTCCTGACAAGCGCGGGTAAGGCCATCACCAAGCAAAAGTTCGAGAGACCGCGTACTTCCCATTTCAATTTTTTTTTTAAAGTCCAAACATTAAATTGCATCAGTCCAAATAGTAAAAATCGTGTCCATACCAAACTTATAGACGTGATTCCTATTTCTTGAAATTAGAATACATATTTTAATTATACAATCACAAAGCACATTGATAAACGAGTTTTAAATCATTTTGCGATTAACCCTTTGACTGCCGAGTTTTATTCAGCCACTTATTCAGCTATTAGGTGTCACCTAAATCTAAATGACGCGGCAGTAAAGGTGTTGAAATGTAAATATCCTTTTCGAATTATTTCATTTATTTAATTTATTGCAAGAAGGATAGAAATAATTCCAAATTCAAGTATTTTATAACCTCGTAATACCTCTTAACATTTATTGTTTTAAATTCTTAATCATAAGGATAAAAATTGGTTTAAGTGAGTCAAATTTTCGTCCGTAAGGAATTCATTTAAAATTTAGTTTTCGTGAGTACATAGAAAAAATAAAATTCGTTTTTATTGAAAGTTTCACGACTTTTCTGAGAAAGACATCTTTACCAAGAAGTCCTTTGAAAAACAAAAATTTGTTATTTTCAGAAGTAAAGCTTCTAAAAAAAAAAACCTCACCAGACTACTTTGAAAGTACACCTGAAAGCGTGAAGATAGCCCTAAAGTATCCTTAGCTTGAGGCTATTGCCCGAATCTCGAATTTCAGACAATTTAATTAGCTTTTTCTGGCTAGAGATCTATTCCCACGTGGCTTGAATAGGTCCCGAGTGTCATTTTACCTCCCCCGCTTCAGGTATTATAATTCACAGCTTTTACAAACAATCCGAGAATATAAAAAACTACTCTGTTCCGCGGGTGGGTCCATGAATATTAATAATTCTAATTACTACCGCTTATACGAATCAAAGCAGCTTGCTATTCAGTGGTGGCGGTGGTGTGATAAAAAGGCAGGGGAGCGGTCGGTTTTTGGGGAGCACACGTAGCCCCCGCGAAAGCGAATTTATTGCCCTCACGCAGCAGGGGCAAGTTGTTGTTAAAATTGTTTTAATGCTTTGTTGCGGCGACCGTGTCGCCTCGCCCCGCCGTATTTTGTCCCTTTTTTCTTTTCTGTTTGAAATGGGAATTTCCTTCATTTCACGTATTTATCTTGCGAAATTTCTGAAACGTGACAGCGGAAGAACTTCCCGAGAAAGGGACCCCGGAAGTGGGGACATCCTGACCGAGCACCGGAGCTGTGGAGATGAAAGTTCACAAACCGTGAGAGCATCCCTTCGCCCCAACTTTCGCGCTGGGTATCTTTTTCGGTGTGTTCCCGCTTATTTGCAAAAGTGCTGAACGGAAGTATGAAATATTAATTAGAAATCTCAGAAAAAATAATGACCACCTTGGAGGACCCCAGTTCCCAGGGAGATCCGTCGCGGATCGTCATCACACCTTCACCTGCGAATTTCGGTCAGATGGAATGGACAGAGGACGGAAATTTGGGACTAAAGGTGAGCCCGCGTTATTTTATTGATTGACTGATTGCGTGAACAAATTGGGACAGTATTCGATTACGTTGCCGCGGCAGCCGAGGGCTCCGATTGGAGCCCTATCAAGACTAAATAATTAGAGGGGACACCAAGGTGGGCCGAACACGGCTCGATATGAATGATTTATTCACCGAGCCGACCTGAGGGTGCTCCGCTTCGCTCCACACAAAACAAACTCCGCAGAAGGAGATTTCGCACCGCCCCAGGGATACAAAATCCTGCCAGGTTTTGTGGGCGGGAGGGAAAGAATTTCGCAAAATCGCAATCGCCTCGCACCGGCTGAATTTGCCCCGCTGGGGGTGAAATGTTAATTACGAGAACCTGAAACAAAGTTCAGAATTTCAAGGTTTTCTCGGATAACTTAGTTAAAGCTGTCGGAAGTTTAACTGAAACTGGGTTAGAAGGGTCCTTTGGATTTGTTTTGGGGGATTAATTAAATTTTTATTTCGTGTTCTAAGGTTACACGGGACGAATTACAGCAAGCGAGCAATCAAAATCTGAAATCACAACAACCCTTTTGTTTTTTTTTTATTTTTTATTGGGCTCCTCCGGACGCGGGGGAGTTTTTTGCGTACAACCTTTTTATGGCCAGACACTCCTAGAGGCATTATGACTTTTCATATTTCACCCTATTTTATTATGTGGTAATCTCTTTCTGCTTTTTGAGATATATGAGTATACCTCTTTAAAACTAAGTATATTTGCACAGTAGTGAATTATTCCTAAATGCGTTAAATGGCTTATAAACAAACATCAAACAATCAACAGCAGGACTCATATAAAATTTTAATGGAACAAATGGCAAAAGTAATGTAAATTCTAAGATAATTAATTTTAAAGCTTCGAAAAATTAAAATTAATACGAATTTCTGCATATCCTCTTAATAGTTTCGTTGGAAATTGTGTAAATACCTTAAATTAAAGATATATCGACTTTGCATTGTAAAAAGACATATACAAGAGCTGTGTGTGAAATACAATTAAAAATAATTCCTTGACAAACATTAGAAAGAGTAAAGGGCCTAAAATTGAACCTTGGGGAACACCAATACTCACAGGCAAGAAAGAGAAATACTCACAGGCAAGGCATGAAATTAGTTGCCTAAGTGTAAATACTAAATTTTGAGTGATTAGTTATATACATAAGAACTTGTGACTGAATCAAAAGCTTTCGAGAAGTCCAAAGGCCTAAAAAAATTTATCAAGAAGTTTATGAAGAGCTGCACGAGTAGTAAGTTAGCTTAAAATATAGTAATACAAATTTCCTAAATCGATTTTTTAATTAAGGGGTTATTCTACTGTTAAACGGGTAAAAAGCAGTATCTTTTTAAAAGTGTTGTAAAAAAAAAACTATTAGAGATAGCAATTTGAAATTTTGCATGCATCTTTATTAATGAATAAAATATATAATGGCATAGTTGATTAAAAAAAAAAAACAAAATGGCGGCTTCGGTTTATGATTGATGTAGCGCGCGCTGACGGCCAGAGTCGTTTGCGCGGTACATTGCCCAGGTCGTCCAGGTAATCTGCAATCAATTTAACGATGAAATTTTATTAGTTTAGCTAAAAACACACAGACTGAACCTAAATTGAGCCATAAATATTAAATTTTCGCGATTTGACAAGCGTTGGAAAATAGCATGCTCGATTTTGGACGTTTTTTCGATGAAAAAAGTGCTCCCAAATAACCAAATTTGAATTTTTATGGCTCAATTTAGGTTCAGTCTGTGTAAAATTGATATATAACTATGCAAACAAATTTTTAGCTAAATCGCTTCATTAGTTTTTTCTCTACGATGTACCGCGCACCAAAAAAACACGTTTTGAGTAAATCGCGTTTAAGGTTTTTTTAACCGATTTTTTTGATATATCAACTATGCCATTACATACTTTTTTCATTAATAAAGATGCATGCAAAATTTCAAATTGATATCTCTAATAGTTTTTTTTTTACAACACTTTTAAAAAGATACGGGTAAGAATACCCGTTTAACAGTAGAATAACCCCTTAAAGGACATACAGAACAAGGGTATGGCTACATGGCTATTTCTATAAAACTGATCCACTTCCATGGCACTCTTTAATTTCCCTTTAATCCCAATAACTATGTCAAGAATGTGACGTTCTCTACTGCTAAAATTCAGGTAAATGAAAATTTTCCAAGTAGACCCGAGTACGAACAATTCCCCAGCCAGGTGCACACGTTAGCACTTTTCCTCGACTATCCTCTGTAGCGCGAAGGTTTAATAATTAAATTGCGCTCTGTAGCAAATTAATAATTTTAAAGTAAACCCGCGAACGCAACCGCTCACACCAATTTCCGCTACAAAAAACACTTCACCGCCAGGTGGCGTGCAGAACGGGAGGGGAGAGGGTGAAACCGTGATCTTAAGCGCTATTTACTTAAGATTTCGAGAAGCAGCTTCTTCGAGTGCTGTTATTTAAAATTTATGGAACGGTGATTTGTTCGCAAACAGCTGGTTAATGTTGATCAAAACAACCCCCTGCCCCACGTTTTAAACTTTTCCAATCTGGCCACAACAGAAAGTGGGTTCTTTCTATAAAGCGCTTCGCTGCCGCGCCGCCCGCCGGAGTCATTTCCTTGCTGCTGCTGCTACGGCGGTGTTGTTTTGGGGGTGTTGCGGCGCTCTTGTGACTGTTGGTCGTGCAAACCTCAAATTAACAAGAACCCTTCCAACCCCGTCCCAACAAAATCCTGAAGAAGAAAATGGGTATGGGTTCTAGCTTATTTCACCCGTTCGAACCGAATGAGCGGCTGATTTTCCTTGAGGGGGATTTAAAAGCCATTAGAAACACACGACAACTCGAGTAATAAAGTCCTGCTCAAACTTGGGTGCCATTGCCCATAAACAAACTCCCCCGCAAGGGAACCATTTGCCTTTCATCCCCTCCCACTGGCCCGCCCCCTCGAGACTCTAGACCCTAAACCCTACCCGCTGAATTTGGGCTGTTGGGGGTGTGGTGGGTTCCGGATATTCAGGGACGCAAGAGTGTATTATTCGTAATTTAGCGTCTTGCACAACATCGTTAACAACGTTTTACGCGACGTTACAGCACCTAAGGAGTCGCGCAGGTGAGGTGCGTAAAAAAACGACGACGAAGAAGAAGAAGAAGGAGCACCACACACCTGCGACATGTTTAAGTATGGTTCTTCTCCTTCTTGCGCTCACTGCTGGAATTAAATTTAAACATTTTTCCGTATGATATTACGTCGACGTGACGCGGAGATAAGCCCCGCAAATAGAATTACGACGGACGGAGGGGTACACTGCTCGGGATTAGTGCTTAAGCACGACCCACTTCTAGGGCATATTCAGCACCTTCGGGAAAAACGAGTATAGGGCAAATGGTGGCTTTCCCGAGGCATGATCTTAATAATTTCTTCTTCTTCTACTTCTTGTTTTTTTTTTGTTTTTGAGAGTCTATTCACGATTTTTTATTATCGCGTATTTATAGGGATCTTATGATTTATACGACACCACCGAAAAGCTTACACGACGCTGGCCTTTTACGCCAAAGGGATTAAAAATTTAGAGATCATCTGAATTTGACTATATTTTTTGTGGAAGCTTTCCCATAATGCATCCATAAAGCACATACGAGTGAAATAATAATATATGGTATGTATGTACGTAGCATTTTAAATGACTGCATTCGTCCGAAATAAAGGAGAAGTTTTATATTCGCCATTGCAGTGCATCCTATTTGAGGTAGAAATATCTTTGAGACATATCTAGCTTCCAGGGGTATTCGGGAAAAAATTTCTAGTTGAGGCATTATGAAATATTTTATGGTAAATATGCATAAACTTGAATTTGGAATATTTTGTACCTACAAGACATTAAAAATTTCTGCACCATAGCAAATGTGAATATCGCAAATTCAGCCTACAGGTCACAGAAAGAATATAAAAATGACCTCCCATTTAACTGCACTATTGCACTGTACCAATTATCTTTCTAGTGTAACTTAAAAATTAGTTTGCAGTTTTTTAATATTTTTACCTCCCGGTTTTCGCAAATAAGAGTACTAACCGTTTTATAGTATATCAGGAGATATTAGAACAGGATCTTTTACCCTATGTTTTCATGCTGCAATTACTGAAAGTATAATTTACATTTCAGCAGGATGGCGCTTCGTCCCATACAGCTAAAAAACTAGAATTGGCATATCAAATAAAATTCCGATTTTAATTTGATCAGGAAATAGCTCCTAATTTGTCTGCTATTGAGGTTATGGATGAGGACTTTGAGTTTTAATTTTTATACAACATTATACTTTTTCCAAATCTAAAAATAAAATTTTACTTGTCTCCTTAAATTATCATTAATTCTAAAATTTACACGAACCTTTTATACTAAGCTAACTATTATATTTTGCGACTGACTTCTTTCATGTTCCTCAGCATAGTACCAATTATGGACTGAACGAGCCTACCTCATCTATGTCACGCCTTTTTAATTTCCATTATGACAATCTGGATTTTAATCTTTCAAAACACCAGATTAAAAATCTGCTTTGCTAAAGTTACTTTCTCTTTTTATTTTTGCTGTAGTAATCAGTAATTTGATGAATGTGTTGAATAAATAAATGAATAAATAAATAAATAGAATTCAAACTTACGTTATTTTTACTCTATTTTTCTCTAAAACGTAAAATGATGGAAACAAAATTATTTGACAATAGGGATAAGCTTCCATTAAAGGAATCAGAAAAATACATTTCATCTATAGGGCAAGGGAAACGTTAAAATTGATTGAATGTTACGTTTTACTAATTATCTTAACCCTTACAGTCGCCAGGAATTCCTTCTTCAAATTAAAAGAAACCTACCTACTGAAACACATTAAATTTACTCCCAAAATACCAAAATATGCAGCAGATTTATAAAAGCAGCTTAAATTAGAAAAACTTGACTGCAAATATTAGTAAAAGTTCAGGGAAGCACCTCCTAAAGAATTCCGCCCTTATTCTGAGTAGCTGACTCGACTGGTTCTTACTTTACAGAAAATAATTGTTTTAGTGCCAGACTTTAAGGAACCGCGGAGCATCCCTTTTTGCGCAGAGAACATTTTTCGTAAGCAGCTTACCTGCTAAGAACATTGCGTTTGTCATTAAAGTTGCCCGTGCCACCGAGGAAATGCCCAAACAGCAGGAAAACTTTATTTTTTTCGAGAAAAACACCATGGCAAGAGGATTCCTTTGAAGGACTCCACGAGAGGTGGTAATTTGCGAGCTGATGGACGGTGGCGCAGTCACCGCCCGTGCAGCAAAACCCTTTCATTTCAGCTCTTATAAATGAAATAATTTTTTGTAAGGACGTGCGAGCTCCGGAAGGGGGGTCCTCTCCAAACGAGCTCTATGCGGTTATAAAATTTCTTCAAAATGACCGAGAGCCCCATACAGGCTCCAAGCTAGAGCTGGAGCTGGGACTGCACCCGTCTCCCGGGGGACGGAACATAGCCACCAGACCGATTTATGCATTTCTAGAGTCCTTTCAGGTGCACATTCCGAGCTATTGAGCAGGACGGCGGGCGTCCATTAAGGGCGAGACTTCTGCAATTAGAACGGTAGCAAAGTCCCAAGGCGGGAGAGACAATCGAGAATTCCTCGCCTGGGATATTGCTCCGGCAATAATAATCCGGAGGGACGCCGCTGCCGCCGCCCCTACGGATAATAGGTGCCGGAGCGCTCCAACAATTGCCAGGGAAGGAGCCCCAGAGCCCGACTGGTTATTTGTGATGTGTGCGCCGGGGCGGTCCTGCTGCAAGGGAAAATAATTGCGGAGCATAAGAGGATATTGCCCGGAGTAATAGACGGCAGTGGCGCCGTTCATTCGGGGGGACAGGAATTGTCCTTGGCGAGGAAATATGGCGGCCCGCAGGGCTGTTGCATGGACGGTTAAGGACTTTAATTGGGCCTGCAAATATTCGAATGAAAACCGGAAATAGCCCGTAGTCGTGCCAAAGTGCTTAGGCGAATGGGTTTTCACGATATTCCTCATAGAAATGAGGACGTTTTCTGAATATCCCGCTTCGCTTGCCAGGAATAAGTCGGGATGAGGTCAAAAACCAAAAAAAAAAAAAAATGGTTGATCTTTGTGAAACCTTTTGTGGTGGATTCAATGGAATGTGCTCTTTCAACTAGAAATTGAATCAATTATTTCACACTATAGGTATCATTAAATATATTTTAAAGTTTTCTAATCCATAGGATTAGTATTTCATATTGCTGTCAGACAGCGGCGGATTAAGATTTTCGGACCTCCAAGGGCAGACGTTTTGTGGGCTATTTAAATCAGAAGGCAGAAAATTACACGTTTATTAGAATTAAAATTATAAATTTTAATAATTAAAGGACGATAAGAGTTACGGTGAAGATACTATTTAGTATTTTAGTAACCTGTATATTTATCTATCTATTTCTGGCTCTGGAAATTAGAGATTCCCAATCACGTGCTTAATTATTGTGCTTTTCTGTTTATTCGCCAATAATTTAATCAATAAATGACCGAATATTTCTAGCGACTAAAATTTCCAATAAGAAATTATTAATTTTTTTTTCAAATTCAATGCTGAAATGCTTACTCGGAAAATAATTCATTTGTGCAACAAGTTGTAACTCTATTACCTTTTTTCAGAAATATTAAGAAATTATAAAAATAATTATTTTAAAAATATTGCACCTATGTGTAAATATGACAAATGAAAAAAAAAAGATTTTTCTTAAGTTTATTAGAAAAAGTATACAAAAAATCAAATTCCTTTTTTTTTCGGATATATTTACAATTTTAAATTATTTATTTACATTGATCTTTTCTACAGTACCTCAAGGCTCTATTCTCGGTCCGCTACTATTTTTTATTTATTTATTAATGACCTTACCTCAAAATTCTCCGGGTGATTAATTGTTTAACGGCCTGCGATATTCTTCAGAACAATCTATCCCCTTGAAGATTGGTGTGGTGTTAATTCACAAATATACCTACATTTAAGAAGTCCCCTGTGGGGTGTATGATAGGTAAACTCAGTAAATTTGCCAGAAGTTGGCTACTTCGATTTTCCTATAGGCTGCTGTCAAAGAAATCATGACAGATTGCAAATGGGTCCCCTGTGGTACCCGTTTAGCAGATTCAGGCAAAATGTTCTTCTTATTGCATTATCTAATCATTCTTTGTAGTACTACTTAATTTATTTTACTTCGTATATTTTCTTCTACTCAGCTTTTATGTAATTGCAAAATTTTATACTTCTATTCATAGCTACTGTAAAGAAATAAATATATTTCTTAAAATATTTATTTAGACTGTTGTTATTTATGTCTGAAAATCTTATTCGAGCAAAATTACGAGGGTGTTAAATGTGTCACAGTTAAGAAATCAAAGTAGTCAGTTGCTTGAGAATATTGGGGTAATTAAATTACGCTTAAAATTTCGCGAAAACCTTAAAAACCAATTAGCAATTAGCACACAGAACGTGCGAATTGTGGAAAAATATTTGCACACGAAAGCATAACGCTCTCTTGCCACTGTTCTTGAATAATCCCCAGCATGAAGGGTTGTGTAGCTTTGCAGCTCCTCCGATCCCCAGACAAGTGAAAAGGAAAGGGTTTAAGCAAAAAATCCAACAAACAAAACACTTTCCATCATCAAGGACTGGGGGATGCTACACCGTTTAATTAATTAGCGCGAGAGAGCAACAAAAGGAGAAAACCTTGCGAATTATTTGCATTCCTCCGCCCCCACCCATGGTGGGACGCGATGGTGTTAGGGCCCCTTTCAAGACGCATTACCAGCTCTAGAGGAGCACCCCGGGGATGTTGCCCAGCCGATATATTCTCGACTCAAATCGATACGCCGGCAATTAATCTGGATTAATTATTTACGCCCTTTTAGTGGTGTTTCAACGCTTCGGGGCTCACAGAGGGTATTTATTCAACGGTCAAAAGTGCAGGGGAATCGATCCGAGTTAACACCTCCCGAGAAGGGTAAATACCACCACTGCCCGCCCGCCCGATTCAGTCCGGGGAGCAATATTACGTTTACCTTGGTGCTCCTCCGGAGCGCCTGCAGCTGTCCTCTGGGAGGAATCACTGGAGGTCTGGTGCGGAAGTAGGCACACAAACACGATCCGAGAGTCAAATATGGGATTTGTCAGATCAAATGAGCTCTCGGCAAACAATTCCCTGTTTGCTTAGGACTCCCTATTTGAATTGATTCACAAAAGCGAAGATGACTTCCTTCCAGCAGCAGCGCCTTATCCGGGCAGTTGCTCTTTGCGGTCAGGGGGCGACACCGACGAACCCGACCAAATTGCTTTCGTAACGTCTTCCAATTCGAGACCGGAGACCGGAGACCGGAGCCCGGGTTCCGGGTGCACCCTCCCGGCTTGTTTTCAGAGCTGCGTAATTTCGATGAATTTAGCTTCCCCCACGCCAATTAGGTCCAGACCGCTGCATCACAAATTTTGCGGCCGCATATGATCATTACTTTGAGAAGGAAAAGAGAAGGATTTCCAGGGTGTAGGGACTATCTCTGGATTGGATCCGGGAAGGGGAAGATTCATGGTATGTTCTGACTTAGTCTATAAGTAGTAATGTAGAAAAAAAAACAGTTTCCAGAGCTTTTCAAAACACTTAAAAGTTGCTTCCATTCATTAATTAATTATTAATTTTTTGTAAATATCTGCCTTTTCTAAAAGCTTTCTTTAAAAGCTACAATAATTTCTGCTTTCATCCATCAGAGAGCTTTTTAAAAGTTTCTGCTTCTAAGGGCCGTGATTGAGTTCGGCAGAATCCCCACAATCAATTTCTATTTACGCTTATAAATCCAGAACTCTAAAGCTCCAAATGTTGACTTTTCTAGATTTCTAGACTTACTACAAGTATACATATGTATATATATACTTTACTTTTATTTTGTCCAGCTATTGATGGACTTTATATAAATAAATAAATATTATCTGACTGTGTTACTAATATAGAATATTTCTGATCAAAAATTAAAACTATTGCTAGCCATTAGAAATCGTTGCTCGTCTGGAGGAAGAAACATTTTATGGGTTCGCAGGATAGTAGGGAAATTATGGGAGAGGATTGCATCTGGAATTTTTTCCATGGCCCATGCCCATCCCCGGGAGCAGTCACAAGGACGTGCTGAGGATTCTAACTGCAGTTTAGCACAAAGCCAACAGACAATTTGAATGATACAGACGCTATCTGGGAACGTATCCGCTTTTTCTGAACGATCTGGGAGGAGCAAGGACATTTGAAGTGATTGCGACATCATCGCTCAAGTCATGGCAAAACTCTCTCCTATCAGTGTTACATGTCTTTCCTGATTTTTTTTTTTCGGGATCGTATTGTGTTCAGGTGACTTGTTTTCGCCTCCGAAAAACGGCTCACCTAAGACTTCTTAGAGCTGATGGGTGCACTCTATTTAATCCCTCAGGATGCGGCGCATTACAGGACTTCCTGGAAATTGGTAAGTGTTCAAGTGGACAGAGCTTGCGAGAATGCAATGTACAGTGTCGGGAACGGTGGAGCGAACTGGCCTTGAACAAATTTTTTATTATCCAGCAGAGCCCAGTAGCCAGGCTCGTTTCTGGCGCCTCTTCCGAATTAAAACTCATTATGCACTCTCCAAAAGCACTACTTCATTAAGAGCTTAATGAAAAATCTCGAAATTTAGCTCGAGTACCGCAGGCCAGCAACAATGTTCCCATAAAGCTGGGGCTCCTCCACCAACGTTAATGTAAGCCTTGAGCTCAATTTTGAGGAATAAAAAAAAAATTTATGGGCATAAAAGGGAGGAGGAACAATTTTCTGCGTCCCCCGAGTGTTAGCTGATTACGAGCATATGATGCTCCTCGGCTGCGTAATATTCCAATAACGCCCCCCATGCAGAGAATAAATTTGATTTTAAAAAGGCAATTTCCTAACAAGATTATCATCCATTAAGCGGAAGGAAGTGAATTCGCATCTTTTTCTCGCCCACAAGTGCCGCCGACTTGGACGCGGTTTCCTTCCTTTCCTGTTTTGGAAGAAGGTTTATACGGTGGAGAGCGGGGGGAGGGGGGTGGAAAATAAAATGAAATGAGCGAGTGCCGAGGGCACAAGTTCCAGCAGTTATCGTTCATGAAAAATTTATCGCCGAACACTTAATGGGATCGTAAAGGACTTCTTTTTTACGAATTTCTTACATTGTAATGCATTCTTAAGGATTCGTGTTTGTGTCCCTTTGAAAATGTGGAAATCTTCGAAAATTGGTTTGTCCTTTTAATAGCCACATAACCGAAATGGAGTGGGGGTATCATACCATATTGCTTGCTGTTGCTATTTGAGAGGATAAAAAAGAGTATTCAGCGCTACACTTTGTATTGGCGGTGATGACCCATATAATTTCCCATAAAGGAAACATATACAAATATTTCCTCTTTGTATAACAGTTTAAATTGAAGTTTAATGATTCGTAAAATTATTAATACCTATAATAGATATGTCCATACTTCAAAAGGTTTCTTTATTATTATCAGTAAAAATAATAAGTACCTTTTACTAAAATTTGTTTTACCTATAAGTGTTATACTTGGATTTTGGGTTTTCGTTGCTCTCTGTTAAACAGAAGAAAAAAAAAAACAAATGAAAAACACTCAAGTACTAAAACTACATAATTCAGCAATTGCTCTTATTAAGCTGAATTTAACAGGTGACTGTAGAACATAATTCCCAGATATAATACGGTTGATATCATTATAATTATTTAAGAGTACTACTATCATTATATCCAAGTTATTAGAATCACTCACCTAATGAATTCCATCTATCAGCACATCAAAAAGCCCTGCCCCTTTCGGCATTTTTATAACATTTTTACATATGCTACGGAACTGGACAGGAAGAAATGTTTATTTCGATAAATTTCCTAAAATAAAAGAATAACTATTGTACTATATTTCATAACATTTAGAAAATAGCTCATAATACTCACAATAACCATAACCTAGACAAATATCCCACAATGTCCACCGATGACTCCATACATAAGTCTTCACATTATGAAGGACAACGTCCTTAATTGGCCGTCCTTAGTCATCCTCTCAAGCTTCCTGCTTTTTCTGGTCAGTGAGAGAACGATTCTTCACCTGTCTCGAGCACACACGAGTATGTGTATGACCTGGAGGGAAAAAAGTATCGCATTAATTATGACAATAAACAAATATTTAAGAGCAAATTCAGACATTGCTTGCCCTTCGTCCTCGTGAGACCATTTCACTGTCGCCGGTTGCTCCTTCTGCTTCATACGTGACTCACTGTTCTGGGTCGCTATTTCCGGGATTATGCGAGAAGCCTGCAAAACAACAGACATATCTTCATGAACCCTTTAAATGATTTTATCTCATCCATAGAATGCTATGTCTTGCTGTTGTCGTGCTACTTTGCTTCGCTTTGTGCCCGTAAAGAGATAGAGCTAGACTACGATCGGGGGCGCTACACCACCGACCGGGGTGACTCCTTCACTAGGAAAAAAGGGAACGCACAAAAAGAAAAAGTTTCAATAAAAATCGCTCGGCAAAGTTCTGCAATAGACAGTCTATTTCGCGCCTTACTGCTTGACATAAAGTGCGCCAGCAACTCCTTAAGCGTTCAGGATAAGCGTTTTAAGCTGAACTTAAAGTACCAAACGGAGTTTTCTAAATTGCATTGTAGAAACTTTGTAGCGGACTAAAAGTGCCGCCAGCGACTAGAGATTTTCTATATTTCGAGTGGAATGGAGGACAGTCAAAGGGCATAAAATTGATAAAGCACAAATGAGATTTGAGCCGACCCTTAGCTACCACTGTAAGACGTTTGTCCCTGCAGCAGTCGGAAATAAATATAGTTTAATGTCAAGAACTATTGGACTTTGTAAGGAGTTCTCTGACCGAGTACAGAAAGAGTAATAAAGAAAAACTACATTGAAGTAGCTGAAAAGGACTCCCATTGAAATAGACAACGCATTCCTAGAAAGCTCAATGGGTTCCACCCAAACAATTTAGAGATAGAACAAATTAAAGCTCCTTTCGTTACATTGCCTGAAAGTGAATATTCTGGACAAAGTTTAAGATAGAAAAATAACAAACACATGCTTGATTTTATTCAGTCACTTATAAAGCTATTGCGTGTCTCGCACATGTGGGTCAAATGATACTCATTAAATGAAACTAAGTTCATACTTTTATTCACTTATCTAACACTAAATTTACGGATATTGATAAATTAAGTAACAAATAATAAATAAATTAAATAACACATAATAAAATAACTAAAAATTAATTAATTAATTAATTGATTAACAATTAACAGATTAAATAATTGCAATAAAATACAAATAAAAAAATTATACATGTGCTTAGGAAAATGTCTTTAGCCTTGTGCAAAATTTTATCAAGAAATTTCGGACAATTTACCCGAGTACTTTTTGAATTTCTTTGTGTCGAAAAATTAGATAAATTATAGAATGACCAAGGCATTTTACCTAAAACAAATGAACAAAATTATTTTAAGTGATTTACCAAATTTTAAGAATCCTTAGCTTGGTACATAATAAAATACTAGTAACATTTTAACCGTTATTTTTTTATATATTGTTGTAATTTTGCCCGTCGAGCGGCTAGCCGCAAAAACTACAAGATATACCTTCGCTATAATCCAGCGAAAAATAGACGGACAGACAGACCGAGGGAAATTTTCATTCAGAATTTTACTCGTCTACCGGAGTGTTGCTTTTATATGTTAATATGGTTCGTCTCAATTCTTGTTACAGGAAATGTGGATCAGTCTTGTTTAGTTATGTGAAGTATGAAGAGGCAGACAAAATAATCCTTATATCAATCGTAAGTAAGAAACTACCGAGAGTAAGGAAATAGTCGACAGAGGGCGGGAAAATGGAAAAATCACTCTAGGACGCCTGTTACCCTTAAGGACTCAATTATCGCAAAATACGTCCTGAGCTGTTTTACTTATCCAGGCTGTGGTGTCATGCTTCCTTCCCGTTTAGTCGAAGGGGAGCTCACTTCCCTCAGTCATTGGCCCACAGCCAGAAGCGAAGCCCGGCCAAATTTCGTGCGGCACAATCAACTTCCTCATCTGATTGGCAATTTGTGTCCATTTAGGAGAAACTAAACGAAGGTCTCACCTTTTTAGTGGTGGTCCTTCCACAGGGTGTACCGTCGTCCGTCCAGCTCTTACTCGTTACCAGATGGTCCCGAATGCGATTTATTTTTCTTTGATATTATACCAGAAGACGAGAGTCCTCCTCCCGGATCGGCTTAACGAACCATAATTGGACAAATGCAGGAGAGCACACCGCCAGCTCGTTCGGTCGCTCCAGAAAGGAAAAAAGGAGCTAACACAACGTGACTTACAGCCGAGAAATCAATTCTAATCTAATAAAGTTCAAGTAAATCTTGCATGACAGATGGTCCCGAGGGATTCGAAGGAGCCGGGAGTCAAGACGGAGTTGTTCCACCTTTGAGCCGGAATATGAAGAGTACAGTGGGATCCGGGGAGTTCTATGGGGAGGCGCTAAAAGTTTACCAGCCGCGAAGTAATGTGCTCTTGATAGCTCCTCGAGAGCTCACTTACACCACACACACACACACACACAACGCTCCGAAAGTCCTGAGGAGCCATTAATTATCGCTATGAATGTAATTTGGAGCTCCGAATCCGCCGCGGTGAAATTAGTATGCATGATAAAGTCACGAGCGCCTCAATTTCCCTTTTGTACTCTGCCGACAGGAGCTGGAGCAGGCACCCGACCAGAGCTTATACAATTTTGTTGGCGGCCCTCCAGCGCGACCTAAAACCCCTTTCTTCTGTTTTTGGCAAGTTTGTTTTCCTTTTTTCCGTGTGTTGTTTAAAACTTTGAGAAAATGCTTCAGCCGAAAAAGGCTTCCTCCCAGAGGCGCACCGCCCCACACATGCGATGGTAGAGGCAGGGGTCATGGGTGACGGGCTGTTTTTTGGATGGAGGTAATTTATATTTAATTAGCTCCCTGGGAATTGTTTTGGGTCACACAGAGAAACCCTTCCCGCAGTAAATTTCCCTTTGCTATTTGCATATGCTTATTTCTGTTATTACGGAAATTTAGGCCAAATTGACTTGTTGTTTTGCCACGTCTGTGTATGATGTACCTCCTTGAAGACAGCATGTAAGACGTGAAAAGATATTTTGTTTTAAATAAATTGTTCGCCTATAAAGTGTAATTCAATGAAAAGACAAGTTGTTGCCTTTCTACCCTCCATTACTGGGGGCTCTAAATTTAAATTGAAGTAATTATTCGTAAATAAACAGACAATTTAAATTCTCTAACTATAAGTACTTGCTTGGGAAATTATATTTACGAAATCTATAAATTTTCTTAATACATATAAAGACTACAGGACCTCCTACAAATTCGGAATTTTAGTAAGGCTGAAATATATTAAAGCTGGTAAAACACCGACACTTGATATATATCTCTAAATTTAAATGAATTGAAAAATAAAGAAGACTAAATACTTTGAAATTTTTTATTAATTGCTCCAAATCTATATCATCTTCTTCAAAGTAATCCCCGCTCGATTCAATACACCTGTGTTGCTCAGAAAACACAACGAAACTAACCAAACAAATGAATTACTGGCGTAAAATTTTACACATATATGAGTGACAGTGCTGCCAACATAAAAACAAAAAGATTTACTTGAATCAATGTACCCGCGCAATTTAAATCCAAAATTGGCATTACTTTTTGATCACAGTAGTAAAAGGATTATCCCTTGAATTTAAATTTCTCATGATTAACGTAGCCAATATTTAAAATTCTTTTAAAATAACATCAAATTACTATAACTTACACAACTTTTGAGTCAAAAATTACTCTGAAAAACGTTCAAGATATGTAATTTTGCATATTGATGAAAATCTTGGAAATTGTGCATCAAATTGAACATTCGAAATTAATAATGTTTAAAATTGAGGCGATATTTTTAAGGACACAAAAAAGGAGTGTATAAAACTGTTGAAATCAGTAAGGGAAAAATATTTGAAATTGGTCTTTGAAAAAACAACAAAGGACACAAGATGAAAAATACAGAGCTTCTAGTAAATGAAATTGCTGTATCAACAAAAATAAAGTAAAAGTTCTTCCCTTTTGAATCCGAAGTAAGAAGAAGATGCGTAATTTGGTTTGCAAATCAATTCCCAGATGCCATACGTTACCCCATTATGAATTAAACATGTAGCGCAAACTTGCCAATCTGCTTCCGTAATGCATTTAAGCGTCACATACCTTCCGGTGTGGAGCACAACTCCGCCACGAGAGGGCATTCCGAGAAACCCCATCCGAGGTAATGGCTGCCGATAATGGCGCACTGAAGCTAGTTCCGACTGCTGCCGCATCAAGATTAAGAATCTCCTGGCGTTTCTAGAGTTTCACCTTGAGTGGACTTACACACGATGGAACACACTGAGGACGCCTGTCCTGTTCTAGATATACAACCCCCCCCCCCCCCCCCCCCCCCCCAGAGCCCCGGGAACCCTATACTCATTAGAAAAAAGTGGTCGGGTCATTATACCCATAATTAAGTAATATTAACAAAGTTTTCCCCGTCTCAATCAACTTATTAGTGCTTCGGTTTCTTAAATCTACACCGGGATCAGGCGACGACGACCGACGGTGGCGGAGCCTCTCTATGCATGTGGCCCCCCCAATACCTCTACATCCTGTGAGAAATCAACGGAGGTACTCGTATATTAAATTAGTTTTACCCGGGCAGGCTGCAGGAAAGGAGGGCAAAAGCAAACATTTACCCACTCAAGAAACTTTCGGGATCAACAGTTTTTGTGGTCTAGATTCACTTGGCTGTTGCTAAAGTTACATGAGTTCGGGCCTCGACTGTTGTATGTAAGTTGAGTAGGAAGAGGAGGAGGATTGGGCCAAATTCCCTGTGAATGGAATTCCATGGGATGGATAAACCTCTCGTCGGTTTGTTTAATGCAAAACGTCGGTAGATTAGAAGTTGTCGACGCTCTTTCACATTCTGCGAATGTTTGCACTGTGATACTCCAGAATAGAGCGGCGGAATGGGAACAGTGTCGCTCCAGACTGATGCTCGAGTTGATTAGAAGGCTATGGGTGGTAGTAGTCGAGGAAAATTGTCTGGTTTTGGTTAAATTGCTTTTAAATAGTCAATATATTTTGTTCTGAGGTATGCTGCAATTTAAATGATATTTGAAAATAAATGTTGGATACAATGTGATATTATAGTATAATATATAATAGGTTCTTATATCATATTCAGTATATCAATTAAAAAAATTATAGACCAATTCCTGCAAGTATCGGTTATTCAGCTATATACAGGGTGTTCAGAGGTGGGAGGTCAATACTGCAGGGGGTGAAAGGTCAGACCGAGGCAAGCAAAAAATCGTATGGGTGGTGGGGGGGCATCTCGCACCGTTTGGCAGTTACAGGGTGATTCGTAAATCAGGATTTTGCCTTATATGGGAACCGCTCTTGTATTTTTATCTTTTTTTCTACGCATCGCAGCGGCCCCAAACCGATCTCAAAAAATCACTATTTGGAAGCCCTTTCCAAAAAAAGTTTACACCACCCCCCTATCCCCAACCCCTTGGCCACAATCCACCCTGGAAGTTGAAAAAATTAACTTTTATTTCACGATTTTTCACCTTTCGCCCCACTTTTCTCCGAAATTCATGTTGTTAACATACCTACTTTTTATTTTTTTTAAGTTGCCTATCTAATTACCTTTCCAAAAAGGTGCAACATGCCCACATAGGAAAAGGATACGAAAATTTATTTACAAAAATCCTTTTACAGAATATCATGACAATTCGAATTTTTAAGAAATTATACTTAAGTTAACTAAAAAATACATTTTGTTCGCTTAAAAACTAATTACAATTAAAACGTTTGTCCTTTAAAAGCTGTTCAAAATGTTCTCCGCTAGTTTCGATGCATGCAAGTAGCCTTCGTCTTATTTCACGTTTGAGGTCTATGGAGCCAGTCTCTCCCGTATTTTCGTGGCTGCAGTCCCAGTGCTGGTAACTAATTCTTCTCTGGTGTTGATTGGTCTTGAGTAAACTTCATCTTTCATCATTCCCTATAAGAAAAAGTCCAGTGGAGTAAGGTCCGGTGACCTAGCAGGCCAAGGAATCGGTCCACCTCGTCCAATCCAGCGCTCTGGGTAATTTTCATTTAACCTTGCCCTAACAATGTTCCCAGTATGCGCAGGTGCTCCGTCGAGCTGTAAATAAATTGCGCTTCTGGTGGCCAGGGGGATGTCCTCCAACAGATCCGGAAGGGTATTCTCCAAAAAGTCCGAGTATAGCTGACTATTCAGCACTTGGGGCAAGATGAAGGGTCCTATCAACTGGTTGCCGATGATGCCAGCCCAGACATTGACACTAAATCTTTGCTGGAAGGACCGACACCTGGTCCTATGTGGGTTCAGATCTGACCAGGTGTGGAGGTTGTGGAAGTTTGTGATGCCATCCCGGGTGAATTGCGATTCATCCGTCCACAGAATTCGGTCTAGAAACCTTCTGTTTTCGATGTCAGATTCGAACAGCCAAGTGCAAATTGCAATCGTCTTTCGGAATCTCCTTCCTGTAGTGCTTGGACCGGGATATGGTGGTATGGATGTAGTCCCTCTCGGTTCACAACGGTTCAAAATCTCCCTGAAGACAATCCCGACCTTCGTGCGACCTGCCTGATGCTTATTACAGGGCTGTTCCTGACGATGTTGAGGATTTGTTTGTCGGGGTCCGCTGAATCGGCCGATTTTCCTGCTCGCGTTTCTGCTCTGGGGGCGGTTGCACTTCCGGTTTCTTGTAACCTTCTGAAAGTCCTTGAAAATACCCTTCAGTTGGGTACCCGCTGATTCGGGAATCTCCTTTGGTATTCTCGTACGGCCTCACTATCATTTCCTTCTACTAAACCGAACACGTAAATTATATCGGCATACTCGTCAACACTGAATTCTGCCATTTTATCTTAATTTTTTCTATTAAACACCCGGTTTTATCGCTTGCTTCTTCAACTGTGTCAATGTCCTTTCAAACTTACCCATTTTTATACCATAATTCATAGGAGGTATTAGAAACGGAGCGTCAGGATACTTAAGAGTCAATACTGGATATAATAAACTAATAACGCTATTTAACGAGATTACATTTATTATTTTATTACTGTTTTGCTGAAATAATAAAAATGTACTACCTCTGTTTCCTAAACAAACATTTCCGAACTTGCTGTCATAAAAATTGTTTACTTAACGACTTTTTCCATTATGGTGCAATAAAGTAATTAGGTACCAGTGAGGATGTTTTAATTTCAGGACTTTTGCAACCCTTTTCTACCTGGGCATGTTGCACCTTTTTGGAAAGGTAATTAGACAGGCAACTTAAAAAAAATAAAAAGTAGGTATGTTAATAACATGAATTTCGGAGAAAAGTGGGGCGAAAGGTGAAAAATCGTGAAATAAAAGTTAATTTTTTCAACTTCCAGGGGGATTGTGGCCAAGGGGTTGGGGATAGGGGGGTGGTGTAAACTTTTTTGAAAAGGGCTTCGAAATAGTGATTTTTTGAGATCAGTTTGGGGCCGCTGCGATGCGTACAAAAAAAGATAAAAATACAAGAGCGGTTCCCATATAAGGCAAAATCCTGATTTACGAATCACCCTGTAACTGCCAAACGGTGCGAGATGCCCCCCCACCACCCATACGATTTTTTGCTTGTCTCGGTCTGACCTTTCACCCCCTGCAGTATTGACCTCCCACCTCTGAACACCCTGTATAGCTATAGCTGAATAGTCCTAGTTTGCAGCAATGTGTTAACGAAGTTTTTTGTATAGAATTGTTTGCTATTCTCAAACAGATTAAGTAGGTATAGATGCGTTTAGGGGTTCACCTTTTATATTATAACTAATAGGACTGTAAGAATCTAAATTATCTCCGAATATTGTGAAAAGTTCTCTTTTTACCGTCTTCGAGAACTTGATTTATTCATATAATATTGATAAGTTATCCATGAATGCTTTCAATTCCATTTTTGATCTTGGTGTAACTGTATGGAGTACATATAAACAATAAGAAATATTTTTTCAAATAAAAAGAAGCTACTTAAAAGTCCAAAGTAGACATAAACTTGAATTGTAAATCCTGCGAAACCTCAATATCGCTCTTTTACTTTAATTATTTAATTAATTATTATTTAAAAATTAATTATGTTGTGTGTACAAATTACACGTTACATAACATGAAATACAATGTTATAACATGACAGAAGACTTGACTTATGGCACGTGACATGACACAAGATATGGAAGAAGATGAGATTTGTTACACGTCAGGTAAATGTGAGATAGAGAAATTGGACTTGAATTTTTGGGCTTGGTTTCAAGCATTTTTTAGGACATGATCTTCCTTCCGTTCGAGTTTTCGAGCACTCTGTTACGTTTAAGTTTTAGTTTCTTTAAAAGAATTATTACGCTCGCGCAACACTGAGTAACTTAGCTAGTACATGAATAAATCGTTTGCATTAATAACAGCCTTTTAGTATGACTTTTTCCATGAGATGTAATGCTATTTTCATTTTAGCAGAGGTCATGCTTTAAGATTTATGTATTGTGGCAATAATCTTTTTACACTTTTTCATTTTTCCTTTTATTCTTATTTTTATTTTTTTTCTTGCAAATGCTCCGGCATTAATGAGTAAAAAGGAAATAAATTATGGGTTAATTGGACAGCATGCTCCATTCAGAGCAGGACCCTGACTCTCTCTCTCTCTCTCTTTTTCTCTGTTGTATCCTGGCCTTGACACTTTCAGTTGCTGTTGATTTTCATTTTTAATACCGCATTTTCCTCCGCTGTATTTTTTCCCACCGTCGCATAGCATCACTGATTCTCTGCAGATATTTTCTGAGCTTTAATTATTAATTTCAGTCAAAGGATACCGGCAGAGGGATGCATGCTGGCTCTCTGTTTGATTAAAATGACGCGTTACTGCTGAAGAAAAATGAATACTATATTATATTGTACTTAAGTATATATAAAATCCACAGGAAATTATTTTTCCGCATGGAATTTATTCCCTTATTCCTCCCTTTTTGCCGTTCGGTTACTGGGTCGCGAAACAGTGGCAGCATACTGGCCGTAGTCTCCCACATTAAGTTACAAGGATTATGCACGGAATGCCATTAACATTTTTAATCCTTCAAATTTGCTACTTGGCTTCACGAGATCCCACCACTGATGTTTTTGGGGGGAAAGTGTTAATTTCCGAAATGGCTCATGGGTTCAGAGTTCTCTTGAACATGATTAATAATGCAAATTGCTTATCGATTTCATTCGGGTCGCCTTTTGCCCGCAGAAAATCGCCCAGGATTATTCTGAAGCCTAGTCAGTTAAAATGATTTAGTATGATTATTATTGGTCGGATTTAAGGACCACTTTAAGATTTAAGTGAGGTCAAATATTTAAGATGAACATTATTACGGGTGATGAAAATACGTAAAATATTGCAGCTATTATTTAAATATTTGAGAAAAATAATAGTCAAGTTTTTGTCGATATTTTAAGGGGGATTTTTAAGATAGAGTATTTCATAATACTTTCAGAAAATCGTCTCTCATTATTTTTCGTGGACTTCCAATAGTCATAATGAATCGTAGTGCGAAATTTGTTCTTTATCTATTCGTACATGTGTAAATCTTCCTTAGACGTTTACAAGTATTCTTTTAAGGGGCACCACTATTGCGAAATTTTGAAAAAATTGATTTCGTTAGTCTATATTTTTAAAAATAACATACTAAAATTTCAATAGCTTATTTCAAATATTTTTTGAGTTACAGCCATCTCAATCCGCTCATCGTATCGATGTATTGAGAAATGTATGAATTAAACTTTAAACGAGTTTTTCTCGAAACTACATTTTTCAAATTTTCTACAGTTATAACTCGAAGACAGATAATCCGATCGATTTGATTCTTATTGCAGCTTCTTTTATATGTGCTTCTCCATACCATGAACCTTCAGTTTTCCGATGGAATAAAAAGTGCAATTTTGGCAGGCCAAAAATCATCAGATTTTTGCGCGAAATTTGAAATTTTCTTTAACAACTCCCACATTTTGTTAAATTTCAATTTTTTTTTTGATCGAGGGTCATGATACGGGTTAGTTTAATAAACTTTTTGGTTTTTTTTTATTTCAGGCACTGTGAAGATCGCTATCACTGCAGCAGTGGGGGAACGTTTGTTTTTGTTTTTGAGTCTCGGGAGATTGCGAATAACTCGCTGAATTTTCATTTTTTTGGTTCAAAACTTTTATCATGTATTTATTATATATCCACCAATATATCCTTAAACCATTATAACATTTCATGGATTAGTTTTGTTTAAAAAAAATGCTCAAAATCACCTTTTTGCAGGCGGTATACTAGTGGTGCCCTTTAAATATCACTGCCATTTTTTACTCTTATTTTTTCCTGTATACTTTAAAATCCTCGATTAAAAGCCGTCTCATTCCACACGATTACAGCATAAATTGGGCCATCGTCTTGTGCCGAACAAGTCAATTCCTCGAGCAAGAAGAAAAAAAAGTAAAAAAGATAAATTTATGAAATCATTCAAAAGGATAATACGTCCGCCTTAATATCTGATGGCATGGACCCGTCAGTGTGTTCGATTTTTCAGTCGATTTATGATCACCTGAAAATCCCATTACAGGGAACATCCCTAATTGGGTTATGTGGAGGAGCTAAGCACGATTTATGACCTTGTCAAAACATAAATCTCGAAGCGTGTTTTATTCAGGTTTGATCAATAAAGATAGCGGCAACGGAGCACCCTGCGGAAGGCCACCCACCACCCCAGGGGAGGCCGATTTGGCCCTCTGCAGCGCCATCAAAAGACGCCCTCTATGCAAAATATGAAGAAGCAAAATTATGAAGGAATCTGCGCCTCAGATTGCGGCAACTGTTCGTTTTCTGTATGTATTTTAAGGATGTGTATGCGCGTCCGAAAAACAGACTTTATAGCCCTGTGGTTTCTGCTTGCGCGATGAACATTTTGTTTTGTTTGTGGGGGTGAATGATTCCGGCCCCCCACAACCAACCAACCACCCCACCAGAGCCAATAGGCAATTCGAACAAACATTCGCGCGCCTCTGTTAGAGCAATTACTTTAACTACGGCTAGCAACCGCCAGATGATCTGTAGCAGACCGCTGCATAATTGGAAGTAATTTCGAAATGTAAACAGGTGCCCCGGCCCCCAAAAGTAGAGGAGGCAAAGAGCGATGGATCGCATTTATTATCCTCAAATAAGCCTCATTCGGCCGCCATTGGAGGCACAAACAATGTGACCACGAAAAGGGGCCCTTGTTGTAAATTTTCGGTATATTCCATCCATCCATTCCGCTCCATTCCTCCCCACCCGGTCTAAACTAAATTAAATTTAATGGAAAACTGGACTTTGGGGCAGGGCTCCTTCAGTTCAAATCTTACGAGAATCGGTTGATTCAGGTCGAATAAGATGCGAAATTATAGCGGTCGAGTGGCGTTACATGTTCTCCAAGATGGAGCTTCGATTTTGTTGCTGCAGCAGGCCGGCAAACAATTTTTGGATAGATAAGTTCACAATTATTTTGCGGTAACATATTTAGTTCATGGGCGCTGGGAATTCATCTCATGTACAGTGGCGGCCTTATATGAAATATCCCTAAGCTCAACACGTACTCCCAAACATCTCGACGGGGGATGGGGACTGAGGTCTCAGGACCGAACAACAGCTCTCACACCACTGGGCCCCCACATTTATTATTTAAGGGAGGCCCAACCATAGTGTGTACACTTTCCCAGGACACAGAATCATGTATTTTGTCCTGTGCGAAAATTTGAATGTCGGAATTACCCCCCCCCCCCCCCCACCACGCCACGCCATTGTATGGGGCTGAAACGTGTGTGCGTGTGTATGTATACGGGGGGGCCTTTGCTGGATGGACAAATCCCGGCACTTTATTTTCATTTGGCAGGATCCAACAAGTACCCCATGCGGGGCATGTGACAAGTACATGGCGGAGGTTTTATGATTCCGCTGTGTAATCTTTCGAGTAGCCCCTTTTTCTCTCCCAATCTGCCTGGTGTTTTACAAGCAGTTGAAATTTTCAAATGGACACCCCGAAAGCCCCCAAATGCCCTGGGAAGGACTAAGGACTTGTTTATATTTATTCCCGGTTTATGTACCCATCGCACACGGGTCTTATTACGTTTCTTATAGGCGCATTCCTAATATACGCATTATGCGGACCTCAGTTTCACGCTGCTGCTGCTGCCGACGACGATCGATCGATTTTAATTGCGGCAGGACTCATATGCGACAGAGATAAGGACTTTGGTGGCCCTTTTTCGTGGATCGAGTCAATTTACATTATAAACACTGGCTTTTCATCCCTGATAAAATTTTCAGATAAAAAATAAATTGATGACTTTTGCATTTTCATACAATTTTCTTTTTTCAAGGACATTTCTTGCAAGGACGACAACTGATCCCATTTTTTTTTTTTTTTGGGGGGGAATATCATGCGCACTAGAACCCCCAATTGATTGCAAAAAATTGAACTGCTGTATCTGAGTCACGAAAAAGGGTCAAATTATTCAGGATACCAAGAGAATGTTATTTTAGTCCTTAAAGGTTGAACAAATGAAAAAAAGGACAATAGTTGGCTACACTGGGGTCTAGAGAACTCTTGTTCTTTTTGTTCATATTATCTTTGGGAAAAGTATTTGTAATATTTAATAATTTACAACAAATCTATTTTTCTTATACTGCAAAATATTTAGTCCAAAGACTGAAATTCTAAATTTGGCATAGTAATACATATTAAAATTAAAATATTCATATAAGAATTAAAAAATGGCCCCCTTTTTTCGGTACTCGAATCAATTTATTTATTTTTTAATTTTATATATCATGTGGGGTTTCATTTGAAAGGGCTTGTTATGTGGAATACAAAACTATATTTTTTCATAATTTTAAATAGCATATTTAAAAAGATAGTCTGAAAAATATAGAAATATTTCCGAAAGTACTAGACCTAAAATTTTAAAAAATAAGGAAATAAGTTGAAGTTTACAAGGAAATTATAACGAAAAAACCATAATAACTATTGAACAAATGAACGATTTAATCAGAAATTTTGTATGGTATTAAAGAATTATATTTATCATACACTGAAACTTGATATGAGTAACAAAAAAAGGTTATAAAATATTAATTAAAATTGCGTCATAAACAAAATAAATCCCCAAAACAATAAGACTAAATTAACCCTTACGACGGCACAAGGGATATAATCGAAAACAAGTGATTTTTACAAAACTTTTATCCTTATCTCTAATATTGCAAATCTCCTCAGATTGCAAAATAAATATTGATTTTATTTATTACATAAAATAACTGCTTTTTAAGCTTTAAAAAGCTGTGTGAGTTTTTGCTTTATCTTAAAAAGTAAAAATTCTAGTTTATGCTTTCAAAATCGAATTTTCTAGCTCTAGTAATATTTTTTCTTATAAACTATTGATACCATGTTAAGTCCTAAGTTTATAACAGAGTTGTACAGTCTAGGGGTTTAAAATTTAAGAAATAGCTACCGGAAAATTACGAAAATTGTTTATTAGTTTTTTAGTGTAAAATTAACAATTTCTCTTTATTTTTGTGTATTTTTTAAACTACAACCTGATTTGTTTAAGGTTTAGTTTTATTAGATATGCCCTTTTTTTATAGTTTGTTCTTTTCTTTAATATAATTAAAATGTTTAGGGCTAGATCAGATAGATCAGCTTTAACATTTATTGTTAGCTTAATTTTTCTAGTGTTACATTTAATAGATTGTCGGTCTTTAGAATTCAGAATAATATCCTACACAACTACATTCCTTTATAATAGGTTATAATAAACCTCTTTTTAATCAAACCTATTCTACTTATTTAAAACGTACACGTTATGAATATTAAGTAGTTTTATATGCAAAAATTCAGATTTATGGTTATTTTTATAGTGTTTGAGCTAGGATAAGATTTTGGATATTACAAGGGTGATATGAAATTTGTTTTTTATTTTTATGATGGGTCATATTACTGAAAAACATTTTACCCTATTTAAATTGAACTGTACTATCTACTAAGATATATGTACCAAAACCCAGGATGTAAGGACATACCAAAAGCAGTTCCCTATTAAGGAAGCACTATATACTCTCTATAAGCACAACCCACAACAAAACCCCCTAGACTTTGAAACAATGTGCATTATATAGGAGTGCAAACATTAACACATTCGCCCCTAACCTGAAATATTTCGTCCTTTTTAGCTAAGTACCGCATTCAACTCGAAGACAATCGTGTTGATCACGCAAGGGGGCGCTGTACACAGAGCCGTGCGGGCTAGTTGGCACGTAAACTATTTGTAGAGCTCGTTAGCAAACCCTGAAACCCGATACAACTGCAGTCTGGCTGGGGGGGAACCTCCCACTAGTGCAGGCTGATGGGTAAATTTGAAATGGGCGAAAAGGCGAAATAAAACTATTTACCTCAATGCAGCCCCACAGAAAGAAGTCAAACGGAGGTGAGAAAACTTTCAGAGCGAGGCGGTGGTTTCTGTCTCCTGGTCGGGATAATGTGGCGCAAACAGGGAACCGGGTCTTTGCGTGATCCAACCTTTTCAGAGAGATAGTCGGGACGGGAAGCACCTCACTGGGGGTTCTGGTTCCAGTTCTAAAGCCTTTCCCTCAATGAAGTCTTATTACTCCCGGCTGGTCAGAGCCACCGGCGGAACCTGATCATTTTCCACTTTTCCACGGCTGGACTGAGGAAATCTTCACAAGCGGTACGAAGACGACGACGACGACGACGATGGAGCTGAAAAGAAGATGCCGCAGACTTTTTAATTAACTTCCTCGTCGACCTGCTCGCAGGTTAATTATACATTGTGGAGAATATTTCGCTTAGTGAACCTTTGAATCTGTGAAAATTTCAGGGTGGGGATTCATTTTGTCCGGTCGGACCTTCTTTCTGAGTTTTCTTACATTTTTTTGTTTTTTTTTTTCATCCACTAAGAGAAAAATTTTTTTTTAATAAAGCGCCCAAGAAAAGTCGAGAGGTCTTAAGGAGTTATTTGTTTTTCTGCGAAAAACCGCGCTCCGCCTGGCTGACTTCTTTTGTGGTAATTATAGGAATTTGTTGTGTTAAGGACAGAATGGCAAATTAACACAAAACGACATTCCGCCAGAAAAGGGATCCCTACGGCATAATCCCCCACGGTGCTCAGCTGGAAAGAAAAAGGAAAAAAATTAGTAATTCGACCAAACCCGTTTTTTTGTATAGGGCCGAAGGGTAGGATATATATGTATATATATTTTTTTTTATTCGGGGTAGTATTCCCTATGTGTGCGCCTTTTCGGTCAACACATAAAAGCCAGTGAAGGGGAGCCCCGTCCAAGGCCCTTCTCTTCTACGCGTGGGAACGCCGCACCTGCAAAAGCAGTCAATGAGTTTTGTTTTAAAAATATCAAACTTGCTTCCACGCTCTTCGGAATTAGCCACTTTACGTTAATTATTTACGGGGCAGCATTAAATCCGACAGGACGCGTTGCTTGCGATGGCTGCTCCATGGCATGCATGCAAGAATAATGCATTTTAAACAGTAATTGCAGTAATTTAGCAAGGCAAATTGCTGTGCCGTCGTAATTGGTTTCGTTTACCAATCTTCTTCTATGCTTGTTAGGAATTTTGCATTAAATCTTATTTTAAAAGATATTACATTATTATCTTTAAAAAAAACTATACTATAGTATATAATTTTGAATTCTTCCTTCTATTCCCTATTATTTGATACCACACTCGGCCTGTCTCAAAAAGTTTTAAATTTTTCTTTATTTTATATTTATATTTTTAACTGACTTCAAAAAAAGTAGTGGGTGTGTGTGTATGTTACGCAATATCTTCGCCAATTGTAAACCGATTTCAATGATTCTTTTTTTATTGAATAGACTATATATTGAGGGTGGTTCTGTATTTTATTTACTAGTATAATTTAAGTTAGATTAATTTCCTTCATTGGAAAAATGATATTAAAAAACAAAAATCACACTCTGGCCACACCAATGAAATAATAATATATATTAGAAGAGTGAATTTTTATATTTCGCCCTAACTATAAGAGTCGTATTGGTATAGATACTGTAAATGATTATATAAATAAATACACTGCTACTACAACTATAATTTAGCTTCTAAAATGGAACTTATGGGTATTTAAATTAAGATCATAAAAATTTATATTAATTAGAAAGTGTCAAAAACTTGTTAATGATATAATTTGGACGATAGTTGCCTTGAAAAAAAGCCCACCTTCTTTCGAGCCATTTACCAAATCGAAAGTGTACAAATTTTATTATTTAATTTGTAACAGAAAAAGTTATATCTAATTTCTATAGGAAAATAAATAAAATATCGTATTTAGACAATTTGTGAAAACTCAAACTCATTTTTTTTTAAAAACGTAACGTGATAGAACATTTTCGCTTGTGAATTTGTGATTTGCGGAAAAATTTTGTTAACTTGGAAATTTTGAAAACTGCAAAAAACTTTTTATACTTAACAATAACTACTAAAATAAACTATATTCAAAGTACTTCTAATGTTATAGCTTACGAAAGTAACTTATCTACGTTTGGCGCCTAATTAACCCATTAATGCACAAAACGAGGATTTTGTGCACGCAAGTTCAATTGTACGATTCGAATAACAAATTGGGGCGAATTTCCTTCAAATTCGTATATAAGGGATTTTCAAACTTCAAAAACCCTATTATTTTTTGGGTTTTTTCAAAAAAGTACCGATTTTTTTTGGTCATATTTCGTCTCAAAGTCGATTATCTTGTCGTTGCTGCTATTGAATGATCATATAACTACCAGAAATCGCGGTCCGAATGTCTACACTTTCTCAAACCATGGTTTTGAATCTTTTTTGTTGTATTTGTTTTTGCAAAATGGCCATTTTGTACAGCAATGTAATAAAAAACTTCGCGATTTTTTTACACGAAAAAGATCAACTTTACAAAAAAAATTTATATGACAAAAAGTACTTATAATTAGCCAAGGAACAAGTTTTTTTATGATGAAATTTGGTGATATTTTTACTCAAAAAGGACGAATTATACGAATACATTTTATATGACAAAAAGTGTTTATAATTAGCCAAGGAATACGTGTGAATTTTGTCAGCATTTTTCGGGACATTTTTGGATTTTTCAAAAATTGGCCAAATCCAAAAAACCAAAAATAGCCCAAAAAATTCAGAAAAAATTTACATCATTTCCTTGGCTAATTATAAGCACTTTTAGTCATATAAATTATTTTTGTAAAGTTGATCCTTTTCGTGTAAGAAAATCGCAAAATTTTTTATTACATTGCTGTACAAAGTGGCAGTTTTGCAAAAACCAAAGCAAAAAAAAAAAATTAAAACCATGGTTTGAGAAAGTGTAGACATTCGGACCGCGATTTCTTGTAGTTATATGATTATTCAATAGCAGCAACGACAAGATAATCGACTTTGAGACGAAATATGACCAAAAAAATCGGCACTTTTTTGAAAAAACCCAAAAAATAATGGTGTTTTTGAAATTTTTATGCAAAACAAATGCCAGATTCTGAAAGAGCACCCCTAAAAACCCCTTATATACGAATTTGGAGGAAATTCGTCCCAATTTGCTATTCGAATCGTACAATTGAACTTGCGTGTGCAAAATCCTCGTTTTGCGCATTAATGTGTTAACTTTGAATGGGCTTCTACACTTTTTTCTAAAAGGCTAGCGCCCTCATTTTTACTAACGCTGTCCATTTTCCACTACAGCCAGAATAAAACTGATAGACCTCAGGTATGTATATTTTTTTAAACGTAAGGTCTCTCAGAAGTTCGTAAAGGTGGGTATTGAACATTCCCATACTAATTTGCTTAAAGGTATATTTCTTCATATCTTACATAATCTTGTGACGAACGTAAATAAATCGTACAAAGTCTTGTTAGCACAATTTATCGTCTTAACTACATATTTACAAGTTGTTGTAAAAATATCTTTCTTAAAAAAAGAGTGTGCATAATTGTAAGGCAACGCATATGTAAACAAGACCCCATTCGCGTTTAGAAGCCCTCTCAGGACATGAGTATGTATATATAAATTTTGAATAAAGCATTCCTTTCCCTGAGATGTGAAAGCTATCTTCACATTTTCTGTCTTTCTGTCGACCGGAAAATACATGGAAAAGAAGGAGAGTATCTTCTTATGTCGTGTACCCTTGTAAGCGAAGAATTATTGCGCTCGAAAACACCTCAGCACAAAAAAGCGGCGTGTAATAGTTTTAAGAACACGCCAAATTCCTCTAAGGTCCGTTTAAGTGATGTTCACGACTACAATCGCATGTTCGAGTGAATTTGTCAAATGTTCACCGAGGAAGGATCCTTGACATCGTCCTTTCGTGAGGAGTACATGTGGCGCATTCTTGCGCATGCATAGATATTTTATATATATAGTACAGGAACTCATGCTCGTGAGACCCTTGAAAGTATCTGATTTATTTATTTAGATACAAAAGTCTGCTCGAGGTGGAGTCGATATCATCGTTTCACGTGTCGTCTGCGAACGTGTACGTGCTTTGTGCAGATGGCGCTGATGTTCCATATTCCATGCATCCTTCACCGCCGCTGCTGCGGTGTGATGGAATTGAACCTTTCGGCAAAATGCTGGCTTTCTGTGATAAAGTTTACAGAAGGCGGTTGTATGTCAATCATGACATAATCCTTCTCCAGATAGCGAACATACGTATTTAGAGGAGTACCAGAGGAACACCAGAGGAGCACCCCGGCTGAGCTCCCTTACCGGCTCACAAGTGGCTTCTAACTTCGTGCACTATCGAGTCAACTTTGAAACTTCTCCCCGGCGAAGTAGCCCCAAGTATGCCAGTTAGTTATTCGCTTATTATCACAATTTGCAGGGATTTTATGCAATTTATGCGTAACCGGGCTAGTTAGGTGTGTGTGCAGCAACAAACAAGATATGCCAGTCGAGTGGATTAATTTAACACTGGCATAAGCAAGCTTCTTCGTTCCATGAGGTGAAATTTTGTTGATTTATTATTTGAGAGCATGCAATTCCTTGGAAGGAGGTCTTAAGATTAAATTAAAGTTAGACTTGAATAGCGCTTTCTATTATATTTGGGAGAAAATGGTTTGAGAACCTTTTGAGCTTATTAGCATTTTTCATAAATATCCAAGAGTTCAGAATATTCTTAAGTTCTTTATAAACATTAATCCCTTTAATCTACAATTTTGCATTTTATTTTAAAAACAAAATATCAGAATTCAAAACAATATTTTTGCTGGTTGGAAAAAAAAGTATCATATTTGTATCATATTACTTTTTACAAATGTTGGGTCCTATCAGCATAAAGTTTACAGTTATGTTGTAAACAGACACAAAATACACGAGATTAAATACTTTTCAAGAATGTGGAATAATTGTGTAAATTTTCTTTCGGAATATTTCGTTCAGTTCCCGCAAGACGGCACCATTGCACACACAGTACGTGTGACAATGAACTTATTGCGGGAAACTTTCCCTGGCCGTGTTCATCTGTCATTTGGGAGATTTACCCTGAGCCTCAAGATTACCCGTTATGACAGTTTGTAGGTAGGATCATACTTTGCAATCTCACCTCTGTTTGACTATTGTATACACAATTTCAGCATTGTTTTTAGCAATTTGTTAACTCGTTTATAATTCATTTTAAATATAGCTAATTTTCATATTATTAAGACACATTAAATGTACGTATATTATAAGCATTTTATTTCTATCTTCGTTTTCTCAAGAAAGAAAAATTTGGCTTAACTCTAAACTTAAAAAAAAAAAAAACCTCAATGCTTTCAAATAAAAGGAAGTTGTGCCAGAGTGAAATAAACTTCTTCGGGTGCCCCAGTTGCAGCACCTCGTTCACTGAGACTCCAAAGAGGAGATTTTTCATTATACCAGCAGTGTGGGGGTGATTTGAACCTTTTAAAAAATGCACGTGATATCGCCCCGTGAGAATTCAATCGTAAGTCTCTTAAATATTTCAAAGTAAGCTTCAGAGTTGAATATTTCACCGGGGGCTTTCATCACTGAAAAATTATATTCTTTCGATGGAAATCAATAATTTTGCATTTGAAGGTGTTGCGTTAATGCACCTCATGCAGGACTGCGGTGCTCACCTTTGCAGGGCTAAATTTGAGTGATTTATTTTTCTTATAGTGCTGCAACCTCGGGTAGAGGCTCTTAAATTTTTTATGGGGCCCACCACAGTTTTGGAGCCGTTGCCCTTTCAAGGGATTACAAGAGCCTTTTTACTCTCAAACCAGGATGAGCACGTTTCTAACATATATTTCTTGTTTGCGGGGTCCGCTCGGTTTTTCTTTTCCCTCACTTTTACTGCAAATATATTTCAAAGATGCTCTTTGGTGCCGACGACACGCTCTTGAGATCTCGGCACGCTTTGATATGTGAAAATGGCGCGGTAAGTCAATGGGGAAACTTTGGTTAGTCGTCGTCGTCGTCGTTTTCGTTCATAGTCGAGAAAATGTCCCACGGGTAAGAGAATAAATGGCTGTAAATAGTTTTCAATTCGGCTCTGCTTTGCTTTTCGTTTTCCGCCGAAAGTGTTCCTTTTCAGGCTCTTTTGCTTTTTGTATTTATGGGCGCAGAAAATGTGTCTGCTCAAAAGATGGAATTTGCACTCCTCTTTGCTGAGTGTTAAAGTGCCACCGATGCTTTTACTTTGGAACCAAGTGGCGTTTCAAATTAATGAAATTTGTGCGATGTGTAAAGGGATTTTCGCTTTTTAAGGTCTCCATAGAGATCAAAAGGGGAGTTAATGGCATTTTTAGCGCCTTTTACACTGTTTACTTTCATATTTTTCGGGTTGCTTATAGCAGTTACATATTACATTAGGCCTGCATCGTCTTACAAAGTCAAAAAAAAGACATGAACTAAACATTTTTATTTGAAAATTACACTTTCAAAAGATCAGATCTTTATAAAAAGTAGTCCGAATAGAAATACAAATGAAGAAAATATTAGTAATAAATAGTACCTTTTGATTCGTGAGTATAAGTCAATTTTAATAATTTCTTATTGGAAAGAACGATTTGTTTAATAAAAGCAAAAAGGAAAAATTCCCAGAATTTAAATTTTTACATTTTCCCTTGTATTTATTAAGCCTTTTAGTGGGAAAAAATTTAATTTTCTAAAATAGGGCTTCCTGGATCGCGATTTTTGACTAAATCGACTCTAAGTAAAATAACTAGATGATTTTAGGCAAAAACCAGAAAAGTCTAGAGGAAAAATTCGCAGAATTTAAATTTTTACATTTTCCCTTGTATTTATTAAGCCTTTTAGTGGGAACAAATTTCATTTTCTAAAATAGGGCTTCCTGGATCGCGATTTTTGGCTAAATCGACTCTAAGTAAAATAACTAGATGATTTTATGCAAAAACAAGAAAAGTCTAGAGGAAAAATTCGCAGAATTTAAATTTTTACATTTTCCCTTGTATTTATTAAGCCTTTTAGTGGGAACAAATTTCATTTTCTAAAATAGGGCTTCCTGGATCGCGATTTTTGGCTAAATCAACTCTAAGTAAAATAACTAGATGATTTTATGCAAAAACAAGAAAAGTCTAGAGGAAAAATTCGCAAAATTTCAATTTTTACATTTTCCCTTGTATTTATTAAGCCTTTTAGTAGCAAAAAATTTAATTTTCTAAAATAGGGTTTCCTGGATCGCGATTTCTGGCTAAATCGACTCTAAGTAAAATAACTAGATGATTTTATGCAAAAACAAGAAAAGTCTAGAGGAAAAATTCGCAGAATTTAAATTTTTACATTTTCCCTTGTATTTATTAAACCTTTTAGTGGGAAAAAATTTAATTTTCTAAAATAGGGCTTCCTGGATCGCGATTTTTGGCTAAATCGACTCTAAGTAAAATAACTAGATAATTTTATGCAAAAACAAGAAAAGTCTAGAGGAAAAATTCGCAAAATTTCAATTTTTACATTTTCCCTTGTATTTATTAAGCCTTTTAGTAGCAAAAAATTTAATTTTCTAAAATAGGGTTTCCTGGATCGCGATTTCTGGCTAAATCGACTCTAAGTAAAATAACTAGATGATTTTATGCAAAACCAAGAAAAGTCTAGAGGAAAAATTCGCAGAATTTAAATTTTTACATTTTCGCTTGTATTTATTAAACCTTTTAGTGGGAAAAAATTTAATTTTCTAAAATAGGGCTTCCTGGATCGCGATTTTTGGCTAAATCGACTCTAAGTAAAATAACTTGATGATTTTATGCAAAAACCAGAAAAGTCTAGAGGAAAAATTCGCAAAATTTCAATTTTTACTTTTTCCCTTGTATTTATTAAGCCTTTTAGTGGCTAAAAATTTAATTTTCTAAAATAGGGTTTCCTGGATCGCAATTTTTGGCTAAATCGACTCTAAGTAAAATAACTAGATAAATTTATGCAAAAACAAGAAAAGTCTAGAGGAAAAATTCGCAAAATTTCAATTTTTACATTTTCCCTTGTATTTATTAAGCCTTTTAGTAGCAAAAAATTTAATTTTCTAAAATAGGGTTTCCTGGATCGCGATTTCTGGCTAAATCGACTCTAAGTAAAATAACTAGATGATTTTATGCAAAAACAAGAAAAGTCTAGAGGAAAAATTCGCAGAATTTAAATTTTTACATTTTCGCTTGTATTTATTAAACCTTTTAGTGGGAAAAAATTTAATTTTCTAAAATAGGGCTTCCTGGATCGCGATTTTTGGCTAAATCGACTCTAAGTAAAATAACTTGATGATTTTATGCAAAAACCAGAAAAGTCTAGAGGAAAAATTCGCAAAATTTCAATTTTTACATTTTCCCTTGTATTTATTAAGCCTTTTAGTAGCAAAAAATTTAATTTTCTAAAATAGGGTTTCCTGGATCGCGATTTCTGGCTAAATCGACTCTAAGTAAAATAACTAGATGATTTTATGCAAAAACAAGAAAAGTCTAGAGGAAAAATTCGCAGAATTTAAATTTTTACATTTTCGCTTGTATTTATTAAACCTTTTAGTGGGAAAAAATTTAATTTTCTAAAATAGGGCTTCCTGGATCGCGATTTTTGGCTAAATCGACTCTAAGTAAAATAACTAGATGATTTTATGCAAAAACAAGAAAAGTCTAGAGGAAAAATTCGCAGAATTTAAATTTTTACATTTTCGCTTGTATTTATTAAACCTTTTAGTGGGAAAAAATTTAATTTTCTAAAATAGGGCTTCCTGGATCGCGATTTTTGGCTAAATCGACTCTAAGTAAAATAACTTGATGATTTTATGCAAAAACCAGAAAAGTCTAGAGGAAAAATTCGCAAAATTTCAATTTTTACATTTTCCCTTGTATTTATTAAGCCTTTTAGTAGCAAAAAATTTAATTTTCTAAAATAGGGTTTCCTGGATCGCGATTTCTGGCTAAATCGACTCTAAGTAAAATAACTAGATGATTTTATGCAAAAACAAGAAAAGTCTAGAGGAAAAATTCGCAGAATTTAAATTTTTACATTTTCGCTTGTATTTATTAAACCTTTTAGTGGGAAAAAATTTAATTTTCTAAAATAGGGCTTCCTGGATCGCGATTTTTGGCTAAATCGACTCTAAGTAAAATAACTTGATGATTTTATGCAAAAACCAGAAAAGTCTAGAGGAAAAATTCGCAAAATTTCAATTTTTACTTTTTCCCTTGTATTTATTAAGCCTTTTAGTGGCTAAAAATTTAATTTTCTAAAATAGGGTTTCCTGGATCGCAATTTTTGGCTAAATCGACTCTAAGTAAAATAACTAGATGATTTTATGCAAAAACAAGAAAAGTCTAGAGGAAAAATTCGCAGAATTTAAATTTTTACATTTTCGCTTGTATTTATTAAACCTTTTAGTGGGAAAAAATTTAATTTTCTAAAATAGGGTTTCCTGGATCGCGATTTCTGGCTAAATCGACTCTAAGTAAAATAACTAGATGATTTTATGCAAAAACAAGAAAAGTCTAGAGGAAAAATTCGCAGAATTTAAATTTTTACATTTTCGCTTGTATTTATTAAACCTTTTAGTGGGAAAAAATTTAATTTTCTAAAATAGGGCTTCCTGGATCGCGATTTTTGGCTAAATCGACTCTAAGTAAAATAACTTGATGATTTTATGCAAAAACCAGAAAAGTCTAGAGGAAAAATTCGCAAAATTTCAATTTTTACATTTTCCCTTGTATTTATTAAGCCTTTTAGTAGCAAAAAATTTAATTTTCTAAAATAGGGTTTCCTGGATCGCGATTTCTGGCTAAATCGACTCTAAGTAAAATAACTAGATGATTTTATGCAAAAACAAGAAAAGTCTAGAGGAAAAATTCGCAGAATTTAAATTTTTACATTTTCGCTTGTATTTATTAAACCTTTTAGTGGGAAAAAATTTAATTTTCTAAAATAGGGCTTCCTGGATCGCGATTTTTGGCTAAATCGACTCTAAGTAAAATAACTTGATGATTTTATGCAAAAACCAGAAAAGTCTAGAGGAAAAATTCGCAAAATTTCAATTTTTACTTTTTCCCTTGTATTTATTAAGCCTTTTAGTGGCTAAAAATTTAATTTTCTAAAATAGGGTTTCCTGGATCGCAATTTTTGGCTAAATCGACTCTAAGTAAAATAACTAGATGATTTTATGCAAAAACAAGAAAAGTCTAGAGGAAAAATTCGCAAAATTTCAATTTTTACATTTTCCCTTGTATTTATTAAGAATTTTAGTAGCAAAAAATTTAATTTTCTAAAATAGGGTTTCCTGGATCGCGATTTTTGGCTAAATCGACTCTAAGTAAAATAACTAGATGATTTTATGCAAAAACCAGAAAAGTCTAGAGGAAAAATTCGCAAAATACGGCATCAATCAGCTATTTAAAGTCAACGTGACTATCTCCTGTTCCTGGTGTTATCTTATTACATTTTGTTTTTTAACAACACGCATTATTTTATTATGCAGATATGTACGCATGTACCATATAATATTATATTGTGGTCAATGTAGTGATCGTTAATTTAAGGAGAGATAAGCCAAAAATTCCGCAATTTATGGCATCCGGTCCTGTGAATAGCCACAATCATGCTATCCAATTTGTCAGTCCACCCTCATGCTTAAGCCACTCTAATCACTTCACAGCTATTGACGTCTATAATCCCATTAAGCCGGAACAAAAAGGTCAAATTACTCCGGCCAGAGACGGAGTCACAGACGAACCCAAGGAGGGGCAGCTCCTGATTCAATTCATTTAGGGGCGTGCAGGTGGGCTTAAATTAAGTGTACTTGTGGCCTGAAGCTGTAGCTATGTAGCGCCTGTGGGCCCGGATCTCAATCGAAATTCGAATATCAAATACCTCGTGGCGCCCCAAAAAAGAAAAAAAAAAAAGAATATGAACAATTGAAATTCCCTTTTTCGCACCTTTCTAAATCGTAAAAATCGGATACGATTTCGAGCATCCTAACCCCGCTCAAGCGTCACCCGCCTCGTCTGCTCCCGGTCGTGAGGACTTGTTTTAATAATTGAATTAATGAAAAGAGTTCTGACTCCCGCAAAACCTTCGAAAGTACACCGGAATCAAATTATTGATGAATATTTCAAGTTAATTTTCAAGTTTGTTTTGCAGGCACTTGAAGAGGTCTTTTAGACTGAGGCCCCGGGCAATCAAATAGGCTGGCCATTAAATTTTCATGCGCTCCCCCGAGGTGTTCTTGTTAGAGAAGACTTGTTTGCTCTCGGGACGGGACGGGACGGCCTACGTAACGCAAGCAACTTTGGACAGCCATTACTGGAATTTATTTAAAATAAATAGGAACAGGCAAGAGATAATGTTTGGCTGAGCCCGCAAAAAATATTTTATTAAAAGAGCGCTTTTAATAAAAAAAACAACAACTAGATTCGGAGATTTAAAAGTTTAATTGATTTTGGTCTCGTTTTAAATTATTTAGAAGATTTGGGGCGGGTTATATGTTTACAATTTTAGAATATTAGAATTATACTTTGATGGATTGCACAGCTTTGTAGGAATTTTATAAATTGGTATACCTAGACGTCGCTTATTTTTGACTTAATGGGTTTGTTAATAACTAATTCAAAATAGACTATAGAGACCCCATTATATCTTCAAAAATGCACCATTTGGTACGGTTTACACGCTGGTGGTATCACTGTTCCTTATTTCTTTAAAAATTAGGTCAGAACCGCATCAAGACACCAAGTAATATTTTTTCGAAAATATGGATGACATTAATTCTGGCGAGATATGGTTTTCAACAGGATGGCGCTACGTGCCATACAACGACATGAACCATCGATTTATTTAAATTACAATTTGGTACTAAAGGGATGACACTCTTGACTACTTCTTATTTGAAACCACTGGTTTATGCTGATAAACCATCAACAATCGAAAAATTTGGAATCTAAGATTGTTCGATTTATTCGTTACATACGGCCGCCATTACTCGAAAAAGTGACCCAAAATTGAACTGACTTTGTATTATTTTTTTTTAAATCTAAAGTTTTATTTCAAATATCTTCAGCTTTAGCCCTATTTTTTACTCAATTTTATGTAGTTTTAAAGAATATCGCCCTAGTACTAAAAAAACTTAAATAACTTGAAAACGATTTGAAATAAATCAGCGAAGATAATAATTTGCAAATAATTGAAATACCGAAAAATCTCAATAAATTCTCCTTAAAAAAAAAAAGGAAAAGAATCTTGATCCCAGAAAAAGATTTAGTTCACTTCAGGATCTCTTGGCTTCCTTCTACAGAAAGCAAAAAAGGGGGGATAAAAGAAAATTCCATTCTAATTGTGTTCACCTTTCATATTTCGTATTCATAAAGCGTAGCATTCCACAAATTTGATCCATTTCCCTCTCGGCCTGAAAGCACAAAAATTGTTTTTGTCTTCTCCTTAAGGAATAACAAAGCAATAAAAACAAATAACTTCGATGCAAAGATATTTTCCTGGTATTTTGGGAATATCTATTATTTATGTTTTGAATAAAATTTAGATCCATAGGTTTCATAGGAATTCTCGACAGGGAAGAAGACGGAGGCCCTAATGTACATAACTTCTATTCAAGGGCAATCAGAAACCCATCTGCAGGGCTCCTCTTGAATGTAATTTGCAGTTTCCAGTCACGAGATCCCCCGGAGAAGATAACATCCACATCGAGAGATAGCGATAAGTGAAGTTCGTATGAATGGTGAATGTTATCCGGTAAGGCACAGGGCACAATATCAATAGCATAAAAAGAATTAATAGACGGAGACCAGGAGCGGCGGCATTTAATTCAGGAACTGGGAATGGGTCCCGGAAGGAAACCCGGTAATTATACCCATTCGACCTGATTATATTCGACTACTAAACTAGGCCAAATGATTATAAGAGGCGAGTACATTTCGTGTAGATTATTGCCTCTAACTAAACTTCCGAAAAGGAATGACAACGATAATGAGTTGGTTACATTCAGGAAAACCCCACCGAGGACATATGCACGCACTAGCCATTGAAGATCTTTGGGAATTCCTCTTCGGAACTTAACTTTAAGGAAGTTGAGGAATCTTACAAGTCTCTGGGTGAATATTAGAGCACCATGAGAGGGACAGAGAAAGGGAGAAATCCACTAAAAACTCAGGAAAGCATGAATACATTTTTAAATAATTTAGTCGGTAGTGGGATAAAACCTTAAATATTTTTAGTATTATACATCTACAGACGTTGGGGAATAACGTGGAAAACATATAAAAATAAGCTGCCACGTGCGGAAGTTAAAGAATTCATGAAAACAAAAAAAAGTGTATCATTACATAGAAATTAATCACGATTTTTACATAAAAATAATTTATTTTTATTTTATTTAAGTAAAATTTCATTAAAATATGTAGATTATTGAATTTGACTAAGCATATCCTTTTGATTTATGAAAAATGCACGATTTTTATATAAGTCAGGTAATCGCTTACGTAATCTGGAATAGTATAAATATTTCGTGTACACTGACAACACTAAAATAACAAACGCCAGACGGTTAAAACTTTATTCGACAAGGTGGCACAACAGCTCACACATACTGTGTACAAGGTTTTCTATAGAAATATGTCAAAACTAATGGGTCAATATTTTTTAATAAATGGAATAAATATTTTTGAATGAATGAAAGCCGTCATTTTCATTTCATGTTAATTTTATTATAAAAATATTAAAACTATTTAATACAAACAATTAATTTAAAAATATAGTGAAGAACGTGAGTTATTATTATACCATATAGATATATGGTATATTTTCGAAATTTCGAAAAAACACTTGCCTTTTTACCCACGATCCCTGGGGTTGCGACCCATAGTTTGTAAAACACGAATCTAGGGCATAAGATGCAAAACGAATTAATTACTAATCTTAGGAGTAATTACTTGATGGGTTTATGTCATTTAAATTGAGAAATGATCCAAAAATGGTTCTTGTAATAAATTAAACGCTCGATCTTGTTTTCTGGGTCCCGTACCTCTACAAAGGACAGGAAATAGAACCTTTATGGATTATAAGGTCACTCGCATGTTCGTCGGTCACATCCCAATATCTCAGAAACCATGCGACGTAGAAATACGTCTTATTAACTCACATATTTCGCACTAGTTAACATTTTAAAATATTCATATAAGAATTAAAGAAGGGACAAATAAAGTAGTCGAAAAAAACTTGTTTCAATTTTATATATCACGGGTGTAGAAAAATATTTTTTTCCATAATTTTAAATAGTATATTTAAAACTATATTCTGAAAAATATGCGAAATTGCTTTATTTCCAAAACCACTAGAGCTAAAAACTTTGAAAAATTAGAATTTATAACGCCTTACTTCAAATTTAAAAAAAAAAAAGTATAACGAGTCCTTCATTTTATAAATCTCTAGAAATTCTAGAAAATACCGTACAGAACCTTCTGCTGACTCGTACTTGTCCGGTTTCCTTCAGACGTGAATTAGCGTTTCAAATCTTAATTTTGTCAATCGACTTAGCTCAAAACGATTTGCGCAATTCCACCTGTGGTTTTCCCTCAAGTAAATAAAACCTAGCAAAATCGTATAAAGCCTGTAAATTTGTAGTCGATTTCCTGATACCTGATATCTATTGTAAATCTGTTTAAATTTAACATAATATCGAATAATCCGTAGCTACATCTTTTTAAATGGCGGTGCTTATGCGTCTAGAGCTCCGCTGCACCCTTCAAACTTTCCCTCCTGTGATAGCGCGCTTTTCACCCTCAACAAATGAATCCCTTATATACTTATTATATATCCCAGGTAGACAATTCGTTAATTACGTTATTCCTTAAATGTAAGGGCAAATAGATACAAAGTGGGGAATTATTTCAAGAATATTTCAAAACTACAAAAAGTACTCACAAAGTTCGCTCTCACCTGATCATGAAGCCAGGCGTAAAACACAGCACACAACTCATAATTCTCCCTGATGAATTTCTGATAGAGTTAGCAATTAAATCACTAGCACAGTAAAACTCACTTAACTAATTCGATTAAAATCCTTTAAGAATTCTTAATTCACACATAACGCACGCTTATGCTGTCCGCGGCGGCAAGAGAACTTTACCAACTTTACGAAAGAAAGCTCCTTTCTGCTGAATATGAAAAAAAAATAGGATGGACATGAGTAGAGCCGCTGTAATTTAACTATAATTTAAATAGAAATTTTAAGGTAAAATTTACAACGCTTTTAGAAAAGTGTTCAGATACTTTTTATATTATGTTTTGGTTAATTTCACTACTCTTTTGAATTAAAATAACCTGCTTAACTTAAAAGCCCTTAATAAATTTTGTACCAGCTTCATCTAGTACGCAAAAGCATTAACAAACTTATTTCATGACTGAGAGTCGATTTAGCCAAAAAGCCTAATCCGAGGAGGCATTTTTTAGAAAATAATTTTTTATAGGAAAATTGTAAATATTAAAATTCTGTTATTTTTCTTCTGGACTTATATCGTTTTTGCATTAAATCATCTAGTTATTTTACTTAGAGTCGATTTAGCCAAAAATCGCGATCCAAGAAGCCCTATTTTCGAAAATTAAATTTTTTGCCACTAAAAGGCTTAATAAATACAAGGGAAAATGTAAAAATTGAAATTTTGTGAATTTTTCCTCTAGTCTTTTCTGGTTTTTGCATAGAATCATCTAGTTATTTTACTTAGAGTCGATTTAGCCAAAAATCGCGATCCAGGAAGCCCTATTTTAGAAAATTAAATTTTTTGCTACTAAAAGGCTTAATAAATACAAGGGAAAATGTAAAAATTTAAATTCTGCGAATTTTTCCTCTAGACTTTTCTTGTTTTTGCATAGAATCATCTAGTTATTTTACTTAGAGTCGATTTAGCCAAAAATTGCGATCCAGGAAGCCCTATTTTAGAAAATTAAATTTTTTGCCACTAAAAAGGCTTAATAAATACAAGGGAAAATGTAAAAATTGAAATTCTGCGAATTTTTCCTCTAGACTTTTCTTGTTTTTGCATAGAATCATCTAGTTATTTTACTTAGAGTCGATTTAGCCAAAAATTGCGATCCAGGAAGCCCTATTTTAGAAAATTAAATTTTTTGCTACTAAAAGGCTTAATAAATACAAGGGAAAATGTAAAAATTTAAATTCTGCGAATTTTTCCTCTAGACTTTTCTTGTTTTTGCATAGAATCATCTAGTTATTTTACTTAGAGTCGATTTAGCCAAAAATCGCGATCCAGGAAGCCCTATTTTAGAAAATTAAATTTTTTGCTACTAAAAGGCTTAATAAATACAAGGGAAAATGTAAAAATTTAAATTCTGCGAATTTTTCCTCTAGACTTTTCTTGTTTTTGCATAGAATCATCTAGTTATTTTACTTAGAGTCGATTTAGCCAAAAATCGCGATCCAGGAAGCCCTATTTTAGAAAATTAAATTTTTTGCTACTAAAAGGCTTAATAAATACAAGGGAAAATGTAAAAATTGAAATTCTGCGAATTTTTCCTCTAGAATTTTCTGCCTTTTGCATAGAATCATATAGTTATTTTACTTAGAGTCGATTTAGCCAAAAATCGCGATGCAGGAAGCCCTATTTTAGAAAATTAAATTTTTTGCCACTAAAAGGCTTAATAAATACAAGGGAAAATGTAAAAATTGAAATTCTGCGAATTTTTCCTCTAGACTTTTCTTGTTTTTGCATAGAATCATCTAGTTATTTTACTTAGAGTCGATTTAGCCAAAAATCGCGATCCAGGAAGCCCTATTTTAGAAAATTAAAGTTTTTGCTACTAAAAGGCTTAATAAATACAAGGGAAAATGTAAAAATTTAAATTCTGCGAATTTTTCCTCTAGACTTTTCTTGTTTTTGCATAGAATCATCTAGTTATTTTACTTAGAGTCGATTTAGGCAAAAATCGCGATCCAGGAAGCCCTATTTTAGAAAATTAAATTTTTTGCCACTAGAAGGCTTAATAAATACAAGGGAAAATGTAAAAATTGAATTTCTGCGAATTTTTCCTCTAGACTTTTCTGGTTTTTGCATAGAATCATCTAGTTATATTACTTAGAGTTGATTTAGCCAAAAATCGCGATCCAGAAAGCCCTATTTTAGAAAATTAATTTTTTTGCCACTAGAAGGCTTAATAAATACAAGGGAAAATGTAAAAATCGAAATTCTGCGAATTTTTCCTCTAGACTTTTCTGGTTTTTGCATAGAATCATCTAGTTATTTTACTTAGAGTCAATTTAGCCAAAAAACCGATTCGGGGAGCCCTTTATTAGAAAATAATTTTTTTGCGGTATAAATGTTCATTTTTACCAATATTTTATTTTTATATCCATTATTTTAAAATCGTGTAAAAAGAGTACCGTGCAAATCGGGGGTAATAGATGTAATTCAGCTAGTCGTTTATAACTATAGTTAAATTGCAGCGGCATAATCAAGTACATTCAGCTCGCAAATTCTTTGCATGCGCATCTTCAGCAAAAAGTAGCTCACTTTCGCCAAGTTGGTATAAAGTGCTGGATCCAGCATTGAGCAAGTTCGGTCGGTTTAGCTGCGGAATACAAGTTTTTGGAAGGTTAAGATAAGTAGTAATATATTTTATTGTGGCATTTGTAAGCACTGTGTGTTTTGTGGTGCTGTGATTTAATGCTTCCTTGTGTTAAGGTAAGAAATATTCCTTTGGTTTTGTTATATGTAATTTTAAAATCACGATTATTTGATAAGGACTTCTATTCCGTACTATCCCTCTGCTGCGTCCTAATTCTAATTCTAAGTTTTAATAGGGCTATACAGTCGCTCCAAGCCAAACCCGGACACCCATGATATAATATTTCTTGAGTCAAAAAATCTGAACTAATAACAATAAGAAAAAAATTCAAATGGTTTTCCAATAGTATATTTATTGTACTCTTAAAAATATAAAACAAAACATATAAATTAATTCATTCTAATAAAAAATTCTGGCGAAAAACAAAACAAATGACAAAATAATTCACAAGCCAAACTCGGACAGCTAACAAAATTTTTAAAACTAGTTAATAATTTTAAAGAATTAGTATTTTGTATGAAGGCCCTTGTTTTTTATTACCATTTGGAGACGGTTAGGCATAGATTTGACCAATTTTTCACAAAAATCAGGCTGAATATTTTCCCATTCTTGCAGTAAGATGTTTTTTAACTCATTTTTGCTGGAAACGGTGTGCTCTCGAACTTTTTGGTTAAGATGGTCCCATAAATTCTCAATTGGATTTAAGTCTGGGCTTTGGGGTGGTGTTTCCATGACATGGGGACAATTATAAAGAAGCCAAGAACGCACTTTGTAGGCCTTATGTTTTGGGTCGTTGTCCTGATAAAATTGCCAGCTGTCCCCAAGAGAAAGTTTATTCACGCTTTGTGGTAAATTTGCTTTTAAAATGTCGAGGTATACATTCTGGTCCATAATTCCATCAATAAAATGAAGGCATCCTGGGCCAGTGGCTGAAAACGAACCCCACACCATTACTGACCCGCCACCGTGCTTGACAGTTTGTTTTAGGTTCTTCAGATGCAATTCCTCATTTGATTTTCTCCAGACATAGGGCTTACCATCTGACCCAAAAAGGTTAAATTTACTTTCATCAGTAAACATAACATTTTTCCAGAAAGAAAATTCCTTGCTTTCATATTCTTTTGCGAACTTCAATCTTACAGTCTGATTTCGTTTATTGATGAAAGGCTTTTGTCTGGCTTTTCTTCCATGTAGATCTGCCTTATGGAGCACATTTCTTATGGTTGATGGACTGGCTTTTTTCCCCAATTCATTTTCAGCAACAGCAGCTAGCTTTGGTGCAGAGAGGAAAGGATTTGTTTTTATTTTTCTCACTAAATATCGCTCATCCGCTTCGGTAAAAATCTTGTTGTGCGCTGTTTTAGGCTTATTTTCCACTTGTTTGATAGTCTTGAAGCGTTTTATAACGTCATGAACTGTAGAATGGCTTCTGTCGACAATCTTCGATATGTCTCGCACAGACTTTCCATCTTCAGCATGCTTAATTATTAATTTTCTGAGCTCGATACTTGTTTGACCTCTTTGCCTTGACATTTTGACTGCACTAATGCTTCTTTCCACAATAAATGAAAAAACAAGACTATTTAGGGATTCCCCGAAATAAATAAAATGTTTTCCATGAAGTTGGCTGCAATTCCTACGCAGGGTTGAAATTATTACGCGCATGGTTGGCAGCTGTCCGAGTTTGGCTTGCGCCCTTATTTTTCCCTAATTTTAGTTTTTTGGCTAGATTTTTCATTACAATGAGTGAATTTGTAATTTATTTTTTGTTTTTAATAGTGCAATAAACGCACTATTAAAACCCATTTTCATGTCTTTCTAGTTTATTTTGGCTTCGATTTTTTGGCAAAAGAAATTTTCTTACCATGGTGTCCGAGTTTGGCTTGGAGCGACTGTACCTATTTTGCGAAAGTAGTTTTCATATAGCTGAATTGTACGTAAAAGCTCACACGTGGAATTTCTAGTAGCTGAATTGCATTTAATATTTCTTAGACTTTTTACATACAATTCAGCTGCAATACTCCAGACAGATTTGTTATAATCGGGAAAAGCACTTTAATAGGGCGTAGGGCTCGATTTTTAGAAAATGCAGCAGAGCAGATAATTTAGCTTGAAATAGAGAAATTATTTAGATTTTATGAATATAACTTGATGAATTATGAAAATACCTTTTAAAATTGGGATAGGCTTAATTTAACGATCCGATTTCCTGACGGATACGATTTAAAAAGATATCCTTATTTTTCATTACTTGCCTACACTATTGCTAAATTTGTCCTAATAATTGTAATTATTTTTCTAGATTGTAATTACAAAGATACGCCACTCTTCGTGGGAATTTTCATCTACAGAGCTGCTGATATTTTTATTGAAGCTCTATTTCATACTTTTAATATTTCACCAGATATAAATTCGTGTAGAATGGAAAATAATTTTTGAATATTTGGATTTAAAACTTCCTCAATTCCTGGGATTATATAGGAAAGAAAGGTTAAGTTGTTTTACTCAAATTCGTTGTACTTATTGTCATTTATTAACAAATTCGGCTGTATTCAATAACTCAATTTCTGCTCAGTCGACTGCTCTAAATAATTTATAAAAAAATCATTTTTAACTATCGACTGCGGAATCTAAGTTTTTGAAAACAGCCTAATATTTTAGGTTAATAATATAAAGAGAACAAATAACGAAAATGGGAAAAACTTCACCAACATCATCGAAGAACACTATCGAATTTCAATATCGTCAACCGAAGATGGAAATGGAAAACATGCCAGGATTTTAAAGGTCAGTCAATCCTTATTAGAATTTAAAATTTAGTTAGATGAGAACACTTAATTAAGAATAAAATTGGATTCTTTCGTCTTTTATAGCTGAATTCCTTGAAAATGTTCTTATACGATTTTCAAAGTAATTCAGCTATGAGAGATGAAACGATACGATTTAACTTGATTCCACTAAAGTGATTCCACCTCATCTCCGAAACTGAATTAGACATCTTTAGAGTTATTCTTGAAGTTGCTTAATTAAATTTTTAACAAAATGCGAACAATGTGGAATTTGTTTTCTAAAATATTCAGATGAAACTTTAAAAAGTAAAGTATAGTTTAAATCCCGTCATACCAAAATTTTACTAAATATACGAGCAAAGTATCTGAAACTAAATGTCACAATTCGCCTCATAATTTGCATTCCTTGTCGTCATAAGTTTGAGAAAGAATTACAGAAGTTATATTCTTAAGAAAAGTTATTTCCCCTGAACTACGGCAACTTTGAAGATTCGTAAATCTTTTCGTGTCCCAAGAGATGGGCCCCCCTTCAGTAAACGTTCTTCAATTATTACTCATCAGACTTACTTCAGAGGAAGTTGAAAAATTGCCACTTTCAAGCACGAGAACTTATGCTCTTCTGAAAATGTTTCCCTTAAAGTACACCAACATGTAGATATGTCGTAACATAAATTTTCGCCTGATTATTCGCGGACGTGCTTTTTTAATGAATTTTCTAAAAATTTCCTAAAAATTACGAGAAAACTTCCTCTGACAGAGCTCAATTAATCAATAAATGACAGACAGATAACTTAAGATCGCAATTTTCTTCGCCCATTAGACTGCCAAAAAGAAATTGATTAAAAGTTCGAAGATGACAAGTGTTCCCATCAGATCTGGCGAGTTGATTGGATGTCGTTTGAACATACGATCTATTTTTTTTTTCTCGCGCCGTCTACTACGTCTATCAAGAGGGGAGGGGATGCAGGTGGAAACTCTTGCCCTATGAGAAGAATTATAAAATTTAACTAGGAGAAAAGTTTTTAATACTCGAACTCTCAGCATTTCCATTTTTCTACGAGATTTTTCGCTTTATCTGGCTGGTCGGTTTGGGGTGAACTTGATATTTTTTTTTTTTTCAAGTCTTCTCCAGAGGGCTCGACGAGGATACTTCAAGAAATGTTGAGGACTCTTTTAAACTCGAAGGATTTGCAAGTCGAAATATTTTTATATATTTTTCCTCAATCGTAAAAGGATTCATGTCCATTCATATTTATAATATATACGATTCTGCGGTTAGTCCGTTTAGTAGAGCACAACGCAGTCTTTCTGAAGAAATAAAACTCCTGTGAGGTAGCTGACCTAAAACCAGACTCATACTAGATATATATTTTTAAAATATGAAAATAGCTAATTTGTTGCTCTCCTTAATTAAATTATTAACTTTCCACTTGGTTGAAAAACATTTCAAATTAATGGCCCCTTTGTTACCTAGTTGTAACTTCTTTATATTGCATTTTGGGGTTAAAATTGAGTTGTTATGAAGTCTAAATTGCAATGACCACTTTACTATTAGTTCAGCTTTCTTTTATTATAAGAATTGGTTTGCAAAACATTGATATTATTGTTTTATATTGTAGAACTATTTTTTTCAGAATTATTGTATATGCTCTTTCATTTAAAACTAGTTTGAAGAGTGTTAGTAGAAAAGTTTGAGTGCAATAAGAACAATTGCTGAATTGAAAAGTTAGTTACAAAAACTGAATTCTTAACAACAAAGTTACTTAGATTAATAATATAAATTAGGGAATAATTCAGCAATTGTTCTTAGTAAGCTGAATTGTGTAGTCGACTGCAAAACTGGATTCATGAATGCGGGGTTAAAAAGAACATTTTTTATATATGCAACTACAACAAAATATTAAGAAAAATATCGTTATATATTCAATTAAATATACAAGTTAACTGCTCTTGGATTTCCATTGGTGTTTATTAACTGGATTTGGTCATATATATCTGGTCGTACTCAGCGTGTTTCATTTCGTGGCTTTTTTTCTGATGTAATACACAATACATCTGGTGTACCTCAAGGGAGTCATCTTGGTCCTCTGTTATTTATCATTTATATTAATGATATATCCGCGTGTATCAAACACTCGGAAATTTTATGTTATGCTGACGATGCTAAGATTTTTCGTGTTGTGTCTTCTGTACGTGATTGTGAAATTTTAAACTCTGTCTTAGACTAATTCTATAAATGGTGTTCTATTAATTGTCTCCCCCTGAATGTTGACAAGTATACGACTTTGTCCTTTTCTCGTAAGAGAACTAATATTAGCTTTAACTACACGATAAATACCTGTGTACTAACCAAACTTGAAAAGACAATAGATTTGGGTGTGTGGCTAAACTGTCGTTTTACTTTTGACGATCATATTAATGTAATTGTTAATAAGGCGAACTTTAGGTTTCGTTAAGCGATAGTGTAGGGAGTTTGAAGATCCTTACATTACGCCTCTTTTATATTGTACGTTCGTGAGGCCTATTTTAGAGTACGCCTGTTGTGTTTGGTCACCTTTTTACTTTACTCATATTAATCGCCTGGAAGCCGTTCAACATAGATTTGTTCGCTTTGCTCTTCGCGGTCTTCCTTGGAGCAATCCTATTTTGCTACCTCCGTACTTAGATAGGCTTAAACTTATAAAACTTGACACCTTAGAACATCGACGCAATGCCTCCAAAGCTGTCTTTGCCATGGATTGTTTGCAGGGTGGTATTGATTCTTCTGCGTTGCTCTCGTCATTTAATATATCCATTACTTCTCACTCCCTGAGGAACCGCGAATTTTTCAGCATTCCTTATCATCGCACTAACTAGGGTTTCAATGCGCCAATTGCATCTATGTCTCGTGTGTTCAATAATAATTATGATGTTATCGATTTTCATTTATCGAAGAAAACTCTTAAGACGCATATTATGTAGTTGTCTAGTTCTGCATTGTATTTTTTTCAATAATTTCTTATATATATATATATACAAGTGTGTATTTTTTTTTAGTAATCAGCCATTTGATGAAATTGAATAAATAAATAAAGTTAAATTCTGTTGCAGAAGTTAATACTTCCTGAATTTAGCAGTTTCAAGAAAGGTGTTTTTTTACTCCACGACAACGCTATGAAATTTTGTATAGATGTACCCCCTGATTCTGAATAAAATTTGAGAACTGTTAATTTCTTAACTGCTAACAAAAATCTTTTTAAATTAATATTCTATCGTATAATTTAAGAATTGTTAGAAATACGCTGATTTCTGATAATTTGAGAATTGTTCTATAAATAGAACTCTTTCTTCTGAATTAATAGGTCTTTTATGTAGATTCAAATTTTCACCTCATTGATCGGGATATAAATAATACTAATTGTCGATACATCTTGTATAGATATTATAATGCATACAAAATATAAATTTCATGTTGATAATTTGTATTAAAAGAGAGTCTATAAAAATGTGAAGAGTACTCAAGTTGTACCTACAGAAAAAGAATCTACAAAAATCATAAAAGCCTTCAGAATCTAGTTAGCTTCTCTGTTTGTCCTAATTTCATTGACAATTTATACCATTTACCGCGCAATCAAAAGCCAGTTGATAATTTCTTTAATGTTTATACAGAAATCTGCTGAAAATCCTGCAACAGCAAACAGAAACAATTTGATTTTACTTAACGACCGCATCAGACCACTTCACACAATTCGAGGGATTTCTGGCGGGACGCTTGAGTGATTCGGGCGAGGCGAACTTAATTGAAGAATCTGAAAGATTCGCCTCGGAAAGAAAGGGCGAAAGACGGTCGAGCAGCCACTGCGAGGGGTGGCGGAAACTTACTACTTTAAAAGAAAATAAGGGTGCTCCCTTTAAGAGCCCCAGCTCCTCTTCCGGGGTGGATTCTTTAATCACCGGGCGTTTTATCACCTACCTTCGTCGGCGTTTATGGAATCGAAGGGTGTTGCCACGCACGGGGCCCATGTGCCCCAATGACTCCAGCGAAGGACCAGGAAACCGACGCACAGTGTGTTATTTGAACGATCTAGGAGGACAAAATTCATTTATGCTTCTAATAATTTTGGATTTTTTTACACGAAAAGGATCAACTTTACAAAAAAATTTATATAGATGAAAATGCTTAAAATTAGCCATATGAATTTTTTTTAGAATTTTTTCGACTATTTTTGGATTTTTGGATTTGGCCAATTTTTGAAAAATCCAAAAATGTCTCAAAAAATTCTGAAAAAATTCATACGTGTTCCTTGGCTAATTATAAGCACTTTTTGTCATATAAAATTTATTCGTAAAATTGATCCTTTTTGAGTAAAAATATCACCAAATATCGTTTTAATGTACTATTATAACCCCTGTATAGCCTGTATATGCAGGACTCTGCAGCCAATTTTTTTATGTTCTAGTAGAGGAAAGCTTAAATATTAACGCAAAACTAATTGGTATTTCATATTTTACCATATAGTTAAGATTTTTCTTATAAAAGAAAGCGATTAATAAAAAATCAGTTCACACATTCACAAGAATTTAAAACATTTATTTTAGCTCAACCATAAAACATATTCAACATGGAATAGATAAAAAACATCACAAACACACTGAAGAATAAAGTTACAAAATATTAATCGGTTTGAGCTAAACTGCGCAGGTCAAGACACATTTGAATACCGTTGTTGAATCCAAGCAGTGAAAGATAGACGTAATCGCTTATGAATCATGTAAAATAAGATAAGCCTTTTTCATGAATATGGTGCCTAAAATTTATAGAAAATAGTATTATCGGGTACTCTAAGATGTTTTTTATTGACTGATAACAATAATAAGGCATTTATCTTGCCTTCGATTTTTTATTAAAATCCCCCTAGATTGTCAAAATATTACACTGTGCGACGTGGCTCTGAAATATTAATGCGAATCGATTTGTTAGTACGTGATGAGGACTTTCTAAGTTTCTCGAGGTGCGCGTCTTTAAAAATTCAAGGGATTAAGACGAAAAGCACACATTGATTTCTGGGAGGCTCTGCGACGCCGAGCAACTGAGATTGTTTGTAGATTTACTGCCGGTTCCGTATGGACAGGTGCGGTGCTAAGGTACAGGGGAAAAAAAAAATTCCAATTTACCTTCACTCGTTGGAGCGTGAAATGTCACAGACTAGAAATCCCAGAAGCTCAATATGCCCGCCTTGATCACGTGTCTTATGCTCTGGTGATTTTAAAAATTGCTTTCACCTTCAGCTTAACGTTGAGCATAGAGCACCTATGCTAAAAGTGCACTTTGTACCGAAGATCGATCGTGAGTTGACAAGCTTTTTGTTCGCACATACAGAGGTTAACTTTTAAGTCATGCGCAGTTACCACAATCTTGAAGGCTACAAAATATTATCAGGGGATAAAATATCTAAAAACATAACCAGAGCTGAGAAGTTATCATTCCTTTTGGAATTAATTTCCAGATAATTTTAAGGAATGCAGACTTAAATCCGCTTCGATTCTAAATAAAAGTTAACAGCTCTTAATTTCTTAATTGTTTTAAAAAATTACTTTAATTCAGAAGAAAGGGCTCTATTTACAGAAGAATTCACAAATTATAACAAAATAGCGTATTACTAAAATTCCTTAAATGACAAGGTAGAATATTAAATCCTTTAACATTATTTTTGATAGCAATTAAGAAATTAAGAGTTTTTAAATTTTATTCAGGATCGGGGGTACATCTATACAAAATTTCAAAGCGTTGTCGTGGAGTAACAAAACACTATTTTTGCAACTTCGAAATTAATCGATTATTAATTACTCCAACAGAATTTAACTTTATTTTAAGAAATTGATTTTATTACTATACTAGCTGGGTTACTCGGTTTCATCCAGCGTTGGGTAAATACTTACTAATTAAACATTTCTCAAATGTTCTAGTTTGTTATAACCTAGAAATTTGTTCAGTCCGATAAACCCTTTATGGATCCGCCGTCTTGATCCGCCATCTTGGATCCGCCATTTTGAAACCCTATATATTATCCAAAAAAAAAAAAAAATTAGCCTATATGTTAAGTTGGAATATTTACCACCTTCGGACGAAAAATGTAAAATATCGATGCAAGCGTTCAGGCGTGATTGAGCAACAAACAAACAAACAAACGAGCTTTGATTTTTATATATATAGGGATTATTCTTAATATTTTGTTTTAGTTGCATATATAAAAACATTTTCTTTTTAACCAATTATTCCAATCGACTGCACAATTCAGCTTACTAAGAACAATTGCTGAATTATTGCCTAATTTATACAATTAATCTAAGTAACTTTGTATTAAGTTTTTGTAACTAACTTTTCAATTCAGCAATGTTTTCTTAGTAAGCTGAATTGTGCAGACGATTTTAAGCATAATATTCTCATTTTCTAAAGTAAAATATATTCATGATCGAGTTAAGATTATAAGTAACAACTTCATATCATGGAACATGAGTAACATTTTTAATGCAATTTATGGCATCCTTAAACTGAGCAAAATGAAATATGATGCAACGATAAGGGAAATATGTTCTTCGTCCTCAGCTTTAAAAACTAATCTTGGTTGCTGGTTTCACTTTCTGGGAAAAAAAATATGTTCACTCTTTCCCACAGCAGATTCCACCATGTGGCTATGTGGCGACGTCATGCATTAATCCCTTTAATATGCAAATTCTGGCATGGCGAACAGCGCCCTATGAATATTTGAAAGGTTCTGATATTTTTTAACCTTCCATATGGAGGTTTTTCTCTATTCCGGGTCAATCCATGTCCACGTGAATATCCCATTTTTTAAGAAAGTCGAAAAAGAATTTGTGATTGCATTTATAGGTCTCAGCCAGAATTGCGAGCTGGACAATAGAATTTGAAGAATTTATGAGGTACATCGGAGTATGATTCCTGCAGGAAATGGAAAAGGTTGTCTGTTAAGAAATAGATGGGGAAAACATTGCAGCTCCATTTAACTTTCTTTTATGTTTTATGATCGCTTTAGTTATCATTTATATATCGCTTTCAGGAAATTGAACGTGTCCTGAACAATGAAATTTTTCTTATTAGCTTCTGTTGATATTTTACGTTATGACTATTCACCATGATTGGTATCATAAAATATGTATGAAATTAAGCGTATGAGAGATAAACTTATTTATTAACATCTACAGAGCAATATTAATAGAGATTGTGTGCTTATAAATACTAAGTCGTGTGAGAAATGGAAAATTAAAAATATAATAAAAGAACAATACCACAACCAAGCTTATGAAACAAACAACAAACATCTATTTAACAACATTTACAAGTGGACACTTCAATGTAAGAGTAAAACTTAAAACTCTTTTTAGAAAAAATAACTGAGCTCTTGGACTACGATCTTATAGGATCGTTATAAGAACGAAAGCTAGTAAAAATCTACTTTAAAAGTCATAAGGTGGTTTTATATGGAGTTAAAGCAAGATTGTGATAAGAATAAGGATTTTCTTGACGTCCTACAAGTAGTCTTGTAAAGACTTAATAGGAAGACAACAACAGCAACCGGCCATTTTTCGCTTTTCATTGAAAGTATTTAGTGTTCATAAATACATTAATTTCTCTGAAATTTCAAACTGTTCTACTATATGATTAATTCATGTATTATATCGGAAGGAGGGCTTTTTGAAAATATTTTTAAATTTTTTAATTAACTGAATTAAGGGCCCTCTTAAAAAGACAAATTTTTCATGTCGATTAATTTGCAAAATTTTGAGACCGATAAGCACTTTTTGGAGGTATCACACCACATTTTATCAATCTTTTGCAGTAATATTTGCGCTGATAAATTGTAATAAACATTATAATTTCATAGTCATATAGAGAGACCAATATATCAGACGCGTGTTCTTATTTCAAGTTTTTTAAGTCGTTTAGAGCCTCTAGTGATGTCCGATACGTATCGAAATATCGATATATCGATATTTTCTCCCCAAAAATATCGTGCTAGAAGGCGATATTTCATATCCGATATTTATCGGATGTTTATATCGAAATGGGCGATAATATCGAAAGCAAGGAAAAGGAAGTCATCATTTATTAAGTCAACAAAATCCGTCATTTGAGGAAAAGCTCGAAAGTTTGTTGACGATATCTCGGAGAGACTCTACTCAATGAACAATTGAGTTTCCGTTTTCTGTTTTATTATTGTTTTTTGTTGCTTTTTATCTCATGAAAATGTAAAGGAATTTATTTTTGTTAAATAAAATTATCTATATAGACACTCAGGTAAATTTTTATTAAATAATTAACAATAGGAAAATTATGTATTACACTTTAGTCTAGCGACTAGTCTTCATCTGATATATCGATATATCGATACAACTACGCCGATATTATCGACTTATCGATACATTGGGCTCATGATACGATAAATATCGAATATCGATACTTATGTGCGATATTTAACATCACTGTTTAGAGGTGTAGCTAGTAATGCTCTTGAGAAATTCTTAGGGAGTTATGTTTTGAAGGTATTGCCTTAGCTAAAATTTATTTTTGAAAGGTTTTATAAGAAAAATATTGTTTGTTGAGTAGGAACCTGGTTAGGTGAAAATCATAAGGAAAAATAGTTAAATGAACCACGAAATTAGTTGTTTGGGCTAGATATTTTTTGTGTGTAAAAGCTTGCCAAATTATATTAAAGCAACTCTGTTTTAAGGTATTTCTTTAGTTCATCCCTTGGATTTTAACTCCTTGGAAGAAACATTTTTTACTCGACCGCCCACCCTTATACCCACCCACACACACACATACACCATCTCATTTGTGTCCAAGAGGGTGCCTTTAGCTAAACTGCAAGTTAAATTTACTATCAAGAAATTTTCTGAAGCATAAAATTCTTTGTAGAAAGCTGAGAACACACGGGATTACTACACTATTACGTTTTCCGCACTTTTCACATTGGACGACGAAACTATTTCGACGAAAACATTTTTCTCGAAATGTGAAAGCATTTCAATTTGGAGCTATCCAAACAAACGAGCAAACATAGCGGGGCGCATTTATACGATAACATGAAAAACAAACATTTCGCCAAGACACCGCCAGAATAAGGCGACGGCAGTGGCGGCAGGAGTTTCCGTGTGAATGGTGGGGGGGCTGTGGCATGTGACGGTGGTATGCTCCACAAATTGAGCGTATCCAAGGACGGAAACTGGATCCGATTGAGGACGAAAACAAGCACATTAGTATCAGCCCCCAGGGGGGTGGAAGGAATTGAGGGAGTTCGGGAATATTTTGCACTTACACACCACCAAAGATTGTAAGTTTTGTAAGTTTGTACACTGCACAGGAGGTGTGATGGTGTCAACAAATGGCTCCATTTTCCCGCCAGAGGTGAGTGCAGGTTTTATGCTGCTGCTGCTGCTGCTGCAGTTTAACTCTTTTAACACCCTCGTTGGTTGGATTAATCAAAGCAAATTGGACGACGTGATTTGGTGTCACGCACGACGTGTCCCCTTTTAATATCCCACCTCTGATGCAATTCGAAGGGAATTAATCTTAAGTACCCTTTCAGCTACTTAACAGAACGTACTTTGCACGTACAACCCACTTTAAGGAGTACCAACCTCATCAGTAGTTAATAAAATGTAATAACAGCGCTGCAGTGGTAAACGCCCCCAGCCCTCGACGCCACTGCATAGCACAATAGCTGAATAGCCATAAAGTCCGAAAGATATAATCTGGCCGCTGCAAAAGGGCAAGTTGCAGCTAACGGTACAAAATGGTGCAATAAATCTGATAAATGTGCACCTTGAAGGTAAGAGATAGGTGCCGGCTTTAATCTTAATACAGTGGCTTCCTGTGCAGCTCCCTAAGATGAGAAATATGGACTATAGGGGAATTCTCGGCAGCTAGGATTTTGGAGAAAAACCAAAAAAAAAAAAACCCAACAAAATCAACTTAGTTTGTGTGAAAAATTTTCCCAACAAAAAAAAAAAAAAAGAAAAAAATTTATAGGGCCGGAGTCGAATAAATCGAGGTTGCCACGTAAATTGTGGTTTTCCTTTAACGTATATTTTATATAATCAAGATAGACTCCCAAGCGGAAATTGTTCCTTAAATATGTAGGGAAGTTTGATTTACTGCGACGACTGGGCACAAATCAGTCTAGAAGAGGAATCGATATTATAGGCAATTGTTTTCGGGAGAAAGGGCACTGAAGGGATCCGGGATCGAAATTGCCACTCCTGTCGATACGATTTCTGTGCATTGACCGGGGGATCGTTACGCCCGGAGCTCTACGGAGCAAATTGGTATAGATTGCGGCGCACGGGAAATTACTGCTGTTCTATTACGCAATTGTAAAGATTCACATCTTTTACGAAGATGATTTTTACACTTGACTCGCCTTCCAGACAGACAACCCCCCAAAAAGCTATTTATAAATATAATATAATACATTTCCTTCGATTGGTAGGTTTAATGAGTTGTGAAAGAAATTTAATATCCGGCACTTATTGTTCTTGTACTTCTCTGGCATCAATGTTTAAAGATTTTCAATTTAAATCTTAAGCTTAAGGGGAGGTTCTCATCTAGAATCTTGAAATTTTCGATTTTTTTTTTATTTCATATTATTAAAGTTTAATATGTCTAGAATGTTGCTTTAAAATATTTAGTCGATCCGAGCACTAGAACGGATTCTACAGCCCATTGATTCTGGCGGTGTCATGATCGTAGTGGGGCGCTCAGCCTGTGCCGTGACGTTCAATCACGATTATCTCGGAACTTTGTTTTTCAAGATTTTTCAAATTTGCGTACAAGATAACTCAAAAACGGTTCAACCGATCAACTTCTAGTTTCGTGCATATTAAAGTAAACAATTTTCTTCATAGAAAGAGTGGAGCACATTTTGAAAATTGTAACATTATCTCCTTTTTGTAAGTGATAAACTATGAAAAAAAACGGCCGAAAACGGCCTTAAAATTTCAAAATCGCGCCATTCCGTCAATTTTAAATTTTTTTTGAAAGTCGTCGACTCTTTCTGAGACAAATTTAGTCTAGTTTATAATAATGTCATCATTATTTGATTTCAGACCAATCTGCGACCCCTAAATTGTACGCAGCTGGGCCATTTTCGAAAAACATGCCTCCGGAGAAGTTGAATAACGGGCGCCATTTTGTTTTTTTTTTTAATAAAAAAATTTTTTCGTACAGATAAATATATATGTACAAAAAAAGATAATGCCAAATATCATTTCCCTATGTCTTGTCATTTGCCTTCAAAAAAATCACGAACTTTACCTACTTTTTGACGTTCTAGATGAGAACCTCCCCTTAAATTTAATTTGCGGTCTCCTCAGAGATTTTGAATTTTGATGAAACTTTGTAGAAATGGACATTATAAGCAATTCATTACAAGGTAAAATTTTGCAAGTCTATTTTGACCCACTATCAGTTATCCGATTGGATTGAAATTTTGCATACACATGTAATTCCGATGACAATATACTTTTACGATTGATATATTCAGAAAAATAAATTTGTTCAATTGAAACAAAGTAAATTGTTAAATGCACCATGCCTGACATTGCATTTATTGGGTTAGAATTAATTCTGTGTGTTGTTTAATCAGTTATAAGCTGTTTTAATTTCTCATATCGTTGAATAACTTAACTTTTGTTTAATTATTAATCAAACAATAATTCAATCACCATTGCAGAGTGAAACTTTGTGAAAGAAGGTTGTTTTTGCATTTATACATTTTTTTTCTGTAGGTACGTACATAGGGAAAGGTGTGAAAGCCAGGTAACAGGTAATAGTTGGGGCTTTGGCTTTTAACGAAATGAAACGAGTGAGCGAGGATAACAGACTAACTTTTATTCTCCAACGGGCTTATCAGCTAACCGACTCAGCAGTTACCGTCGTAGGGAGAGTGTGACCGTCGTCATATACTTCATCTCCCCCTTTTGGGTGTTTATATACAATTCAAAATCATCTCTTAATGCTACAATTTCAACATCATCTCTTAATGCTACAATTTCAACATCGTCTCTTAATAATACAATTTCAACATCATCTCTTAATAATAAAATTTCAACATCATCTCTTAATGATAATCCAAACATTAAATTGCCTACCCTAATTACGCTACATTGATTTCAATAAAGGGTTTAGTTGTTACTCGCTAACTCACTAACAACTCAGAACAGCTTCTTAGTACTACTATATTCTGATATAATTTGTTCTATCCTAACTGTGACACATTTTTTTTTTTTTTTTTTTTTTTTTTTTTAGGCTAACCTTATATTGCTTGTGCTCACAATTTATACACGGTTACATTCTAATTACTTCAATAATTGAGTAAGTGACCAGCATTGCATGTTTAAGAATTGTTTCTAGGTCGCAGATAGTACGAATTTCTGCGGATTACGGAGCCGTCTCCCCTTTTTATCCAATACGACCGCGGTGTGTCATGTGTATCCTCTATCTCCCCCTTTTCCCAATATTTTCCGTTTTTTAGCCAAATTTTCTGATGCTTTTGGAAAGGGTTTCGACTTTTGGTTCTTTTATCATAGTACATCTTTTGCTTGCTATTGCTTGGTTCAGTACTGGTCTTCACACTTAATGCATCACTAGTTTTGAGTAAATTCTCACTAATTGGGAGTAGTGTTCGTTGCCTACGTCCCATCAGGATCTCGGCAGGCGATTTGTTAGGTCCTTTTAAGGGAGTGTTTCTATACTCTAATAACGCCATCCATAACTCTTTTCTGTCATCTTTACACTTCTTCAAGAGCAGTTTGGCAGTTTGGACTGACCTTTCTGCTAGACCATTTGCCTGAGGGTACCTCGGGCTTGTTGTTACTACTTCTATATCATTTTCTGCACAAAATTTCCTAAACATGAACGACCCGAAAGGCATATTATCCGCAATTATTGTTTTCGGTATCCCATGTATAGCAAATACAGTTTTGAGTTTCGATATGATTTCAGCCGTTGTTTTGTTCCTTAGCGGCAAAATTTCTAAATATTTCGAAAAATAGTCAGCTATAACTAGATGTTCCCTTTTCTCGAATTCACATATGTCCATACAAATCTTATTAAAGGGTAGTGCCGGTATTTCATGTGCTATGTAAGGCTCTTTGCAATTTGCGTTTCTATATTTCTGACAAACTGCACAATTTCCTACTAAGTCTTCAATATTCTGGTTAATTCCTGGCCAATAGACTAGTGACCTCGCTCGGGCTTTCGTCTTTTCGATCCCTAAATGGGAACTATGTAGCACGTTTAATATTTCTTTTCTCATTCCTAGAGGGACTATAATTCTTTCATTTAGAAAGATCAGCCCATCGTTAAGAACTAAATCCTGCCTCATTTTGAAGAATATTTTTATATCATCCCTTACCCCCGCTTTTGAGTCCGGCCAACCCTCTTTTAAAACTCTTTTCAATTCTCTTAAGGTATTGTCTCTATCTGTCTCTTCAACAAACTGTTGTTTCCTAGGAGTACTTACGTTTATTGTGTGGACGACTTCATCTAAATCTCTAATTTCAGGAACGCTATTTTCTTTTTTTACGTTCCTCGACAGTAAGTCGGATATAAGCATTTCCTTACCCGGTGCACTTTCTATTTCAAACTGGTATTTCCCTAATCTTAGCCTCATTCGTTGCAATCTCGGATTAGGTATTTTATTGATGTCCTTGTTAAATATACCGATTAGAGGCTTGTGGTCTGTGATTACCTTAAAGTTTCTTCCGTACACTAAATGGTGAAATTTCTGACATGCGAATACTATCGCCAAGAGTTCTTTTTCTACTTGGGAATATCTTTGCTCCGTGTCAGACAAACTTCTCGAGGCAAAATAGACCGGCCTTCCCTCTTGCATGAGGCACGCGCCTAGCCCGTATTTTGAAGCATCTGCTTCGATTAAGAATTCTTTGGTCATGTCAAAGAATTCTAACGTTTGAGCTTCCTGAATTAGTTTTTTAAGTCTCTCTAAACATTTTGAATGCGTTTCCTCCCAGTGGAATACCACATCTTTCTTTAGCAGTTCCCGTAGAATTTGGGACTCGCTCGAAAGGTGGGGGATAAAATTTCGTACGTAATTAATCATCCCCAGTATTTTTTGTAGATCCTTTTTATCTTTAGGGGCATGAATATTTTGGATGGCTCTAACCCTATCAGGATCACATTTGATTCCTGCATTGGAGAACACATTCCCTAGAAATTTAACTTCTCTAACTCTGTACTGAACCTTCTCTTTGTTGAACTTGATATTTAGTTTCCTTGCTCTATCAATTACTTTCTTCAGGATGTTATCATGTTCCTCTTCAGAGCTTCCCGCAATTAATATGTCGTCTATATAGATAATAACTCCCGCAATGCCCTTAAAATTGTCTTCATTCAATTTTTGAAATGCTTCTGGAGCTATCGATATACCAAAAGGTAACCTTTTAAAACTGTAGCACCCGAAAGGTGTGCTGAAGGTGCAGAGTTTGCTGGATTTCTCGTTTAGAGCAATTTGATAATAACCGTCCTTAAGATCCAAGACGGTGAAGACTGATTTATTTGCTAACCTTGTGGTGAGTTCCTCTAGGGTCGGGATGGGATGGTTCAGTGGTTTGATAGCTTGGTTTAACTCCCTCGGGTCAATACAAATTCTAATCCCTTTATTATTTGCCTTTTCTGCAATTACTACATTTGACACCCAGTCTGAAGCCGAATTAACTTTCTCTATTATCTCTAATTTCTCTAACCTTTCAAGTTCATTTTCTACCTTTTGTTTGATGGACATGGGAATTCTTCTAGCTGGCTTTGCGACTGGTGTTACGTTGTCTTTCAACTCTATATTAAAATCTTTGGAGAATCTCCCTAAGCCCTCAAATACATCCTTATTTTCTTTTATAAATTGTTCTGCAGTTCCATAAATTTTTATCTCATTGATTCTTTTTACTAAATTAAATTGTACGCACGCCTCTAGGCCTAAAATTGGATCGTTACCCTCTTTCGTCACTACAAATTCAACCTGTTCTATTTTATTTTTCACTATGCATTCCAAACTTGTTATGCCGATGGTGTGAAGAACAGTACCTCCATAAGCTTCCAATTTCGCTTTGCTTACGCTAAGTTTTTTGTTTGAGATTCCGAGAAATATATTATGAGGTAACACATTTGCATCTGCCCCCGTATCTAATTTACATCTTACTATTTTGCCTTCGATTTTGACAGGTTCGTACCAAGTTTTTTCTTTTACACCGGGTTCCTTTTCTTCAATTAAATCAATATAAAAATTATCACTGCTCTCGCTATCTATTCTGTTTAATTGACGTACTTGCTTAGTTCTAATATCTGGTTTTTTTTTGCACACAATCGCAAAGTGGTTCTTACCTCCACATTTCTTACACGTGGCTTGCCATGCTGGACACTTTCTCACTGGATGGTCCTGCGAACAATATTTGCATTTGACGACTTTACGCTCTACGTTATTCCTATTACTAAAACTTATATTTTTATTATAATTTGCTTTACCACTAGGTTTATTGGAACTGTTCGTTACCGTATTAAGTGATCTTCTATGACCTTGTCGCATTTGCTGTACTTGCGTGATCGCCACCTCCGCTGCTCGCGCCATTTCCACCGCTTTCTCGAGGCTCAAACTTTCTACTTCTAATAGCCGCTTCTGCAAGTGTCCATCCCGTGTTCCCAGAACAATGCGGTCTCTCACCATACGGTTTTCCAGATCTCCAAAGTTGCAAGTCCTGGCCAATTTCTTGATTTCCATCAGGAAATTATCGAATGGTTCCCCGTCTTCTTGGTTTCTTTTACAAAATTTGAACGTTTCATACACCTCATTTCGTTTCGGCTTACAAAAGGTTTCAAATGCCCTTATCACTTCTTCATATTTTCCTTTTTGCTCCTCAGATAAATTAAACGAATTAAAGATTTCAACTGCCTCCGGTCCAATTGCATTTAAGAAAGTTGCAATTTTTACATTTTCTGCCTTTTTGTCAATTTCGGCAGCTGTGCAAAAAATCGTGTAATTTTGCCAAAACGTTCTCCAGTTTTCGGCGAGATTAGCACCTTCTAGATTTAATTTCTCGACTTTCCTTACGTAATCCATTGTAACAGTTTTCGTTACAAATCGCACTTGCTTGGGAGGTCTTCCACGTGGTTTTTTCAGGTCGGGTCCGCTACTTTTTCTCACTATTCCCATTTATCATAACTTTCACTTCCATTTTAATTTTTTTTTTTTTTTCTTTTTTTCTTCGTGGTCAGCGATGCTTATTTAATTTGTTCGCTGTACCGGCTGCGCCATGTAATAGTTGGGGCTTTGGCTTTTAACGAAATGAAACGAGTGAGCGAGGATAACAGACTAACTTTTATTCTCCAACGGGCTTATCAGCTAACCGACTCAGCAGTTACCGTCGTAGGGAGAGTGTGACCGTCGTCATATACTTCACCTATACTGAAAAGAAGTAGAAAGAGTGTGGGGAAATGTTAGTGCAGAGAAAATATGTATATGAACTCTGCACTCACATTTTCCCACACTCTATTAAGAAGTTGTTTTCTTCTGCTTTTGTTATTTGATTGATGATTTATCGATGGTTTATCGATTAAAATTTGAGAGGTAGACAAAATTAAAAATAAATGTATCTAATTTGTAGATCCCTAATTTCTTTTGGAAACATTTTCCACTTTAAAAAAAAAATATTAGAGTTTTAAAATCCAACAATTAAGCTAATGTAATATTGAACAAATAAAAGATTACTGGTATTCAAATAAAAACCACTGGATCCAGAATAGATCCCTTGGGCACCTCTTTGAATATATGATTATAAGGTATCTAGGGTGCTTTAGGGATCAATTTTAGATCCACTGTAGTTTACACATCTTTCAGAACTGCCAGAGTAAAATTTGTAAATTTCTTTTGTATCTTGTGCTTTTACAAGTATCGTCTGGTCTTGACAAATCGATTCGCTACGCTAACTTTTACCTTCCTAACATCCTTTTTTCCCCCCCGTAAATATTTATTTTTCTTTTGAATATACATCAAGAAAAACTGCTGGCACGTTACAAAGTCGTCAGGCTTTTTATGTCTAAGGTAACATACATCTTTCTAATCCTTGGAACGATGTAGACTTCCCCGAATTGCTTCTTTTCATCGAGTTGAGCCATACAGAAAATAAAGTGAAAAGTTTCGATCCTCGTGAAAGCTGAAATCAAAACATTTAAAGCCCTCGACGACTATTCGCAGCGTAGTTAAAAAAGGGCCCAAAAAATTCCGTCAGGAAAGAGAAGAGACCAGAGGACATTAGCATTAGCTGAATGCGGGCGTACAGTGAAATGGTCCTCCATTGGAAAGTTTCGTTCGCATTTTTATGGGCCTCGTCGTTAGAGCCCCTCCCCCCCTTTCCGCTCACTTCAATTAAAGTGAAAACGTTTTTACGAACCATTGAAATGGGGCACGGCTGACGTTTTACCCGAAAATTCAGCAAAGAGGTCTAATGTCCTCGTAAATGTTAAATCTGATAACTATGCCATTCCGTCGGCTCTTTAGGGTTTTCCTGAGGAATGTTTCCGCAATTTAATTAACGATGCTCTCGCCTCGTTATTTTTTATGTCTGATGCCTGGCGAGAGAGAACTTCAAAATGTTTGGCCACCACGAGAACTGCACAGAGAAGGATGCTTCCTCTAGCCTTTCTAGCCGGCGTCGCTGAACAGCAACCCGTTCGTTCCCAAAGTATACCAAAGAAAGAGTAGTCGGACTTAAGCATTTTAAGCGTTTTGATTGCGTACGAAGCACTCATTTTGCACAGTGGGAAGATAATTTCCGAAAATTTGCACTGCTCAACGGCTTTCCGCTTTTTCGAGGAGAACTGGGACACATTTCGGGAGTAATTCACTTTAAAGTTTGCGTTTGAAATAATTTGCCTAGTCTGCAGTGAGTGGCAGCGGCGGCGGCGCTTGTTCGTGCCTTTTCAGCTTTTCCACTTTTCCTCTTAAAGAGGCGGCGCGGGGCTTATCATGCACTTAAGCGAACACGCCAAATTGAGCACCGGCCGATTAAAATCAATCGTACATGTGGCGAGGGGTCGAAGAGTGGCTTTTTTCCTCTCCTTCATAATTGCTACGGCCATTAATCTACGGCTGTATCGGCACGTCACGTTCGGCTAGATAAAATCTCTCGGCACGGGGGTGAATCAGCCCCGGTCCTGGTGTGATGCAGGTAATAATTTTTCACAACGTTCACGTTAAGACAACTTCACAATTAATTTCGCTGGTTATCCGGACTTATGAAGCAATCAGACCAAAGTCCCGGCTTCTGCCTTTCGGTCACGAAAAGGAGTTTTGTCCGAACACCTCATGATGACGGCACGCAATTCGCCGTGCCGAAATACTGCCAAATAAATAGTAATTGCACGGCTAATTCACTCCTTAGCATGTTACGGATCGCTTAGCGCTACGGACAATTAACAACAAATTTTTGGCGGGGAACGTCCTTTGAATTACCGTCGTTAAATTAGACGAACTCACTCCACTGTTGAGAAACTATCTTTAAAATTATTCACTATTTCACTGCTTTTGTTCGGACAAATTTCGAGATTCATTTTTAGAAAGTGCATATAAAGGTCCTCAAAATAGCATTTTATATTTTTACAGACCAACATCTGTTAAAAGCACTATTGGACGTAATCAATTACATTTACAATTAAATTAATAATAATGATTAAAAGTTTAATTAAAGATTAATCTCGATTACATCGAGTAATCGTGTATAGAATGTAAACGCGATTACTAATTAATTAAAGTAATCTTAATCATGATTACAAGATTAAGTTTTTAGATTACTTGAAGAAATATTAGCTGCGTTTTTTAATGATTTTTGTTTACATTGAATTGGATACTTTAAAGTTTTAAAATTTCTCCATTTAAATTTCAAATTTTAAACTGATTAAAATTATTAATATAATTATTGAATTTATTTTTGGACATAAAGTGGTTAAAAGTCAATGCAATTTGATGGTCTTTTAGCAAATTAAAAAGTTTTGATATGAGTAACTATTCAAAAATTGTTAATTCAATGAAAAGTTCCAAATCGGTTAAAGTAAATCGCTATTCATGCGTTTGTCGTTATTAAAGAGATGATTCTATTTCATCAATATTTAATTGACCTATACGATTACTTTTCTGATTAATATTATTAATCTGTAGTCATCATTTAATAACACAGGTCAACAAAACTAAACTTTTTTTTTGAGTCTGAGTTATGAATGCTATTTTCTTATTGTTTGTGTCCAAAAGGAAGGCAAAATTGTCATAATTTTGTTAAAACTTTGCTTTTGTGAAGGAAAATATGACATTCGTTTGGATAGTTTGAACCTCAATTACAACTAAATGCGTTGTGCGATATTTTTGATTTTTTGCCAAAAAGTACGTTATACTAGAGAAAACAGTATAGGTACATTTTTGTATTGGGTTCCAAAGTGGTGAATTAAATATGGCGTCCGAACATTTGCAATTTTATGGAGTTTTTTATCAAAATGAATCAAAGAGGTCTTAGGGTCGCTGAAACTTAATCTGTATAATATAATATATAATATATAGTCCGGTGCTCGTCGCAAGCGCAAACCTACTACGGCAGCCTCTGGGCGCGTATCATCGATTCCGAATCCTCCCACAGCGACTGCAGCGGCTCCTGAGATGAACTCGTCACGGCCCACATCTTCTGCAATCAGGCCTGCTAGACGTTCTCGCTGCATTTTTGTGTCTCGGGTTCACCCTGATACCACAGAAGAAGACATTGCGCAGCATATATCATCACATTCTGGTTCCTGTCGCGATTCAATTGTTTGCAACAAACTTGGTCGGTCCCGCAGCATCGGTGGTCCTGCTTTTTCGGCTTCTTTCAAGGCTCTCATTCCCGAGGAGGCCTACTCTTCGGTTGTCACTCCTGATATTTGGCCTGAGGATGTTATTGTTCGTGAATTCGTGCCCAGGGCGCGTTCCGGGGGAAAGCCGAATTCAAAAAACGCGTCGAAGAAATTTCATTTTACTACGCTAACGTAACGGGCCTCAGATCTAAGACGACACAACTTTTTACTGCTTCTTCCGGTCACGAATTCAATGTAGTCTGTTTGACTGAAACCTGGCTATACAGAGGAATTCTGGATGGAGAACTTTTTGGACCAGGTTTCCGGATTTTTCGTCGGGACCGACACTCCACTGACGCAGCTCCAGTCGGCGGGGGTGTGCTCTGTGCCGTTGACGCAAACATTCCATCCTCACTCGTAGTTATGGCTGATTGTGGAAGCCTGGAAATTTTGTGTGTAGCCCTACAATTGCCACACAAGCATATATACATTCTCACTGTGTATATCCCTCCCGGCTCTCCCTCCGATGTATTTAGTACTTTGGCCTCCTCCATCGATCGCCTTACAGACTCCTTGCGGCCTTCTGATGAAGTCGTTGTGTTTGGAGATTTTAATCTTCCCTCTGTAAGCTGGGATTTTGAGTCGGATGCGGATATCTTGCTGCCCTCGTTTTCGAACTCTCCTGCACACGCTCGTTCTTTTCTGGATGTCATCGCCTCTTCCGGACTGGTGCAGTGTAGTACTGTTTCGAATGGCTCGGGCAGGTTCTTGGACCTTGTCTTTTCGTCCGCTTCCGACGACACATTTGTTAGGAGATGTACGAGTCCTCTGGTTCCAGAATCACATCATCATCCAGCGCTACACGTCGTTCTTAATATTGACCCGGTTAATCTTTGTACATTCGATTACTCTAATTATTTTTTCAATTTCCGTAAAGCCGATTTTTCAAAACTTAATAACTGCCTTTCAACTTGTGATTGGACGCAAGTGCTTCATGAACGTGACATTGACAATAGCTTGGCTTTATTTTATAATAACTTGCAGGTTTGCTTCAGTGAATGTGTACCTTTATGTGCTTCAAAAAGCTCTTACCCTACACAGCCTTGGTTGGATAGTTCCCTGAAACACTTGAAAAATTTGAGGAACAAAGCATGGAGAAGGTTTCAGATTTCGGGAAGCGATGTTGACTACTTAACTTTTGTTGATTTAGGCAAACAATTTTCGTCAGGGCTTGAGGCATCATATCACACGTATTTATCTGACATGGCTGTTAAGCTACGATCTAACCCCAGGCAATTCTGGAATTTTGTAAATTCTAAACGTAATTCTGACGGGTATCCTTCTTCCATGAAGTTTGGTAATTCCGTAAGTGGTGATCCCCTCCGAGTCGCTAATTTTTATGCTGAATTCTTTGGTGCTGCATTTTGTGATCCTGTCTGTGATATTAGTTCTAATGATTTTATCCACTTGACGAAGCTTCCATCCACTTCCCTGGAGATGAAAGACCTTGTTTTCGACGAGTCGTCAATTTTGGAACATTTGGCCAATTTGCCGGACAGCTTTTCTGCTGGCCCTGACGGTGTTCCTGCTTGTTTTTTAAAGAGATGCGGTCCAATGTTCGTCCACGTCCTCTGTTATTTATTTAATTTGTCCTTGTCTTGTGGCTATTTCCCTATGTTATGGAAATGCTCCGTAATTCGTCCTCTACATAAAAAAGGTGATAAATCAGACATAACTAACTATAGACCTGTAGCCAACTTAAATCACCTAGCTAAAATCTTTGAGACACTGGTTAACGACGTATTACGCTTTCATTGTAAATCTATAATGGGCTCGTTCCAGCATGGTTTTACTAAGGGTAAATCAACCACAACAAACTTGCTGGAATTCGTCCATTACTGCATACCTACAATTGAAGCGGGTTGCCAGGTCGACTGCATCTTTACTGATTTCAGTAAGGCTTTCGACCGTATTGACCATAAAATTTTACTACATAAACTTTCGTTGCTCGGCTTCCCCCCTATTTTCGTTGACTGGCTGTCATCTTACTTAACTGACCGTACACAGCAAGTCCTGTTCCGTGGGGCCCTTTCTGCACAGATTAATAATACTTCCGGTGTGCCACAGGGAAGTATTCTCGGTCCTCTTCTTTTTATAATATATATTAATGACGTATCTTTGCTCCTGTCTTCGTCTAGAATTCTTTGTTATGCAGATGATGCAAAGATATTTCGTGCTGTCTCTCACGTTTCCGACTGTCATCTTTTACAATCTGACTTAGCCACTTTCTACAAGTGGTGCTCTATTAATCGTTTGCCGTTAAATGTTGATAAGTGCACAGTTATGTCATTCTCTAGAAAAAGGTCTCCTCTTAATTTTAATTACTCAGTGGATGGTTGTGGATTGCATAGACTTGACAAAGCCAAAGACTTAGGCGTTTTAGTGAACTCTGTTCTCTCCTTTGATGACCATATTAACTCGATTATAAGTAAAGCCAATTCAACCCTTGGCTTTATAAAAAGATGGTCCAAAGAATTCGACGACCCATACATTACCAAACTTCTTTACTGCACTTTCGTCAGACCTATTTTGGAGTATGCCTCTCCTGTTTGGGCACCATTCTATGCATTATACGTAAACCGCATAGAAGCAATCCAGCGGAGATTTCTCAGGTTCGCACTCCGTGGCCTACCCTGGCTTGATAGCTCACATCTCCCTCCTTACGCTGAAAGACTGAAGTTGATCTCCCTGGATTCACTCGAAAAGAGGCGTAATATATCCAGAATTATTATGATGTCTGATATCCTGAACGGTTCAATCAATTCCCCTGAGTTGCTGTCGTCAACTCATATTTCTATTCCTTCTCGCTCTTTACGATCTCGGGACCTTCTCCATCTTCCGCATCACCGTACAAACTACGCTATGCATGAGCCTTTGATGTCAATGTCTCGTCTCTTCAATAAGCACTCCAATATTATTGATTTTAATGCACCTAGGTCCGGGTTGAAGAGTCGGCTTATGGCTACGTTACACTAATTTACACTAATTTAAAGATGGCGGATCTAATATAGCAACCGAAAATTTAAAAAATGTCCGCCCCCAAAAGATTTATAAGGAAATGAAAACATAACAATTTTGATGATTGGTCATTTTAAATTTGCTGTCCTGGGCACAAAAGCAAATTTTTTTAAAAATCATGTTGATTTTCTTCAATTGTGAGACGAAAGCAATAAGGAATGACCGCATATTAATCAGAATCAAAAATCGTGTCGACTTGTGTAATCAATTGCATTATGGTTAAAAGCTTTATATTTGATTAAAAATTGTTATTCTATAAAATAAACATTAATTTTTAACACTGTGAGGGCCCAAAATAATATCTTTATCCTCTGAATTTTTGTCTATATCTTAAATTAATATTCAACAATTTTGACATGGGTATCTTTTATTTAAAAAAAAATTATATTTTTAAGTACGTGCATTAAAGGGAAAAGTACGGATCGTATAAAAATGTCTTCCTCAATTTCGAATACGATTTCTTCGGCTTGTTTTCTTAAACCATAAGATTGAAGTTATCCTTAAGCATAGCTGCTTTTTTACTTTTCGAATTTTTGATAAAATTGTGATTACGTTTGTAAAATTATTTTTAGTTAATCAAGTACCTAGAAAAATAATGATCATAATTATTTTCGATTGGACTATTAGCGATCGAGTTTTCATCATCACAAACTCGAAAAAAACTGGTTTCCAGAAAAACCCGATAAAAAGTTTCGTACTTGGAACGCAGTAGCTTGGTAATTTCTGGGAATTTTTCCTTACATTTTTATTATTTATAGGGGACTGGAAACTGAAAAGTTTTTTTATGTTAAGACCATACGATAAGCTATACTTAAAATGTATATTTCTTAATAGGGTGTGTAGCCAACGAATTGTTTACTTCAAATTGAGAATTTTAAGAAGCTTAATGGTAATCGCCACTATAATAATAATATAATAACATTACCATTATAGTGGACAATAGTCTCTAAAAATGTAAATTGTTCTAGATACCTTTTTTAAAGGCTTTCAAGTAATTTCCCACAAAATGTAGAGAAGCAGAAGAGTTAAAATTTAGTGTAATTATGCACGTCTTACTTAGCAACAAAGCAACTAGAAACATATGACCTGATTTCAGGCTCTTGAAGTTCCACAAATTGAATTTTCCGCACATTTCGAGCCGTTGGCAGTGGCGGCAGCGGTGGGCGGCACGTTACCACAAAAACTTGGGACAGTAAAATAGAAATATTGTTGGAGACTTAGAGCGCCTCGAGCAGCACAGAGCAGGCCAAGTCGGGAATGGTGTCGTCACTGCCATTCTGGGAATCATTATCATTTTCTTTGACTGCTATCACAGACACATCCCATTAGGAGATGGCTTAACTGACTATGAAAATCGTCATTATTCCGAAAGCTTAACTTCAAATGAGTGCGATGATGGGCTTGATGTATAGCACACTCCTGAACGACACATGGCCATAAATGTGTAAGGCCAGGCTCCAACCAGCCAGAATCCAGGTTCTAGCCATTGTTGTCGCCGGCTTCGTCATCGTCATCGTCGTCGTCGCCGGGTAACGTCTGCTCCTGGAAAACGAGAAAACTTTTTCCCATTTAACTTTTTCTATTCACCTCATGTCACAAAGCCCAGCAAAAACCAACACTGCTGTAAACAGGACGAAAACAACCTCCTCTCCGCCGGGAGTATCCCTTGGCAATTACTGCATTAGACCGGAGAATTTATTTCCCCTTTTCCGTTTTCGCTTTTCGGTGGCCGCTTTCATATTTAATGAACTTTTCGGTGACAAAAGTTGCCCCGAATCGACCACCGAGCTAAGTGAAAACAATTCGCAATTTGACGAACGACTTGCTCCAATGCCCGTCGGCGTGAAAAGGCGCCAAATTAGTTTTGTTTCGCGGAGACTCTGCCACGGTGCAATATGGACCACCAGTTGGTGGCCACGGCAAATATTTATATTGCAATAGTTGCTAAAGTTACAACCGCAGTAATTCAGTGGTCTGCCCTTTATAAAATTTGCGAAACGACCCATGGCGTGATAAGGAGGGAGTTAGCTACGCAATTACGCTACAAGCTAAGGAAATAAAAAAACTAAAAAATTAGTTTCACGTCACATTTCATAATTTTTATAGTTTAACTCTTACTTGCGACACTGGGGTCCAAAGGACCCATGACTATTTTTCCTTAAATTTAAGTACCTTAACGTAAGGGCCGATTAATCTGCCTGTAGCAATCGTCAACAACCGCGTGGGGTCCATTGGACCCCAGTGTGGCAAATACGTTTGAAATCGATTTTTCGAAGTGTTTATTGACTCCAGAGTGAAGAATAAGATTGGTAAATAATATTATACAACCTCTAATTTCTTTTTGTAAGATGATAACGTTCATTTCTCAGAAAAAATACCTCTTTTTAAGGAGCCACTTGACTACTATTTATTTTCTTGTAGTGATACATCAGTAGAAGACTCAGCTAAAATTTTAGCCTTAAATATAAAAAAATAAAAAAAATAATAAAATTTTTTTTTGTAAAAATTGTCATTTTTCCATTTTTTTTTTAAATTTGTATTTTTTTTTTAGTACACTTAAATTTAATTTTTCGCTATATAACGTACATGATACTTTAAAGTAAGCTCTTAAAAAGTTCTAAACAAATTGGCAAGTAAAAATAATCAATAGTTCTTTTTTTATAAAAAGTCTTATCGCTGGGATCCAAAGGACTTTTTGCGGTTAATGTCTTTCTTCAACTTAAACTGCCTAATGGTATGCAATTTCAAAATATTTAAAAAATAAGTTTGGAGGCATCGTATAGAAATGAGCTTTCAAAAATTGTGTTTCACTTTGTTGCCCTAGATGAAACATCTTGCTTTTATTTTTCTATGATAATACTAAGAAATTAAGCCTCTCCTCCTAAATTTTGAAACGTAAATAACACAATTGGTGTTGACCTAATTTTGCAATACAAAAAAAACAATACATCATTTCTAGCCATCACACTAAGGTTAAAAAGTACAAAAGACCGTATTTTCAGCCATTTTTAGAAAAACATTAAAAACTTACAGATTGTCACAGGAGCTTGTAACGCGGTTTATATAAAAACTTAAACCTGTTTCTATCATAAAAAAGTACAAGAGATTTTAAAATGTTTCGAAATATTTCATGAAAATAACTTTTTTCCATAAAGCGATTATTTTATACAATAGATTAGATTATAGATTAAATACCACTTTCTTTTGAGTCGTATTTTAAAAAATGATCAAAATACGATATTTTATACTTTTCAAGCTAATATTTTTCAAAAACGTGAAGAACGAATTTGTAATTTATGAATAAAATTTGTTGCTTAGTGAATTTTTAATAAACTCGAAATACTAAAGTAATAGACATTTTTAAATTAGGATTAATGAAAAGTATTTTTGTAGATTATAAAAATTTATACGTGTAGCAGCAATAAAGGTTTGTACCTTATTTCAGCCTATAAATAAATCTGCCTATATTTCTTCCTAGCTAATATTTTAGGAAATGTTATTTATTAGCTACTTACATTTATGTTCAAATTTATATATATAGTAATTAATTTGAAATATAATAATACCGCAAATGTATCAAAATACTAAATCCCAAAAACAATAACATGTGCTTTGATTACATCAATCATCATAACTGAAAACAATAAATTCCGGCCATTAAAATTATCTCGTGAATAAATCAGGAGTGTCGTAAACATAAACAATATAATCCGGGACAAGATTTAATAATAGAAACACATTAAAATCAGTTATCAGTCTTATTGGGGCCACCCACAACCCGTCAAAGGGCGGCCGATACATTGCGAGAGCATTCCCAATTAGTGCGGTGCAGTGCAATAACGAGCAACTAGATTTATTGGCTGCCTGGATGCGGCGGCAGCTCCCGCAGGACTCTGTGGACGACAATTCGGGGAAGCGCTTTTTCCCCAATGTTTTCTTTGGGGCTTCACCATAAACGAGACAAAGTAAGTGGTGACGACGAAGTAGGGTTGGATGGCTGCTCCAGGGCACTTGTCCCCTCGGAGGAGCAGGACCATAAATCCGTCTCAGCGGAGGGAAAATTTGTCAAAATTGCGCTTTCACAGGCGCCCACCCGCCCCGCGCTCCGGCTTGCGTCATTACTTATGATATTAATGAGGGTTGTACATCGCCCGACTCATAAAGCTATTCATTCGGCCCAACGGGGGAAGTGCTTTTATTGCCAGTAAATGAGAAAAATAATTTCACCGAAAATCTTCTTAACTTTGTGATACTGATGGAAGTTGTGGACAGATTTCCGGAGAGAGGGAGATTAGTAATAATAACTTTTGATATATGAAACGAATTCAGAACATCTCGGAGTTTTTAATTTTGATGAACGATGACGTTTGGAGTTGTGAATGGTTGAATCTGCTATATCAAATATTTAGAACGTATATTAAAAACTAATCCAAGCAACATTTGTTATAAAAACATTTTTCACTACATAGTAGAAACTTGGAGGCAAATTATTTTCAAAAATTTAAATTCGTCAATTTCTTCATTTAAAGCTCATGAACTTCGGGTCTTGTTCTGATTTGTGTTTTTAACTTCTTTGAATAGTGCAGGGTTCTAGATTTCGAAATTTTTGTTTCAGTATTTTTAAGAAAATCTCTCTATTTTGTTAAACATCAAAAATGACTCATCCGACATAAGCCAATCTAGATTTATAAAGTTTTCATTTCTTATTGAATTAATTCTCGCCTAATTAAATTATCATGGTACTGAAATTTTTTAATCCCACTATATTTCGACTAGTAAGGTATTGTAGCCAAATTTTGTCCCCCTAATAAAAGAAAATAAGGTCAAAGATGAGTTTTATTAAAACCAAGTATCCTTTGATTAGAGCATAATTATAAACAGAAATATAACTAAACTAATTTTTGTTTAATAACAATTTCAGTAACAATAAGGGTATAAATCTTAAATAATACTGCTTTTTTATTTCTAATATATCTCTAAAATTGTGGAGAATAAATAGGATTTAAAAAAAGATGACCGTATTTTTAAACATCGGACCTTAGTGAAAATTCTCAATGTGGTTAAAATCTCATTAAATCAAGTGTGGAAAGCTTAAAAGTAATTTTCCTTTTTCAGCTTATTCAGGTTTAATTTGAAATTGGTGCACTAAAATCAAAAATATTTTAAGATTTCTGATTTAGTCTCGTAGAAAGCAGTCTAAAATGTTATTTTAATCATTTTTCATAATTTAAAACAATTTCCTGTATTAACAACGTGGCCCTTGATTTTGTATTCTGGAAGCAGAATTTGCAGAGCCTTAAATATGGTTACTATAGCAAAATGTAATGTAAAATGTAAATTTTTAAAACTTAATGAAAATTCGACAGTAAATATTTGTCTCTTACAACGAACTTAATAAGTTTTGTATATTTTTCGAAAGAAGATAAATTATGGTAGCTTAATTCTATAGAATAACTAAATTAATTCCCTTAAATTTTCGTGCATGCGCTCTAAACCGACTTATTTTCCAATAGTTGTTTAGTGTTAAGAAAAGAGGAAAAACAACAAGTCTAAAAACTTTTGGTACGTTGAAAATTTTCTATGGTTAATTAATTGCAACAAGAAGTTGCACCCAGACGTTGAGCAGATGGAGGAGGGACGTTTTTTCCTCCTCCTCCTTCCCAATTCGTGCGCTCGCTGTAAGAAGAAAACTTAATAAATAATAATCTGTTTTTTTGCTTGAAGACTCCCAGACTTTTTGTTTTTGCGTTCGTTCTCCTTGGAAACTTCTACAGTTAACGTTATTGTATCTAAGATAAGTTTTCCGGTATTCAACCCACTTTCGGAGGTGCTTGAACCGCAGAAAGCTACTTACTGCAGTTAAGCAAGTGCAAGCATTTTCTTGTTAAATAATTCCATACCGCTCTGAAGCATCGCCAGGGTGCTCCATAAAATTTAAATTTCGCCAGAATCTTTGGATAATAAGGTGAGCTAGAGAAAACTTACTGAAACACATCATAGTTTTGTCAATTAGTAAAGTCTCGCGTAATACTTTATATTAACATTGTTATAGTTTTCTACATAAAGTTTATGTACGAGTGGATCATATTCAGCCATCTGAATTTTAATTTTTAAGAAAGCGGTAATCTATGATATTTATAGTATATATAATAAAACGATAACTTGGGTTTTCTGTGCCCAGCATCACGTAAAATCTACAGGATGGATTTTACGAAAATTTGGCACAATTATAGCTTATGTCCTGGGCTTAATATAGGGTCTCAAAATTACAGACCCAAGATGGCAACAATTTTAAACTTTATGAGGTTACCATAAAAATTGATACTTGGGGGTTTTTGAGGGTACTGATTTCAAATCGACTATCAAAATTTGGAAATTCGAAATAGTGGATCAAATTCTGTTTGTTGGTTTCTGTACGCATCATGCAACATTTACAGGAGGGAATTTTATGAAACTTAAAGTCGCATAGTATAGTAAAATCGCAATGTAGGATTAAATATTCACGTTTTTGATTATAACATTTTTAAAATTGGTTGCCGACCACATTAAGTAGGATATTAAAAAAAGTTCAATTTTAATCCTACAACAAATAGAGGCAATAACACAAATAAAGCATTGTACAATGTTGTTTCAAAGTGGGAATTGTTAATTCGAAAGTTTAATGTGAAACCTAGTTAAATTTATAATTTTCGACGTTGGCGCCAAATCATATTTGAAAATTTTTCATTTAATGCTGTAACCATTGTTTTTCTCAGTGTAGCTTATGCTGTATGTTAAAATTTATTATAAATGTAACATATTTTAAGCTATATTCAAGTAAATCTTCAGGTAAACGCGAACAAAGTTGCGGCCACAGTTAGTATGAAATATAAATTACTTACAAATGAATTAATAAATCACGAGAAACATTAAAATGACGATTCTCTAGAGAATTTATCCCGAAATGAGGTAGAATATGTTGAATGAAATAAAATCTGTTTTCTCGGAAAAGAAAAAAATATTATGTAAATTTAAGCGAATTTTCGCCAGTTATTCGTATTTGCTTACAAACCCATGCGAAATGAATCGTTTTCGCTTGTAAATCCCTGGCTCGCCTTGGCCATGTCTCATCGTTGTAAAAGTTTAAAAAGTCGAATAGATCGCCAGATAATGGTTGCTCTCTGAACCCGTCCTACCCCCGCCGCAGCTCAGTGTGGGGGTATTCTCAGTAAAATTGCACAAAATGCAGAAGAGAACAAGACGGGAAAAAAAGTTGATTTAACAAAATTTAATCTGTCCCTCGAATCAGTGCCGGATCAAGCCAGCGCGGGGCCCGTAGCAAATGTGACGGGCGGGGCCCTTGAGTTGCATTACCTATTAAAATTTATGATGTAAATAAACCAAAACATTTAGAAAAAGGCTTTTCGTGATTTAACGCAAGCGAATTTAGAAATAACACTCGTCAAATCAATATTTCTAAGGTCATTTTCTATACTCATTATAGTGAGGTCATTCAAACATTCTTGTACCATTGTGTTCCTTAAGATACTATTACCGTCTAGAATTTTCAAAATTTGATTTTTTTTTTTTACATTTTTAGATTCTTTATACCTTCAATAATAATTGTCTAAAATATTAAATCGAAATTCGAAGCCAGCGCCGAGATATAACGTCTCAATTGAAGTGCGCTCTCGGCTCGCCGCAGGTATTCACGCAGCTTTACACGCGTTTTTCTCGAGTTTAGGTTTTTTTAACTGGCGGACAGTTAATCTCCGGATCTACTGGGCCGATTTTAACCCTTTATAGCCCAAGATCATAAAACATTAAAATTATGTTAAAAATGAACAGGTTTAGGGAAATAAAGAAACACTTATTTCTCAGAAATTAAAAAATATGTATTATTAATTATTTATTTCACATTTAAGGGAATGTAACATTACTGTAAAATTGACTTAAACATAACCAAAAAAAACGTATTTGGTATGGAAGGAACATATTCATACACTTATCTATAGGTTTCCAAGAAAATAACACAATTTTGCACACTTTTTGTATTTTTTTTGCAAAATTCAAAATTTGCATGAATTTCAACTTCAATGATGAATTCCGTGGATACTACGTTGTTCAATAATGTGTGACAGTAAAGTGGCGCCGACTTGAATGAACTAAATACATTCAGTGCGTATTCTGGCGGGATTTTTGAGGTTTGTTACAGAAATGTCACATGGGGCTATAAAGAGTTAATAAACTTTGAAGCATTTTGTTCGTTTTTATATCCTGTGTGATAGTTTACCACAATTTGACCACAAAAAAAATATATAAAATTTTTGAGTCTGAAAAAAGGTCGAAAAAAAGGCGATTTTTGAAAAAAAATTTTAAATGTCCGCCATTTTTTTATTTTTAATGATTTTTCAATTTTCCTGGTAAACTATCACGTAAGAGCACTTCCTTTTTGTAACTCTTTTTGAATATTACGTTTCAGACTTACCGTTCCAGAGATTAACTGTCCGCCATGCAGCAGTGTTTTTTTGAGAAGAAAATTTTAGCGCCCTCTATTAAATATACAATTAATAGAAAATAAAAATAAAAATTTTTTCGTAATCTTCAAGAACTGTTTAATACTGTAAAAAAAGTTTGATAACCATATATAATAAAGAAAGTGGAAAAAAAAATTGTTCAATATATGTCATTTTTTAGCATTCTAGACGGTAATAACCTTAACACATTTTTAATTCTTTTTAGTGTTGAAAAAGAACGTTCTCCGCTGCAGTTTGTGATCACCAAACTCAAGTAAATGCGTAAAACTATTTCTAAATTTGGAAAACACGATTCCAATGAATTTTTTGTTAAGAGTTTCAAAATTCAAGTTCCAGAGCCTCATGCTTTTTGCTGTCAATACCAGCAGCCACTTCAGTTTTGAGCAGCTCAGCGAAATGCACCATTTCATTGCCCAAACCATCTTCCACGTCATCTGGATAAGAGCTGACGATAATAGAACTTCCCTTCAAAATCTCTTCTGCCGTTAAAGACTTTAATTGCCGAAGTATTCCGAATACACTGGTCACTTGCCAGAATTTTTTTCGGGGGGGGAGGGGTTCCTCCCTCTGTTCGGTTCTAACGCCCCGATCCCCCCGCTGGTTACGGCCCAGGTGTTTATAGTTTATATGTGTTCACCGATGGTTTTGCCAGCGCTCACTGAGAATTCCTACTATGTGTGTGACTTAGTGGGTGGCTTAAATTTTTTTGATTTGTAGTTTTTTTGGCCGAAGGCGCGGGGCCCCCCAAAGCGCGGGGCCCGTAGCATTTGCTGCCTCCTGCTACATGGCTAATCCGGCACTGCCTCGAATACATTCGAAGTCATGAATTATGCATAAGCGGATTAAAAATGAAAACTTTTGAAGATTATGGGGCTCATGCAACAAATGCACACCAGCAGCAAAAGTTTTCCCCGGTGGAAGGAAAAGCCAGTTTTCCTCTTAACTCGTGCATGTCCCACATGGGAAATTTGCACTAATCACGCAGGTGAAAAAGATACTTTCTCCCATAAACATTTTGTGATCTGGGTTTAAAAAATCTGTGAACAAGTGCTAATCAGATTTTTAAAGGGTCAATTTGAGACGCTGACATGCCGGATATTTGTGATTATTTAAATCTAAAAATATGCAATTAGTGCAGATACAAAAACTGTTCAGTTCGATTTATTTTATTCAGCAGGTTAGCAGGTTTTAGATACTCAAGCGATCGTAAACTTCTTCCCGTCTTCCTGCTTCCGTAGCAAGTTTATCCAGAATTTAAAGTTTTTTTCTATTTGAACTTCTTCTCCTTAAACCGAGTTCGGATGGGAACGAGGATGCTGAACTATGAGAAGATAGTTTTTAAAAAGGCATGGAAGATATTTGACTTGAGTAATTATTCCATTGAGGAAGATTGCTCTTTTAAACTGAAACAACTTCATTTTGATTTAATTTAATTTTCGAAACAGGAGTTTCGACTTTAAAGCTTATTTTAATGTGAAAACTTAATACAAAAGGGGATTGATTACATTGATTTTATCTTTAAAAATATTTTTTTTTGAAATTTGAAAAAATCGGACTTTCCAAAAAACTACAAACTGAATCATCATTGTTATAATCTATCCACACATATAATATACAATTCTTTTGGCTCTCCTTCTTAATAGCAAATAAATGAATTCCATGTAAAAGCAAGTAGTCACGCAATGGAACCAATACTTTAATTCCTTTTTACGTAAGGTGTGGTAAGGAAACACCTATATTATTTATTTTATGTCCTTTTAATAACGAGTCGTACTTATGAAATTGCTCCAAAAACCATTTTTCAAATGAACATTTTTAGTATCACGCGAAAAAAGGAATATTTCTCACACGGTAATAAAAGCACGGAGGCTAAAAAAAATTTTCGTGACCAATTAGAGTCTTTTTTTGTTGTCGTTCTTCTTAAATATAGTCAAAAATTGTAGTACGGTAGACCCCCTTTAACACGGTAGATACGTTTTGTATTATTTTAATCCGTGTTGTACGAGTTCACTATATTTAATAATAATTTCTTTAATAATCAGGTAATAAGGCAGAGCTCCATTTTGAATTTTGGGACCCTAAAAGCTGCTAGGTATTCTCTAAACGCAAAAAATTCGAAAAATCGCTTTTTTTTCATTGTGTGCTAAGAATTCTATGTTGATCGGACTTAAAATTGATAAAGTTCCAAGTATTTATGGGTAGACACGTGTTTATGGGAACAAGCGTTTACATGTAATATTTGAACTACTTTAAAACTACTGATCTGATGAACTTGACCTTTAGCATACTAATTTTTAACACAATTACGAGTATTCAGAGACTGAACGAAGGATTTTATTTTTATTTTATAGTTTTCTTTTTTTTTTACCAATAAAAGACAACGCTTTTAAGTCTTAAAGGTGAAAAATAAATACAAAAACAGCCTTAATTTTGATATTAAAAGACAATAGGTAATAATTAATAGTAATAATAAATTCCTACACTAATTTCCTTAGGAAAATAAATCAACTAAAAATCTAATTACTTTTTCCGCAATTAGACCAACTTTTTGTTCACTTTAATCATTCATTCATTCATGCTAATTCATATAATTCAGACAAAAATCTACAGCTTTTACACAAGCAAGGAAATCAGTTGTCCTTGCGTCCAGGAGGAGCATACAATAGAGGTCAGATGCCAGCTCCTCCTCCTTACCCCAGTAAACTTCCTTCGCTTGAGAGGAGTTTTCTTTAAATTTAATTAAAACTGACAGGCTGAGAATTTATGAGCAGCGAACACAATGCAGGCGGGAGCTGGATCGGTGCAGGACCACCGGATCGCACCATCCCCCTGAGAAATTCGTTAGCGCTGCAGCTTTTATATTATATCAAGGACTCCTGGCGGGCTAATCTAATTATAAATCAATTTAGTTCAACGCTCACCCACCAGAAGAGCTTTACAATTTTTACTACCCTCTGTGCTAATTAAATCCCATCACCAGCCGGCCAGGCCAACTCAATCTATCGATTTTAATTTTCCCCAGTATTTTTGAAATATATACTGCTAAAAATGTCTGGAACTTTTGAATAAAGACTAAAGACGGGCTTGCAAGCTCAAGGTCCTTTTAGTGCTGTTGCCTACCCACAAACAAACAAAAAAAAAAACCAACAAACAATAACAAGCAAAGTAAATTCTTCCGGCTGCGCCCCAGAAAGCCAGCTAAATCTAGGGCTTGTCCTTTTATATTATATCACCATTTATGTGTCAAAATTTTCTGCTAGATTATGTCCAGTGATTAATGGTAAGACTCTCGGTCCTCCTCCATAGCAATAGACGGCAGCACTCTTAGATTAAGGCTCTTAGTACACGTTCATAAATTTCTTATCCCTTAGCCCCTGTGAACGACCCTCAAGCTCAGGAACAAAGAACTCTATCAAAAGATGTCTTCAAGCAGTGACTTTGATTTAGGTTGAGGCGAACGAACGGATTACATCCTCAGAGCAGGGGTCTAAGGACGTTTACTATACACGTATTTAGTCATCTCTTGCAAGTCGAATAAGGCAATAGACAGACAGATAGACAGAAAGACAAGAAGACACATACCGCTACCAGTGACAACACTCCCACGATGCAATTCGTCTTCAAACTCGACTGAAATTAATCACCGAGAATACTTTGCCGCAGGCGATTGTTTCTCTAAAGTTAATTTAGTCACCCTTCCCGTCAGCCGCCGGCCCTATCCAGGTGTAATTAAAAATGAAAGAAGACAATGGAGTTGGGGGGACACGTCCCCAAAACACAAAGTTCAGGTACCCATAATTAGGTTAATAATTTCACTGGATTTCGCATAAAACTTTTCTGACATGCGTCTGTCTTCTCTTGGTTGATTCGAAATTTAATTTTTTTTTCTTCTCTGGGTTAATGAAATTTACTTCTAAGGGTAGAAGGCCGAAAGGTGCTTCAACGTCGAAGAAAAGGACCTTTTTGATTCTGCCTTTTCTCGATTTGTTACATGCATATATACTATATATAGTATGAGTACGGAAAAGTTCGACATTCAACTGCTTTATGGAAAGTTACATTCATCTGTAGAATTCACCTCAATTCAGTTCAACTCACCGAAAAGGTTCCCTTGAAAATTTTCGACACACACACACACATACATGAGTAAAAGTTTTCCTAAAAGTTTTTGTCTGGCCAAAGAGATAACTATTTTTACTAGGGAATTTCCACCAATTTTGTTTGGACTGTGAATCAAAAATAAAGCGAAGTTCTCCCAAAAGAAAAGTTGCGACCGACTCTAACTACTGAGAGTTGCACAGAGTTTTCAACTATTGTTGTTCACCCGAAACTCCTTTCAACAAAAAACCTTCCATCGAATCTTCCACACGCGTAATGTAGTATACGTAGTTTGGGCGATTCAAGATATTTGTTGTCGAACGTAAATATAAAAATTCACGTCCTCTGCACAATTCTCACTTCTCACGAAAATTCGAACTCGAATCGTTATGAACTCTCGCTTCGATGACGGCAACTTGTTTCGAACTTTGCTAATTGTCTGCAACTGACTGCCAGGGTGAGCGAACTTTTGTTGGCGCCTTTAAGGATATTCGCAGCAGACAAGCACAGCTTAGGAGATTTCGGTTTCCTTGAGGCCTTGACAATTTGTTTTTATGCCGTGGCGTAGAACTTTTGAGGTTTTGGTCTTTGAAAAGCTGCTGCTGCTGAAAAACAACACTTACACGAGCTTCGGACAAATCTTCAGATGCAGTTTGTGTATCACAATGCCTCCGGCTTAAAGGATCTACGGAACACCTTAAGCTGTAGAGTAATCCTTTAATGCATGATACACAGCTGGGACAAATTCCTCAAATTCATGCTACAAATGGGATATATAATAGTTGTAAATTTTCAGCAGGTTGAGCTGATTGTGGTTAACATAAATTTATGATTCACTGATTATGGGCAGTTATTGTTTATGCTATCGAGAATGATTAATCTATCAAAGGTGATTTTTATTTACTTAGATTGGAATTATTTTAATGATATCAATAGTGCTTGTATTAACCCAATAACGACTTGCATTGGTTGCTATATGGCAGCATTTGATACTGTATCCATATAATTTACATAAAACATTAACTTTATATTATTAGCCATAATTTTTTATTATTACCCATAAATTGTTATCCTATTACCATAATTTTTCTCAAAATGATATTCTACTTTTATTCTTCAGTTTGAGACTTTGGAGAAAACTCGAAATCTGACTAAAGTATGACTTTTACCATTTTCAAATCACGTCGTCCTTAATTAGTTAATATTTTTTAAATATGAAAAATATATTTAGTTAAAGAAGTTTTAAAATCCCAATTTTTGAATGGTGCTGCTAAGAAATAAATTGCATAATCTTAAGAATTTAAAATTTTATTTTATTGTACACTATGCACGCTTTACAGTAATTTACATATACCTACACTGTTTTATGGAATTATTTTATTATAATATTATTTATTTCATTAATTATGAGACTTTGTGGAATTTAAAAATTCTAATATTCCCTTACCAAAATAGTTCATTTTAAAACTAGAATTTAAAACTTTACTACTAGTTTCAATAATATTTGTTCAATATATTTCAGTATATTTTCGCAAAATTCTGTATCAGTGAATTAAATTTCGCGAAACTCTTGCTGACAAAATAAAAAACATTTCTGGTGTTCCTCAGGGCAGCCATCTGGGGCCTTTGCTCATTATTTAGATCAATGCTGAATGTTGGATATTAAATATTCTGGCTTGTATTCAATGACATTGTCCCTATATTATTCAATATTAGTAAGTTCATATGTATATATGTCCACATTTTTTGAGTTTTAAATATTCTAAAAATATTCTCACTTTTAGAGAAATCATGATTTTTTTTTTGTTCCTTATCACAACATCAATTATGGTTTGAATGAGCCGAATTCGTCACTATTACAACATTAACTTTAACTTAACTAAAGGTCAGTTAAAGAATCAGCTTTGTTAAGGGGGTATTCTAGTCTAGAGGCATGAATTTCAGGTAATTTTTGAAGTGTCGTAAAAAAAAGGCAATTAATATTTTTAGTATCCATTTTTTTATAAGTTATTTATTAACATTATAAGAATAGAGAAAAAAATTAAAAAATAAAAAAATTCAAAAATTCCACAAATTAGCAGTTGATGAATTGGGGGGTCTCAAAAAATTGGCACGTGACCATACCCACGATTTCAACCCTTCAATATTAAGGGGAGGTTCTCATCTAGAATCTTGAATTTTCCAATTTTTTTTTTATTTCATATTATTAAAGTTTAATATGTCTAGAATGTTGCTTTAAAATATTTAGTCGATCCGAGCACTAGAACGGATTCTACAGCCCATTGATTCTGGCGGTGTCATGATCTTAGCGGGGCGCTCAGCCTGTGCCGTGCCGTTCAATCACGATTATCTCGGAACTTTGTTTTTCAAGATTTTTCAAATTTGCGTACAAGATAACTCAAAAACGGTTCAACCGATCAACTTCTAGTTCCGTGCATATTAAAGTAAACAATTTTCTTCATAGAAAGAGCGGAGCACATTTTGAAAATTGTAACATAATCTTCTTTTTGTAAGTGATAAACTATGAAAAAAAACGGCCGAAAACGGCCTTAAAATTTCAAAATCGCGCCATTCCGTCAATTTTAAATTTTTTTTGAAAGTCGTCCGCTCTTTCTTAGACAAATTTATTCTAGTTTATAATAATGTCATCATTATTTGATTTCAGACCAATCTGCGACCCCTAAATTGTACGCAGCTAGGCCATTTTCGAAAAACATGCCTCTGGAGAAGTTGAATAACGGGCGCCATTTTGTTTTTTTTTTGAATAAAAAAATTTTTTCGTACAGATAAATATACAATAAAAGATAATGCCAAATATCATTTCCCTATGTCTTGTCATTTGCCTTCAAAAAAATCACGAACTTTACCTACTTTTTGACGTTCTAGATGAGAACCTCCCCTTAATCTAGAATAATGTCGCAATGGCTGGAACTACGGAAAAGTTGGAAAAAATTTGTTTCACGAAATTGTGACTGCCTGAAAAAAAAAACACTTTTTGGACCATTTTTTCGGATTGTTTCGAATTTTTTAAAAATAGTAAAAATTGAAATTTGGGGATGGGGGTAGTTCCAGCAATAGACAAGTCTATAAAGTAGGCTCTCTAAAAATTTCAAGTAAATCGGTCCAGTGGAACCTGAGAAATAGTGGGTATCGTTTGGTACAGTTTCGAGAAAAACGCGTTTAAAGTTTCGCGTAAAGTTTTTTGCAGTTTAATGCCGGGTCAGCAAAATACCTATAACTCCGAAAATAATTTGAATTTTGAAAAATCCTCTTGTAGACATATTCTTGAATAGTTAAACTTTGAAAATAGCAAAAAAAAAATCGATTTTTTTTAATTTCTAGACTAGAATACCCCCTTAAGTTTACTTTGCTTAAAAATGTAATAATGAGTGTATTTTGATGAATGCTGAATAATAAATAAATAATGTTAACTCAATATTTTTGAAATGTTTGATTTCTTATGATAAGCAGCATAAGCTTTCATATCGTAGAACGATTTTAAACGTAATTCTTAATAAAAATATCTCCATGGAATTTGTTTTCAACGAAAACTTATTAAGGCAGTAATCCAAGAATTTGTCTTCGTTCCGAGAAAAGCGACGAAAAACCCACTACCGAGTAAAAGCCAGTAAATTTCCCGCCGAGGAGTATTGTCGCCGTAAGGGTAGAAGAGAAAATTTCCATAAAAATTTCGGTTGCTTGATGGAGATGTTCCCTAGTTCCTGTGGGATTTCCTCCTATAAATACAGGAAAAAATACAGGCCTAATAGCCCTTGTATATATATATATATGTAAGACGTCGGCTTTTCATCTCTTCGGCGTAATTCTCAGATTTATTTTGTCATCGAATTCATTGTAAAGGTGGCCAAGAAAGAGAGCGTTCGGGGGGGATATCGACTGTCTTATGTCCTGTAGGATGATGACTCCCTCTTGGCTCCTCTCCGTCCGTCCGGCGATTCCTTCTGTTCGATCTGATTGATATCTTAGACAAAAGAAGTAATTCTCTGCGGAGTATTTTGTGCGTCTTTCCATCGAGCATGATATTTCGTCGTCGGAAACTACAATGACGACGACGACGACGACGATGGACGGACGGACGAAGCAGGTCGGAAAGAGCGACTTTATTGATACTTCCGTGTAATTTATATTGAATTCAAACAGATTAGATATACAAGGTGATAGCTTAATACTTCGGCCAACTGGCACTTTGTCCAAGGATCTCTGACTCTTGAGCCTTGGTTGTCACTGCGAAAGAGGTTCAATGTTTGTTGTGGTTGTTGAAAGATGTCTATACAAAAATACTCTTGCTTGTTGAAGCAGCTATTTTGATTGATTTTCTGTTTTTCTTAAAGACAAGTTCTGAGATATACTCTTAAAGTCTTTTTTGTGGATAGCTTCTAGATTTTCTTCCTGTAGCGTGAGAAGAATCAGTATAGAATGGATTTAATTAAGTGGCGTCCTGTAAAACCTTGACTCCTTGAGAATCATCGTGGAATGTTGGGAATTTTGTGCTGAAATCCCATGAATATCACCAATTAACTCAGTGGGTGTTCGGCCCATAAAACTTTTTAGACATTTTCAGGCAGGCAGGCGAAAGATTTGTTGCCTCCTGACTGGCAGATGAAGCATGTTTTGCACACCTTACCGGGAATATCGATTAGACCAGACATGTCTGCCTCGTCGGTCGGTAGGTCGGTTCCGATCCACACACGCCAAGGATAATGTCCATTCGGGATTCATTCCACGTCCCACTTCCGCCTCCCCTATGTGACTTACCACCGGTCGTTCCATTTTATTAACAGCTGCTGCTTGTTTAGTGGCGCATAGTTTTTATGCGAATTTTATATAGGTGTTTATGTCCTCTCCTCACCGGGACAATTCTTCTTCTAATTATAGCACCTTCCAACAGGTGTGGGATGGTGGTGTGTCTTAATGCCACCAATCGATGCTGTTTAACGTTCTTTTATTTCAATTTTCTTGAGATTTACTCTAGTCCGTTGTCGGAATTGTGAGCGTTTTTCTAAAGCAGAGATTCGAATTTGTTTTTGTGTTGTTTTTTTTTGTGCCATTAAACCCTGCAACAGCAACAGAAACTAATTGGAGTGCCCTCCGGGATGTTTCATCTAAAAGTGGTTTCAAAATAGTCTTCAGGAAAGTTTTCTTACAGTTCGTGCTCAGACTATCTTGGTGGGAAAATCGAATTGTGAGCACTTTGGACAAAGTAAGAAGTATTCCTTGTCCTCATCTCATATATAGGGAGGAGTTGCAGCACGGAACCAATCGTTGTTGTTTGTATCTTTTGAACGAAAAGCAAGAAATTTAATCTCTCTGATAGGTATTCAGGTTGCCTTCGGTGGTCGAGAGGAACATTTCGGAGGAATTTCAATGTTTGAATCGGTCTCAATAAGATTCGAAAAGGATTGAACTAAAAAGCATGTTTTAATACATACGAGAGTATGCGATTCTGGTCTACTTTTGCCTGAGGGCGGATTGTATGACTTTTCTTTGATTACTGAAACTAGAAAATTTCTTCTAAAATTGCATACTACTCTGCTATCCAGAAGTTGTATATTTTCATCAAAAAGTGTCCAAGGACGAACTAACTTTTGTAACATTTATAGGAAATAAGGGCGAAATTCGGAGTTCTTAATCCCTGAAATTATTACCCTGAACATTATTAACTTTAATAACATCATACAGAACAATTTACAAAAAATATCCTATCACGTCACGTTTGAAAAGTAAAATATATCGTATTTTGGCGAATTTTGAAAATTCATTCAAAGATTTAAATTTTTCCTGGCATTTTATTATTTTTTTTAAATTTTCTTAATTAACTCCCAAAAATACTTAAAATGTAATGATAAAATTCTCTTTGTTACTTTGTTTTGTAGCTCAATCGCTTTTTATATTTTAATTAACCCAAGAACGCATAATTCTAATTGAAGCAGTTAAAACACTTCATCCAAGCCGAAATCCCCTAATCCAGTAATTTTATAATTCAATTAAGGCAAGAAAACTAATTAACCTGGTCACATCGTCTGAAGGAAATAATTGGAAGAGCGCCAAAACAATGACGGTATCCAGAACTCGCCCCATTCATCCCTGCGGTAATTGTTAATAAATTTACCCACAAAATTCCTGTGTAAAGAGACGGGACGGCGGGCGGGGCGGTCGGTCCAGACATAAAAATAAATTTTTAGAACTAATAAACTTTTCGCCGACACCTGGTTATTGTTGTTGTAGTTTACCAAAAATCTCATATTGTAAAATAGGGGGCATGGGGTGGTTACCCATATTTTGGGCAAGTTGCCCCTGTTATGCTGTTCGCTAATTAGTTGTCGGACCAAAAGTTACAAGACCGAGTGAATTTAATCAACACGTGTGCAAGAATGATAATGGACCTGAAAGGTGTATTAACCAGGTAAAGGTTTACACCTAAGTATACTAGGTAGGCTTAACGATTATTGCAGTTGGCTTAGTTAAAAGCCCTCCGGTTCTGGTTCGCTTATGGAGCGGGTAGAGGTCGGTAATTGAGTTTCTTAGAGCACTCTAAGCATTTTTTAGGGATTTCAGGTGTGTCATCTTTGTTGTACCTACCTACCTACCTATCGCCCAGCATACTGTGGGTTTAAAGTGTAGATATATACCTTATAAATTTAGGTTAGATAAAATTTGTGCTTTAAAGTCGTTCCATACCAGTGTAAAAAAAAAATTTTGAGCTATTTAAATACACCAAATGTGTGAACTGGTGCAAATCGCTTAAGCCGGGTTCATACAAATCACAGCCTGAATGTGACAACATCACAAACAATTATGCGCAGTTCCGGAAAAAATTAAATTTATTTAAAAACTGAATCACGTCGTAGCGAGGAGTGCTGTATGGATTACATGCATGAATTTATTCAGCTCATTCCGTTCCGGTTGTATACTGAGGCGTAAAAAATTTTTTTCCATATTTCCATTTTAAAAAAAAATTTATTTAACTTGTTTCCACCAATATAAATGTAAATAAAAAAAATAGTAGAGGCTTCAATGGATACGTAGCAGAATAAAAAGAATTGAGTGAGACTTGAAAAACACTTTAGTCATTTTACTTCAAAAGTGCATTCCACAATACACAACTACTGTGTGCAGAAACAGAGCCACTGTATTTTGTTACATGCTCGAACGATTACTGGAGTGCTAGTCGTGCTTGCTAATTTAATAATTCAAAAAGGGGAAAAGCTAAATTACACTTACTTCCACAAAAAAAGCTCTTGTAAATGAGAGCAAAGCCCTAAGGGCTGTTGGGATAATTTGTGGACTGGGTCAGGTGCAGAATTTTCACGTTTAAACATTTTCTTGGTATGTTCTAGTAATGAAGAAATTTTTTAAACATTTAAGGAACAGTATCGCTTTTAATTTACTTTAAACTTTGTACGATATTCTCTTAATTTCTTTTATTATTGTATTTTTTATTTTTGGAATCTCGACATGTCTATAAAAATAGTACAATTTAGTAATACTCTGATTTGTGTCTATTTGGATATAATTAAGAAATATACTAATATACAGGGTGTCCGGGAAGTAGTGCGCCAAAATTAAGGGGATGGTAGCTTGGGTCATGACCTACCAGAATATCAAAATATGACCTGTGAAAACCTCACCGTTTTCGAGATATTTGGGTTTTTATGAAAAATTAAATTTGATTTAAAATGAACATGGCAATATCTTGTTATTCATGAATAAAATGGGTGATTCTGAAATCTGCATTAATTAAGCAATTTTTTGAATTGCTTTCCCATCACTGCCTAGTACATTTTTTTTCACCAGTGGAGGTCAAAGTAGAGTCAAATAATTTTGAACAACAAAAAAAAAAAAGAATTTGATTATTTTTTTTCGCGACGGTCTTGTGTTAGTAATAAAAAATAACATGCTTACCAGGTAGGGCAACTTATCTTGAATATTTTAGCAACAAAAAAATGAGAACATGTCTTTTTATGTGCATCAACTAGTCAATAAACTGAAATTTAATTTTTCATAAAAACCCAAATATCTCGAAAACGGTAAGGTTTTCACTAAGGTCATATTTTGATAATCTGGTAGGTCATGACTCAAGCTACCATCCCCTTAATTTTGGCGCACTACTTACCGGACACCCTGTATATACTTAACAGATTAAAAAAAAACAACTTCTACAACAGTGGCCACTGTCCACAATATTTAATTGAATCTAAAATAAAAAAATAAAAAGACCATACCAAAAGTCTCGTACGTTAACTTTCTAAAAAGCAAGTGAATCATTTTATTTTTATATTTCCATAAATATTACTGAATTCTTTTCAAATTATATAATTTAATGATTCCAGAAATTAAAGGGTCATGTATTTTTTGCTACCAGACATTGATTTTATAGGATAACAATCGTTTTGGTCCCACTCTAATTATAATACAATTTTTGGAATTTCGTACTAGTCGAATAAACACGAATGAACACTTTTACACTAATCCACACTACTTTTTTATGATAGAAAAATTGTGACCAATAATATTAAATGTAAAATGGGTTTGAATTTTGAGCCTTGGTTTGAAGCATTTTTAGGACATCTTTACCTTTCATTTAAGTTTTCGGGCACTCTTTTACCCTTCCGGTTAATTATGTCTTTATCGCACTTTTTATACCTACTTTTTAAAAGTCATACTTTGATTAAGTTTAGCTTTCTTCACGACAATGATTGCGCTCGGGCAACTCAGTTATAATCTATAATAAAAAATTTAAGAATTCAGACTTTAAAGCCTTTATTAAACTGTTTTATGATGATTTAAAAAAAAAGCACATCTCTCCAATTTCATCAGCCCATAATCTGGAAAAATTCTTGATTTTCAACCAAAAAAAAAAAAAGGTTCTCCAGCTAAGTGCGAAATAAAGAGCCTGAAAATGAAGTCGGTGATTCTTTTCAGCCACTCAATTGCCCGAAGAGATAATTTCAGAATTAAATTTCCTAATTAGAAAGCAGCTAGATAAAAAACAAAAAAAAACAAAAAAGGCTATTAACTAAGTGGTGTATTTAGTCATTTTTGTGCGCCCTCATACCCTTGTAGGGTCTGGCGTAAACCCGACACATGTCGGAACCCTCTTTATCTCCGCAGCATTTGGTGGCGGAATGAAATATTCATTCGGGTTAAACAGAACCTAACCGGCTTAATCAGCCTCTTATTAAGGACGGTTTTACGTGCCTGCAACGTTTAATTGGCCCTAGATGAACAGACCTGCCCTTAAGGATATGTGAAAATATGATATGGGTCTGTGGGGAGTTACACTTATATTGGCTAATTTCGTGCTGTCGGCGTCTTCGATGCGTCTTTTTGGGGTGGTGGGATGGGCGCGAACGTTGTTAAGCGAAGGGACGACGAAAAAGGGGCCCACTTATCCCGGTAGGAGCGAGTTGAACTACTTCTCGGGATGTTGGCGCCTGCTGTTATTGTTTGGGTTAATAAAGGGGTTTTCTAGAGCAACTTATCAAACGTTAATGGGATTGTTATCCTCAAGTTTGACTCAAATGTCCCCATTTAGCCCCCGTGCGCGAGCCAATGAAGCAACTTTCGAAAATTCTCCTCTGTCCCTCTAAAATAAATGAACATTTCGGGAAAACGAATGAGAGTCTGCTGAGGAATTCCGGATGACACTGAAATATTCAATGGCATCCATTATGGTCCTGCAGGGAAAAAAATCATTACGTAATGCCCTTTACCCTTTATCGTTCCCCGTCCTGAGGATGACGATTGACGCCGCTCTCCTGTGGAATGAAAAACACATCTGCATAGAATCTCTGGATCGCCACGGTCGATTGGTGGCGCTTAGAATTTCGAGTAATTTATCTAAACAAAAGTTACATTCCAGGAGGGACGTCCAGGAATATGTATGTATGTATGTATAAATAATGGGAATCACCCTCATTCCGGCACCCTGCTCTTTTATAAAATATTGATTTTGTCCAGAGACCGATTGTTCGGCCTTGAGCCAAACTAGGAATAAGGAATTTTAAAAGTTCAATGAATTGAGTAGGTACTATTGCCTTTTCACTTCGAATACTGTCGAGGGATCGAACTTTCTGAAGCGTAGAGATAAGGTTTTCTTATCATTTGCATATTGTTTGGTATTCCTTTCATGCTGAAGGAAATATTTTTAACAATCTAGGTACAACTGCCGACCAACTGCCTTCACTAGAAAAGCTGAACTTTATCAAGTTTCCGGTTTTTCTGATAACAAAAACTTCTCTTTTCGTATCGAATACCTCGGCAGTGGATGATATCATGAATTACATCGGCATTATGAAGGGACGTATTTCCTTTTATGGGTTGTAACGAGTGTATCTATATATCTATATATCTACCTATTTATCCAGTTCAGTTCTTTCATTCCAATGGAATGGATACTCAGGGACGATTAACTCGTAGATTGGATTTATGAGAAATAGATTCCTGCTTGGAGAACATCTTTCAATATATCGTTCCCTGAAGATTGCACAAACCAAATTTGCATTACAAAAATTTACTTTATAAGCTTAACTTCGGACTTTTCATATATTTACATATCTATGTAGGTATGTTCGAAACGTTTTTTTTTTTTTTTTAAAGTATTTTAAATTCCTTAGTTCACCTAGAGAACCATTTTTTGGGGTGAATTAAATAAGTTTTCAATAAATCGGAATGTTAAAAAGAAGCTAGGCTTAAAGATATAAGGTATAAGACTGGTCGACATCAATTTTTTACAGAACGAGTTTTATATAATTTTCTATAGGATTTTTCCCGTATATTACGAATTTTCAAGCGAAAATGTTCTATCACGTCACGTTTCTAAAAGAATAGGTTTGAAAAGTACAAATGCAGTATTTTGACCATTTTTGCTTATAAATAAGGATTCAGATTTTGTTCTGAGCCTTGTTATGAGCTCTTTTCACGTTCCAGCATTTTTAATGAATTTTCAAATTTGACCAAAATACGATAATTTTTACTTTTCAATTGTGATTTACTCGAAAATATGACGTGATAGGATATTTATCTTCGCGAAATTGTAATCTAAGGTAAATATAGAAATGGAAATGATTTGTTCTACTACAAATTGTCCCCGAAAAAGGTTTTAGGTGAGTTAAAAAATTTAGATAAATTAAACAAGTTTTTAATTGTCTATTCTAATTTTAAGGGGATGACGAAATGGTTTACATGAGATTTTCAGACGAGAAGGACATAAGGCTTTAAGTCATCAAAATAATTTTTATGAATTATATTTCGTATTGGTTTATAAGTTGTTTTTTTTTATCTGTGACTTAAATACAAAAGTCTATGTATCGGAAATATACATACAATATTTCTTGCCCACGAGTACGAAATAAGAAATACAAATATTTATGATATTTAACATGTGTATACATTTTTTGGACGTCTTTTCAAATATTGTTCTTTTTATACGAAAATTTATTTTAATGATACAATATTTTAAGAACTGAAAATATACATAATGAACTTTCTAAAAAAAAGTTTTTTGTATTTTTTTTCTTTTTTTCAAATAGGGCTGTGATAGGGCCCTTAGGCAATTAGGTCCCTTTAAAAAATAGTTGGCAGAAAATCTCAGCTGTGGAACTTCTAAAATAAAAAATTCGAGCAGGATATTAAAATATAAATCAGTCTCTATCGTGTGAACTAGAATAAAGTATTTTGGTTTGAAAAAAAAAGAAAATGCGGATTTATGAATTTTGTTCTCCTTTTTTTTAGTAAAAAAATTGTTAAAACATGGGTAAAATATTAACTATTTTTGAAATTCTAGTTCACACCATAGCCACACATGTGTAAAATAATCCTTGAAAATGTGAGCCCAATCAATTGAATAGTTTTTTCAAAAAGTTGCGTAAAGTTTTTTTTTTTATGTTTTTGAAAAATCGATTTTTTCAAAAATTAAATGTATACTCCCCTCTTTAATTTTGAATTAATTTAGCAAAGAAGGTTTAGTTAGTTAAAATGTAGGAGCAGGTGTTAGTCCAGTAAAATTACATAAATTACTGATAAAAAAATTCAAAATGTCAAAGGAAACACATTTAAAAATTGCAGATTGCTCTTCATGCTTTGAATTTTAAATTTCTCATAAATAAAAACGCGAAATGATGGCGATACTTTGTAGTCCCTGGAAAAAAAAAAATTATCCCGGGGTTGGCCCAAATTCATCGTCATCTCCGAGGGTATGTTTAGCAAAAAAAAAAAAGTGCTCTTTCGAAACCAGAGGTTGTCGACGATGAAACTTTATTTGAATACCCAAAAAACTAGCACGACGCCACGGTTAGCGTCGTGTCTCACTAAAAAAAGTAGTCCCAGAGCTCATTGAAATACCATGACCACTGTTCTGTTAAGTAAACTTGTTCCAGAACATAACGTTAAAAGCAAACTAGATTGAAAATGGTTCGAAGTAAACATTTTTCGGGAGGAGGGAAGGAAATATTATGGGATGCCGTGTCAGTGTAAAACAGTGTGTATAGGATCGCCTTTATGGCGGAGCGACAAACTACCAGGGGCCGTAAAATAGAAACACATCATAAATTTTTATAACCCACCAAAGGATTACGTTCGAATGTATTCGGATTATTGCTCTTTCGCGTGGTCATGCAAAATGGACATAAAAGAGGGAAAATATGAAAGCCTGGGACGGTACCAGGAGCTCCCAGGAAATGAATGCCCACAGGAGCTTATCTCCTTTTATAACATCAAGTCTGAACCGTCTTCATCCTCGCCAATGAATGAATAGAGGGGTCGATAAGAAGCTTTCCCATATGAGGGGGGCTCCTCCGATTCTGTCAAGTGCCGGGGAAGGAGTAAGGCTCTTCTAGTTCTAGCTGCCGGATCCGATCCCCGGGATCATATTTCATTACTTCTGGAGCTGAGTTCCTGGCTGCAAGGTGGTGCGCTCTCGAGCCGGGCCGGACGTACGCAGCCAAATGCATCCGGGGATTACAGCCGGGCGGCAACGGCGGCGGATTGAAAAGGTGTCTGCAGAGTCAATTAGGAATCGTGTCAGCCAGGTTCGAGGTGCATCTCTGCAATTTCGGGATCAAGTATTGTCAGAAACGACTGCTACTCTTTTCTCCGGGGATTTTCGTTACGAATGAATTGAACTTCCGGGAGATTTACGAATTAGGAAATATGATGGTTGCAGAAAATATTGTAGGTAAGATTTCCGTAAATGAAATTATTCTTGACTTTTAATTTTTGAAAGTAAATTTTGATGATTTCTATTAAAATAGCTCAGTAACAATATTTTTACTTCTCGAAAAAATGAACAATTTTTCAGCATTTTATTTTGAGACTAGCGTTACTTCAAAATGTTGTTCAACTTAATTTTTGATATTAACAAAAATTGCTTTTACGTAAATTGAACTAAAAAGCTTCTTCGTAGTTCTTCAAAATTTGAAATCCCTTTCAAGGTGGGTTGAATAAAGGAACAATACGGTTTCATGGATCAACAAATTTAAATTAGATAAGATTATGTAGATTTTTAAGTTCTTTATAATTTTGCGTTTGGGTTGTTGCAAGTTTAAGATGCGTGTAAGATGTTAACATGGTTTTTTTTAAACCGAATTTAAAGTATAAGAAAATAATTGTTTGTCTAGGGACGGGGGCAAACTAAAAATTTACAAGAGTCAATTCTCACAGATATTTGAAATAAATAATATATAAAGAAATGTTTTGTTGGCTGGTTTCTTTTTAAAAATGCTATAAAATAAACATTTCATTCAGTGTTTTTTAGTTTGTTGATTTATTGAAAAGAGTAAACCTTCCGATTAGTTATGGAATATGAATTTATTTAAATAGTTGGCTCAGCTGGCTTAACAGTAGTCCATCCTAACAACACAATTTTCGATGTTTTTGTATATTTTGTTTGAGTGCCTGAAACGTTTCTGGATTCATCTATCTTTAACAGCACCCAATTTCCAAAACGGCTGATTACACGATTATTGAACTCAGTGCGCAAAATATTGATTGTTGCACGGCTTGTGTGGGACGTAACGTAATCCTGCTGGAATTTCTAACCACATCAAAAACTGTCTTTGAGGTGTAGAAAAATTAATATTTATAATTTGTCGACACAAATTATTTTAAATTCATATATATGTATCGCAACTATGTATTAGTACTCTGTGGTACAAAGAAAGGGAACGTTCAAAGATTGTTTATAGTGTTAAGAGTTTTGTTCCGGTAATTTAAAACTAAATTACTATTTAAATGTAATCCAACATGATGCTAAACCATAGGCTTTGAAACCCTGAAAACAAGATGAAACTTAAAAAGGTTGAAAGTTCATTCGTTTAACATTTTTAGCACATGTCTCGCTGAAGTGAGTTACTGAAAAGCATGAATAAATCGCTTAAAGCAAAGTTTTACGCCGTTTTATCCTCAAAGAAAGCATTAAACAGCATCTACTAGAGCTTGTTAAACGCAGCGATAAATTGCTTCGTAAATTCAGTTTAACTAACTTGCGCTTGCATAGAACTCAAACTCTGCAGAAAGAAGTTACCCCCCACCGTCTCGCCGCTAATGTTATTAGCCAAACGACTTGAAAAAAATAAATTCCAAGGTGGAAAATGCAACAGGTGAGGGCGCACTGGGGCGCTGGGTGAACGCTTAAAGCAATGCTCCCCGTCTGTCCTCCGGAGAGCTTGTTCCCGTCCCACCTTGGCGCTTTTATGACTTCGAAAACACCAAACAAATACATCAGGGTTGAATTATTCAAGAAGGAGTCGCTCCAGAGTTCCGACCTCAAACACTGAAAAACCTACATTTAATACCAGAGTAGCATGCTTTTAATTAGTGCCTGCGACCCGGCGGCCGCACTGAAATTAAACCTTGTCGTCACCACCGTAGGGGTTGACAATTTTCTGGAAGGTCGTCGTGATTTGTTCTCCTTCCCGATTTGAATCGCGATTAATAATTTTACAAAACCTCCGTTGGCACTTGAATGCATTGCATTGCAGGCAGGTGCTCCCCGGTGCAGTTTATCATTCTGCAGAATCAAAAGTCAGCCAGCAGGTTGCATGTTAATGATGCAGGTCGATACTTTTCTCGGTGGATGTTTCTAAGGATTGATGTGTTAATTTTGAATAAATTAAAATTAATGATGTAAACCGCCGCACGAATATTGTTCAAGTCATACTGCAGACTGTTTATTTTCCCTCTGTGCTGTATTTAAGCGTTCTAGTTCAATTGTACCTTTGAAAAATACGGGAAACGACAATTATTTGGTCGGCGACTGTTGAGGATTTTAAATAATGGTTCATTTTTCGATGAATTTATGAAATTTACGACAAATGTATGGTTGTCGTGACGAATTCAGGTAAATTATTTCTTCTGTAAAGAAAGCTTAGGTAAAAGTCTTTATAGAATTTTAGGAATAAATGACTAGGTGTTATAGAGCCCATAAAACTATCATTAAACTGTTGTACACGTTAGGATTACTCCTCTCTGTTAACCTTGAGCTCACTAGACTTAAAAGTACTGTAACCTTCCACAAATAAAGTCAGTTTTATCGACCGAGCCTAAGCAGTTTTGGAGATTTGTAAATTCCAAACGTGGAACTGACGGGTACCCGTCATTGTTGAAGCTTGGGGATTCGGAGAGCGGCGACCCTCTGACTATTGCCAATCTCTTCGACGATTTCTTTAAAACAGCCTTTGTTGATAACACCTGTGATATTAGTTTTAAGGATTTTAACACTTTGACGACTTCGCTAGAAATGAAAGACCTCTCACTTGACGACAACAGAGTTGAACAATATTTGACCAGCTTGGCTGACAATTTTTCTTGTGGTCCCGATGGTATCCCTGCCTCTCTTTTTAAAAAATGTTCCAGTTCCCTAAATAGCGTTTTGTGTTATTTATTTAATTTATCTATTTCCAGTGGCGTTTTTCCCATAATATGGAGGTCTTCTTTTATTATTCTATTGCACAAAAAGGGCAACAGGAATGACATTTCAAACTACAGACCAGTTGCAAAATTGTGCGCTGTTGCTGAAATATTTGAGGCTCTTATTTACGATGTCTTGTGCTTCCACTGCAAGCCATTCTTAGGCTCTTTTCAGCACGGTTTTAGGAAAGGCAAATCAACATCTACTAATCTCCTAGAGTTTTCAAATTTCTGTTTGGCAGCCTTGGAGACTGGTAAACAAGTTGACTGTATTTTTACAGACTTTAGCAAAGCATTTGACCGAATTAGTCACATCATTCTGCTTCATAAGCTCACTGCCTTCGGATTTCCTCAGTTGTTTGTAAACTGGGTTGGTTCCTATGTGTTGGGTCGCACTCAGAGAGTGTATTTTCGCGGATCCTTGTCTGACGAGATAGTTAATACCTCTGGGGTACCTCAAGGTAGCCATCTTGGACCACTCTTATTCATAATTTATGTAAATGACTTGTCTTTGTGTTTAAAACACTCAAACATTTTGTGCTATGCTGACGATGCAAAGATTTTTCGTGTTGTGTCTTCTCCAAACGATTGCCTCCTTTTGAATTCTGACCTGAACACCCTCTATAAATGGTGCTCTGTAAACTGTCTCCCCCTCAACGTAAGCAAGTGTACGTCTATGTCCTTCTCAAAGAAAAGACTCCCTATTAATTTCGTCTATAACATAAATAACTGTGTACTGTCCCAACTTGATAAGACCAAAGACCTGGGTGTGTGGTTAAATCGTTCTTTTACATTTGACGATCATATTAATGCTATATGCAATAAAGCCAATGCTACTTTAGGCTTCATCAAGAGGTGGTCCAAGGAGTTCAACGACCCTTACATAACTCGTCTATTGTATTGCACCTTTGTGAGACCCATTCTAGAATATGCTAGTTGTGTTTGGTCACCCTTCTACGCTAGTCACATAAATCGCATTGAAGCTGTGCAGCGACGATTTATCCGTTTTGCACTCCGTGGGCTTCCATGGAATGATCCAATTATTTTGCCTCCTTATTTACACCGCCTCAAACTTATCAATCTTGATTCTTTAGAAAGTCGACGTAAAACCTCCAAAACTGTTTTCGCTTTTGATTGCCTACTAGGCAACATAGATTCTTCGGTTTTGTTGTCCTCTTTTAATATTTCGGTTCCCTCTCGTTCGCTGAGACACAGAGATTTTCTCTACGTTCCTCAACATCGCACTAATTATGGTTACAATGAGCCTATCACATCGATGTCTCGTTCTTTTAATGATAGCTTTGTTTATTTGGATTTTAATTTATCTAAAAGATGTATTAGGGCTAGACTTTGCTGATTTGTATGTCACTCTACTTTTTGTTCCTTTATTGTAAGTAATCAGTCATTGATGAAGTGTATAAATAAATAAATAAATAAGTTTCACTATAAATTAAACTACTATATAAAGGTAAATTAAATCCTCAAAACCATCTTGATATGAGTTTGATAACTTCCAGTAGTTGATGATTAAGACAATTCGATAAAACTGCATAAATTTTGAAAAATTCAGTTCTAAAAGATTCACCACAATAACAAAAAAATATATAGTATATTAGGTGATAAGCTAAATTGACATGTTTTTGTAATTGATAGAACTTAACAACAAAATCAACAATTTTTTCGGTATCTTAAAGCTTGACAGGTTTTTTTTTGTACTCTAGAAAAAATTAAATTTTAAAGGTTTAAAGTTTAAAACGCCACTTAAATGAGAGCTTTTTTTAATTCAAGTTTTCTCAAAATACAAGCTATTTTACTCGATTACTCTGCTGAAAAAATATAAATTAATTATGCATCTACTCTTGTACAAATAGAGTGCACATTGAAATCTGGCTCATACAGTTTTTGTAATATAAAGCAAGTTTTTATTTTGTTTAATATTTGTTAAGGTCACACATATCAAAATAAAAATGTTGGACAGTGTCGAAATCCTAACTAGATGTTACTACAAAAATACTACCTGGTCAGTCCAACTCCATCATACGGCAAACTCTACGTACAACCCTTTTAAAATTCACTAAAAATTCTTTCTGTTCATCAGGCAAAATTTAATGAAATCACTCGAAATTCAGCAGGGGTAGCTTCACACGTTTTATATTTACAAAATCAAAATTAATTGTCGCCAACAGCATGCATCATAAGCTTACAGGACGCGTTCCATCGTGGCACCCCAAAAACTCCAGGACCTATAACAGCCCGATTTTGTGCTTGGAACCGGGTTGGGGGTGTGCATTATCACCGACATAACTCACCACCGATATGGTCGAGTCCCCCCTGATTTATTGTACACCGATTAGATCCCATGATTTATGAGTGTTGAATAGAAATTCTTCAGCAATTTTCTGGGCGTGTACATAAATTATTTCAGGTGTAATTTACTTGAGGTGCACTCAAGCTCTGTGCCGGCCCGGCTGGCTGGCTGGCTGTATGCATGCCACACGTCAGTAGTTTCAAACATTCGTTTTTTTATTTATTTTCGTTTTTAGCCGCCCTGCCATATTGAATTTATTCCTATAAGGGTTACACAGGATTATCGGGCGGATATGCTCCTGAGAGTTTGGGGACTACATCATGCCAACTTTTCTATTCCCTGCACGTTCGAACTTCTGAGATTTGTGGGAGCTAACCGAAGGTGAAATAAAAAAAATACCAAAAAGCAAAAAAACCGAAATTTTGATGCACCTCCTCTTGGGAGATCGAACATTTTGAAATTTGCAAGAGAAAACAAAAAGTTTCCTGGAAATATCAAAAACGTAAATTCCTCTGACATCCCCTCAGACAATCCCTGGCATAATCAAATTTCATATTAGCACATCAACGGCCAGGCGCCAGCTTATACGATGAAGGATCGATAAAATTCGAATCAATTTTCAATTAGGCTGAATAAATTTTCACGCAGGATTTTCCCCGAAGTAGACAAAGTTGGTCCAAACATAGTTGGCCGCGTTGCATATTAATTTGATCTCCCACAAACCTTTTCTTGCTAACTTTAAAAATTGTTGCATCGACTGCCATTAGAGAACCCTGGCGTTTTCCGCTTCCTATTCCCATAAGTGGACTTTTGTAGCACTTTATTAAACCTACTAATTATCCTTGCAATTAAATTAATTGATTTTGCGCAGAGGCTCCCTTAATGGTATCGTCGACAGCAGCGGTTAGTCACTTTTATATTTTATTTTCCCGCGAACATTTTCTACCGAGATGTGTCTAACACAGGCTGTGTGAGGTCTTTTATGAGCATCTCATAAAATTACTTGGGAATTGCATGGCATAAAAACCCACTCATGACAAGAAAACCACATTTCTTCACCATGTCTTTGGCATGCTGAGGAAGGTTTTTTTTTATGTAAAAACTTTTAAAGAGATTAATTACTAAAGTTTTGCCCTATATGGCCGACTTCCGTTTTTATGTGTTACGAAAGCAGCGAACACAGGCCGCGCGAAAAGCTGCTGCTGTTGCTTCTTCTCCTTGGGAACAGTGAAACACTTTCTTGTCGTCTACTTTATCATTTGGTCCCTTTCAAAGATTTTTATTGCGACAACGTTCCCTGGATATAGCATCACTTGGGAAAAGAGTAAAAAGGACCTTTTTTCTCTAACTGGTTAAATTATGTAAGGCCATTAATGGTACTGGGAATAGACAAATTAATTGTTTGCTTTCAACAGATGGTTGGTTTATGATTATAAAAAAAAAGTTAGTCCTTCTGTTCGGAGTTATTTCAAATGTCTTTTAGAGACGTTATTAGTTTTCTTAGGTCATAAATTTTTTTTATATGGTCTTTTAGGCTTTCGATGTTATCTTGTTTGCATATGAGATTTTGAGAAATCGGATTTCACTAACAAGAAGGATGTTCATGATGTTTTAAGGGGCACCATTAATGTGGCCGCCTGAAAAATGGTGACTTTTGGGAATTTTTTTAAAGAAAGCTACTGCATGGAATGTTTTAATGTTTTAAGGATATATTTGTGGATATATAATAAATACATCATACAATTTTTGGACCAAAAAATTGAAAATTAAGCGAGTTATTCGCAATCTCCCAAAACTCAAAAAAAAAAAAAATTGCCCCCACTGTTGCAGTGATAGCAACCTTCACAGTCTGTGAAATCAAAAAAACCAAAAAGTTTATTAAACAAGAAGGTATTGCCCGTACCATGACCCTCGACCGAAAAAAAATATTGAACATTAACAAAATGACGGGGTTTTTAAAGGAAGTTGAAAATTTCACGCGAAAATTTGATGATTTTTGGCCTGCCAAAATTACATATTTTATTCGATCGAAAAACTGGAGGTTTATGGTATGGAGAAACATACATATATAAAAGAAGCTGTAATAAGAATCAAATCGATCGGATGATTTATTTTCGAGTTATAACTGCAGCAAATTTGAAAAATGTAGTTTCGAGTAAAACGCATTTAAAGTTAAATTCGTACATTTGTCAATACCTCGGCTGCTCTTCAGTTGGCTCTGAATGAAAAACTATTTGAGACATGCATTTGAAATTTTAGTATGTTATTTTTAAAGGTATACACTATCGATCTAAGGCTAATAATCGATTTTTTTTTTTCAAAATTTCACACTAGTGGTGCCCCTTAAACGCCAAAAATACATAATACATAAAAAAATGAAAGAAAGTGTTCCAATTTTGAAAAATTAAATATTATAAAATACCTGACGATCAATTATAAAACATAATTAAATAAGCGTTAAGTTTTTTAAAAAAGCGTTAACTTGAATTTTATTATTTACTATAATGTTATAGTTATTAGACAAAATTATCTAAAACTACTGAGTTGTGTCAAAATCAAAAATTTTGATATAATATGAATTGAGTGCAATCTGGTAAATAATTTTCAATACTTTTACACCTAATTCACTAGATTATAATCTTGTTTTAGTTCTACCACTCTTAGTCTTGTAATTTTAATTATAGTTAGAATACTTAGGTTAAGTAATGTGGATGAAATCTTGAATTATTTAAATAGGCTTCATCGTAATCAACATGTATTGCATTAAATTATGTAGTTTTGAAAATTTAATAAATGACTTATAAATTAAGAATTAAATTAATAAATAAAAAGTAAATAAAATGAACTTAAAGTAAAAAAAAAAAATATATCTGTTTTAGGATGGTAAAAAAGGAGGAAGGGTCTCCGAGACTTGCATTACCCAGGGGTCTCTATATAGCTTAATTTGACTCTGATTTGGACAAAAGTTGGTGATTTGCACCAAAGTTAGATAGTGTTATGGCACGTTAAGAAAACAGAGTTATAGTAATATTAGGTAAATGCGTTTTTATATTATCATCTTATTTGAACTGAATATTTGAAAAGATGACTTCTACAAATATACTTATATATAATATTTTAATCAGCATACCCTCTTAAAATGGGATTAGTTCCAAATAAACCAGCTTAGATATGGTTTTATTAAAGCATCCAATCCCCCTCTTTACCAGCTTCAATATCCCACAAAAACCCTCAAAATTTGTATAGACCCGAATCGATTTCATGTAAATAACTACCGGCCCAACTGCTCAACCCACCTTGGATAATTCAATGTATTCAGTGACAGGATAAATTCCCAATGGTGCAATTGTTTCGGCTGCGTTCGAAGATTTAGTGGTCGTTCCTGTTTCGTCTGTTTGTTGACTTATTTCCCCAAAGACACCATACACACTGCACATTGTTAGATTACACTCAATCTGCGGACGGAATCGAGCTTCAGTTGAATTTTCACGCAGATTTTGTGCCGGGATTTTGCACACGTTTCGTTTTTACAATAGTGCGAGATTGTGTGTACAAGTCCAGTGCGCCAACACAATACGTGAGGGCGGGAAAAAGGAAGCGTTTCTAAGCCTCTCGGTGGCAATGTGTCGGCATCAGAGAAAATCTAGGAAAATGCCGAATCAAACGTGACCGGAGAGTTTCGGTATCACCCCAAAAATCCAATAATTCCCACTCTGTGGCAAAAGAGTAGACTTTGGAGGAAAATATTCCAATCAGGCCATTTTTTAGTATGACGTGCTGCGTTTTTGGTCCTGATTTTAAAATTCAGTGAGAGTTGGGGGGTTTTCAATGAACTGACATCGTGAAATTATATACCTACTTTTGCATGAAATTACACTGCATAAATCGCCACTTCATTAAGAATCAAAGCATTGAGCATTATCGAAAGAATACCATTTCGAAATAAAAGAGTTCTAAACCAACTGTCCAACCACTAAAATTTATATCTTACAGAAAAAAAACATCAGGGTGATGATTAATCAAGTCAAAAAATGGCTTTTCACATTTATGGACTGATTGACCTGAAAATTCGCTGGACCTTAATCCGATTGAACACTAGATTCGACTTCAAAATTTAATATTTAGGCATCCAAGACCAAACAACAGAATAAGCCTAGTAAACAAAATTGCAAAAGACTGGAATTCAATTACGTCGTTCAATTAAGAATCGAATTAAGCAATATCTAGAAAAAGTAGGACTACATAACAAATATTAATTATATTAAACCTCAACATGATACCTTAAAAAAGAAATGAATTATTTTTAAAAACTTAACATTTAAGATGGAAAGAAATTTCTCGTCCACCCTGTATACACATAGGTTGCGTACACCAGATTATAGATCTTTTATTTTACATTTAACAATGATTTAACTCTTTGAGGCACACGATTTTAAAGAAATACAACTCAAGTTGCACAGAATTGTTTTTAAAATAAAAAGTGGTAAACTTTAAATAAAATATTAAACTGACTATATGAAATTTTGATTTTTTGAGGTGGACTAAAAAATATATCACCGTGCATAAAAAGTTAAGCAAATGGTGGGGCAGTTTTTAACCTACCTAACCCCAAAGATTTAAAGTAAAACAAAAGAAAAAAAATATACCACTTTACTATTTTTGTAATTATACTTTTCCAAAAAATACAATTGTCGAGCAAATATGTATATATGTTTTGCTCACTTTACTGACTGCGGGCTGCGGCTATAAAAACTCTGTAACTTTTGTTGTGTTAAAGATATCATAATGAAGCTTTGGAAAATTAATTTTACCGTTATTATCCATTAATTGGCAGAAAAAAGAGTTAAATTGGTTGACAGGGTGCCTCAAAATAAAACATCAAAATTTGAATTAATTAATAAATAAATGATCAATGTTATTTAAAAAGTTTTAACAACATTTTTAACTTAATCTTGAGTTACTTTATTATCTACATAACAATATTTAATTATATTTCTCATTTAGTAAAATTTCTGTTTGATCTGCATATGTTCCGAATTTTTTGAAATATATTAAAAAAAAAATTTTATTACAATTTTTAAAATCTATAACATGACGAAAATTGATTTTTACAAGAAATCTAGTTTTAATTATTTATTATGTTACATCGTTGACTGGTCGGTTTATGTAACCGGACATTATAGAAAAAAACATACCCTATGCATTACTGAAATTGAGAAATTCTCAGAGGAGTTCGACATAAACTTTCTGCAAGGACTAGTGAGCTGAATACATCTTACGTTGGCGGGAGAATTCCAGGGAATTCCCGGGACAAAAAACATTTTCGGAATTCCTTCGATGGCTGCATTAACCGGAAAATGAGGAGTGACAGTTGCTTAGTTGCCGTTAGGTATGCATTTCGGTAAGCTGAGTGCACACACAGCTTTCATGAAGTTTCAGAGTACGCCTGAATCACAAAGGATTGGGGGCAGTGGGGACTTAACTGGGGTAAAACCTGTCAAATTTGACATTCTTGAGCAATTCGAGCGGCGAACAAAAGAGCCGCACTTTCTGTGTTGTCACGTCTCGTTGCGCTGCGTCTTTCATCGTGTCTGGCAGGCAGCAGCTTCTGAGCAATTGGGGAACACACAAAAGCAGCAGATTTCTGAGAAATCAAAAGATCCTTGACGGGGCTTATTTTCAAATATATATGCAAATTAAGCAATTTCCCCGCGCCGCCGTCGCGCGAAAGTATGGGCCGGGAACGCCGGGGAACAATGTTCGACACGGCTAAATCCCGGCAACTTTTTCTTAAGCAACCAAAAATTCTGGCAATCTGCGGCCAATCACAATAACAAGAGTCGTGAAGTATTCGTTGTTTGGCTCGAAATGTAAATAAATTGTCTTGTGGAAATTAAACTTCTCCAGATCCAGACGAAAATTTCACCGGCTTCTATCGCTTTTTTTCCTTTTTTTTTCCTTTTTCTTTCTTTTGCTAGAAAAGACAAATTGTTGAGCAAATGGCTCACTTTTTTGTGATATTTCTCGTCAAGAGAAATTGAGACAGCTTTAGTAATTATTTATATAAACGATGGTTTGGGGAAGAAAAACCTGTATATTTCAATTTAAATATCTTTTTTTCTTTTTCTTTTTTTCTTTTTCTTTTTAACCTCTAATGACCAGTAGTCAAGCACATTGAAATCTGTTCGTTGCTATAGCCATAATCATGAAATACTTTCAAAATAGAAAAACAAATTTACACATTTTTTTTTTTTTGTTTACCTTTGGCTAGATTAATTTCATTTTATAAAAATTAATTGGTACTTTTCTAGAATTTTAATCTCGATACAAAAATAAAGCCCTAACCATTATTTAAGGCTTTTGTTAACTTTTCTTTTTATCCAAAAGTTCCATCTCTAAAATTATAAGGTATCTAAAATTCTTTTCTGTTGATTAATAAAATTGCTTCTTTACCAGGAATAATTTTAGTCTATTTTTCAAAATAAGTTAATCTTGAAAATGCTTATTTTAAGCCCTTTAGATTGATATCCCACTTGGTGAGCTTTCTTTCATTTTCGACTATCAAAAGGGTTCCTAGCTATAAGCATTGACTTTTGGACCTAAACCAAATCTTCCATATACTTGAATATAATTGCTCATTATGATTAATTATGACCTTATAGAGGGTCAATCAACAATCATCTTGTGTCTAAGAGCATGTATGTGAGTCATTGCATAGCAATTAGCTTGAATCTCACTTCATTCATTTTGATTGCACTTTATGGGTAGCAATCGCTCATTTTCACTTGAATATCATATGAAATGATGAAAACGAAACAGGAAGCTCAATTCCCACCCGGGACCATTATTTTTGATGATGAGACTTTTCGATTGAGTCTTACCAATCCCTCAACTTTTGAATTGGAATTCCTTAGCTCTCGAACCAAGTGAATCAATGGAATAATGAATATACGAATAATTGCTCAAAAAGAATGAGACCCTTCCACTCCTTCGATTTTCATCATTTTTGGCATACATGTATATCTTGTCGCCCTTTATCATATATCTCATTTCCAGCTCTGGACACTCAAAGGAAGCTGTTACTTACTGGCCTTGAAGATTCACATTGCTTCCAAACTTCTCATTTCAATTTACATATATATGTTTTCTCACTGTCATTTCAAAGTACATTAGTATATGATATAACTACAGCAATCTAAAATCCAAACTCAATCTCTGTTGGACACTAGGAGGACCTAATGTTCAAAAGGTTTTCGCCCTCTAGTTCCCCTGTTTTTTGATATACGAAATAAATATGGTACCTCCAAACTTAACTCATAAGGACACATCCATGTATGGTATAGGTATGGGATTTTCTTGCTTAGGTCCAAGCGGACACGCTTATAGCTAGGAACCCTTTGTATTAACTCACATTCTCTGTCCGGGGCAATTTTTGCTATCAAAATTTCAGCTAGTTCTAATTAAGCTAGAACTTTGAAATTTTGCACACGTGTATAAGTCCGGTGACAATGCAATATAGTACATATAATATCATTCTATATCTAATATGTTGGTTTACCTTTTTCTTCACAACCCCCTTAACAAGAGTTTCAACTGTGCATAAAATGTGAATTAGTACAATTGATAATGTCGGCAGTTAAGGATCAAAAATATTTGAATAAAGTCAAAAAATCACTGAACGCCTTATATATATAATATACAAAATGCAACAACTTGATCCAAGGAAATTAATAGACAAAACAAAGTGTAACACAAAATTTCTAGAAGAAATGAATCGCATGAGAAATTACAGAGCTTCTATAGTGACTTTGCCAAAGAGTAAACATATTTAATTTTAAATGATTTAAATATCATACCTACTTATTTAAACGTTCTACGTAAAAAAATATAAGAATTTTGAGGTTTAGTTTTGTGTATTTTTCTTGACTAGGACAAAGAAAAAGGGAGGAATATGATTTTAGCAGTCTATGTTAGTATGTATGTTCGTGTGTTCCCTAGTAACTCCTAAACTACACTTAACATTTTAACAAGTGAGGTATTGTTGGCTTTGTCTTTGTATTCCGCATGTCATAGGCAATATGACGTTATGTTAAATCCAACAACAAATTTTCGTATCTTAAACAAACAAGACTAACTAATAATTGATGACGTTTGCAAGTTCAGAACTTTTTTAAAAAGCATTTAGAGTGGTAGTCGAGTTTTATTTTTTAACTTTATTATTTTTATATAAATTCATTTCCGAGAAAATGTAAAATATGAACATTGTTTTTCCATTTAGGTACTTAACAATTTTCAAGGTGAATTAAGCTACAATATCGGATACCATTGTTTATTTTACTTAATATCCTCCGTCTCATTTCCATGCTTTAATTCTTGGAATATTAAAGCTCGACCACTAGAGCAATTTGTCCAGCTTGTGCAAAAAAAAAATAAATAATTTAAGGCCGACTTCACAGTGTAAAACATTTAAGTAATTTTGAGTGTCATTTCGACATAAAACTGTCACACAAGCAGGATTTTTTGCACGCCGCTGCGCCGGGCCACCCCTCGAGTCCAGTCTAGGCCACAGTAAATTGAATTTGTCGCGCTAAAATGTTCGCCTTATGTACACACTATGCTCTACTATGCTATAATTTACAATTTCGAGGTTTTTGCGTCCTCTTAAGCGAGAGCACCCTTGCCCCGGTCGTCAGTGTGGCCTCCGCTTTAGAGTCTGGCGTCGAATCGATGAATACCAATTATATGAAAACATTTTTGCAAGTTGCAACATATTTGGGGGGGACGCATCCGCCGCTTAATTGCAACAATTGCCGGTCGTAAATTCAGTAAATGTTTATGTATTTAATCGCCACTCCTCCGGCGCGACAGTAGTGCGCATTCACATGGGCTCAAATTAATTAAATTAAAATTATATCAAATTTCTGTTTGTGATATAAAATATGGCTGCTTTTGCCTGCCTGCCGCCCGCCCGCCCTGTGTCTGATTTCCACTGCAGATTTCCTATTCAACTGCATCGTACAGGGTGGCAATTATTGTGGCGATAAATTCCGCCTGCATGCCATTTGGAGCAGCTCGAGTGGCCCCGCATTGAGTGGATCTCTGTAAAGTGTGTTAAATTTGAGCATCTTCCTGGTTCTTGCTTCGGCCGCCCCTCCAGAGAACAATTATTTATTAACCACTCTTGAGCTGGATAACGCATGGATGCGCCGAGCTGCACAATTTACGCCCGTAAATTAGCGTTGGTAATTTAATCAGCTAAAAGTGCAGTTGATCTTTATCGAGCTTGTGATTTAGTGACGATTTCTAGCAAGCATTGAATTTGAAACTCAGAATTAGGCTAAGTTGCTTCCTTCTATTAATAAATCTTATAAGCAATAGTTTTATGCATTAGGCTATTTTCAAGATAATATTCTTGAAATATTAAAGAACAATCAACCAGACTACCTCAGAGATTTTTTCCAGCTTTCTGCATTTATTAAGGCATTTATATAAGAAAAAATAAAGTATCTTGGGTATTTCTGCAATACTTAACATTTCCATTAAATTGGCGATTAAGGTAAAACTTCTTTAAAATTTTGGTAAATATTATTCGTTGCAGCTCCTTTAAAAATCACTAGGTACCGTCGGTTCCTCTAAAAGTGGACCACTTTTGCAACACTATTTGTTATAATTCTTTAAAAGATTCATCTTATGTAATTTACCTTACCTTAAGTTTTATTTCTTCGGAGAAAATCACATCGGTATGTTAATTTATAATTTATATATTTTATAGAAGATCTCCAATTATAATTTCTTATTTCATTATTAAAATGTTGCCCCAAATACCTTCTATTTAAGGGATTTTAAAAATGTCTCGAGACGATGCGACCTTTGTTGGTTCTTCAATTTTCAGAATAATGTCTGTTTTATCATAGAAAGCTTATCTTAGACATCCGAACACGAAAACTAAAAGCTATAATAACATGGAAAAAAATTATAATAAAAGCCAGGAGATCATAAGAGAAAAACATATGTATAATATGTAACATTATAAAACTTTTGAACTAAACCACTCTGTTAGCCTTGATATTACAAAAAATGGTTTTTTATCAAAAATAACATTTTTAATTTGAAAAAAATCTTTTTGTACCTACGGACTGTTTTTGGCGGTTTATATTTTTAAATGGAAGCAAAATTCAAAAATAACACTGGTCAACACCAAATTTTTTTCCGAACAAGTGGCAAATAATTTATATACGATTTTTTCCGTAGATTATGAATTCGTAAATGAAAATGCTCAATCAGCTCACGTTTTCAAGGAATAGGTGAGTGAAAAACTCAAAAAACCTTATTTTGACCATATTTGAAAAATCATTAAAATATAACGGATTATTATAGAAGCTTATAACGTGGCTAAAACCAAAGTTAGAACCTTGAGCTATTATCTCAAAATACTAAAGGTCTTAAAAATGTTCGAAAAATACCTTGAAAATCAAATTTTTGACCAAACCGATTATTTCATACAACAGATGCTGAATGAAGACTATAATAAATACATACTCATGAAAAACTTTTTCGCGAGAATATTTAGAAAAGCTATAGAAATTTGTGGTATTTGATATTTTTTAGAATAAGTTTCAGTCTTTGATTTGAGCCATGTTACAAGTTCCAGTGACCATCTGTTACTTTTTGATGATTTTTCAAAAATGGCAAAAATTCAATATTTTAAATTTTCCACTCTATTTTTCTCGAAAACGGGAGCTGATTGAGAATTTTCATTTAACAATTCATAATATACGGAAAAAATCCTATAGAAATAATCTGGTTCTCTTTCAGAAAAAAAAGAAACATTGAATTTGTTGACCAGTGTAATTACTCGATGAGATTGGAAAAGACACAAAATTCTGAGTATTTTGAGGATTATGTAAATATTCCACCAGGATCACAGAACTTAAAGAAAAATAAAAAGTTAACTGATTAGTTAATTTAAAGAGCAAAATACACTAAAAACCTAATACGAATATACAATTATATTTTGAAAAAATCGGCTTTTCAAAAACATAAACTTTAGACCTGTAAAAATAATATACAATATGGTATATAAGTCAAAAATGCAGAGAAATATATATATAACGTGATATAATACATTTTGTCCAAGCGCGCGCATTATAGAAAAAAACTTTAAACGCGTTTTACTCCGAACCACGTTTTTTGAAATGGTTATCAACTTTTTGAAAAAAAACTATTCAACCGATTGGGCTCAAATTTTCAGAAATTATTCTACACATGTGTGGCTATTGTGTGAACTAGAATTACAAATATGCGTTATTATTTTACATATTTTTTAACTACTTTTTTTACTAAAAAAAGGGAAAACAAATTCAAAAGTCCGCCATTTTCTTTTTAACCAAATTACTTTATTCTAGTTCACTCACACGATAGAGCCTGATTTTAATATCCTGCTCGATTTTTTTGTTTCAGACGTTCCACATCTGAGATTTTCTGCCAACCATTTTTTTAAAGGAACCTAATTACGGCAGCCCTTTCAAAGTCCTATTTGAAAAAAAAAATACAAAACATTTTTTTTTTTAAAGTTCGATATGTATATTTTCAGTTCTTAAAATATTTTATCATTAAAATAAATTTTCGTATAAAACAAAAAAAACATTTGAAAAACTTCCAACATTGCATTTGTTGCTATAATTCTAAGTTTTCCAAAAATATCGTTAACACTAGAACTCCTTCCTTAAATTAATTATAATTTCCAAAGTCATCTGTGAAGATTTATGCCAAAACTTATTAAGGTTCAACATATTCAAACAACTTTTCTATTTATAATTCCTAATTTCAAGTTGAAAGTTTATTAGATTAATGGTGCAGAAAATTGTTAAAATTACAAGCTTACGCTTCGATAGTTCAAATGTTAAGACGACCACACCTTCATATGCAAATTGTTCGACATAATTGTTGCAACATTGTGATGTCCACGACTTTGTTGTTCAGTGTGGTGTGATTAATTATGCTAATGAAATCTAAGTTTTCCGCACGTCTGCTTCTGTGGATGGTGCGTGTGTTAGAAATGCATGTAAAAGCATTCTTGCCCTAATAAGTGCCGTGATGTAGGAATAATTGCAGCAGAAATTCCCATGCGTGTCATTAAAACCCTAAAACCTAATCTTTAAGAAATACTCGATGTTCTTAAAGGTCTCGATTATTTCTCCTTTTCTAGCTTAATTTCCATTTGTGCGCTTGTACGCATTATATCACAATTACATTTTATTTCGAGCTGTCATAGAGAGGTGCACAAAGCAATAAATTATGCAAAATTGTTATAAGCAGTTTGAATATACTTTGAACTCTCCCCTTCAAGAAGAATGGTGAAGTTCTACAACTAAACTCAGTTTCATTAAACATTGCTACATCGCCGCGCCGGGGCAAAGAGGAAAACGGCGGGGCGGGGGAAACAACAACTGAATTTCGTTGTCGACACACATGACTCATATCGGGACCCAGATACATAATGCTACCCCATAAAATGTGATATTCCCTTCCGAGGCGCGTAAATACTCATCTGGATGTAAAGCTGAAAACTTTTGAAACAAGTTCTTAACTTGATCCACAAGTGTCTCCGAGGGGCAAACATTTATATAAAGGGTGGTACCAGCGCTCCTCCCCCTACCCCTCTCTCTCTCCCCGGCTAGTAGCAGGAGCCCCAGGAGTTGAGGATCCAAAAAAGAAAGTTTTATCATGTCAACGCAAATTACTTCTTCAATTTGTAGGGTTACGTATTTCCATCGATTTAGGAAGGTCTCAAGTCCCTTTAAGGTACTTTTGGGGAATAAACATTTCCACACCCGGTATCCCCTACCCCCCCTTCCCCTTCCCGGCTGGGGTGATTTATTATCTAACAAGGGCTTATAAGGAAATTTTTCCACTTTATCAAAGCACTTGACAATCTAATATTATATGTATTTATGCGCGGCATTGAGGGCTTAACGTTTTTAACACTTCGGGTGACGTGCATTAGCAAGTAGTAAAAGCGTGCCGCCTCACCAGCCACACACACACACACACGGTCGTTGTAACGTGAAAAAGCTTTCAGCTTTATTGTTTTACGGCAATACATGTCATAAATTTGTACGAATTATATTTTTTACGATATCCAATATAATTGCCAATAATATAGGGCACTATTTCTTCGTGACAAATTGATAATTTTGTCCTTTAAGGGGACATTCTCTTTCGAAATTTTCAAAAAATCAATTTTGAGATTTTTACATATTTGGATTCTATATACTTTCAAAAGTTCCCTCCTAAAATTTCATCAAGAAATTCGTAATAGAAAAAAAGTTACAGCTATATTTGTAAGAGCGCTCACCCATGAGTAAACACCGGTTTCTATTCAATAAAATTATGGTAAAAAACCTTTAAACGCGTTTTTCTCGAAACTACCTTTTTCAAACTGGTAGGACGGTTTTCTCCGAATCTACTTGACCGATTTTAAAAAACCAAAGAGCATTCGATTACTTATTGAAAATACTAGAGGATATGCCTCTAAAATTTAACAACAAAAAACCCCTTTTTTTACGGGGGTAACTTACCCCAAAACAAAATTGCTTTTTTTTCGCATTTTTCTGAAATATACATATGAAAACTTCAAAATATGAAAAAGTATGAGTTTTAGAGGCATATCCCTTAGTTTAGAGTCTCAAGAATAGAATCCATTTTGAATTTTTCAAAAATCTGTTACAGGAGGTCCACAAATTGTCCTACCGTATTAAACGTCACTTTTGGACGACGCCCTCTACAGGAGCCAAGGGAAACTAAAAATGAAAAAAAAAATTTTTTTTATATTCTTAAGACACAGTTGAACAATGTCCAAAAGAAATTTTGTCAGTAAATATAATAGTTTTTTCATAATAAAATTTTTAAAAAGTGCTTTTTTCTTCAATTTCGAAAGAGAATGTCCCCTTAATTTCATTTTACTGAGATATACCTGGCATATCGTCTGCCAAGGTAATGAATTCTGGCGTTTTCTTCTCCTATTTTTTGATGGCAACGTTCGGCTTCATTGAGTAACCTCGGAGCAGATGATTGTTATATGTCCCTGAAAGGAGCCGGTCTTTTCAGACATATCAAACGATCAATTATCGTCCTGTCGATTAGGGTTTGACAGGTTCAAGCCAACTTTTGTGGTATCTCTTCCGTATAAACCAGAAGAAGAAGAAGAAGAAAGAAATTCGCTTTCCAAGAAAAATTCTCACCAATAACCTAAAAATGATGTCTATTATCATCTCGAAAAATGTTGTTTGACATTTTTCTGATATAAATTGGCATCGTGACAAAATTTTGCATTTTTCTCGGTCGGTGTATAGCCTCCGATAGGAGAAAGCTGTTGTGTGGTGTCCTTCGGTAGATCTTCGACAAATCCTGCGGGTTGTGCGACATGGGATTATCCTGCACCTTCTTTTTTTAATATAAATAGGATTTTCCTGACAATACTTGTACCCAATTATTTTGTACCTGCCTTCAACAATTGACGGTTTATTGTCTCCGCTCTTTTTCTTGTAAATCTTTAGATTTTTCCAGAGATTTTTGATGCCTCGAGCAGTTGTCGTTTAGAGATTATCCCTCTTGAGTGGAATGTCCACAAAGAAAAAAATTTGTTTGACGTAGAAAGGGGTCTTTTTGAATTGTTTAATTTTCTTGTATGATACAACATTTATAAAATCAATTAATTAAGGGACAAAAAACGTTTGTTATTGTTAAATTCGACTATTGATAATAAAAGTCGTTTCAGGAAAAGAATAACCTGTAACGTTAATAAAATATTTGAGTTTACCTTTAAAAAACATAATTAAAATTAACTCTTAAGAATAGAGTTAACGCAACAATTTTCTGTGTTGTTTGTTGTTATTTCTGTTTACCAACCTTTTTATAGATATCTTGTTGATATTGTTTGTTGGAGTTTTTGATAGTTCCCTCATCTAGGGGTTAGTTACTTCCGGTTTCGTGATTCAAGCTTAGACTAAGACCTCGAACGATCTATATGGTGCTATATGGTGTTCAAAAACATACGTACGGATGACTGGACAGACATTTTTTAAAAGGGGTCGAAATTATGAATTTGAGGAAACTTCAAAACGTGTATATGGTATACATATCTATTTAAATCTCGATTTTGAAAATGTTCATAATTTCATTACTTTTGTCCTTTAAGCGTTCGAAAAGTAAAATAAATACTTACGAGTCAGAATAATAACCTCCTTTTTTTGCTATTACTTATTAAAAATATCTATCGACTATTATTACACTGTTGGTTTTTTGTTTTTCTATAAAGTAGATAGGTCCAATTATATCATTAGACATCTTCAAAAAATGTCTCTGTATCTTTGTACACTTTGTAACAATTAAAACAAACATCTCAACTCAAACCCTCAAACCGTATTTCTAAACAAATATGCTCAGGTACGCCACTGCTCTCTCAATAAATTGAACGTGGAAAATGTAATTAGGTCTGCGAGTGGAGGGTGCGCCGCCGCCTTCAAAATTCGTAAAGGGGGGAATAGCAAATTATATTTTCTGCCGAGGTTATTTATTCTGCATTACATTTTGTGTAATTCAAGCCCCCCCCCCCCCCCCCTCCCCCCCTCCCCCTTCCTCGTTGATGTCCACCAAAAAATTTTGATAAGCCTGATGGCGGTGAGCGGTCGAAATCAAATCAACGTTTTTCCCCCAAGGTGAACGACTGATTTTTATCTTCTTAATAAGAAAGGAAAATGGATAAGGATAAATGACGGCTGCTCGGGATTAATAAATGCTTTAAGTGGCTTTTTTTTTGATTCAATGATTTTTAAGGTGGTTTATCTTTTTTTTCAAGAAATAGGAAATAGGGCTGATTTTAGAATTAATATAAAAAAAAATTATCTGGTTGTGTTCACACAGATTTTAAGGGAATTTTTTTGTCAAATAAATCGATATACTTGTTCTGCACCTTAAGTGTGTCGATTTTCAAATTTTGATAATAGATTGCATTAAATTCTGCTGAATTTTAGGAATTTTGGTCACCATATTAATATCTGTCCAGTAGTTATTGTATGATGCTAACTAGAAACCGCTTCTACTTTATAAAGTTAAACAAAAAAATTCGAGAATATTTTCTGAAATATTAAACTATGGAATTGCAAACATTAAAGTTCGCCTGGCATTTCTTTGTTGTTTGTTATTTAATAATGTAAATAATATTAACCTCTGTTCAGTCCACCCCTCACGGGAGTGGTCTCAAATCTTCAAACCTTTTAGAAAACGAAAGCCACTCTGTCTCGTCTAGTGTGGGACACCCCAAGGAACGAATAACCCCCAGATAAATACCCAAATACTTAAAATTCTTACTCAACAATTTTACGCCCATAAAGGGCCCGTAATCTCTGGAAGGGCAACTAGTGCTCCACGTACCTTTTTGCCTTTCGAGAACTAATCGATACAGGAGCCAGCCAGCACAAATCACCACCACCATCCGGAAAGTTTCTTTGCAAATTGGGAGGAATTAATCGAAAGTTGATGAATATCATCCCGGCTCAATGTCTCTGGAATTGCCCTCGATGGAAAATTGATTAAGGCCCCATTAGGTCCTCCCGGGGACAAGAAGACCGATCATCGGTGCGGCATAGCACGGCACGGCACGGTACGGAGCGCATAGACTGCTCTTAGATAAAGTTTATATTCAATTTTCAGCAGCAGACCGATAGTTGTGCAGTGTCATGAGATCTCAATAAAAGCGGATACTCCGAGACACATAAAGTGCCACCCTGTACCCATGCTGCTGCTGCTCCATTTTCCTCATAACTATATTTGGCATTTTGATGAGGAAATTGGAGATTTCGAGTGACTTCCTTGTGCCGGAGGACTGCTCCGAAAGTAGTCGGGACGCCACCGTCGGAGTCTAATGAAAAGTTACTATAACTTCTAGTCAATTCCGAAGGATTTTCGTTCCGTCACTTGAAAATTTTATAGAAACTTCATTCTCCGCGGGTAACCAACTTCAGCACTTTCAAATTATGGGAGAATTTCCCATGTCTAATGCAATTTTTGTGCAAGGAAGCTTCTTATCTAAGAGTAATTAAAAAAGATAATCTTGCCACATTAAAAATTATTTATTGTCATAAAATATATACAAAAGGCTATTTGGAAGATTAAAATCGATTCAATGTCCGAAATAATAAATTGAGAAATAACCTTGGGAAAATTAACAATTTTTCCAAATATGTACCTATAGTTAAAATAACCACATAGAAGTAACTAATTACTTTTTTCACGATGTATAATTACCATAATTTTTTTCTGACTTTAAAAGTAGTAGATTATTTTATGTTTTTAATATTTGGCAGTTAGAAGACCCAAACAATCGTTCATTAACCCGGCGTCTGCTAGGTTGGGTCATAATGACCCGTGATGTTTTTAAATGCGGGTATTTAAGAAAATAATAGTGTAACGTTACCACGCTTCTCAGTAGCTGCAGTTAGTGCCCCGCCTCCCTCGTTTCTTATGTCAACTTAGACGGTGTGCGCCTGCACAGGAAGATAGACGCGGTCAAACAACAAATATACCTATTTTCTACCATGCTGACGCCGGGTTAACCATATTTTAATCTATAAAGTAGTTAAGCAACATTTTAACATCTTTAAAATTTAATTTAAAAACATACTTAACACATTCGCGGACGTGAATGCTATAGCATTCATTTTCATAATCACATTTAAACTCATAAGCCGGATTATCGGCATTCAATTCTTTATTTTTAATTTTTAACTAGTTATTTGAAACTCTGGCAAAATGTGACTAATAACAATTTGAATATCACAATTAGTTTAAAAATAAATCACACACTTTTATTCTGCAGTTTGATTTTTACTGTCCGCGAACGTGTTAACAATTTATAAAGTAATAAATTAACTAAATTAAAATGATTATTCAAACATTTTCGTTGTTAAACGACGTTAAAGTGAATTAATCGCAAATTCTTCTATCATTATGTAGATGTAGATTGATGTGGCTGTCCGAAGACATTGTGGTACATTTTGTGACCAGAGTTTCTGGTGGGAATTGAACCCACATCCTCTAGCGTTCTGCTGGCTTACAGCCAACGCGTTACTAACCGAGCCCCCATCATTATGTAGTAAGAACGAAAAAATTTTCTGGTCTTTTAGTCTCTTTTCAGGGTAGGGGAGACCAGAGATGGTTGACCAAATTTCAGTTTAGATGCTTATATGTTTTTTGTTTTAGTGTATGTTATTGTAAAAATCAATAAATTTGATAGGTACACTATTAAGCTATAAAATCAAATGACAAAAGTCTCGCAATCAGTTATAATATAGAGTACAAGCATGATCTGGTGGAATATGAAATTTGAGTCAACCTACCCCAGACATGGGGTAGGTTGACTTGTCATTGGGAGTAAGTTGACCTACAAATTAAATAGTGCAAGATCTACGGATATATAAAATTAAAATAACAAGAAGTAATTGAAATAACATTTTCTTCATTCAAACAAATAATTATCAATTCTATGACAATTTTGTTAATTTTAATTATTTGGTAACAGTCTTAACTGATATAATTATTATAATTATATGATTTAAAGGAATAGATACATCATTTATGAGATAAGGATTATGAAACCAGTCTTCTAAATCAGAGGTGAAATATTTACATTAAACAAACAATAGATTGCCATTTACACATTTTGTATGGGACTAGGTAGTCAACCAGCCCCGGATCACTTTGCAATTTTTACACACGTGTCATAACCTCAAAACTGCAGCGAAATTAAAAAGAATGATATGTAACATAAAGATTAACAATCAAACTTTTATTTTAAATTATTTGCAAATGAACAATAACAAGTATATAGGCGTCATTACAAATAATATAACAAGGAACAAAATTACTTAAGTGTATTCTTTTTCAATATTATGCTCCTTCTCCCGAACTACGTGCGTACGCGATGCCGCATTCGAGACGACTGAGGGGGAGGAGGTAACGGTTTCTCACGCCTAGTTGGATGATGCAACACTTTTGAACTAGTCGAGTTGTTCACAATTAGTCAACCTACCCCTATGGTCAACTATCCCCGGTCTCCCCTACCGTAAATTGATTGAACATGTAAAAACGATTCCTTACCTTATGGTAGTTTAAATGGCTCTATTAATTTTCCTGATATACATATTTTATGAAACAACCCGAGCTACATTAAGTATTAACGTGCCTTTCTTCACCATATGCCAAAGGATGTAAACAAATTTCATCAAACACTACAAATAAAACCACATTTACCCAAAAGACATATAGAAAATCGCTTAAGATGGGCAAATGAAAACTTAAACTGTGATTGGAGCAACATCGTGTTTATCGATGACCCATAATTTTGGGTATATCAATTAAGGACTTAAGAGAATGGACAACAATACATCATCCGTACATTACGCTCCTACCAGGCAGTCTATAAATAAAACTTTGAAGTTATGGATTGAAAGGATAGTATTAAGTTTTAAGAATTTCCTTTTCGATATTGTCTGCAAATTATATTTTTAACATCTTTAAATACTTCATATAATTTTCATAAAAAAATAAATTGCAATCGTTGCTCGTATCTTTAATTCAATAGAAGAGATGTTCGAATATATATATATTTTTTTTAAATAACCAAATTACGAGCACAATGTGGTACTAAAGGTCAATACAAATGGTCAATTTTCTATTTATGTCCCATTTACAAAGGGAATTAGATCAAATTTTCGCATCTAGTTCGGGGCATAGGAAACAAAAAACCTAATAAATGGCACTTTCAGCTTCGAGCAATAACAGCGGACCGCACCGATCAACAGGGCATTACTCGGCCGGGCAGCCAGAATTTATTTCTCGAATAAAATGACCAATGGATCGATTCATCCAACTCACCCGAAAGGGAATGAACCACCCCCCGCCCACAATGTTGGTCGGTCGGTCGGTTGGTCAAGTTGGATTTAACAATTTATCGAATTCTTCGGTTCTCTGTTGCCGACCCGAGGAATTTTTTTTTTTGCAACCTCTTAACAATAATAAAGTTATAATAAGGTGGCCAGAGCGACGCGGAAATAAATTCACTTCGATTTCCAGTCGAGTGCTTAGAATTTTTACGGAGATGGGTCATAAAGGGCGCAAATAAAGTCAGCTGCGAGTCTATGTATGTAGCCGCATCATTCCGAATCATTTATTATCCACATAAATTTCCAGGGGTCCTACGTACCCAGAAATAATCGAATACTGTCCGTCTTTTCATATGAGGACTTTGAGCTAATGTTGCAATTATTAGAGAAGTATTTTTTTCTGGTGGGGGAGAAGAAAAACAAAAAAGCTGCCAGTAACACGTTCTCTCTCTCTCGGTTGAATTCATAAGTTTTTTATACCACCTTCATACCCTTGGTTAAGTATGGCGCGATATCTTTTTTTTATTTTTACTCCGCTACGAGGGCGAAGTTAGCACTTTGTTTGTTTAATAAAAATTTCAGTCGAGACTTTGTCACAAGTTTCGGACTTTGCCCATCTAGTTAAATCGTTCCACGGACTGAATTCTGGGTTCTGGTGGCGTGTGCAAGCAAACTGCACCTTATTCCATCCTCTGTAGCCGAGTTCAAAATTTTGTTTGGACGTCCTCCTCAGCGAGGAACTTTAATTTTCATTCCAGAAGTTAATTGACATCCTTTAATTAAGAAACTTTTTCTTTGCATCCAGAACTCGCCGTTTACCGTCCTTCGGATGGTCACTAGAGTAGAACAAAACATACAAATACATTACGTCCTTTTGCCGCCACTTTTGAACAATTATATTGGTGTTGATGAACAACGACAAAGTGTTGATGACACACCCTTTTTGAAATCACCCTTTTCCAATTTGGTTTAACATAGAGTAGGACAGTAATGAGATTTTATTCGTCATGCCATTTTAAACGTTTTAAACCTTAAGATTTTACTATGTTTTAAATAAATGTAGGTTTAATAGATCATTTACAAATTGCTTAAATACAAGGGAAAATGTAAAAACTGAAATTCTGCAAATTTTTCCTCTAGACTTTTCTGGTTTTTGCATAGAATCATCTAGTTATTTTACTTAGAGTCGATTTAGCCAAAAATCGCGATCCAGGAAGCCCTATTTTAGAAAATTAAATTTTTTGCCACTAAAAGGCTTAATAAATACAAAGGAAAATGTAAAACCTGAAATTTTGCGAATTTTTCCTCTAGACTTTTGCGGTTTTTGCATAGAGTCATCTAGTTATTTTACTTAGAGTCGATTTAGCCAAAAATCACGATCCAGGAAGCCCTATTTTAGAAAATTAAATTTTTTGCCAGTAAAAGGCTTAATAAATACAAGGGAAAATGTAAAAATTGAAATTCTGCAAATTTTTCCTCTAGACTTTTCTGGTTTTTGCATAGAATCATCTAGTTATTTTACTTAGAGTCGATTTAGCCAAAAATCACGATCCAGTAATCCCTATTTTAGAAAATTAAATTTTTTGCCAGTAAAAGGCTTAATAAATACAAGGGAAAATGTAAAAATTCAAATTCTGCAAATTTTTCCTCTAGACTTTTCTGGTTTTTGCATAGAATCATCTAGTTATTTTACTTAGAGTCGATTTAGCCAAAAATCGCGATCCAGGAAGCCCTATTTTAGAAAATTAAATTTTTTGCCACTAAAAGGCTTAATAAATACAAAGGAAAATGTAAAACCTGAAATTTTGCGAATTTTTCCTCTAGACTTTTGCGGTTTTTGCATAGAGTCATCTAGTTATTTTACTTAGAGTCGATTTAGCCAAAAATCACGATCCAGTAAGCCCTATTTTAGAAAATTAAATTTTTTGCCAGTAAAAGGCTTAATAAATACAAGGGAAAATGTAAAAATTCAAATTCTGCAAATTTTTCCTCTAGACTTTTCTGGTTTTTGCATAGAATCATCTAGTTATTTTACTTAGAGTCGATTTAGCCAAAAATCGCGATCCAGGAAGCCCTATTTTAGAAAATTAAATTTTTTGCCACTAAACGGCTTAATAAATACAAAGGAAAATGTAAAAACTGAAATTTTGCGAATTTTTCCTCTAGACTTTTGCGGTTTTTGCATAGAGTCATCTAGTTATTTTACTTAGAGTCGATTTAGCCAAAAATCACGATCCAGTAAGCCCTATTTTAGAAAATTAAATTTTTTGCCAGTAAAAGGCTTAATAAATACAAGGGAAAATGTAAAAATTCAAATTCTGCAAATTTTTCCTCTAGACTTTTCTGGTTTTTGCATAGAATCATCTAGTTATTTTACTTAGAGTCGATTTAGCCAAAAATCGCGATCCAGGAAGCCCTATTTTAGAAAATTAAATTTTTTGCCACTAAACGGCTTAATAAATACAAAGGAAAATGTAAAAACTGAAATTTTGCGAATTTTTCCTCTAGACTTTTGCGGTTTTTGCATAGAGTCATCTAGTTATTTTACTTAGAGTCGATTTAGCCAAAAATCACGATCCAGTAAGCCCTATTTTAGAAAATTAAATTTTTTGCCAGTAAAAGGCTTAATAAATACAAGGGAAAATGTAAAAATTGAAATTCTGAAAATTTTTCCTCTAGACTTTTCTGGTTTTTGCATAGAATCATCTAGTTATTTCACTTAGAGTCGATTTAGCCAAAAATCGCGATCCAGGAAGCCCTATTTTAGAAAATTAAATTTTTTGCCACTAAAAGGCTTAATAAATACAAAGGAAAATGTAAAAATTGAAATTCTGCAAATTTTTCCTCTAGACTTTTCTGGTTTTTGCATAGAATCATCTAGTTATTTTACTTAGAGTCGATTTAGCCAAAAATCGCGATCCAGGAAGCCCTATTTTAGAAAATTAAATTTTTTGCCACTAAAAGGCTTAATAAATACAAAGGAAAATGTAAAAATTGAAATTCTGCAAATTTTTCCTCTAGACTTTTCTGGTTTTTGCATAGAATCATCTAGTTATTTTACTTAGAGTCGATTTAGCCAAAAATCGCGATCCAGGAAGCCCTATTTTAGAAAATTAAATTTTTTGCCTCTAAAAGGCTTAACTAGTGTCGGAGTGTAGCAATGGCTTTAGAATCTCTCTTACAATGTTACTTTATTTTAAAATCGGTATCTTAGAAAAACAATAACGTTTTAAAGTCTTCTAAATTCTTAAAAACTATGTAGTTTTTTCCAGATAAATTCTATTACTTGTAAGAACTTAGACTGTTTATCAGTGTGATATGTTGAATTTATTATAATATTATTTTGTTGTTATTTAGAAGGATGTAAGAGGATTAATTTAAATATATTTTATTTCATAGTAAAGCATACCCTTGCTATTTTTTTCTTAAGGACAACTTTTTTTGTGTTGAGTTGCTTTAGTTTTTTTCAACACTGTATAGTAAAAATATACTTGAAATTTTAATGATACAATTTTAATTTTCTGCTAACAAATTTATTTCATCCTTATGAGGATGTAAAATAATTTAAAGCTCGTTGACAATTGCATGAACTACCTTAAAAAAAATTCGTTGCAGATTTACGACCGTGGCCCAGTTAACACGAACGCGATCTTGTATAAAATAAAGTAGAAGGCGAAAAAGGTGAAAAAGACATTCGGTGTCCGCCTGCATCGCGATCTGTTTACCCTTCCCGGGGTGAAAAATAAAAATTTCATATTGCTCCTCAGGCGTCTAATTCCGGGCTGTAAGGAAAGACAACTTCACAATTGTTTATGCTGCGAAAATAAAATTTATATCAGCCCCCGTAGTAAAATTGCCTTTATGCCCGCGTCTCTCGCCAACACTTGAGTTTCATGCCACATGAATGTATCCATTACGGGGGATTTTTGCATATGACACGCGATTTATTTCCCTTATATGCTGGCCCTTTTATGTACCACGGAACAGATGCCTAGGACGGTTTTATTATTCTACACAGACTTGTTATGGTCCCCCATGGTTACAGCGTTAGACCATTGTGGCTTCAGCATTACAATTTAAAAACGATTGACGACCGTGCTGAGGGAAGAAGGAATTCCTCATCCCGGGCAGGACGTGCTCCATGTTGTTGATATTTCGTAGCGGCAGTGTTGCCCGGGCTTGAAGCTTGAGCTCGGTAGGGAAGGAAGAAGGCTCCAAGAATTGTTGTACCATGCCCGTGCGTCAAGTACAGAGTCGCATGCATGACAATTTTTGACTGCACGTAGAATGTGTAGATACTCCTCCCTGAGATATGTGCCCTTGAGTGGTTTTTAAAGATACCAAACTTCGAGAAATTCTCTGATGAACTTTGGTTTTTACCAAGACAAGACATTCAGCCCACATGTGTTTGCGATTGTTGCTGTAGGGCGTTTCCACCTTATTTGCTTATTAACAGCTTAGTAACAAGCAGTATCGGTCTTGGTCTTGGTTTTGCGGAAAGTCCAAGTCCAAAACCTAGACCAAGATCAACACCGAACTGCGAAATTTTTGCTGATTGAAAAACATTTTTTTCTACAATATTTTATCTTTAAGTCACATATTTTAAAAAAGTGATCCTATTTTTAACACGGAGTTTAGTACGAAGATCAGAACTTTATGAAATTTTAACAAAATATGTATTAGTTTGGTATTAATTGACCTTAGACTCCGAATTTGAAAGTGATTTGTTCTACAGGTTTTGAGACATTGTAATTCAAAATTTTATTCACGGAGGTTTAGAACTTCAACTTTGGTTAAATATAACTTAAAAACATTAGAACCTGAATCATTGAAATTTAGAGCATAAGTGTAATTTATACACTGAAAACATATAGGATTTTTTACTAATAAAATTGTAGTAAAAATACCTACAAAATATGGTGGAAATTACCAATCTATTTGCTTTTTCATACTAACTCAAAGGAAATGTAGTCTACCTTTTTTAAGGTTTTTTAAATTGATAGTTAAAAGTTATTATTATTATTCCTTTAAAAAACCCTCAATAAACCTCAAAAAAAGTACGGAGGGTAGAAAATCGTGGGTAGACTCCAAAAATTGCAAAATAAATGGAAACAAATTTTTTAAATACCATTACTATTTTTTGCATTACACGTTGTCACTTTTTTTTTAAATAAGAGTTTATTTCTGTTGAAGGATATTGTGTTAGTTCTACACTCAGAGAAAAAATCTGTTAACACAACCTCACAAATTGCCCTACCGTATATTTTCGGTTCCCAAAAATGTTTCTAATTTCTTTTGTCATGACTGAGTGTTCTCTGTTGGAGCAAACTACTGTGCAGTTACGGCAATCATGCTCTCATTTCTTACAACAATAGTAGAAGTTCCTTGAAATAACATTTGGTTACTGCAAGCAAATTAGTTCTTTCTTCGGATGAAATTTATAGTTATTGCAAACATACTGAAACTACATCTAGTTTCCTCAAACAATATTTAGATGCTCTAAACGAATTGGTTTGTTCGTCGGATGGAACTAACGGTTGCTACAAACAAATTCGAAGCTTTTTCTTCAGTTACAACAATTATATTTTTCTGTTACCTCAATTGAACTTAATGTTTGTTTGAATTGCCATTATTTTGTTAATAAAATTATATTACATGTTCCTTTAATTTACAATTCACTTGTAATAAGTCTCTTCAATTCGGAATTTCTATACCCAATAGCAATATTATACATGTTTCATTTCTTTTTGCTAAAGTCCTCTCTTCTTTTATTTGAAAATAAACAAAATTATCTCCAAAATTCCGAATTGAAGAGACTTATTACAAGTGAACTGTAAATTAAAGGAACATGTAATATAATTTTATTAACAAAATAATGGCAATTCAAACAAACATTAAGTTCAATTGAGGCAACAGAAGAACATATTATAATTACTTTGACTCTAGGTCTTTTCAGCATAGAAATGAATGTTTTTTACATTTTTTTTTATATTTGATAAACAAATAAATAATTCGAATAAAATAATAATACGGACACTTTGTACATAGTTTTTATTTCTCCAGAAAGATTAACTTAATAGTCCCAAACAATAATATTTTTATTTCCAGATTTTCCTAAATAAGACACATGAAAAATTTTAAGACAACATAAATCATATACTCTATAAATATCTGTATATTGAACTTCGTAACCAAAATAATGAGTATTAAAAAAAAGGTTATTAATTAATTGTATACAAATATAGTAATTAGAGTCTAATTTTATTAAATGGTGAATTAATCCAAAAATTGGCTCATTATTTATATCTTCATCGACACAAATTATAGTATGCCTCTTTAATACTATACCGTGAAAATTTATCCACAAAACATCCAGTACTTTATTTTTATATTGAGGAATGCAAAACTTGTTCAAAGTATTTATATCAATATTTCTTTTGTATGAAGGTGATGTATGGCTTCAAATTTTCAAAGCTGCCTACAAAAACTATTTGCGGTTGTTCACTAACTGTCTTCGAGTGAAAATTGTCGGCCTCCTCCAAAGTCTGTAAGGGATATTATATTTATATTAATACATTGCAGGTGTAGTTCTCCACATTTTTTAAAATTGCTGTAATTACCTTGAAGTACAGAATAAATTTTTCTTGAACTTCGATTTTTGCTGCCTTATATGATTTCCGTGAAGGCCTTCCCCTTGTTTTAGTTGAAGGAAAAAAATACGGCAGTATAAGAAGTGCAACTGCTTTTTTATTATCTAAGAAAAAAGGATTTAATTGCTAATATTTTTTAATAAAGACATCGGTAAGAAGGGTACCTTCACTTAAATCAGTGATTTCACGAAGCCAAGATTTTACTAAAGGATCGTTTATTTTGGTGGCTTGAAGCAGAACTTTGGAATAAATTGTATGCCATAAATTAATTCGTAGGTCCGACGACACAAAAAGTTTAGCATCCTCTAAAAACTAAATTAAAAAAAATAGAAAATATGAGACAAATTTTAACACTAAATTGTATGCAGAACTTACCAGCTCAAGTACAGTGCTTTCATTGCTTTTAAAAATTGGAAATAAGGCTATGTACTCCGCGGTAGAAATTGATGTATCCTCCAAAATTTTTTTCCGAATGAAATGAGTTTTTTCCCAATTAGCTTTTACCAGATTAAAAGGATTATTTTCATTTTTGATGAACTCAAGAGCGTCATTTGCAGCGTCCGATTCTGCCTCTTTGTCTTTAAAAAATATTGATTTTATAAAGTAAAAGTCGAGTATTGAGGAAATATATGCTGTTTTCCACAATATATTTTATAAATAAATTCCGAGAGACCAGCCTGAAGAATTCTTAAATTGGTGAACGTAGGCTACTAAATCCTCATCTTGAATTACGCCTCTTGTATGACAGTCGAAAAACTTCAATTTTTCACTTTTAATATTGAAGTGGTTTTTAACTATTTTATTATGGTTAAGTAAAGGTTATTTTTGAAATAATGACTATATATACCGCAATTTTGTATGTAGGCGATTGTTGCGTCATCCTCTTGAATCTTTATTATGCCAGCTTGGTTATTAAAAAGAACATTTATAAAAAAAGCCATTTTGTTCAATTTATAACCTATTAATAAACTGTCTAAACTGTGAAACCTTAAAATGTATTAATTTAACCTACTCACATGTAACACTGAAGAACCAACCATTCACTTCACAAGTAAGACACTGACTGAGAAGTCAAAAGATGCGTCTCTATAACGTAATTTCTCGGTGAGTTGACCTATAAATGGTTAAGGAAACCATATAATCAGTTGCGACAACTACAATTCGGTTGTAATAAGTGAACGATTGCTTTATTCGGTTATGGTAACCGAATTATGACTTTGATTTTATTGGTGTAACAAAAGCGTCGGTTAATTTTCTTAAAATCCACCAAACTGTGAATTTACTTCATTTCATCCAGAATTTCTATTACAGTGAACTCTTAATTCAGTTGTTAAAACTATAAATTCAGTTGTGATAACTTCACAATATGTTTCGGGAAATAGCTACCTCCAGTAACAAATTTATTTTATTCCGACGACCAAATTTCGTCTATGGTAATCAAAAAGAAGTTCCAAAATTCGAAAGTATTAAATTCTATTCGGTTGCTATAACTGACTGTTAGAATGAACGAAAAATAGAATACTGATTAGTTACTGCAAAATGAAAAATATTTTTTTCGTTTGCAGAAAAAGAACGGTCATTTGTGTTATCTAAATTTTGATCCCCATTAACATTATTTAGTTATAACAACAAATTTTTATTTGTGATGACCAATATATAGTGATAACAACCATCTTACTATTTTAATTTTCTCTCAGTGTATGTCGAAATTTCCAAGGAAACCAAGACTATCACAGTCTTGATCTTGGTCTTGTTTTGCGTATCACTACTACTGAACTAAATGACCTATTTTCAAAAAATCATAATAACCAAAAAACACTATGTAGACAAATAAAATGTTTAATGCGGTGCTCGCAAGCGGGTGTAATAAACCTTCTAGTGTTTCGGTTGCTATAACTTCATAAAGTTTTGAGTTCAAAATAAATTCTTGAAGATACAAAATCCCTTAACTTAACTAAAATTCATTTATACATATATGCTTGTATAAATCAAATTTTCCAACAATATCTTGATTAAGTGGCGCTTGTGGCCGCATTCGAATGAATCAATCGCAATAATTGTCAATTTAACTCTGACTAAATGTCGTCTGCAGCGTCTGCTGTTAATCCTCGGAGAGCACAAATCCAATCAAGAAACTCATCCGAAAACATTATTCATTTCCCGGAACGTCGGATAATCTGCCCCGGAAATAGCACTACCAAATATCTAGTATACGTATGATTTCAGGCAGTTTTGTAGCCGAAAAGCCTTAGGGCATTATGCAAATCAAAGGCGGAACTGAGGCATTATGATGGCCATGTTCGCAGTGCGGCGGCCGGGACTCATATCCCAGGGACCGGGGACTGGCTAAACGGAGCGTTTCGGGCACTTTCCATGGATACGGGCAACGGACACACAAAACTTTTCCTTAGCAAAAATTCGACGAGTTTCCACCGACACGGGATTCAATTACATCGTAGTTCAAATGAAAAATGCCCCGAATAGAAATATTATTTTAAAAGTTCGGCCAGGCCAGGGAATTGTGTTTACAAGCACTTTGTGACCGCATTCGTTTTCGTTTCCTGAACCGGAAGGGAAATGAATAACTCTTGTCTGGCGCAAAGAAGACATTAATTTTAATATCTTGGCCCGAGACCGTTTGTGTTATGATATGACCCCCTCGCCCTCGATTCGTTGTAATTTTGGGTACACCGAAATTTATAATATTTTAATACACACCTGCCGGATCCAATTTAGCATATTTGACAAATTTTTAATTAGACTAATTGAGATACATTACATTTAAGATTATTATTATTATTATTCGGAGTTTGAACAAAGTGAAGAAATCGAAAGCACTTAAGGAAAAAGCGAAAATGTCATACATCATAATAAAATTTAATTAGTTGAGAAAATGAAAGTGGCTCATTGAATTTTAATTTAATGTAATCAATTTTAATTATAAAAGCATTAACAAATTGTAATAAATTACTCCATACTATAATTTTTCCTCTTCAACCCATAGATGAAAATATAACTAAAAAAATTAATTTATCGTCTCGATTACTATTAAAATTATATATGAAGTCTTCTTATAGAAATTTAAAAAAGTGGATGCAATAAAGTTACTAAAAATTCTTAATCATTTTTAAACATGTTTAAATTACCATTGGAAGACAAAATTTGAAGAATGCAAGTTCAAAATACTGACGAGAATTTAAACTTTTATCAGAGCAGTGTGTAATATTTCTTAAAATCTGTTTGCAGTTTGTATATGTACAATAAAAACGAATTGTTATCCCAATGGAAATGGGAAATTTAGCCAGTATTTAATATATTAATACCTAATATCTCGTTCTAGAATTTTCCATTACCCAAATAATCAGTAATTACTCAGGGGAAACATTTATTAATTCCAAATATTGTGATTATTCAAGCAATCGGTAATTAATAAGTTAGAAATTTGGAAATACCCATTGGCGCGTGATATGTTACGAATAACGAATGACATTTTCAATATGACATGTGACATAATTATATGTTATATGTGACAAGGCATACTTCAAAAATCACATAGTTAGGCAATTCACTACTAGTAATAACATAATGTAATTCAGGCTTTCATTGCCTCTTTGTACATTGGATTTTTCTTTCTACATTCTATAAAATGTAGGGGAGACCGGGGATGGTTTACCAAATTTCAGTTTAGATGCTTATATGTTTTTTGTTTTAGTGTATATTATTGTAAAAACCAATAAATTTGATAGGTACACTATTAAGCTATAAAAACAAATGACCAAAGTCTCGCAATCAGTTATAATATAGAGTACAAGCATGATCTGGTGGAATATGAAATTTGAGTCAATCTACCCCAGACATGGGGTAGGTTGACTTGTCATTGGGAGTAAGTTGACCTACAAATTAAATAGTGCAAGATCTACGGATATATAAAATTAAAATAACAAGAAGTAATTGAAATAACATTTTCTTCATTCAAACAAATAATTATCAATTCTATGACAATTTTGTTAATTTTAATTATTTGGTAACAGTCTTAACTGATATAATTATTATAATTATATGATTTAAAGCAGTGTTTCCCAAACTTTCGACATTTATGTACCCCTTCTATAACTTTCGTAAAACTGAGTACCCTTGTCTAAAACAAAATGCACATGATTTAATAACTACAAATATATATTCATTTTTCCTATTTATAGTACGTAAACAAAATAGTAACAAACGAAAAATAAAATTCATTCATTAAAAACAAATATATAAATAACGTAAATAACAATTATAATATAACACAGAGTTTCAATTTTTCTTTTACCATAATATGTTATTTATATGAATAACATTCAATGAGAAGGATGAAATTGTTTATGTTGAGATGCCAAATCATTATAATTTATTTCCCTGCTTGTTAATTTTAATCTGAGATGCGGTTCCACATCCAAAAGCCTGTTCCTTTTTTTGGACTTAATGTCTAGAAATGCTGAAAAAGCAACTTCACATAGGTATGAAGTTGGAAAGGGCAAGATGTATTTCAGGACTTTCTCTGTTAAAACTGGATATACATGTTGCATTTGCAACCAAAATGATGTTAAAGTACACTCCTTATGTTTATTTTTTAAGAATCCGTCCGAAGCTAATTCTAATAATTGCTCTTCTTCCGCATGTGTTAAACCTTCTGGAATGGATGTTGTATTAATGTTGAAGGGATATCTTATCCATTCAATATTTTTGTTTAAATCAGGAAAATAATTTGTTAAACCCACTTGTAAATTCTCTAAATGCTCTGTTATAGATTTCAGAGTATCAGTATCTATTTTACCAGCCGAACTAGTTATAAATTCATGAAGAGAGGGAAACGAGTCCACTTCTCCATTACCAACTCTCTTTTGCCACAAACTTAATTTTGCTATGGTAGCGTTCAATTTATCTTGAACGTGAAACAATGAAATTTCTTTGCCTTGCAACGATAAGTTTAGACAATTTAAAACAGAAAATATATCTGCTAAGTATGCCAATTTACAGAGCCATTTCCAGTCATCTAAACATTTTTTTAACTCAAATCTGTCATTAAGAAAAACTTGAAGTTCATGTCTAAGTTCAAATAATCGGTTTAGAATTTTCCCTCGAGACAGCCAACGAACATCGGTATGAAAAAGAAGCTGAGTATGACTACTCCCCATTTCTTCACACATTCGTGCATTCAAAGGACGCCCTTTAATAAAGTTAATGATTTTCACGCTTTCATCCAGAACTTTTTGGAGATCCGCGGGCATCTTACGAGTTGCCAAAGCCTCTCTGTGTATGCAACAATGTGTGGATATGACATTTGGGGCAACATTCTGAATTCTTGCAACGAGTCCTTTATTAATTCCGACCATACTTTTTGCTCCATCTGTGCTTATTCCAACACATCTATTCCAATCAATTTTATTCTCTTGCATAAATTTATTCATAACATTAAATATATCTTCTCCTGTTGTATGACCTGATAAAGGCTGGCAAAATAAAAATTCGTCATGGATTTCTTGATCTTTTTCGTATCTAACAAACGCCATAAGATTAGCAAAATTCGCGATATCAGTGGACTCATCGACTTGTAATGCATAATAACGACTTTGAGAAATATCAGACAATAACATCTGTTTTACATTATTAGACATTTCAATGATTCGTCGATGAACTGTATTATTTGAGAGAGGAACGCGATCAAAAGTTTGGTTTGCCTTATCTCCTATCATCACTTCTGCCATTATCTTTGCTGCAGGTTTGATTAAAGTTTCGCCAATCGTCTCCGCTGCACTACATTTTGCAATCAAAAATGAAACACGATACGAAGCTTCTAGGATTTTTGTATTGTCACTTCCTGTCAAACTCCTCATTACTTTTCGAGACTGATTTAAATCCTTAAGTTTGTTTTCAAAAAAATCGATTGGTTTATTTTTATATTGATTGTGGTTTGCCTCAAAATGGCGCTTTAAGTATGACGGTTTCATGCTTTCATTTGTTAGATTTTCAGAACAAATGACGCAAAGAGGACTGGGCTCTTTTTCATCTCCAGTCCATGAGAATCCGAATTTAAGATATTCTTTGTCGTACTTGCGAGTTTTCCTTGCTTTTTTCTTAACAGGTTCTGTCACGATTGAAGATGGTTCACCCTCGTTGATTTCATTATTTTCTATTTGTTGCGTATTACTACATTCACCACTTTCTTTTGGTTTAATAGTTCCAGATTTCAACCAGCGATCCATTATCTTGAATGTTAGGGATAAAAATTATGTTAACTATGAATTATTAAAACCAATGGGGCTTACTAAAGAACATAACAAACCTTTCCTTTTAGAAAAATCGCGCGAAAACTAAAAATTCGCTCTGTAACAGTTCAATATGTAGATACTGACGGTTTTTCTCTGACACTTTTGTCTGGGCTATGGAGTAGGCCGTGGAGGAATGCACGAAATCTTAGCGACACCACGCTTACACATACATACAAAACCACGCATACACAATTAGCAAATAAGGAAGATTTTTGTTATTTTTCTATGTTTGCAATCAAAAAAAAGCTAAGCTACGAAACCAAATCCCGGTGCGGCGTGTACCCCCACCAAACTCTTCCCGTACCCCAAGGGGTACACGTACCACACTTTGGGAAACACTGATTTAAAGGAATAGATACATCATTTATGAGATAAGGATTATGAAACGAGTCTTCTAAATCAGAGGTGCAATATTTACATTAAACAAAAAATAGATTGCCATTTACACATTTTGTATGGGACTAGATAGTCAACCAGCCCCGGATCACTTTGCAATTTTTACACACGTGTCATAACCTCAAAACTGCAGCGAAATTAAAAAGAATGATATGTAACATAAAGATTAACAATCAAACTTTTATTTTAAATTATTTGCAAATGAACAATAACAAGTATATAGGCGTCATTACAAATAATATAACAAGGAAAAAAATTACTTAAGTGTATTCTTTTTCAATATTATGCTCCTTCTCCCGAACTACGTGCGTACGCGATGCCGCATTCGAGACGACTGAGGGGGAGGAGGTAACGGTTTCTCACGCCTAGTTGGATGATGCAACACTTTTGAACTAGTCGAATTTTTCACAATTAGTCAACCTACCCCCATGGTCAACTATCCCCGGTCTCCCCTATATTAAAAAACAAAAATCACACTATGGCCACACTAACAAAATAATGATACAGTTGAATGAATTTTTATATTCCGCACTAAATATAAGAGTCCTGTTGATATAGACACTGTAAATGATAGTATAAAGTACTACTAAGATAATGGAAATATATTTTACCTTACTACTAACTATCGAAAATAACATTTTAATCGATCTCCGAGCGTTTCAGGGTGCTTCTAAATATCCTACGTTTCGAATGAACATGAATTCTATTAGTTTAACCCATTAACGGTAAAGCGGACATTTTTCGTCTATAAGAAACGTAATACCAACTAAATATTATTAGAGAAAAACATTTTCTTAAGTAAAAAGACCAGCGCTTTGCGAATCTGAGGTCAGATTTGAAAAAATTGTTCACTAAAAACATAGATGGCAAACGAACATGAAATTTGGAAGCAATTGAGTATTTTATTATTATAGTGGCCATATTGGATCCACAAGTTTGTAAAATGAAAATTTGATACGAATTTTTAAATCAGCGACCTCAAAAACATATATAATGATTATCCGCATGCACCATATTTGCAAAGAAAAAACTTTTTGTCTTAATGACGGCCATATTGGATCCGCCATCTTGAATATATTTGATACTAACATTTTCATGCTCTCTGTTATTGTTAAACATTCCAAAGGTACAGTATTAGTAACTTTTCAACGTCATTTCTAAGAATAAATTAATACTACGTTTATGAAATTTTGGACAGTCGATGCTTCAAGTTTAGGCATCTTTGGGTGGCCATATTTAATTTTTGATTGTACACCAGACCTCAGATTAGGTCTTTTTACTTAAGGAAATGTTTTTCTCTAATAATATTTAAATCCAATCGACTGTGAATTGTCCGCTTTGCTGTTAATGGGTGAAAGAATAGGGTTATTAATTTCAAATGTCTACTACCATATGAGTAATTTTACACACATTGATAGAATTCGCTTACAAAGGCCCTTTATAATTTTACGAATTCATGTGTAATTCATTTATAGTATTATTAATAAAATTTAAAGTAGTAAGCATTTGTTCCTCGTAACTTCTGAATCTGAATCTCAATTGCTAAATTTTGCGTCCGCAAATGTCGCAAGCAGCCTTGAGATTAAGGAGGGAATCAAAGAAATCGACTCATCGGTCCTTGCAGCAATCGCGTGATGCGTGACGCAAATTCAAATCGCAAGGAAATGTTTAATGCGTAAAGAAATCCGCACGAGCAGACATGACATAACACACAAAAATTTCGATTTGAGGAGCACTTGGAAAATGTTGAGGAGGCAAAACATAATTATTCCACCCAGCGAACCACATGAGGACGGGGGTGGTGGCAGCGTGGGGCACCTATCCACCTGAGCAAAAAGTAAAAATAAGATAGAAACCTTCTTTCGGGCGAGAGTTGGGCCGCATCCTTGTTAACAAAACTTCATTAAAAGCGGAGATCCGATGTAATATGAAATTCAGCAATATAACCTTGTCAGTATTTAAATTTTATGTCGGAATTGTGCAGAGAGTTCACCTCGGAACATAAAACGTACGTTCCAGGAGGCGGCAAAAGTCGGCCTGAGTGAAATATCCCTCGGCGGCAGCGAATCCATTTCCATGAGTCGTTGGAAAAACACTAAAAACACTTCAATCGCGCCAAGAATTCGGTATGAATCTGCAAAGTAACATCCTCGAAATGAAGTCATTTCCTAAAAAATAATTTCCTGTGATATCGTGTGTCGACGACGACGACTGTGAGAGGACGAAACGGAGCACCCGATCCGGGGAACCGGAGCCCCACCAGCCCCAGCAGCAGCAGCCACATTCACCGGCGGAGCGGACTGGAAGGGGAGCCCCAAGAAGACTAAAGAGGCCCCGAGATCCACCACCTCATTTTCTGATCCTCCTTTTTCTGACTGTGTAATTTAGATAAAATTTAACCATTTTTGCTCCTTCAGAATTTCTCCCGGCGAATCGATTTTAACGATGAATATAAAATCAAATGGTGGCGCCCGCCGCTTTCATTGGATCTGATTTGCATTCAATGCAGTTGCTCAATCACAAATTCCATCAGCGCAGGAATCAGGATGATGTTGGTGTTGTTGTTGTTGCTGTTGTTGCTTTTTTGGGGCCAATGCCAAACGCAAGGAAATGTCTCGAACTCTTCCCGGAACGTCACAGGCATCTCTTTGGCTTTTGAGATTCATCAAATGAATCGGTGAATTCCACCCCCCGACCTTGATTACTGCGTTTACCTGAGTTAAGCACTCCGGTGCTCCGCCCTTCATTGGCATGCTGCGGGGCGCTGACGACGGGTATCGATAGAAGCAATCGAGAAAAGTTTCTTTCATTTTGCCTCCTTTGGAGCTCTGCCGGAAAGGAAACGCGTGTCTTCGGCAATTAGCGTGCTCCAAACAAGTTTAAACCTCGCTAACCGATTTTAGATTTAAAGGTAACTTAAAACTTTCCATCAGTTCTAATTAACTTTATTCCTTAACTTTTTAAACTATACGCAAGAGCAATTGATTAAAACTAAAACAAGAATGCACTTGAATAAGCAGAATTAATCGTATCGTTTGTACAAACTTTTTTACTTTTACCTAATTGTTATAAGTTCAATGATAAAAGTTTGTATTGCACTTTATTGTTTATCGTTTAACCATTATTTCACTATTTATTATAGTGAACACACCGGCCGATTTTTTTTTTAATTCCATCGGGAAATTAATAATAAGTACCTTGATGTTTTACTTTATTCCAAGTTTTAGAACAAATTCCGCTGGATACCACACCATTTGGCAGTTAACTTTACTATAATATTGACTTCTAACAAGTGAAACTAAGTTTATATAGATGTTGTTATCTTTATCGATTTTCTACAAAATTGCTACGGGGTTTATAGGGTCGGTGATTTTAAATTCGGTTCTCAATTCTCAAAATTCAAAATTTAAGGTCCTGAATAGTGTGTCCTCTCGAGATTTAGTAACTCATTGAAATCTCATAAAATTTAACAAATGAAGATTCTTGGGACTGTTCATTTTAAATTCGGTGCCAAATTCTGAAAATTTAAAATTGTGAAGCAGAAATGTCGGTTTAAATATCCTAAATATTGAATTTTAATTTTTGGCTCGTTGGTCTAAATTTGGTATCCAATTTTCAAAATGACGAGTTTAAAAAGTAGTGAAATAAAACATTATTATTATAAAAAGTGAACTATCTCTAAAAAACAAATTGAATAATTTTAGTTAAAAATTCCCTGTTACTACTCTTTACATTTACTCCTACGATTTGATGATATTAATCCAATACTCAGTAATAAAATTAGTTTGTCTTGATTTCTTATTATTGAATTAATATCAATCAAGTTTTTGTTAAACTTAAATTATTTCATACTTTTTCCAAAAGGTTTGGCTTAATTAATAAGGTTTTCTGTGTATGAAGTTTCGATACGTTTTTACACTCAAACTCATTTATTTTGCCCCGGAAGTATAGTAAAGTGTCCTTAAAGCGTGTTTTGTCTAGAGTTTTTTTTAGATAAACATTAACCAAAATATCCAAATGTGAACAAACTACCGAAACAAACCTATAACTCATCATATCAAGATGCCTTTAGATCGAAACCTCAGAATCGGAAACCATAAGTTTTTGTGATTTTGGCTTTTTCCAAAACTTCTTTCATATCAAAAATATCAATTTTTTATAAAATTTACCCTCAGAAATCGGTATTTTATTTTTTAAATTCAAAAATTCAATAGGATTTATTTATTTATTTATTTATTATTGAAGATTCATCAAAATACACTGATTACTACATATTTAAGCAGACCTTAAGAAAGCTGACCTTTAGTCAAGTTAAAATCAATATTATGATAATGTAAATTAAAGAGGCGCGACATCGACGAAGTCGGCTCATTCAAACCATAATTTGTATTGTGGTAAGGAACAAAAAGGAAATCATAATTTCTCAAGGAACAAGAAGGGACTAATATTTTTAGAATATTTAAAAGCTCCGGAGAGTTAATCGTACCCTGAATGCAGTCAAATACAAAGACAGTTCTGGAGATGTTTCGTCTTTCCTCGAGGGACTGGAGTGATAAGAGCCTAAGCCTATCGGTATAAGGCGGTAGTGAATTGGGATTAGCCCAGTGGAGACCACGGAAAGCAAACTCCAAAAATCTCCGCTGAACAGCCTCAATACGAGAAATAAATAAATAAATAAAAAGACGACCAAACAGGGCAGGCGTACTCCAGTATTGGGCGAACAAATGTACAAAACAGAATTTTAGTAACGTGCGGATCGTCAAATTCCATGCACCATCTTTTTACAAACCCCAAGGTAGCACTAGCTTTGGCTACTATAGAGTCAATGTGGTCTTCAAAGGACATACGTGAGTTCAAAACAACTCCCAAATCCTTGGTCTTATCAACTCGTGTAAGAGGATGACCGTCCAAGGAGTAAGTAAAGTTAAGGAGAACCCTCCTACGAGAAAATGACATACATGTACACTTACTAATATTGAGATAGAGACAATTGATAGAACACCATTTATAAAAGATGTCTAAGTCAAAATTTAAAAGTTCAGAGTCCATTTCGTTAGATACAAGTCGGAAGATTTTGGCGTCGTCAGCATAGCACAAGATCCTTGAGTTATTTAATATCAGAGATACATCGTTGATGTAAATAATGAAGAGCAAGGGTCCCAGATGGCTGCCCTGAGGGACACCGGAAGTGTTTTTTATTTCGTCAGAAAACGCTTCGCGAAATTTAACTCGCTGCGTCCGATCAGACAGGTACGAGTTGATCCAATTCACAAAAACAGTGGGAAAACCAAGAACAGATAACTTGTAGATCAAGACACTGTGATTAATTTTGTCAAATGCTTTACTAAAGTCCGTAAAAATGCAGTCGACTTGCATTCCGGCTTCAATGGCGGTAGTGCAATAATTAGTAAACTCAATTAAATTAGTTGTAGTAGATTTACCTTTTACAAAACCGTGTTGGAAGGAGCGGAGAAAAGGTTTGCAATGAAAATATAAGACATTGCAAACAATCGCTTCGAATATTTTGGCGATAGAATAGAATAGGATGGGGGGTTTTTTCCAATTTTCATGTAATATTCTGAAAGAGCACTATTGAAAATACACGGATATGAATTTTCAGAACTTTTTATAAATAAATAACAAAGTTGTCTGAGCTTAAAATTGACGGACAAATTGGGACAATAAGGGTTAGGAAAAAATTTGAAGAAACCAGTCAATTGTTGAACTTTCAAACTATTTATTTTATATGACTCCAAAAACCTCTAATTGCTTATTTATAATATGTAGAAATTCCAAGAAACGTCTTTAAACTTGTTTTTATTAATTTACACAAAATTAATTTTTCATCCTTGAAAAAAGTCGAGACAAGACAATTTAATACCAAAAATGTGTCGCAATTGTCGCAGAAATATAAATTTAAAGTCTCCTTGACTGGAGTTCAAGATTCATAATAGTCCTCTTAAGGTTTTCTTCATATTTCAAAATAACAGAAGCTACCAGCATAGTTGGTAGATTTAATTATATGATACGATTTCGAAATGCAAAGATAACTTCATAAAATGTAATTTCATTTTTATTACAATACGAATTATCTCCTAAATAAATGGAATTTTTGAATAATGAAAAGCTGGAATATTATGCAGCAAATAATATTGAAATATTTAGCAAGAGAAACGAAAAATGCATTTTACAAATTACATTTTACTTGGAAAGCTTGGGGCTTTACAGAAATATTTAAAATTGGTTTAATTCTAATTTTTTTATTGCCTTCAGAGAATGCACCCGATTATTTAAAGGGCTGAGGCGAGACTTTCTGCCCTTCAACTAGTCCTTGGTTTGCCAATGTGAGAAATTTCAGAGAACTTTCCGACTACACCGCCACCGACTGGCCAAGGTATCGTCGTCGCCCAGTTCCAGCCACCTTTAGACGTCCACGACATCCAGAGGGATTATTTAGGAAAGTTTGGGAAAATTTCTCGAAATATGAAAACGTTCGGTCTGGGACTCGGCTGCAGACCGCAATCCCGGCTACTGCGTGAGTGGAGTTCGCCCGTATTTTGAGTTATAAATAAGCTTTAGAGGTAATTGACAAGGGTTTACAAATTGAGGATTTTCGGGTTGCTGGCACCCGCACCCCTCCGCTAAAAAGAGCCCGGTGGACAACGGCCGGTGTGGTTCCAGTTCAAAAAGAATGAGACTCAAATTTCGGAGGTTATATATTCAAATTAGCTGCACAGAGCAGTACATGATTTATGGGCGTAGCATGGATTCTAATTTATAAAGGTGAAATCTGTATGCATACCTATATAATATATTGTGTATATATAAATATATTTTTAGATGTTAGATGTGTTCTCGATTTCACCGAGGGTTGTGTCCTCAAGGTTTGGAAGTATCTGATCGGGCGAACAAAGGTAAAAGATACCTCGCTGCTGTTCAGATGCTCGAAGAGTTTAACTTATTAATACAATATCTCCCCCGGAGGGGTGCTCCTCCTTGTTTTTGCTTTTATTTTTTTTTTTTTTCGAGTATAGAACTCATCCAGCCGTAAGTCAGTGTCAGTTCCCGACAGGGCTTCCTCTTTAATTGATATTTTAATTAACCTTATACCCGGGATAATGAGTTCGGGCTCAAAAATATCGCCCTCATTCCTCATTCTTGACTGGTGGATGGTATCAGATTTTATTTTTTTTATTCTTTTTTTTTCTGCGTCCGGATTTCTGCTTCAGCGCAGACGGAAGCCTTTTCCTCGGCACGCGATAATGTTTGAAAATCGTAAAGGCGTAATCCTTTGGAAAAAGGTTTACAAAGTTAATTGAGAAAATAAAATGTTCGATCATGGAACAGGTTGTGAAGTTCTTAAGCTGAATTCCTTTGTTGAATTTTTGTAAAGCTTACTGGCTCTCGTGCCAGAGCCTTATTTTGTGCCATAAAAGTGTTCCCTTTTCGGCCCCATCTCGGGCGCAGGCAGCGACGACGACGAGAAGGAGCCCCCAATGTGTTACTTATAGCGTGCTATGAATATCAGTCACCGCTTAGGCAATCCTTAAGGTGAAAATCGAAGAAATTGAGATATTTATATTCTCCGGGAGCTATGATCTCTACAACCCTCGAGCCTATAAGGGGTAAATTGGTGGAAATAGCATTTTGAGAAGAATTTCAATATCTTCTTCGTCCCTCGTCGAAGGGAATTCAATTAAAAGGCATCAAGTCATTTTGTACCTTGTGCTCTTTTGTGCGGAAATTTCCAAAGCTAGAAGGAAGGACGCTAAGTTCGTAATCGCTGAGAGGTCCTTTGCAGTAAATTATTTTTTTATGTCCTTAGCAAGATTGCCTATTTTTAAGGGCATCAACTTTTTAGCAGTAAAAATCATCAGAAATGAGAAAAATGGATGTGAGAAGCTCAGTGCTCCGCGATTTTATGCGTTCGCAGATAAAGAGGGCATAAACAAGTATTAAAATTATTACTTTTTAGTTAATTGTAATATATATTAATAAAGTTTTGTTTTAAAGGATTTTTCTCCGTAGATTACGAATCCGAAAACGAAAATGTTCCATCACATCACGTTTTTACGAAAATTAAGTTTGAAAATTTGAAAAGACCGCATTTTAGAACTTTCTAAAGAAATAATTAATTCCAAATATAATTCAAATGAAATATAGCTAAATAATATTAGTTAACATTATATTAAAATTTAGTAGGGAACAAATTTTTCATGAGCTAGTGGCCAAAGTATTACCATTTTCACTTTTAAAACTACTTTTCTCGAAAATGTGACGTGATGGAACAAATTCATTTATGGATTCGTTATCTATAAATAAAAATTCTATTAAAAATATCTATTACCCTGTCAAGGAGAGCGATAAGCGTGAAAAATGCAGACCAGTGTAATCAACTTAATGCAAGCATTAAACAATGAAAAATTCTTAAAAATGTCTTAAAATTAGAACGAGAATATTTGTTCAAAGTTAAACTAGATTGAAAGTATAATTCATATGGTAAAAATGAATAACTAATAAAGAAACTAGGTACCTAAGTAAAAAAAGGATAAAATGAAATGAAGAAAATACTGACGATTAACTACTTTTTTAAATTAAAAACATGCAAAGACCTTTAATAGAAAATACAAAATATTTTAAAGTTAAGGCTCTAAAAAGTCTAAAATGATAATTAACTTATAACATATAATTTATAACTATTTTTAATAATAATTTACATTTTTTTTTTTTTTTTAGCTCAGACTTTGTTCGTGGCATTTTACTAAAATTAAAATAAAAACAATTAATAAATAAATTAAATAACACATAATAAAATAATTAACAATTAATTAATTAATTAATTGATTAACAATACACAGTAAAATTATAAAAATGATACACGAAGTATTGAAAAAGCACGTTTATGACGTAAACAGATAAAAATATGTCAAGAAATCGACACACAACGCCATCTACTGGATGCTAAACCTAAATCTGTTAGAAACTTATGGAATTTACAAATATTACATTTAATGTGCAAGAAAAAAATATTGAGGTCAATAATCGAGATAAAAACTATGCTATCTTTTAAGTTGGACCAAATTACACACAATGGGCCAAATTTTATCAAGATCGTTTGAGTAGTTTCGGAGTTTTTCCCGGACAAATATCGTGACACGAGATTTTTATATATGTATATAAAGATTTTGTCACTTTATCACTCTTGGCTCCCGCGCTTTTGAAAAGTCTTGAATTAAATTAGAGTTTTATGAACTTCAACGTTTAGTAATGCCATATTTTTATTCCTATCCGCTCAGCTACATATCTAAAAGTGGGTCTCACTAACTATGGGATTTTTTAAAGAACTAAAATCATTTTGCTCGACTTTCAGTGAGTTTAACATTCACTTTAGTTCAAAGGAACACTGGCAATAAGCATTTTTTCCAGAGTTTATTCCACAATCTTCCACACATCGAATAAAGTTAAAGTTGAATTCGTCGAAAAGGATTCAACCGCTGCTGGCCGCTGGCACATAAAACGTTTCACTTATCAAGATGCCATTGATCCAAAAATGGGCTAAAATGGAGTGAAAGTAGCTTAAATGGACCCGGATGGCAATAAACAAGCTTTCGACTAAAGGAAGTGTAGCTCGGCTACGAAATTATATTCTCCTCGTGTAGCTGCAGTTGGTCTTAGCAATCAATTAACCAAAAATAAATAAGACCGCTTCCAGAGCGAAAGGAGGGCGAGGGCTTTGTCCGCTAGCGGAGAAGGGTGAATCTTCGGATTCTTTTCGATTATCTGGTAATCCCAGCCGATTACGTAGCCCGCCTCGTATCCTTCGCCGGCTAACCCCAGAATGAAGCGATTAATTTCGCTTGCGTGCATTAAAGATTGTGTCCAGTTGTCGGCGCTCATTAGTGTCAACATAAATTAGCTTAAGTATTTGGTTAGCACTTCAAATTAGGATCTAGCTAGGGAATGGACCAGAGATAGATTCCCGCAGTAAATTACTAGTCTTTGATTAGAGCAACTTCATTTGTGCTTCGGCCGGCCCGAGAAGGAGTGGACGGCCGCATAAATCTTCGGACCAAAAATTAGGGGATGATATACGTTCCGCAGGGTAGTCTTGTTGAACCAGCACTTAGTTTGGAGAAAAGTAATGATGTGCTGTGATTTACACTTTCCACAAAATAATGCCTTTTTCCTCCTCGTGATATGAGAAAAATCTGAAAGTCTGCCACATTATTTTTGCAGACCTCCCAGGCCGGCAGCAGTCCGGGGAAATGGCCCCAGCGTGATCCATCATCGTCAGTGGTAGAATTAAGCCTAATCATCCCTTTTGGGTGCGGCCGTGCCTAATGCTAGTGATGAAAATTTTAAAGTCCGCCTATTTGTTTCGCAATTTTTCCTTGTTTACCTTGATGTTGCGTTTATTAAACATTTTTGTTGAGCTTTAGAACTGTGTCTGGTTAGTCTGATATCAGAGTGGTAGCCATTCGTACTAATTTCGCTAATAGGAAATTGATTTTCTTTATAGTTTTTTAACTGAAAAGTTATTCATGAATCTCTTATACTAATTTTTGAAAAAATGCCACCATTTACAAGTGACCCTTTTTAATTTTAACCTCTAAAATCACATAAAACAAAAATGTTGTTTAAATCATTTATTGTTTATATTTCACCTCACTTCGTTGCCTTTTGTGGGATACCTCAGAAGAAAGGAAAATAACCATGACTTTGTACTAAAGCATGTATAGCTCAAAGTATTCTAAATGGCACGAGTTATAAACCCCTCAAGACTACACTGAGTTTCTAAACACCCTGTATAACTCGGAAAGATTTTGGATAGCTTAAAACAGCATAACTAATTAAGTATCGAACAAAAAGGGAATTTTAGTATATATTTCGAAATTCCAAGCTATAAAATATTCCTTATTTAAAAAGAAAAGTTTATTCTAATTGTCCATAATTTAACGTTATTTTTCTTAGAAATTTTTTTTTTTACAAGCTTTTATTTAACTTTAGTAGTTTTTTCCGGTGCAAAATTTGTACTCGAATTTCAACTCACTTTCTATTATCCGATTTTGATGAAATTTAACAAACTTACGTAAGTCTCGTGACAATGCAATATAGTATATCTAATATCGTTGTAAATCCAATATGGCGGCTTCCACAAGATGGCGGATTGCTGTTTTCTTCACAACCCACTTGATATTGGTGTCAAGTAAAAGGATTTGATGAGTATAACACAATAAATTATGAAACAAATCCAGACTAAAAGTATAAAATAAATAAAAATAAAACAAAACAAAAAATGTATAACAAGATTTTATACATATATATGAATAATTTAATTTAATTTTTATTTTTTATCGATAAATATATAAATTTACTGTTTAAAAATAATATCTAATATTTTTTCCTTTCTTGTTGTTCGCTAAAAACCTTTTCTGAAAAGGCTGTTAATAGTCTGAATTTTTGAATTCGTTAACTAGATTACAAAGGTATTTGCGGTGTATTATTTTTGACTCTATATCATTAATGTTTCATATCGCCACTTTGCATACATTAAATTTTGAGAAAGTCCTAATTTTAAAAATAAAACAAATACATATAAATCACCGTAAGTTTGCTAAACCTGCATAAAAGGAAATTTGTCCGAACAGGACAAATGCATTAAAAGAGAACATTTTGATTCATGACACTATTATTCATTAAACATCTCAAGGTCGGGAAGGAAACTAGAATTTGTACCAATTTCAGGATCTTCTCGTCTTACCGTGACGGAATCATTTATCCAGTAGGCTTCCCGGCATCGGCAGGTTTCTAAAGAATGATTAAGGTCTGCATGCCACCAAGACGTATCCTCATTTCATAAGGCTAATAATATTGTTTTTGTGTTGTCAGTCTAAAGTAAAACGAAGCCGACCCCACAAAGGCATTTTTTACAGCGGTCTGACATGCCTTTTCCATTAATCCATCAGCTCGGAAAGATCGCACATCGAAATAAATCAATGAATGAAACTTTTACCCAATTCAATCTTTCAGGGTAAGATAGCTATAAATCTTTAATGCTGCGACTTGGGGATCTCTCCGGCATCTTAGCGGTCCTTGTTAGGGACGCCTGTTGACGGCATAAGCATAAATAGACGGATGCCAGCAGCAGCATAATTGGGTCCGGGGAAACTTGGAATAATTTCGAGGACACTTGCCGCTCGCTCACCAGGAGGGAGATAGGAGACACTTATGATTTTTCGGAGCCGATCTATTTGAGTCGTTTCTCCCACCGTAATTGCCAAAAGTCTAATTCATCCCTCGGCTGAGCTTCAAATTACATAATTGCTCCCAGTTGGTAGGGCGGCATAATGCTGGGGCGTCTCCATTAGAAAGGAGGAAAGAGCAATGTGTGTGTGGGTGTGCTCAACTCGCAATTTCGACGGAGCCCTACTTTAGTTGGGTAGGTTTTCGGTTTTGCAGAAAGCCCATAACGTGACATCATCAATTATTATTAGCATTGAGATTGCCCGGGAGCTTCTTTCCCCCGGAATGAGAGAGACGGTGGGACGAGCGGGTCTAAGTCGTTAATGATAGCTCCATCCTCCGGTTCGAGGACCTCCAAACGACTCGTAGTCGACATATAAAACCCAAAAGCAATGAATAATTAAACTTTTACTCGAGTTGCATTGTAACTTTCGGTATGCTGACTTTACTGGCGGGGCTCCTGCCGTTCGTTGTTCGGCTAATAACAACCGCACCGAGTGTCGGGGAGAATTTCTCCCGACTTGTAATTTTCAGAATATGCAGATGAAGTTCGCAGGGCTTCTATTTAATTTATTTCTAAGCTATTGCGTCGAAGAGAACTTCTAACGAGCGCTCTTTTACTGCACTTGTATTAAGCGCAAGTTATTAAGATCAACTCTTAATTGGCAATGCATTGTTCAGGACCTTTAATAATTAACCAAAATTTTAGTTTCTTATGAAAAGAAAATTTAATTACTTTAAATGTCTAAGAAACTCTTAAAGAAACGTGTGCATTAACGCTTAATTTATAATATAAAGAATGTCTCAAATTTGAGTTTCATTTTAAATTTAGAATCATTTTCGTTGTGTATAGAGCATTTCATAATTAAATAAGAATTTTGCAGTGTTAGTACGAATACAATAGAGAATGAACCTTCAAACCGACGGACAAGGATCCCTAAAAATCTTTTTATAGCTACCCCGCGCTTAGGGCTACCTGAAACTAATTAAATTTGCTCCTAAATATTATAGTATTGTAATCGTTGTAGTTTTGTAGGGGAAATATGTATTTTAACATTTTACCTCAAAAATAAAAACATTTTCATAGTTCAAATGAAATATAGTATGTTTTTTATTAAAAGAATAAAATGAAAACTGGTTTTGAGATACTCTTTATATCTATATTCTATACATTAATTCACTTCGCATAATTTCAGCTTCGGTAACATTTATTAATGAATAAAATCAATAACGAAATTTTTGCTTTACAAAAAGTTAAATCATCGATTGATTTTTGCCATAATACCCTTTATCCTTTCCTATGTTTTATGGCAATAATTTTTAACACGGTGTACATTCAAAAATGTTAATGTAAAATGCGTTATGATGCTTTAAACATTTGTTATACCTTTGGGAATGATTATTCAAACCTTTGAATAAAACGAACACATGTACATGGGATTTCCTGAAGCCTGGAGCACTGAATTTGATTACTAATATAAACAGAACTAAAGTTGGCAAAGGGGCCTAATTGATGATCAGTAATTCTGGGGCCAACATTTTTTTTTAGGGGGCATGGTGCGCTATTTAAAAGAGTGATAAAGAGTCTTTGGTGTTAGTATGTTTCTAACTCCGTCACTGCCTCTGGGCCTCCTTGTGAAATTATTATTTATAGAATTTTACTTTTAACAACATAGCAACAGTAAACCCTAAATAAACAATTGCAATTACTTTTTCGTGCTAATTAGGAAATTTTACATAAGCTATAATTTAAGGCTTGAAGTTTTTATGTGAACTAAAATAATTTTAAAAAACTCAGTTTTAATTTAAAAATGTTTAAGTGAAAATAATTCGTTAGAAATTTGGAAGAGTGACACAGCAGTAGGATTATTTTAATACTTTGAATATTTATTCATTAATACCACAGGTCAACATTTTATCTAGGCTTGTGCACGGGAATCGAAGATGGTATCCTAGGGTTTTTGGGGTCGCTGATTACGATGAGCGGGTCGGTTAGGCTCCATCACGTCAAGTTCAAAGTCATTTGAAGGTCAAACGGTCAAAAAACCTTCCAAAAATCTGAAAAAATTAATGGACATGTTTTTGGGGTCGCTAAATCCGAATCCGGTATTTATTTTTACTTTTCGTGCATCCTCGAGGTCATTCAAGGTCATTTGAAGGGGTTTTGAGAAAAATGCTAATTACCATCCGAAAAATCGGAAAAAATTCATACGTATGTTTTCGAGGACCCTGAATCTGAATCTGAGGCCAGTCGACCTCATTTCAAGGTCATTTGAAGGTAAAACGGTCAAAAAACCTTCTAAAAATCTGAAAAAAATTCATATACGTGTTTTTGAGGTCGCCGAATCCGAATCCGGTGTTCATTTTTACTTTGCATGCATCCTCGAGGTCGTTCAAGGTCATCTTAAGACAGGTATTCTGGTTCTGTGGCACAATTGTGCATTTCGCAGATTGAAATTGTTCAATTTTTTCATTTGGATTGGAAGGTTTTTTGACAGTTTGACCTTCAAATGACCTTGAACTTGACGTGATGGAGCCTAACCGACCCACTCATCGTAATCAGCGACCCCAAAAACCCTAGGATACCATCCTCGATTCCCGTGCACAAGCCTAGATAAAATGTTGACCTGTGTAGTTTAAGAAATCAAAATAAAATGTGCTAGTGAAAATCATAAGCTCAAAAAATTGCACGCCCTTTTTAAAAAGTTTAAATATATTTTGTATTCTTAAAAACTTACCTATTTTTATTAATTTAATATTATACAACAAGGAATATAGAAAAATCACAATAGAACAAAATAAAGGAGCAAAATTATATCTGCCTGTACTATAGATATTTTATAATCTCCGACCGTATCATAGATTGTCCCTTAACAATGACACCAAATAAGTTGGCCTAGTTCGCCGCCCCCCAAAAAGGTTGCCGACACGCACCTGCATTTTAATAAGAAGCAGGACGAGAATAGCGTGTATTAAGCGACACAGACCCTTCAATCCTTTAATACCATATAAAAGGGGTAGTGACGGGTTAGCCCTTCGCCTTGTTTATTAAATTTCCCTCCATTTATCTTATCACGCAAGTGGTGATTTCCTGTCATAAAAACGCAATTCATCACGTGGAATTAAGCGATTAGGCCTTCTTCATTTCGCCGGGTGCTCCTTTGGACTCCCCCGCCCCCCGTGGAAGGGACCCCCAGAAACGTCGTCGTTTAAAATTTAAGTCCCTTTTAGATATTGTGACATGAGACAAGGATGTTTTTGTGAGAGCATACTAGACATACAATTTTCTGTCTACAGCATCAAGCCGGGGGGATTAAAAGATTATTACAATTTTCGTATACGGCTTGCACACGGGCAGATAGGTGCGAGGGGTTGGGGCTGCCCCAACCCACCGTCCGCCGGTATCAGACCGAACATTCGCAAATTTTGCATAATTGCACTTTTAATGACTCTCACTAACTACACTTTACCTTGTTAATTACTACGCCCGATCGTGTTGGACCGTTTTCACCTGACTTCAGCTCAAATTGAGGCGCTAATGAAAAATGAAGAGCGATTAGTGGCGCTCATGTTCCAACTTTTATGGGCGGAAATTTACATGCAATCAATTCACCAGTGAGTGAACTCCAGCTTTTTGGCCCTCTATATATGTATATTTTCGGGTGGATGTGATTTTTAAGTTAAAAAATCATTTTTTATTATGTATGTTTGCATGCTTTCGTCGCATATCTCTACATTGGCTGGCTCTGCAGTGCAGGGGAGTGAACATGATTTATGTATCGTACAACAAGTAGTACAATTTATACAAATTTAAATGGAGAGAATTGCTTTCTTCAATATTCACAACGATTTTTTTTTTTGTTAAATTCAGCGATATAGATTTTTTCTGTCCATCCCAAATATATTGTTTAAAAAGTTAGTAATGCAGATATTGATATTCACGTATTAATTTATTATACTATTTTATGTAGCGAAGTATTAATTGAATTTTTATTATTTAAACAATGTTTCCTCGTCTTAGTTTTTGCAGTTTTTAGTCTTTTCTTGGAAAGATAATTTTATTCTTAAATTAAACCTAAACTGAGGTCTCATAAACAAATTAGCTAATAAAATATTCAGTGGATAACATAACTATAACTACTTAATTCATACTAAAATGAATTAAGAAAACCAAAAATTTGTCTCTAGATAACTTTGTTAAATGCTCTAAAGTTGTAGAATAAATAAATTATTAATTCGTCGAAAAACTGAGACTAAATAAATTAAATTTCAATTTTCAACCCAAGGACTTCTAAACAGTTTATATGATTTTAATTTTGTAATGGTAGATAACAAAAATGTTAATTTTGCCTAATTAAAATTTTAATATAACTCAAAATAAACTTTGGGGATTACTTTATTCTGGGAACATTTTCAGAATCCGATTTTCCTTATCATTGCAATACACTTTAAATTAAAATACAGTGTTTTTTGTGGTTATATATAATATCTGAAATAAGTTTTAGAGGTCTTAATTATATATATAGAAAGTATATTTAATTGTAAAGGGTATGTTTTTTTTGGTGGTGATAGAATTTTCGATAGAGAAGATTGAATAGATATGTGAATAAATAAAATTGTTATGCATGCAGCGAAAGCCATCCTCTGACTGTCCATAAGACTTAATTACAACCAAAAAAAATTTACCCTATGTTGTGATTTACTGGCTGATTTACTGGATATACTGGGAAATGAAGAAGGAGTCGCCATTGGCATGTCAATGGTACGCGTTATCGACAAAAACCACAATAGACAACTTATGGTTTGAACAGGATAACGCTACATGCCATACAGCCATCGAAACCATCAATTTACTGCGTGTTAAAAATACCCTGAAATTGAAAGCTCTCTTATTTTAAATTCAGTGTTTTATTATAACAAGACAAACAGTGCCTTAGGCAATCTGTATAAAATAAATCTACTAATTAATTTTTCCTTTTAAGAATTGTGAATAATTTGCATATCATATCTAAGGTCACACTGTTCTTGATTTATTACCCGTAGAAATTAGATTCTCGAAATTTCCAAATTATGGCAATTAAGGGAAATAAAAGGGAAAGATTTAAAATGAGTAAAATGTTTATTGCCAGGCCGTTAGATCTCATAAAATTGTACAACAACGCTCGCTCTGGCTAGGACAGCGCATTCTACTAATGATTCCCTACATCAAATTCTCTGGTGAGATTCCTGCAGCAGGTCTGCTGAAATAATTTTCCCTTTTGTCTAAGTGGTCGAGAATCGCCGCCCAAAATAGCAGCGAGAAAGTCATTCGGAGTGCTCCGTTTTATGGTCTATTACTTACCTTCATTAATATAGTAATAAAGCGTCGCACGAACGATAACACCGAAGGGCGAAGGGAGCGCGCACCGGGGAGGACGTGATGTTTCGTCCCGGTCGTCATCCATTATCGCACTTTCAATTTATTAGTTATCAAAACTTTATTATCTGCCTCGAATAATGTCAGTTTATGGTTCATAAATAGGAGGAGCGCGCGCCAATGGAGCTGGCGGGTCTAGGAACAGAAAATGTCTACTTATCTGATGCCCTGGCCACAGCCCCACGGTGAATCGGCTCAATCGCGATAATTTACTTTTATGAGGCTTTTCCCTTTCTAGATGAAAAATGGGTCAGCCCGCAGGATGTACAGAGTAATGAAATTAAAAAGAAACAAGAATATATACATATCATAGGTATGTACAGAAAAAAAAAATAACTTCTGGTAATTTTTAATTTATCCCCAACCGGAAGGTTTCATGCTTTTTTTCTCGTATTGTTTGAAAAAATCAAGAGAGAAAAAAAACGTATGTAACAAAACCCTTTCTCCATAACACAGAACATGGGATTTTTATATTTTTTGTTCGGGGTGTTTGGCACTATGGAATAGGGCTTTTTTAGAGGGTTAGACCCAACCTCACATGGTAGCAAATATTGCGAACACACACCCCATGCAATTAATTACCACAACCGAGCCGTCTTTTATCGGTCACGTTTTTAATCCAATTCCGGAGCGTAAAACCAATCCGAAACGAACGAGTCATATTTAAGAAGTTTTTACGTGAGTTGGCAAGCTACCGCCGCCACTGGTTAAAAGATAAATGGCCCCGATGTAAGTTTCGCCACCATTGGCCGTAAGTTGTGTTTCTGTCCAACTAATTTCACCGAATTGAGTCTCGTACGCTTCAAATTGGCCCGAAGAAGTTCGCTGATAATAGCAAACTTTGGATACAACTTGTAACTTTTAAGTACACTCGAACATGAAATGAATGCGTCTTCGTGGAGGGTATTTCATTAGCTGCAAGGGGGCATTGTGGGCACGTTGGTATGTCTGTAGTTAAGCATTTAATTCATTAAGCAACGATTGTAATTTTATTGGATGCTGAACAAAATAACTTACAATTTCAAATAGTGATGAGCAAGACCAAAACTGTGATAGTGGTTGAAAATATGTAATTACCATTACCATGTACTTTACCACACCATAAGCGTACATCAGAAGCATTATTTAGCATTACTTAGAAATACTAAACATTGCCTAGTGATGTCTTCGATTGCACTTAGATCCCGACAGCCCTAAGTTAGAAGCAAACATTTTCTAATTTGACTATTTTTAGTTACCTTAACCCATTAACGCCCAGGTGATGAGAATTTTTACTAACTTTTCAACGTGTTCATTTATTATGTTATCGGACCAAAAAAATAATGCAATACCTCTATTCCTACGCGAAATTTGATGCTCTTTCAGAATCTGAGCTCAAAATTTCGATTAGACACCGAGAAAAAAAATATGGTCGATTGAAACGTGAAAAACGTGAAAATTTTCGAAAAAAAATTTTTTTCGCATTTTTTTTCACAATGATACTGCAAAGGTATCAACTTTTTACTATGATCAGAGGTGATTATGGCACTCGAACATTAAGAGAAATTTTTTTTCAGAAAATTTCATCGACGCGTTTTTTTCAAAATGGCGGCTAGAATGAAAAAATTTTATAAAAATCTTAATCTATCGTTTTCTTAAAAACGATAAACTTTAGAAAAAAATTTCTAAGAACAAAAATGTTTTAAAATAAGTCAAAGAACACTCTCAAATTTTTCCAGAATTTTTGGATACAATTTTTGATTTTTGAAAATTTCAAAAAATCCAAATTTTTTAAAATACCTGAAAAATTTTTGAAAAAATTTGAGAGTGTTCCTTGACTAATTTTAAGACTTTTTTGTTCTGAAACATTTTTTCGTAAAGTCTATAGGTTTAAATAAATAAAATAAATGTCTGGCGTTCAGATCTCCACGCCATTGTCTCTGGGTAATGCTAAGAGTAGAAAAAAACAATGTATATGCACAGAATCAGCAAAGAAGTAGTCAAAGAACACTCTCAAATTTTTTCAAAAATTTTTCAGGTATTTTTGAAAAATTGGATTTTTTGAAATTTTCAAAAATTAAAAATTGTATCCAAAAATTCTGGAAAAATTTGAGAGTGTTCTTTGACTAATTTTACTTTATGTTCTTAGAAATTTTTTCCTAAAGTTTATAGTTTTTAAGAAAACGATAGATTAAGATTTTTATAAAAAATTTTCATTCTCACCGCCATTTTGAAAAAACGCGTCGATGAAATTTTCTGAAAAAAATTCCTCTTAATGTTCGAGTGCTATGATCACCTCTGATCATAGTAAAAATTTGATACCTTTGCGGTATCATTGTGAAAAAAAATGCGAAAAAAATTTTTTTTCCAAAATTTTCACGTTTGTCACGTTTCAATCGACCATATTTTTTTTTCTCGGTGTCTAATTTTGTCGAAATTTTGAGCTCAGATTCTGAAAGAGCATCAAATTTCGCGTAGGAATAGAGGTATTGCATTATTTTTTTGGTCCGATAACATAATAAATAAACACGTTGAAAAGTTAGTAAAAATTCCGATCACCTGGGCGTTAATGGGTTAATACAACTCTGATTCATGCAGGAAGTTTAAAAATGATATTTTGAATGTACACTAAATGCTCAGACTGCTTCTATTTTCTATTATATGGTTATTTTATGTAATAATATTATTAGTTTTCATTATCTTATATATTAAGAGGCAAAGCCAAAAATTGTAATCTTTTTTTAACCTATTTTCCTTGTATGTATTTTAATGAAACATATGAGCCGTTTATTTTGAAAGTGGCTTAAGTCCAAATGATCATAAAGACTATTTTTCTATATTCTTGTAAAGTAAAATAGTCTTTATGATCATTTGGACTTAAGCCACTTTCAAAATAAACGGCTCATATATCAAGCGAAAGGTATTTTTTCATAGATGTGCAGAATATATGTTTTATTCGGGTACGTGCTTAGGGAAAAAACGAAATCAGGTCAATTTGATATAGAAACAGAAAAGTTGGTCGAATATCGACAACAGACAACACTAGTTTAGATTATTTTACTAAAAAGTTAGAGGGTTTTATAGCTTTCCACTATTAATTATTTACTTTTCGATCTTAAAAAGTAAAGTTCATTGGTAAATTCGTTAATACTGCTATTATGAAAAATAAAAAAAATTTTCCACATCTCAAACAATGCCATAAAATCGATTTGTAAACTGCGAAATTATTGCAGCCGAGACTCTGTCGACACGATGGTCGCAACTCGCAATTACGACGGCGTTTCTCGTTGTTGCAGAATAAAGTTAAATTAAAAGTGTTCGCTGGTTAAGTGCTGGGACGGCCGCTCGTTCTCATTTAAAAATCAAACAAACAGCCGGCAGCATGAAGCCGGAAGAGGAGCCGGCTAGAGGAAGCAGCAGCAGAAGAAGAGTTCCAGAGGGCCTCGAACACTTTTGCATAATTTGTGGAATGGTCTGGCCTTGGCACATATAAAATTCACATCCTCGGGAGCTCGTTGCATAATGCATCCGAGTGCAAACAAATCCCCGACGTGAGTCTAAATCACTGGGAAAAAAAATCCACAGCTCTGAGTACAGGAGGAGGAGGAAGTTAACATTTAGTGAACCGTGAAAAGAGCCGAATCAAAGTGCAGCCTCGCTCCCCAGACACAAAAGCCATAAGCGAGGACGGAGCGCGAAAGACGAAAATAATTTTGCGCAGATGGGGGGCGGCTCCAGCCCACAAAGGGCTGGAAAAAAAAGGCTTCTTCAAGTAAACATTTGTACGGTTCTATAAATCATCTTTAGGGGGAACAAAAACGAGAATATTTATCAAATATGTGTTTTTTAGAATCAAATTGAAATCGCACCGGCGCACAGTGTTCCAAATCGCTCAAAAGCTGGCCAAAATTAAAAAAATTAAAGTCAAAAAACTATATTTCTAAATATACAATTTTATTAAGGACATCCTGATGCTTCACATAGTGATAATTTTTTTTCATTAATAGTACATTTTACTATGTTTTTTGACTGTTAAAGTGGGCAGAGTAGTTATCGAGTAAATTTCCAAATTTTATCTTACCTTTTCAAAGCTGTGTCATACACCTGAACGTGATAAAAATATATCCATATAGTATTTATTTGTTAGCCACAATGTTCCTCTTTTGAAAACACCCAAATAACGGTTTAATTTTGTAGCGGTTTACGTGTGACGTCACTCTTAGCGTAACCCTTGACAGAAAACAGTATTTTTAATATATTCAGGCCTACAAACCGTCCGACACGGGTCGGCGCGGTGATTCCAATGGGAACGTATTCTCCTAACGGTGATGAATATGGGGTATAAAATTCAGCTGCCGCAACCTGCCGCAGCTACAGTTATGAACCTCCATTTACAACTCTATACATGTCAATATGCTGTTTGGGATATTATACATATGTTCGGCTGTTGGAATTACTTCATAGACTGTAATGCGGGTTCGTTTTTGTGTAGCTTATTTGGCAGGTCTTAATATAGGCTGTTTTAAATTCAAAATTTCAAAATGGCGGATCCAGTATGATTGTTTGAAATTGCTAAATATTACCTATTTCATTTTTGAATTTGTACAGAAAGGTCACGGATTTCAAATACTTTATTTCAATTGTGGGATTCAAGATGGCGGATTAAATCTATCATACCGGATCGAAATTAGTAAATTTTACGATATTTTTACAAGGATATTACAAGCAGTTATTTAATGTGTTATTGTTTTTTTTTCAAATATATTGTATTTTGCTTATTATGCGAGTGTTTTTATTAATTTTTCGAAAAGAAATATTACGGAAGAGATCCGTGAAATTTTAACCTTTTTTTACTGCGAATATAAAAAAAGGTGGGTAAAGGCCAATCAAAAAAATTCCACATTTTTACGGAGATTTTCGGAGTGGCTAAACAAAGTTTTAGTCTTTTCCAAACCCCCAACACCAGAAACGTGCTCTAAAGTTGGCCGTCCTGAAAAAAGCTTTGGGGAAAGTAGTGAAAGGTCGAAGCGTCGCAAAATTGAAGATTTGCGGCAAAATTACTCTATTGAACAGTTATCTCTCGCTACTGAAATGAAGTTCCGAGAAAAATATTTTCAGGTCTCTCATATTGGATCCGTCATTTTGATAGCAGAGATGAAATAAGCAACCCCAAAGACCCGTATATTCGGGTTTAAATCCAATGAGGATTACATTTTTGATCCACCATATTGCATCCCCCATATTTAATTTGTCAATTTTGACAACGGACTTAAAATCAGCTTTACCAAAAACCCTCATATTCCAAATTTTACTTAAGTAAGATGGGATTTTAAATTTTTGGTCCGCCATTTTGAATTTTTCCATTTAGATATCAGAAATGAAACAAGCGGCATCAAGAACCATTATATATTAATTTTGGTATAAATCCGGTAAGGTTTTGCAATTTTGGTCCGCCATTTTGGATCCGCCATTTTGAATTTTTCCATTCCGATACCAGAAATGAAACAGGCAGCATCAAGAACCCTTATGTACCAATTTTGGTATAAATCTGACATGGTTTTTCAATTTCTGTCCACCATATTGGATCCACCATTTTGAATTTTGTCATTCCGATACCAGAAATGTAACAAGCAGCATCACTAACCCTTATATACCAATTTTGGTATAAATCCGACAAGATTTTGCAATTTCGGTCCGCCATTTTGGATCCGCCATTTTGAATTTTCTCGTTCCGATACTAGAAATGAAACAAGCAGCATCAAGAAACCTTATATACCAATTTTGGTACAAATCTGACAAGGTTTTGCAATTTCAGTCCGACATTTTGGATCCGCCATTTTGAATTTTTCAGTTTTGAAAACGGATTTGAGATCAGCGATACCGAAAACCTCCGTATACTCAGTTTCAAGCATTTCTAACGGGATTTCGAATTTTGGCCAGCTTTTGAGCGATTTGGAACACTGTGCGGCGGCGTGACGCGGGGAACTTGCACTGCGGGAACGGGAAGCGGGACGAAGCACATCAAGGGGAGGAGTGGTATAAAATAAATTGAGGTATCAGTCTAAAGCACATTTCTCAATGCCAACGATACCTCAAAGCCTTCCCGTTTTCATAAATTCATTCAGATGGATGCATTCCACAGATGCAGATGCAAAAGGCTTTTTATCAGAGATTTGGGTTAATCTCGTGATTTCGGGTATTTCAGGTGGAAAAAAAGCCGATTGATGGCGCCTATCAGAGCCTCCGATTAAAATTCTTTGCACAATAGATTTTGTGTACTATGATTTTAATTATTTCGCACCCGATACTTTTGTGCCAACCAAATACACAAAGAAAATAATACTAAAATACAGCAATTATTATTAAAATACATTTAATTCTCCTCGGCAACTAAGTAAGTCACTTTGCAATTAAAAATGTGTAGCTTAGTAATACGAAAGAGAGGATGTTTTATAATTTCAAATGTGTTCTCTAGTAATATCAAGCACAATGTTTTGTAGACGTGCACCATACGGGTGACATGGGTACGAATCGCATGGGTCACACGGCTTACAAATTGTAGTCGACAATAGACGTTTTATGTTATAGACTATCGAAATATAAATAAAATTCGATTTTTTAAAAATTACACACTAGTGGTGCCCCTTAAAAAGTGAGAACCACTACCCAAAAAGCGATTACAGCGTTGTCTTTAGCAGATCTTAAAATTGTAGAAAATGACGAAAAAATAGCACTAATATTATACAAAACTTCTCTCAGTCTTGTTTTCAAATTTCATGATAATGCCCCAATGTTATTGTATAGTAATTGAATATAAATATGCCCTAATTTTAAATATTTGTTAAAGCATTATTAAATTTCATTTTATCTAATATAATAATAATTTATCTAACTAAAACATGAATTGAACATTCCCAACTCGAGGTCAAAAGCTATCTAGATGTCAAAAAGATTCCCCAGAAAGGGGTATTGTAATCGCAGCAATTTGTCAACTTGTAAAAGTACTCGCCGATAATATGGCAAAATCCCAAAAGTACCGATTCCTTCTGGAATATATGGGAGTGCGGGGGTGAGGGAGCCGGAAAGGGGTTAGCTTTTGCTCAATCTGGTAAATGGTAAACGATAGCAGCAGGCGCTAGCCATGCATACGTAACGAGCGTGTACGGACCTTAATGCTCCGTCGCCCTAGCACTGTTAAATTATAACAGCCCTAAGCTATCCACACCAGTGCGGGAAATCTCGAAAGTCCCCTAATATTATCTGGTTAAATCTAATTTCATTGCTTGAGGAGCAGCTAGATCGAGCAGAGCATGCACCGGCGGAGGGGAGTCGGAGCGAGCTTCTTGTTTGCGATATTCCCGGGGATTTGCCGGGACTATACTTAACCATTATTCCGAGTGAAGGATACTCGGACATGTAAGAAACTTTATGTGACATATACGTACATCCCGGAGCATTCATTTATCTTAGGCAGTGTCAAACCCACTTCATGTTGCCCGGGAACGTGCATGTTTGTTCAATTAGGTCAAATAAGAAGTATGCAAGGTTGTGGAGGGAAAACGGAGACCTACATATCCGGCAAATGCGCTGCTACATCAGGCGACCCGACCCGACCCACACCACCGAAACGCAGGGGGGCGCTCTGGGGACCTTACAGCAGAAATTTCCCTTTCGTCCTGTATAACGAACCTATGTACGAATCATCGATGGTCCACGCCAATCGATGCTAGCCCTACTTGCCTATTCTAGTCAGGGATTCTAGCGAAAGGCATTCGCTAAAATTTAATTTCTTTCTTCTTTTATTTTTTTTATTTTTTGTATTTTTTTTTTAAAGTGTGAAGCCTTTCCCCGCAGCAGGGACGAGGTTATCTTTGTCCACTCCATTCTAGCCCACATTTCATTAGGTTAGGTCCCACTCGATTGATGACACGGATGACTTGCAAAAGCACTTTCAGGTCCTCCTCGAGTGGAGGTGTGGACATCTGTTGAGCGTCCAACGAATTAAACTTCCGGTGAGCTAAGCACTTTTGAGTAATGAGGTCGGCTTTGTTGTTGCCTCGGGGAGGTGGAAATTGATTTTTGTTTTTCAATATTTTCCCCCACTGCCGTTTCATTAAAAGGCACCCTCCTCTTCAACACAACGAAGAAGAAGAAAAACACAAAGCGAGGGAGGGGACAGAAAAGACGTTTAAACTTTTACGGGGCTGTCTAATAGAATTTCAGAGCTATTTACATTTTTATGAATGACCGCTTAAGTTTTCGTTTGTAAATTTCCTGGTAATTATGTTTTTCATTTTATTTCAATTAAGCGTTTTTCCCACCCTCCGGCTTTTATTGACTTAAGGAGGGCACTTTCAAGATTCAAAAGAAAATATTTAGGACATTAACAAACTGAAAAAATATTTTAAAATACGTGTTAGGTACCAATTTTACAATCGTAGCGACTATAAAGAGTGACCGCAAAAATCGCCTGTTTTTGCACATTTCACGGCGAACTTAGGAAAAGACATAAAAAAATGTATCAGGTATCAAATTAATCGTCGTAAAAAATCAAAAGAGGTATTGCTTTTAGTTTTTTGAAAATATTAAAAAATCACACCTAATTGAGGGTTCGAATCACCCTAAAAGATTATTTTTATCAACATTTTCTGCGATTTTTTCCTCTGGACTTTTCTGGTTTTTGCTTAGAAACATCTAGTTATTTTACTTAGAGTCGATTTAGCCAAAAATCTGGATCCGTAGAGATCCTTTTTTAGAAATTAATTTTTTTGCCTGGATAGGATAATGAAGAAATACAAGGGAAAATGTAAAAATTGAAATTCTGCGATTTTTTCCTCCAGACTTCTCTGTTTTTTAGCTAGAATTATCTAGTTATTTTACTAAGAGTCAATTTAAAAAAAAAAAACCGATTCGAGAAGCCCTATTTTAGAAAATAAGTTTTTTTGCTTATATAAGGCTTAAAAAATACAAAGGAAAATGTAAAAATTGAAATTTTGCGATTTTTTCCTCTAGATTTTTCTGTTTTTTAGCTAGAATTATCTAGTTATTTTACTACGAGTCGATTTAGCCAAAAAACCTAATTCGGGAAGCCCTATTTTAGAAAATAAGTTTTTTGCCTATATTCGGCTTCAAAAATACAAGGGAAAATGTAAAAATTGAAATTCTGCGATTTTTTCCTCCAGACTTCTCTGTTTTTTAGCTAGAATTATCTAGTTATTTTACTAAGAGTCAATTTAAAAAAAAAAACCCGATTCGAGAAGCCCTATTTTAGAAAATAAGTTTTTTTGCTTATATAAGGCTTAAAAAATACAAAGGAAAATGTAAAAATTGAAATTTTGCGATTTTTTCCTCTAGATTTTTCTGTTTTTTAGCTAGAATTATCTAGTTATTTTACTAAGAGTCGATTTAGCCAAAAAACCTAATTCGGGCAGCCCTATTTTAGAAAATAAGTTTTTTGCCTATATTCGGCTTCAAAAATACAAGGGAAAATGTAAAAATTGAAATTTTGCGATTTTTTCCTCTAGATTTTTCTGTTTTTTAGCTAGAATTATCTAGTTATTTTACTAAGAGTCGATTTAGCCAAAAAACCTAATTCGGGAAGCCCTATTTTAGAAAATAAGTTTTTTGCCTATATTCGGCTTCAAAAATACAAGGGAAAATGTAAAAATTGAAATTTTGCGATTTTTTCCTCTAGATTTTTCTGTTTTTTAGCTAGAATTATCTAGTTATTTTACTAAGAGTCGATTTAGCCAAAAAACCTAATTCGGGAAGCCCTATTTTAGAAAATAAGTTTTTTGCCTATATTCGGCTTCAAAAATACAAGGGAAAATGTAAAAATTGAAATTTTGCGATTTTTTCCTCTAGATTTTTCTGTTTTTTAGCTAGAATTATCTAGTTATTTTACTAAGAGTCGATTTAGCCAAAAAACCTAATTCGGGAAGCCCTATTTTAGAAAATAAGTTTTTTGCCTATATTCGGCTTCAAAAATACAAGGGAAAATGTAAAAATTGAAATTTTGCGATTTTTTCCTCTAGATTTTTCTGTTTTTTAGCTAGAATTATCTAGTTATTTTACTAAGAGTCGATTTAGCCAAAAAACCTAATTCGGGAAGCCCTATTTTAGAAAATCAGTTTTTTGCCTATATTCGGCTTAAAAAATACAAGGGAAAATGTAAAAATTGAAATTCTGCGATTTTTTCCTCCAGACTTCTCTGTTTTTTAGCTAGAATTATCTAGTTATTTTACTAAGAGTCAATTTAAAAAAAAAAACCCGATTCGAGAAGCCCTATTTTAGAAAATAAGTTTTTTTGCTTATATAAGGCTTAAAAAATACAAAGGAAAATGTAAAAATTGAAATTTTGCGATTTTTTCCTCTAGATTTTTCTGTTTTTTAGCTAGAATTATCTAGTTATTTTACTAAGAGTCGATTTAGCCAAAAAACCTAATTCGGGAAGCCCTATTTTAGAAAATCAGTTTTTTGCCTATATTCGGCTTAAAAAATACAAGGGAAAATGTAAAAATTGAAATTCTGCGATTTTTTCCTCCAGACTTCTCTGTTTTTTAGCTAGAATTATCTAGTTATTTTACTAAGAGTCAATTTAAAAAAAAAAACCCGATTCGAGAAGCCCTATTTTAGAAAATAAGTTTTTTTGCTTATATAAGGCTTAAAAAATACAAAGGAAAATGTAAAAATTGAAATTTTGCGATTTTTTCCTCTAGATTTTTCTGTTTTTTAGCTAGAATTATCTAGTTATTTTACTAAGAGTCGATTTAGCCAAAAAAACTAATTCGGGAAGCCCTATTTTAGAAAATAAGTTTTTTGCCTATATTCGGCTTCAAAAATACAAGGGAAAATGTAAAAATTGAAATTCTGCGATTTTTTCCTCTAGACTTTTCTGTTTTTTAGCTAGAATTATCTAGTTATTTTACTAAGAGTCGATTTAGCCAGAAAACCCGATTCGGGTAGCCCTATTTTAGAAAATAAGTTTTTTGCCTATATTAGGCTTAAAAATTACAAGGGAAAATGTAAAAATTGAAATTCTGCGATTTTTTCCTCTAGACTTTTCTGTTTTTTAGCTAGAATTATCTAGTTATTTTACTAAGAGTCGATTTAGCCAAAAAACCTAATTCGGGAAGCCCTATTTTAGAAAATCATTCTGGGTCTGTCTCTCGTAGCGACCAGGCGTATTACAGTGTAGTCTATAAGAGTTCAATTAATATCTATATTCAAACCAATTTTAAAATCATAAAGCGTTCTCGCGAAGTGTATCCGAATGATGATGACTCTAAAGAGTCTAAGTACAATCATTTGGTTAATCATAAACGATTCATATTAAATTCAGATATCGCAATGAGTGATAAAAGAACTAGTGCACCACGTCGTGGAAAAACTCTTGCAGCGGCAAGCAATATCAGTGAAAGCCGTACAGCTCAAAGTGGAAATTATTTTACACCGTTACAAACTCTTGCCGATGAGTGTGACTCTGGTGATGATGATGCAGTTCGGTCAGCTGGTGAAAAAGTAAACAAAACTAGCGAACCTAAACCACCGCCCATAAATGTTATTAAAAGCAACAGCGCTCAGGTACACAAAATCTTAAACGAAAATGGCGTTAATGATTACACCATTAAGCAAATGTCTATTGGAATAAAGATCCTATCTGTATCTATTGAAAGCTACTGGAAGATTTGTGAAATTCTAACTGCAGCCAAATGTGAGTTCTATTCTCACAGCTTAAAATCGGAACTTCCGCTTAAAGTTACTCTATCGGGTCTGGATATGAAAGATCCTCACTCCCTAAAGTCGGAACTCAACGAGGCTGGAGTCAAATGCACCGACATTAAAGTGGTAAACAGAAATACAAATTATGGAAACTTGCCATTATTCATTGTTTATATTGAACGCGGTACAATAACCCTAAAGGAGCTTCGGGATAAGTTTGGTATAATAAACCGAACAATTGTGAAATGGAACTTCCAGAGAAAACTTCCTAAGAAAATTACTCAATGCTACAATTGCCAAATGTTCGGGCATGGGTCGAAGCATTGTCACATTAAAACCTTTTGCGCGCACTGTTCTGGATCTCATGCAACGTCAGAGTGTGACTCCAAGGAAATTATTAAATGTGCTAATTGCCATGGAAATCATAAATCAACTGATTCTGATTGTCCCAGTCGTCGTAATTATATAGAGGTCCGTCAAAAAAATACTGCTAGGAAATCATCAAGCACTTCCCAACCCAGAGGATACATCCCCCGTCCTGAAGATTTTCCACCTTTGAAGAAAGTAAATCCCAATCAACAGTATGGAGGTAATTCTGCTTGGTCATCCCCTAGATTCATCCCTACTACAGCAAATACTAGCTTAAATAACACTAATAATACAAATCTATTTACGATAACAGAAATTCAAATGCTTACTAATGAATTAATTTCTAAAATGAGAATGTGTAAAGATAAATTTGAGCAATTTAGTGTCATTACGGAATTAGCAATGAAATATTTAAACAATGGATCATAATCCAATTAAAATTATTACTTGGAATGCTAGAGGCATCAGATCCAAAATCACTGAATTCTTCAATTTTATGATTGCAAATAAAGTAAATGTAGCTCTGATTACGGAAACAGGCTTAAACCCTAATATAAGTTTTTCGAACCCAAATTATAATTGTTATAGGTTAGACAGAGAAAATTCTAGAGGTGGAGGAGTTGCTATTGTAGTAGATAAAAAATATAAACTCCACCCACTACCATTGATTGGGACAAAAATTATTGAAACCATAGGGCTTGAAATTCACTTAGAATTAGGCAACACTATAAAAGTAATTTGTGCATATTTTCCTGGTGGTCCAAAAAACATTACAAATAAAAATTTCCTACGAGAGGATATAAGGAAATTAACGCGATTGCAAGGCAAATTTGTTATAGGTGGTGACTTAAATTGCAGGCACCAGGAATGGGGTTGTATTCGATCTAACTGCTGGGGCAACATTTTACATGAATTGCATTCTAATTACCCTTTTACACTGCTTTATCCATCAAATCCCACTTACATCCCCAGTCAAGCTAGAGCAAATCCTTCGGTACTGGACCTTTTTTTAACAAACTGTCCGGAGTTTTTCTCCCAACCCCTTGTGACTAATGATCTGTCCTCGGACCACTTACCAGTCACTGTTAAATTCGGAATTAGACCAATGGCTCAGGAAGCACGCCATTATCATTTCAGGCGCGCAAATTGGGTAACTTATTTTAACGCTATTAAACAGAAATTGCCCAGTTTATTGAATCTTTCGCTTGACAAAATCCAACATACTTCCGAAATAGATAACATGATCGAACTTTTTTGTAAAGCTATTAATGAAAGTATTGCAGCTTCGGTCCCTTACTCCCCTGCGAACATAATCCAAACGAAGCTGCCACAGAATATATTAAATTTAATTTCAAGAAGAAACCATGCAAGGAGAATGTGGATCCGCTACAGACTTCCTTCATATAAAAATGATCTTACTTATCTAAATCGGCTTGTTAAACATGCAGTCGAACAGTATAGGAATCATAAGTGGAGCAGACTTCTTCAAGGTCTAGAAAAATGTTCTAAACCATTCTGGAAGGTAACAAAAATTATTAAAGATAAACGAAAACAAATCCCAGTATTAAAGCAACTGGATAACATATATATAACGAGGAATGAAAAAGCAGAAATACTGTCACAAAAATTTACTACCAACTTTAATGTTTCTGCAAATCTCAGCAACCACTTAACAAAAGAATTAGTTGCCACTTCCATATCCCAGCTAGAACCTGTCTATCCCGTACTAGATCGCTCGTGGTTCGTAAAACCTAAGGAAATTAAAAACATCATCAAAGGCACCCGCGTTAACAAAGCTCCCGGTTTGGATCAAATTCCTAATATATGTCTGAAAGCTTTACCTAACGCTGGACTCGTTTATCTTACTTTCATTATCAACTCGTGTCTAAAGCTTCAATATTTCCCAACAGCATGGAAAGTGGCGAAAATTATTCCAGTTCTTAAGCCCGGGAAACCTCCCCACGAGCCCGCTAGCTATCGTCCAATCAGTCTGCTAAATAACTTGTCAAAAATACTAGAAAAGGTAATTAAAATTAAGTTGATGGACCATATCTACGAAAATAATATTCTTCCCAACCAACAGTTTGGATTCAGACCGGGACATAATACATGCCATCCTCTTTTAAGAATCACGCAACATATTAAATCCCACTTTAATATGAAAGAATCTACTGGGGTGGTCCTTCTTGATGTTCAATCTGCCTTCGATTCTGTTTGGCACGATGCTCTTGTACATAAAATGATACATTTCGGTTTCCCTGCTGCGCTTGTTTTAATAATTAAAAATTTCTTGTATAATCGTACATTTAGAGTTTGCATTGGAGATACTTTTTCCACTGAACTTCCCATTACCGCAGGAGTTCCCCAAGGTTCGGTTTTGGGGCCAATTTTATATAACATTTACACGGCTGATTTTCCAGAAATTCCAAACTGTTCCTCCTCAATCTTTGCTGATGATACAGCAATATTTTGCTCACACAATAGCGCTACGTACATTTGCTCCAGTCTCCAACATGGACTCGAAATACTCCAAAATTATTTCCATAAATGGAAAATTAAACTAAATCCGAATAAAACACAATGCATGTTTTTCACTCGCAAACGAGCTGCACATAATCTCCCCAACACCAACCTGAGCTTGAACGGTTCTTTTATCTCATGGGCCGACCATATCAAATATTTAGGCATCACTCTTGATAAAACCTTAACCTTCAATAAACATATAACATCAGTTATTAATAAGACAAATCTTTTAATTAAAACCTTATACCCATTTATAAATAGGCGATCCACACTGAGCCTAGAAAATAAGCTAATAATTCATAAAGTGATATTTCAAGCTCTCATGCTGTATGGAGCGCCCGTGTGGGTTCAATGTGCCAAGACACACATAAATAAAATCCAAGTTGCCCAAAACAAAATTTTAAAAATGATGCTAAATCTACCATGGCACTTCTCCACCACAGAATTGCACGAAAGGGCGGACTTAGAGCTCATAGATGCCAAATTAAAACGCATCACGGAAAAATTCTTCGCAAGTTGTTCTTGGTCGGAAAATATATTAATTAAGGAACTATGTAAACCCTAATAAACCAGAACTGACGCAGGATAATTTAGTTGTCCGCAGCTTTAGTAGTATGTAAGAATAGCTGTAGTTTTCATCATTGGGTTTTCAAAAAATTATTTTTCCCAAAACAATATGTTATTTAAATACTTTTTCGCTTAGGCATAAAAAATAATGTTATAGTTGAATGAATTTGAATTCTAGCACTAAATTGTAAGACTTCTATTGTATATACTTTTAAGATTAAATTGGAATAAATAAATAAATAAAAAAAAAAAAAAAAAAAAAAAAAAAAAAATATTTTAGAAAATAAGTTTTTTGCCTATATTAGGCTTAAAAAATACAAGGAAAAATGTAAAAATTGAATTTCTGCGATTTTTTCCTCTAGAGTTTTCTGTTTTTTAGCTAGAATTATCTAGTTATTTTACTTAGAGTCGATTTAGCCAAAAACCCCGATTCGGGAAGCCCTATTTCAGAAAATAAGTTTTTTGCCTATATTCGGCTTAAAAAATACAAGGAAAAATGTAAAAATTGAATTTCTGCGATTTTTTCCTCTAGACTTTTCTGTTTTTTAGCTAGAATTATCTAGTTATTTTACTAAGAGTCGATTTAGCCAAAAAACCTAATTCGGGAAGCCCTATTTTAGAAAATAAGTTTTTTGCCTATATTCGGCTTAAAAAATACAAGGAAAAATGTAAAAATTGAATTTCTGCGATTTTTTCCTCTAGACTTTTCTGTTTTTTAGCTAGAATTATCTAGTTATTTTACTAAGAGTCGATTTAGCCAAAAAACCTAATTCGGGAAGCCCTATTTTAGAAAATAAGTTTTTTGCCTATATTCGGCTTAAAAAATACAAGGAAAAATGTAAAAATTGAATTTCTGCGATTTTTTCCTCTAGAGTTTTCTGTTTTTTAGCTAGAATTATCTAGTTATTTTACTAAGAGTCGATTTAGCCAAAAAACCTAATTCGGGAAGCCCTTTTTTAGAAAATAAGTTTTTTGCCTATATTAGGCTTAAAAAATACAAGGAAAAATGTAAAAATTGAATTTCTGCGATTTTTTCCTCTAGAGTTTTCTGTTTTTTAGCTAGAATTATCTAGTTATTTTACTAAGAGTCGATTTAGCCAAAAAACCTAATTCGGGAAGCCCTATTTTAGAAAATAAGTTTTTTGCCTATATTCGGCTTAAAAAATACAAGGAAAAATGTAAAAATTGAATTTCTGCGATTTTTTCCTCTAGACTTTTCTGTTTTTTAGCTAGAATTATCTAGTTATTTTACTAAGAGTCGATTTAGCCAAAAAACCTAATTCGGGAAGCCCTATTTTAGAAAATAAGTTTTTTGCCTATATTCGGCTTAAAAAATACAAGGGAAAATGTAAAAATTGAAATTCTGCGATTTTTTCCTCTAGACTTTTCTGTTTTTTAGCTAGAATTATCTAGTTATTTTACTAAGAGTCGATTTAGCCAGAAAACCCGATTCGGGTAGCCCTATTTTAGAAAATAAGTTTTTTGCCTATATTAGGCTTAAAAATTACAAGGGAAAATGTAAAAATTGAAATTCTGCGATTTTTTCCTCTAGACTTTTCTGTTTTTTAGCTAGAATTATCTAGTTATTTTACTAAGAGTCGATTTAGCCAAAAAACCTAATTCGGGAAGCCCTATTTTAGAAAATAAGTTTTTTGCCTATATTAGGCTTAAAAAATACAAGGAAAAATGTAAAAATTGAATTTCTGCGATTTTTTCCTCTAGACTTTTCTGTTTTTTAGCTAGAATTATCTAGTTATTTTACTAAGAGTCGATTTAGCCAAAAAACCTAATTCGGGAAGCCCTATTTTAGAAAATAAGTTTTTTGCCTATATTAGGCTTAAAAAATACAAGGAAAAATGTAAAAATTGAATTTCTGCGATTTTTTCCTCTAGACTTTTTTGTTTTTTGCCTAGAACCATCTAGTTATTTCACTAAGAGTCGATTTAGCCAAAAACCCCCATTCGGGAAGCCCTATTTTAGAAAATAAGTTTTTTGCCTATATTAGGCTTAAAAAATACAAGGGAAAATGTAAAAATTGAAATTCTGCGATTTTTTCCTCTAGACTTTTTTGTTTTTTAGCTAGAATTATCTAGTTATTTTACTTAGAGTCGATTTAGCCAAAAATCCGGATCCGGGGACCCGTTATTTAGAAAAATTTTTTTTTGTCTGGATAGGGCTCCACAAATATAATTAGCTTGTCTTTAGAAATCTCGACTTAACTTTTCTCTTATGAATTTAATTATTCAATTCGTTTTGAATTATTTGCTTTAATAAGACAATAATGCGAATACTGCCAGAGCCGCAATTAATGAGATTATTTTGGAGTTTCATATAATTTTACTAAAAACCTCTTTGTCCCAGCTTAATTTTGGGAAAACAAAAGAATTTCACGGGAGCCGTACAGTTGATTTCGCAAAACAAGCAATTAATTGCTTTTCGTAATTATTATTGAGATCTCGTTAATGACTTACGCCGAATTCAAACGGAATGGTATCTGGGCGTTTTATTTGTGTATTGAATGGACGTAATTAAGGGCGTATTTATTGTTAATTTTTAATACGTAATTGAATAAATAAAAGCAGTTCCATACAAGCAGAGCTGGCATTAATTTTCCAGTTGAAAGAACTCACGTTCAAAAGAATTTTTGCCCGATTAACAAAAAATTTGCTGTTCTGCAGACTATAAAGCGTGCTGCGGGGGATGGCAAGGTGAAGTCGGATGCACTTTTATCCCTGCTTAAGTTTTAAATCTATCCTAATCGAAGAGCTCCCGGCAAGTGTTTTGTGCCTGATCCCGCGCGAACCCACTCGCTCTCATTTCGCCGCCCACCCCGTAATTGGACCGGTGCGCAGTGGTGTGATTAAACTTTCATCTTCGCTTTGGGCAAATTTCTCCTTAACAATTTCTCGACAGGAATTTCATTGTTCGGATGGGATCCACTTGATTTATCCCCCTTAGCGTGGGTCTACGAAATCTTTTTTTCTCCCACAATTTTTTCTATGTTCCCGGGCGCTGATCGAACTTATTATCATCCCCCTTAGCCAAAAAGATTTTCCCTCGGGAACTTCCTCTGCAGATTTCGAGTAATTTGAGTTTTCGTGGCAGATCGGATGATTTGCGTTTTAGTTCGCAATCATTTGGCGGTTGGTAATTAATTAGAATCTTTTTCTGCGTGCCATTAAAACAAATCGCACGGGTGTTTTTTGCCCGTTCGCTTCCGAAATGAATTTAATTCATTTTCACTTAATGCGGGCTTCGTTGAGAGCTCAAAACGTTAAATTTAATTTCTGATGGGAAATATACGTGCGGCATAAATGCGATACACTTAAAACCACCCCCACATCCGCACTGCATAAATACTTTTTGGTTTTAATGAGCGAAATATGAGCGAACGGGGTAATAAATGGAAATGCCGTGCCATACATGTGTCGTGTGCGCTAAAGATCATTATAATAATTTTGCCCTACCGCGCGGCGGTGAAATTTCGCTTTGATGTCGTATCAAATGATATCCTCACAAAATTTATGTTATTTTAGCGTTATATTTCGCGCATTTTCATCAAACACTTTTAGGAGAGAAAGAGCCGCCTATAACTTTACGACTTTTAATAAAAATCCTTTTTGGAAAATCAGTATGCTCAGCATGCTCACAGATTCGGCGAATAAACAAACAGAGGATGTTTTTCGAGCACACATTTGTAATGCAAGAAAACACAAAAAAACGGATATCTACACTCAGAGAAAAAACCTTCGTTAGCGTAACCAGAAATAATTGTTCAATAACAATTTCAGATTTTTAGTAATATTAAACAAGGAATTTGTTAATGCAAACTGGTTCAAAGTGTAATTTTAAACAAGGAAAAAGTGTTATTCGAAAATAGTACATTTAATTGTTATAATTGTTGACTGCACTGTGTATATTAGTAACAACAAAGAAGAAAGTTGATCAATAACATTTCTACCTATTGACTTAAACACGCACTTGTTAGCATACAATCTCTGTGGTTGAAGCAAACAACATAAATTGTCCATCCCTTGAGAATTGTTATTATATCTGGAATGCGCATGTACAATCGTATCATTTGCGTCTCTTCAATTCAGTTTTCAACGTACTTGGCTTGTGTGCGGATACCCACTTTCATTCTAAGTGTTTTTGTGATGTGTGATTTTTTTAAATTCTCAAATGGAGCCGACTAGTTTTATAGTGTCAAGTGAAGAACACGGTGATGTTTACGAAAATTATAGTTTGTTAGCTCTTACCGAAGACAATATAATTGCAATAGGTGCAGAGGAGGATTCAAATGTGACAAACCAGATAGTCCCAGAGTTAAGTACATTACTTACTAATTGGGGATATGAAAATATGTTAAACGTTTTCTCAGGTGAAACAGTATCAGTAAAAATAAAGTATATGTTGTAATAAAATCATGTTTTATACGTTTAGATCATGGAATTACGATTGACACTTTGCCAAAATTAACCGAAGAAGATTTAAGTGAAATCTTCAGAGGAAGAAGATTAGTGGAGAAAATTACATTTAGGCAGAAACTCATTGAGTGGAAAGTACAAAATGTACTTCACTTTAAGAAATACTTCCGAAAAAAGTTGATAGAAGATAAAACAATTTCTTTTCAGAATCACCCACTTGCCCCATCGCTTAATGACACAGCATCGTTAACCTCTGAATTTAGCCTTTACGTGAAAAATTGGCTTGAGAAAAGCCGAGACTCAACTTGTTCCACCTGTTCCCTTCAAACCCCTACTCCTCCTTCGAATCGTGATGGACCAAAATTTGTGAGTTACGAATTATTACGTTATCCCTGAAATATAATAAAATATAATCCTTTAGGATCTTTTGGAAGTCGTCAAGCAATTTCCTCGCGGCGAATATGTATTGAATCGATATGAGGAATATAAGAGCTTAGACGATGAGGCACGAAAGATTCTAGTGGAAGCTATTATTGCATGGCATATTAAACAAAAGACCAAAATTACACGGGATGGGTTCGAAAATATTGCTAAAGATATACAAAAAGTATTTGGGGACGACAAGGTGAGCTTAATTTGAAATTTAGATCTAACTTTTATACAGTTCTTTTAAAGGAAATTTATTATAAACGAAGAGGATCAAAACAAAATCCGTCGGGACGTTTGTACGATAAATATTACAACAGTACAAAGCGTTTGAATAAACTGGGCATAGGTCTTTCTGTATCTCAACCAACTGTGTCATCAAATTTTTCGGAATCCTTTGTCAGTAGTAGTGAGATCGAAGATAACAATGAAGAAGGTATAATTCAAATATAATACCAACGGGTGATAACGAACATAAATGTATATTTAAAGACAAAGAAAATATAATCGCTTGGTTGTCTTTAAACAACTTCCCCTGGGAAGACGTCCAAAAGAAATGGAAGCAAACATTTAAAATAAGGAGACGACAAATTTTAGATGAAAGGGACAGTTCAATCTTAACTAAATGGCCTCTTTATAAACATTCAAAGGGATTTAACCTGGTAGGATTACTTATATGCAATTTTTATTTTAATTTTTGACAAAATCACGTATTTTAACCATATCTTGCTTAAATTATTTAATTTCTAATGTGAGCAATAAATCGATTATATATGCAGGTCGATCTTGATTTTGCTCTGTTATACAAAGGGAAAGAATACGGACTAATTCGTAAATGGGAGGGTTTCAAAAGCGATATTGTTGACATTTTCAATAAGAAGGTTAAAGATAAACAGAACTTACATCTGCTACACCAGCTAAATTCGTCAGCTTTGGATAAAGGTGATATATGCACTTATATTTACTCTAGAATGTATTTAATGGCTTATTCCTTACACAGATTCAACAGACCTTAATGTTGCATTGCTGCTGCACGCAATTTTGCCACCGAGTATTAAACACTTTACGAGGAAAGATAATGAGAAAAAAGTAGTAACAAAGTGCACAATCAAGGATTCGCAGGAATCATTCCTTCTTCAGGTTAATTGTCAAAACGACATAGATAAAAGGCTTAAAGACTTGGCTTCCTCTATTATGAAAAGAGGAGAGCATTTACAGCCATTTATAATAGTAGTGGAGAACCATGAGAACAAAAAGAAGGACTTCTACGTATACTACGATGAAATTAAATATAAATTGGAGAATTTTGTAAGTGCATATGACATATGTTTTAAAATATTCCATGCACTAAACCTAAGATACCCGAGACCAAGTGAGAACGTGTGGCTATTTACTCAGAATTTTTTTTACGATATTCATTTAAAAGAGGACAATTTATCTCCTAACGTACTTTGCCTTTTGAAAGATATGTCGAAAAACTTGCGCTAAAATATTTAAACTGGAGAGATATACTGTACCAAATAGCCACAATGAACTCAGAAAATTCCCTGCTAAAAATACTTTGGTCTTATGAATGAATGATACATATGAATTGGTGCAGAAAAGAATTCATTTATCATAAAAATTAAAAAGTTGTTTGTGCATGTCACAACTTTAAAAGCCTGAAAGTGTTCATCAAAATCCCCAAGCTTATATTCTTTACACACTACGAATACCTTACCACTACAATTGGTAGCTATGTCCATGATTTCAAATAATCGTATTGACTTCAAAAGTAAAAAATATCCTCTTTTATACAAAGTTCCTTGATAAACTACATTAGGTTCTAATATTACCAACTGTTCGTGTAAAGAAGTATCCAAATTAATTAAGTTTTTAAAGTAGCTTTTGCACCGGAGTTTGTCTTTACTTCCATCTGAATTATTTGGAAAAATGTAAGCCTTCGCGATTTAATAATCTGTTACAAAATTTTAAACAGCATTTAATGGCAATAGATAGCGCAACATTTTTACGTGAATTAATATTGCTGGCATATGGTTTTAATTCTCTATGCTTGGATTCAAAGCGGAAACTCCAAATATGCCTTACCGGACCTACTTTTCTAATAATTGTTGGATAATGTAATAAAAAGTGGAATTTTGGCTTCATTGTGTTTCCAAAAGTTTTCACATAATGCTGGTGATGCTCTTTGATCCTAAGTTTAAGGAGTTCTATTTCGTCCTCCGTGTATTCGCTCTTTAATGATAAATCTATTACTGATAGCAAAAGAGTCAATAACTTCCAGTACTTATTATGTCTAGGAACTAAATCTCCTATCATAAGAGGGAGTAGATGGCAAAAAGTCCACATTTCTTTAGCAGACATATGGAGATGAAAAGAGTGTAAATGTTGAGCCTTTATAGGAGGCGAAAGGTTGCCAATTTCTGTTTCGCCATAGTTGAAAAGCTGCTTTCTATTATTCAAAACATCAATTGAAAATAATTTGTCGGATTCTATAAGATGATATATGATTTGGCAAATATCGTAATGACATATGCCTTCAAAGAGGTCATGCATGAGGTCGCCGGTAAAATTTTGTACAACGTGGAATGAGTCTATTTTTGTTAAATATCAAGAAATCTATAATTTTGAAAATATGTTCATTCGATGTAAAATTTGTATTTCATAAATTTATAATAAATACGTTTTACTTCAAATTTCTATTCGTTTTACTTTTACTTTCCTCTTGTATACCAACAACCCTAAACAATCTTTTAACAATCTAAATTGGTTTTTTAACCAGAACATTTGTATAGTAACAAATTTTATGGTAGAATTAATCAAGAAACTTGTTACAATCGAATTGTAAGACAACTCTCCAGAGCTGTTGGTTTACAATTCTATGGGTACAAGCAAACAAACCCCATTGTAACTTGGTAATACCAGGTTAACAATGTTGGCTTAGTTCATTTAACACTTTTTTCCGATTGGCGCGTTTTCATATACGCTTTTTGTTTGATTCTACCAACATTTTTCTCTGAGTGTATTTTACATACTCGAATATTTCTGTTAAAAGCAAATTTCATGTTGAACATGCTGAATGCGTGATTACTTTCAATACCTAAATTGAAATCAGATATCAGAGGGATTTTCAGAAGTGCTATGAGTAGCTTTGGAAAAAGCTGATTTTTTTTTTTTTTTCGTTTATCTATATCAACAGAAAATTTTGTATTTAACTGAAGCTTAGCGCAGCTGGACAGAGTAAAGATTTTAGATTTTTTTGGGGAAGTACGCCAACTTTCCATGATTAATATCGACGTAAAACTTGAAATGTTTTCAAATTAATTTTGATTACCAATTTGATATTATACTACTGTGATCAAAAAGTAAAGCCATTTTTGTATTTAAATTGCGCGGGTACATCGGTTCGAGCAAATCTTCTTGTTTTAAGGTTGGCAGTACTGTCACTCATATCTGTGTAAAATTTCATGCCAATACGTCATTTCTTTGGTTAATTTCGTTGTGTTTTCTGAGCAACTAAAAGTGAATTTTTCGATATTAACAATGTGCGATTTTATTGAGGAAAGAAGTTGCATTAAATTTTGTTTGCGTAATAACTCATAGTTAGGGGTTTATACCTTCTTTCCACTTTCTTGACTGGGTATTGAAATTGTAGCTTTTAACTAAATTTTGTGTTTAACGTTCATATAATAAAATTTGTACTATATATGCATATATGTATATTTATGTAGTCTTAAAATATCTAGAGAATTTAATCCTAATGCAATTTGGATTAAATTCATCTGATTAGTTCTGCCCTCGTTTCTATGAAATGCTATTCGAGTTTTCGGAGGGGGGTCTTTGAAACTTTGTTTATGCAATTGCTGAAAATGGTGCTGTTTCCCTAAAATTTATGATGTAATTATGGGGAAAAGCATAGGACTCACACAATCATAGGTATATATATATGTAGTTTGAACCGCGACCTGTTTAATTGAGCATAGGGGAAACGGTTACATTTCGCTCACATTGGTTTATTCGCAATAAAACGGGGGAGAACCTATCAATTTGATCCAGCGTAAGTCAACATAAACATGAAATTTGTGCCCTCCGTAATGCGAAACAAGGGGGATTCCGAAGTTACGGCGGAGTCGAGGCGGGCGTAGTTTTAATTAAAATCACATAACCGGGCAAAAAGAGATTCCATTACCATCTTACGAGCAGTAACCCAACACCGCCCCATAAAACCGCTGTCGCCTACGCCGGAGCGGGAGAGAGCACTGAAACTGATGACATCCACTCCCCGGCAGATAGTCAATCTCTCATGAAAAAGGAATCCCTTATCCCGGAGGACTTCATTTCCTAAACCGGGCACATGTGATACCATTCCAGGACATAAATCTCAATTCTGTGTGCGCCAGCGTTTGACGTCGTGAATGTGACCCCGGGCTGAAACTATGACTCTGGAGAGGGGGGGGTCCCACCGATTCCCCGCCGCCGCCCCAATATAAGGGCGATATGTTGAGTTTACAATTGCAAAGTTAAACGTCATTCCATTATGTAGATGATACCCTGGAGATTGTTATAACTGTCATGTACCGCACTCGTGTACCACAAATTTACAAGCATTCCACTTACATACATCTCCGTCGTCGCGTCCCACAAGGCTGCGGTGAGGGAGCTCTCCCCCGCCGGCCCCCAAAGGCAGCCTCCGTGGTCCACCACCACCACCACCACCCTCATGTGCGCAGATATTTAATTCAAATCTGTTGACTAGGGGTGGCGGGCATAAAATGGGGTCAATGTTGACCGAACAAAATGTAATGAAGCTCATTTTAGGCCCACATCATTCCCCCTCATGTGCCGGCGGGGAGGGACCCGCCCGGGGGGATGGCGGGACGCGCGCTCTCGACATTAGGGTCAAACGCATTAATGTGGCTGTGGTTAAATTTCTTGTTGCACACTCAATTTCGTCCATTAAAAGGAGTTCGGGATCTCTTGTGTAACCCGGCTGTTCACCGAGGGTGGGGGCAGGAGAGGGGCTGGACTCGGATTGCCCCCCATTTACCTAATTACCCCAAATTGGCTCAGGATGATGTTCCTCCGAAGACATAATTGGGAGTGATTATTGCCAGGGTCAGCGCCAGAATTTATCGGCTTTTTCCCCATTTCACCTAATTAGTCGTATACATGGGGGGGTTCTGGGGTTCAAAAGATGCGACACGAGCACGTCCCCATCTCAGAATCATGAAACCTGAAACCCCAAACTACAATTAGACTGACCTTGTTCCTGCTGCAGACCGACGAAGTATCTAAGTATCGAATGCAATGGTTCTCCACTTTGGGGGTTAGTGGTTATAGTATAAAAACTTCTCATTATTCAGGTTAAACAGCCTTTCCATGAGGAAATTCGATTAAGTAATTTCGTGTATAAAGTTCATACGGGATAACAATGGGTAAAGTGCCCCCGCTGCGATTATGGTCGTTATTTTTTTTTTTTTATCGTCAGTACTAACACATGTAACAATTTGGCCAAGTTTCATCCTTTAATAACACTAGTTTACAGGATTTTTGTTCCCTTAAAAAATGTACTAAGTATGTTATAATTAAAATTCTCTGATTTCGAACAAAATAATAAAAAAATTCCATCATGTCACATTTTCAAGGGGTCAGAATTAATTTTAGAAATTTCAAAAATAATTAATATCTTTTGAACGGGTTGATCAACTTGGATGGGATTTTTATATCTTATAGAAGTCACTGAGACGCATCAAAGAAATGTTTTCTTCCATTTTGAATTTTAATACAATCACCAAAATTTGCTTGTAGTTTTCTAACACAGTTTTTTACAACATATATTTTTTCCAGATTTTTTCTCCATCTATGTGACACTTAAAAACAAAACAAAAAGGAGAGCCTATTCAATAAAAAAAGAATCATTATAATCGGTTTACAATCGGCGAAGATATCGCGTAACATACACACAATATAAAAAAAAAAAACAGTCGAATTGAGAACCTCCTCCTTTTTTTGAAGTCGTTTAAATAATTTTTGTTTGGGCTGATATAGAAAGAGGATATTAAAATTATTGCTTAAAATCGTTAATGATGCAGCGAAATCAAATTGTAATAAAGTTATTAAAAAAAATATGTAAAAGTTTTGTTATTACGCTTTCAATTACAGTTCTTAGTTTGATTTTTTCTAAAATTAAAAATAAGAGATATGCAGTAGATTTTCTATCTTTCGTTTGTACAATTTTTTGTAAGAGGTTAAGCAAACAAGTTATTTCACATTATTCGATATTAGCAGACTAGTTTTAAACGAAGGTCATCGTTAGTTCCAGAAATAAGCAAACTTAACGTCTTCAAGGAGGTACACTTCAAGGAGATACACTAAATATAAAAAAAAAAAGGTTGAGAAACACTGATCTAATGCATCTTTATCCACCTACCAGGTTGCTCTACGGCGGTCTAAGCTATACCCAACATAAATTACTGCCCGCGAATTTCCTTCCCCATTTCATCCCCAATAGAGTACAAGATCCCCAATAATCTGGGCCGAAACTGTGTCAGGATTTATTGTTTATCTGAAAATTTGTATTCTGGTAGGTACCCGTCCTTAGCGGAATCCCCGTCGGATTGGAAGCCAGTAAAACGACACCGAGAAAGCACCACCGCCTTCACATGTCGGACGAGAGAGAGCAACAGCAGCAGCACAGCCTCCGCGTGCTGTACCAGGAAAATAAAAAAAAATAAAACAAAATCCGATACCTTTCTGCAGCACTACACGAAAAAAAAAAAAAGCGGCAGTAATGAAAATGTATCACCAAATTTTCCCATTTGCCCAAATAGGTTAGCAATTTATTTTTCACGTGACATAAATTTCTCTTTAAAGGCGCAACATTGAGAGACTTGACACGTCATACAGCGCGCCTTCGCTAGCATGGGGCTCTGTGGGGGGGTAGGGGGAAGTACCCACGTGTTCGCCGCACGAATTATGTTACCAAGAAGCAAAAAAAAAAAGAATATATATATTTATATAGTGTATAAAAAGCTGGGCTCTATATTTTGTCAAGGGCTTTACAATTTCAATCTCGTAGAAATGTCGTGCGTGTATCGGCTTTCTCTGCGGAGTCATCTAAAGTCTGGCAAGTAATGGGACAAGACAGGGCTTCTGAGGACGAGGACCGTATTCGGAGGATTTCGCAGGGCCGCATATATCCTCCTTCACGCCTATGTCATTCTCAACGAATCGTGAAAACATAATACGTTCAGGGGTTTTTTAACATTTATTTTTCGTGGCTGAGTTATTTATTGCTATCGAACTTATTGAGCTGTGGGTCACGACGACATCAGACTAGTCCAATCACACTCTGAGGCAATGCAAGAGCACATTAAATTACCTACGGGCAATTTTTTTTTTCTTTTATTAAAATTTGGAAAGGGGCGAATTTCACAAAAAATTAAATTTCTCATTGCAGGAGGTCAATTGCTATCAGGAGAATATTTATTAGGTCATAACTTCCAATGTGATTCTTTTCTATTCGATAACAAATTCAGATATTACTTCAAATGACGATTCTATGGATTGATTGATTGATATTCTCCTGTTAAATTAAGCAAAGAAACACAAACTTATCCACTTTCGAACGCTGACAAAAATCTTATATTTGGTATATCGATTTGAATTCGAATTATAGAACAAAAAATTATTTAAAAGATTTAAATAGTTTTACTATTATTTAAATATAATTCTTATAACTTCTAGATAGATATCCGGAAGATTTTCAGGCAATAGGTGAAATCTTATAAAAGCAATGTTTTATCATGGATACCTCTCAATGGCAATTAAAACAAGAGGAAAATCAGAGAATTGTTCGAGTCACCGAGTTTTTCTCTTAAGACAGAAAAGGACCTACGTAGACTGGGGTATAAAATAATAGAATATAGTTTAAAATCTTTAAAAATCTTGTGATAAGCTGTACTATTTATTTAATAAGATACTGTACTATATATGTGGAAAAATCCAATACGTAGTATTTTATAAATAACTAGCTGGGTTACCCGGTTTCACCCGGCGTTGGGTAAATACTTACTAATTAAACACTTCTCAAATGTTCTAGTTTGTTATATCCTAGAAATTGTTTCAACCCGAAAACCCCTTTATATATTCGCCATCTTGAATTTCCAAATCTTAATAATATTCAAAATTATTAGCCTTAAAATAATCATTCTAGCAATTTTCATTAAAATCCGTTGAAATCGAGAAGTTTTGGTCGCCATATTAGGTCCGCCACCTTGGATTTGTAAATTTTGATAACATTTCAAATCAGTGACCTCAAGATAATCATTTTACTAATTTTCATTAAAATCCGTTTAAATCGAGAAATCTTGGTCGCCATATTAGGTCCGCCATTTTGGATTTGTAAATTTTTATAACATTCAAAATCAGTGACCGCAAGATAATCATTTTACTAATTTTCATTAAAATCCGTTGAAACCGAGAAATATTGATCGCCATATTGGATCCGCCATCTTAAATTTCTAAATTTGGACAGCGGATTTGAAATCAGCATGCCGCAAAACCCCTATGTACCAATTTTCATGAAAATCGCTTCAAAATTAACATTTTCAGCCGCCATCTTGGATCCGCCATTTTGAAACTGTATTATCCGATATAGCCTATGTTACTCAGGGTGAATGTAGCTTTCTCATGGTGAAAGAATTTTTGAAATCGGCATAGTAGGTTTTGAGTTTATTCATTACAAACATACAAAAATACAAATCTTTCTTCTTTATAATATTAGCGTAGATTAATTTAATATTATAAAATTTAATATTGCTAAAAATATTATTTTAAAGTGATGGATTTTTCTGGGAGCAAATTTCAAGATATCTAAATTTATCACTAATATAGTTCATTAAAAGGATGTCTTGAAGAAAACATAGGTATGTTTAGTTTCTACCGTCACCGAAAATTGTCAAAAGAATTGCCGAAAGATGACATTATTTATTTAAAAAATTATATTTAAAAACCCATTTAGAATATCTGTACTTAAACTAAAAAAATTGTAAAAATATCCAAATTCTCAGCATTTCAGACTTTAATCAAGTTATAGTTCAAACCATATTTTGTATATTTTTTCAAAACACTGTTTTGAAGAAAAAAAAAATCCAATATACATATGCAGAATTTTTGGTACCTGTTTGAATTAAAAATAATTGAGAATTATAATGGTTATTTTGTACTATCTGTGCCTATTTGTATTAAAAGTATTCGTCTAAGTATATTGCTATTTAAAGATAGTAAAGATAGTATCTAGGCAAACGAAGATTCAGTGAAAAGAAAATTTTTAATATAATAAACTTCACAAAAATTCAAATCAAGTATTTTAAACTTCAAAAACCCTACTAAAATTGGTCGGATAGATGTCCATTTCTAAGTGAAATATTTCTGCTGACCAGAAAATGTATGCGCTTTTGTTCCCTTATGTTCGAATTCTGCATAGATGACGAAGAAGTTCTTGGAACTTGACTAAAGCATTCTGACCACAAGGGAGAACTATTCTAAGATTGTGCAATGAAATCTCACTTTGTAAACTAGTAAGAAACTGTCAAATGTTGGAGGAGCCGTTGAAGGAAATTTAATAAAAGATGCTTTTATCGAAAGTAACTCGACATGTGGTCGAAACGAAGCCAGCACCTTTCTTCGAGCACCAGAAATGAGAAATTGTCTCCTCGTGACGTACGTGCTGGCGATTTAATCTTTATAAGGGTTTTCTTAGGCAGGGAAAAATTAAAGTTACTCCCCCAACTCAAAAGGTATTATGTCTGGCTGTCGTAGGAATAGAAATATTATATTTTATCACATTGTCTCTGGAAGTTATTTAATTTACTACATTTATTAGAGAACTTGGAATTTATTTCCTTTAAAAATAACTTTTTGTCGTTGTTGGATTCTTATAATTAGTTCTGCTTGGAAAATTTGCACAAAAACCCATTTTAGAATTGTCCAATTTCCCGAAAGGTCATATATTTTGTTTTCTTTGTGTGTGAACAAACTAAAATACCTCCACCTGGCATTAACCCAATTTTATTATGTGAAATCCAATAGACCAAACTTGTTTCAAAATTCTGTCACGAATATGCAATCATAAATTTAGGGAGCTTTCATTGAAAATCCCCCAATTATTATTATTTTTTAATACATTTTCAAATCGCATAGTTGTTGCTATGTCTCATGTCAAAGTCAATAAACAAATCAACTTTTACGGGCGTCACTAAAATTTTTTATTTGAATTCGTCTGCCTGTTTGTAAAAGCAATTTCTACAATTTACCTGGCGAATGCTTGGCACAAAAAACTGCATATTTTATAAAACGATATTCTGAATGGATAAATGCGCAATATACCGGCAGTTGTCTGACTAATATTTGAGAAATTGTTGTTGATAATCAAAAGCCATAAAAAATTATTGGTTCCATTAAATTTTTTTATCGATTATTCCACAAATTCAGGCTCTATTTAAGGGTTAAATTTATGTTTCTTTTCCGTGGAAATTGAGAGACAAATGTTGACCTAACTCCGCGACAGAATGCATGTGCTCGACATTTAGTTGAATTTAGTCGACCTGAAGAACCCACAGGAGCCCAACAGGGAAAAGCGGCCAATTCTTCACGGAATCAATTCAAATTTTATTTGATTTTGTTGTTTACAGCAAACAAGCTTAATATTCGTACAGTTGTACACTCGTTCGGAATAAACAAGGTCTGGCCTGAAAAAAAGGGCTCGGTGTTCTCGAAATTATCAGATTTTTCTTGAAGGAAATTTAACTTAACACACAAAATCGATACACCATCGTATCCTAACGATGTCGATGTCGATATTGATGTTGATATCGATGTCGACTTGCAAACGAAACAACGGAAACGAGGAAGGGCAGGGAGGGGCAACAGCTCTATCTGGGCGGGCGATGGTAGCTCCTTCTGAAACGGAAACGTGTCTATGATTTTGATTAAGAGCTTCTAATAAAATTCGATTTTTTCCTCTCTGATTGATACATGAGCCCTGCGTGACACGGTGTAATTGATAGCCCTTATCTGTGACACTGACTACCAAAGTACAGGCAAATTAATATTTTCCATTAGGGCCATTTACGTGGAGAATACTTAAAAGAATCACCTTCACGATTTTATCGAAGATATAGAATGAAATATTTATCTGAGGACAATGTATCTTTCAAAAGGTATATTATTGGATTATTCTGAAAGTAATAACATATGTCACGGCCAATGCACAGAGATTAAAGAGAACTTGTCTTGGATTTAAGAAATCCTTTAGAAGACTGAAAACAATATAATTTCCCTTTAAAATTATATTTTAACCCTTTCATGTCGGATCTAAATAATACCGAGAATTGGTGAGTTCGTCTTTTGAATAAAATATGAAAATATGATGAAATTGTTCAAGAAGAATTCAAGGGCAAGAATTCAGTAGATAAACATAAGTTAAAGCTCTAAATGCATGAAAAACATTAATATTCATTGTTTATTCTAGTGTTTCTTTAATAGTTTAGAGATTCAAAGTCAAATATTCAAGCTCAAGTTATAAGCAAGGACTTTTATTTAAAGATTAAGAATATTTTGGCCCAATTTCGTTTTTCAATATTTCTAAACCGACAAATATAAATAAAAAATAAATATATATATGGACTTTTCTGTTTTTTGGCTAGAATCATCTAGTTATTTTACTAAGAGTTGATTTAGCCAAAAAACCCGATTCGGGAAGACCTATTTTAAGAAATAAGTTTTTTGCCTATTTTCGGCTTAAAAAATACCATGAAAAATGTAAAAATTGAAATTCTGCGATTTTTTCCTCTAGACTTTTCTCTTTTTTAGCTAGAATTATCTAGTTACTTTACTAAGAGTTGATTTAGCCAAAAAACCTAATTCGGGAAGTCCTATTTTAGAAAATAAGTTTTTTGCCTATAATTAGGCTTAAAAAATACACGGGTAAGTGTAAAAATTGAAATTCTGCGATTTTTTCCTCTAGACTTTTCTGTTTTTTAGCTAGAATTATCTAGTTATTTTACTAAGAGTCGATTTAGCCAAAAAACCCAATTCGGGAAGCCCTATTTTAGAAAATAAGTTTTTTGCCTATAAAAGGCTTAAAAAATACAAGGGAAAATGAAAAATTGAAATTCTGCGATTTTTTCCTCTAGACTTTTTTGTTTTTTGCATAGAATCATCTAGTTATTTTACTTAGAGTCGATTTAACCAAACATCGCGATCCAGGAAACCCTTTTTTAGAAAATGAAATTTTTTGCCACTAAAAGGCTTAATAAATACAAGGGAAAATGTAAAAATTGAAATTCTGCGATTTTTTCCTCTAGACTTTTTTGTTTTTTAGTTAGAATTATCTAGTTATTTTACTAAGAGTCGATTTAGCCAAAAAGCCAGATTCGGGGAGCCCTATTTTAGAAAATAAGTTTTTTGTCTATATTAGGCTTAGAATATACAAGGGAAAATGTAAAACTTGAAATTCTGCGATTTTTTCCTCTAGACTTTTTTGTTTTTTGCATAGAATCATCTAGTTATTTCACTTAGAGTCGATTTAACCAAAAATCGCGATCCAGGAAACCCTTTTTTAGAAAATGAAATTTTTTGCCACTAAAAGGCTTAATAAATACAAGGGAAAATGTAAAAATTGAAATTCTGCGATTTTTTCCTCTAGACTTTTTTGTTTTTTGCATAGAATCATCTAGTTATTTTACTTAGAGTCGATTTAACCAAAAATCGCGATCCAGGAAACCCTTTTTTAGAAAATGAAATTTTTTGCCACTAAAAGGCTTAATAAATACAAGGGAAAATGTAAAAATTGAAATTCTGCGATTTTTTCCTCTAGACTTTTTTGTTTTTTGCATAGAATCATCTAGTTATTTTACTTAGAATCGATTTAACCAAAAATCGCGATCCAGGAAACCCTTTTTTAGAAAATGAAATTTTTTGCCACTAAAAGGCTTAATAAATACAAGGGAAAATGTAAAAATTGAAATTCTGCGATTTTTTCCTCTAGACTTTTTTGTTTTTTGCATAGAATCATCTAGTTATTTTACTTAGAGTCGATTTAACCAAACATCGCGATCCAGGAAACCCTTTTTTAGAAAATGAAATTTTTTACCACTAAAAGGCTTAATAAATATAAGGGAAAATGTAAAAATTGAAATTCTGCGATTTTTTCCTCTAGACTTTTTTGTTTTTTGCATAGAATCATCTAGTTATTTTACTTAGAGTCGATTTAACCAAAAATCGCGATCCAGGAAACCCTTTTTTAGAAAATGAAATTTTTTGCCACTAAAAGGCTTAATAAATACAAGGGAAAATGAAAAATTGAAATTCTGCGATTTTTTCCTCTAGACTTTTTTGTTTTTTGCATAGAATCATCTAGTTATTTTACTTAGAGTCGATTTAACCAAACATCGCGATCCAGGAAACCCTTTTTTAGAAAATGAAATTTTTTGCCACTAAAAGGCTTAATAAATACAAGGGAAAATGTAAAAATTGAAATTCTGCGATTTTTTCCTCTAGACTTTTTTGTTTTTTTTATAGAATCATCTAGTTATTTTACTTAGAGTCGATTTAACCAAACATCGCGATCCAGGAAACCCTTTTTTAGAAAATGAAATTTTTTGCCACTAAAAGGCTTAATAAATACAAGGGAAAATGTAAAAATTGAAATTTTGCGATTTTTTCCTCTAGACTTTTTTGTTTTTTGCATAGAATCATCTAGTTATTTTACTTAGAGTCGATTTAACCAAAAATCGCGATCCAGGAAACCCTTTTTTAGAAAATAAAATTTTTTGCCACTAAAAGGCTTAATAAATACAAGGGAAAATGTAAAAATTGAAATTCTGCGATTTTTTCCTCTAGACTTTTTTGTTTTTTGCATAGAATCATCTAGTTATTTTACTTAGAGTCGATTTAACCAAAAATCGCGATCCAGGAAGCCCTTTTTTAGAAAATGAAATTTTTTGCCACTAAAAGGCTTAAAAAATACAAGGGAAAATGTAAAAACTGAAATTCTGCGATTTTTTCCTCTAGACTTTTTTGTTTTTTGCATAGAATCATCTAGTTATTTTACTTAGAGTCGATTTAACCAAAAATCGCGATCCAGGAAGCCCTTTTTTAGAAAATGAAATTTTTTGCCACTAAAAGACTTAAAAAATACAAGGGAAAATGTAAAAATTGAAATTCTGCGATTTTTTCCTCTAGACTTTTTTGTTTTTTGCATAGAATCATATAGTTATTTTACTTAGAGTCGATTTAACCAAAAATCGCGATCCAGGAAGCCCTTTTTTAGAAAATGAAATTTTTTGCCATTAAAAGGCTTAACAAATACAAGGGAAAATGTAAAAATTGAAATTCTGCGATTTTTTCCTCTAGACTTTTTTGTTTTTTGCATAGAATCATCTAGTTATTTTACTTAGAGTCGATTTAACCAAAAATCGCGATCCAGGAAGCCCTATTTTAGAAAATGAAATTTTTTGCCACTAAAAGGCTTAAAAAATACAAGGGAAAATGTAAAAATTGAAATTCTGCGATTTTTTCCTCTAGACTTTTTTGTTTTTTGCATAGAATCATCTAGTTATTTTACTTAGAGTCGATTTAACCAAAAATCGCGATCCAGGAAGCCCTTTTTTAGAAAATTAAATTTTTTGTCACTAAAAGGCTTAATAAATACAAAGGAAAATGTAAAAATTTAAATTCTGCGAATTTTTCCTCTAGACTTTTCTGGTTTTTGCCTAAAATCATCTAGTTATTTTACTTAGAGTCGATTTAGCCAAAAATCGCGATCCAGGAAGCCCTATTTTAGAAAATTAAATTTTTTGCCACTAAAAGGCTTAATAAATACAAGGGAAAATGTAAAAATTTAAATTCTGCGAATTTTTCCTCTAGACTTTTCTGGTTTTTGCCTAAAATCATCTAGTTATTTTACTTAGAGTCGATTTAGCCAAAAATCGCGATCCAGGAAGCCCTATTTTAGAAAATGAAATTTTTTGCCACTAAAAGGCTTAAAAAATACAAGGGAAAATGTAAAAATTGAAATTCTGCGATTTTTTCCTCTAGACTTTTTTGTTTTTTAGCTAGAATTATCTAGTTATTTTACTAAGAGGCGATTTAGCAAAAAAACCACATTCGGGAAGCCCTATTTTAGAAAATAATTTTCAGCTCTTCAAAAATTGGCAAAAAAAAAAATTTCAAATCTTAATTTTTTTTAAGTAGTGTATAAAATATTATAATTAATATTACAGAGAAACGACATCCTCACCTCAAGATACAAGTGAACTAAAGGTGTCTAACCTCAAGGGGATTTTAGATAACCGGCTGGGGAAAAAAAATCCAGGTTGAAAAGGGTCATTACTCGGAGCTCACCCAAGAGGGCTGGAAAAACTCCAAGCGCTGCCTGATCTTTAGAAAATGACAACTTTGCCGGGTGTATCCTTTGCCGGTTCGCAAATTTGAATTCTCTGGAAAATAATGAGGTACAAATTATACATGAAATAATTACACACGTCAAGGATGTCAAGTGCCAGCGCGCTCCTGCCTGAGCTGTTTATCTTAGTCTCATTGAGGTGCTCACTCACACGCACGCACCGGCACACACACACACAGCCTCCGCGTTCGCAGGACGGCCGAGGAAAACCCTTCCCACAGGAGGGCGAATTCTTACCTTTTACAATATGCTCGGAGGCGAGGAGCCCCGAATGACTTTGCATAGCACCCTGCTAAATGACTTGCAAATTGTAAGATCCTTCTGAGCCGTATCCTTACGCCGTGCCGTGCCGTGCCGTGCCGAGCCGTGCCGAGCCGCACGGCGTAGCAGGATAATGTGCCCAACTAAAGCGAGGAAACATGTTTATCTGTCAGGTGAAGAGGGCTGAAATTTTAAATTAAAGACGTGAAAATTATGTTTGCAGCACAATTAAATATCGGCGTCTTTGTGCCGACTCGCCGTCACTGCCCGCCCCCCGTTCGTTATTGAACACCTCACAGCGCCCGCCGCCAATGCTGATTTTAATGACTTCCTTCGGTGGGTGGGTGCTCCTCTGGGGGCGGCTTCTTCGGCGGCCCCTCAGGCTCCTTCCAAGGATATGACGAAGTAAATGGCTTTCATTTCGCCTTCTTAAAATTTGGTGCTCGGCTCGCTGAATATTTGCTCTTTGGTTTATTTATGCTTTCGACACGGCGGCAAACATTTAAACGTTTTCATAACGAGCTCTTTGAAGACTGTTTGCGCGCGAATTTCACCTACGACAGCATTAATTGTATTGCCGCGGCTTACACGAGTCATTTCGATAGTTAATTTAATATTCACACATTTTTACCTGGAACCAAATAATCCAAAGTATATATCCAGAAAAATTCTACGAACTCTCGTAAGCCCCTGTCAATATCATTTTTCGAGGATCATGAAAGTGCTTATTCTCCAAATTGATGATTCCCAGGCTTATGCAAGAGAGTTCTATTAAATGGCAATTTAAATTTATTTCGGAAAATGAGTGCTCAATTTATTGCGAGAATTTTTGAGCAAAAAACGAATTGAAGCTTCCATTTTCAGACGGCGACCGTCCTTGAGAAATTTATTATTAAATGCTTCGGCAGGCGAAATACCGATGTTTTATTTTATTTTTGAAGATTTAAAGGATCGATGTTTCTTGCGTACCCATTAAAGGAGTATTTATCAATTTACTCTTGAGGAAAGGGTAATCTAAAGAAACGTATTTTTCAGTCTGATCGCAAAAAACGCTTAAGAAGATGAAAGGACAATGATGAAAAGGAATTTTTCTCTTGAAATATTAACCATATTAGGGAAATTTACTGAACAATGCAATCAATAAAGGGAGTTTATTGCTTAAGGTCATATTAATTTATTAAAAATTTAAAAGCAGGTTATTTCTAAATGTTTAAATCAAAACTCAATTTTCTAAAATGATTGCGATTATGAAGAGTAAACGATTTAGTTAAGTTATGTAAGGAAATTCAATCTTAAATTGAGAGAAGTTTAAAATCATAAGGGACTAGTTTTCGGTGTTTTACAAAAATCACCTTTTTAGGATTCCGTACCTCCTTGTTTGTCTGTCTGTCCGTCCGTCAGTTCGTCTGTCACAGGCGATTTTCTCAGAAATACCTCATATGGGGTATCATTTAAAAGCTATTGTTATCTGGAATATAAAAATATTTTTTAAATAATTTTAAATAACATATTTAAAGACATATTCTGAAAAATATGCGAAAATTGAGTATTCTATCCCCTTTGTTCCGAAACTCACTGTACGTAAAGTTTTAAAAAATCAAGGAATATAAAACCTTACTTGAAGTTTACAGGAAAATTATAGCGAAAGTCCTAGATCTTATGGTTTTCTGGAAATTATAGAAAATATGTTTGTGACCAGTTTTTAAACACTACATAATTGTCGTAAATATAAATGTTGCATTTACAATCTTTTTTAAATTTTAAACTTACTCTAAAGCCAAATTATACTTAGTTTTATAACTTTACATTTATTTTTACTCTTAACTTCTTATTTGTTTTAACAGATCAATTTTATTCAGAGCAAGGAACAATATTTACAGAAGTATGATGAGAAATAACAAAAATATGAGAGATTGGCATGTTAAAACCCTTAATCTCTTCGAGGAAAATGTCCGAAATGCGTAAGAAAATGTATTACTTTTTTAAATGTAGTTATTTTCGATTCATCTTTGCTCTTTGATTCAGTAGGAAACACAACAAAATGGGAATACTCCTATTTATAATTTTAAAATTAAAATATGTTTCTGCTGTGTATTTAAAAAAAATAAATGTAATTGAAAAAAGTAATACAAAATTAAAAAATCGCACTGTTAATTAAAATTAAATTGTTTCGTAAATAATGTTGCACATGCTAAGATACTTTCAATTTCTGAAGTTGGCTCAAGACTACATTCGGTAAATTTCGGAACTTAACAATATGTAATTAATAATTTTTAATCTACAAAAGCATACAAAAGTTTTGTTTAGTTGATTGTGATTTTGTAACTATAGTATTTTGTAAATTAGGCAAAATTGTAATTAAACAACGATTCCTTTGTAAAATTTACGAAATTAAGTTTTGTTTGTAAGAACTTCTAACAATTTTTGTTTATTTCACAAATTGTATTACTGATTACACTTTTGTATTACTTGTAGAATATTCGATAAAAACCTTCAGTTTTTACAAAGACCATTTTTAAAACAAAACAATCTATTGTAAATCGGCAAAAATTATTTTAACTAAAGTTTCATAATATCTACACCATTTTTCTGGCATTTAGGAAATTTGTTTTGTTATCATTAACCCGTCAGTTCCCAGTGTTACCTGTAGGTGACAGCAGTTTATAATTTTTTTTTCCCCTATTAAATGATAACATAACTCAAGAAACTTTTTACTATTAGGATATTAGTGAATAGTAATATTTGAGTTTTTTTTCCACACTGATGTCATGTCAGCTGTCAAATAAATTTAAATTATTTCTAACGGTATTATTATTATATTTCTAAATTTTTGGCGTGACAGTGACTTTCTCTGCAAAAATTGCAATAAAAAATGTCAAAAGCCTGAGTATTATATTTTTTCTTACTGCATGTCATTTTTTAATAAATACTAACATAATCAGTGCATTTTGTGTGAAAAGCAAATTCCAAAATATGTGTTCAATTTTCAGCTGTCATCCGACACGTTTTTTATAAAATCCCTAAAAGATTTTTTTAGAATAATTTTACTATTCTTCTTGGGGATGTCTAAGGAATACATAACAGAAAAATAATATTATTTTTTCTATTAATCTCGTCATGGGTCATTGAAGGGTTAAACAAACTTCGTTTTGTTATAATTACTAAAAGACATTTTTCAGTGTATAAAATATTCATAGGTCAAGAAAATGTTGTTATTCCGCATAACTCTGTCTAAATATTATTCTCATATGTTATTATTACTATTATTATTATATTTAGTTAACACATAAATTTGAACAATAAGAATCGAACGAATCGATTCAAAAACAATCCCACAGGACCTAGAACTCTTAGCCTAAATCTCCCCCTTTTTTGTTCGTTATCAACGCGTACGTTAAGCAGATTAGTCCCCTTTACGTGTTTTCGCTTAAAGCCCCTGTATTTTTTTCTTGTCCTGGTTTATGGGAAATTACCTTTTGCACTTTGGCTGATTATGTCGCACATGGTTCGAAACATCACATGACGGCTCTGTTCGCAATTTTCATGACATAACACAAAATTGCTGATATTAGTTCTGGATGGTTGCAAAAAGGCTGTAAAATTCAATTTTATATAAGGGATGTTTGCATGACCCCAAGCAGCTTGTTGCCGCCGTACCCTCAACGTCTCCAAAAGCACCCTTCCCTCCGCAAAGGTAGATTGTGTGTCTCACACATGGGAGAATTCTAAATGAAAGACGTGTTCCACGAAAAGATTTTTTTTTTATTCAAAACAAAGTCGACGAACATTTTGTGCGACTGTTTGGAAAGATTTACTTGGAATTTTGAACAATAGTTTGAAGTGTAGTTTTCCCACAATTCCCACAATAGGAAAATTAATTCAAAATTCTAAGCTCCTTTTGTAGAGAAGTGGGAAACTTTTCGCGAACCCGAATTTGAACAGTCACATCCCACAAGCGGTTTAATTAGCTCAAATTGCAACAAACAAGATGTGGTGTAGTGAAGTCCCCTATTCAGCACTTTGTCACGTTTAGCTCAACGTGAACCACGGTCACATTTTTGCAGACCTCTTAGTTTTTTCTTATCGCTAAGCCCACGCGCTTCACTCAAGCATCCGGCGCGACGGTCTTTTCGCTGACGCCGCGAGCTCCGATTTCCTCGAGGCAGAAAGCTTTCCCTCGGGAAGTTGAGTTTGATTCCGACTTCAGCCGCGTACACTTCGTCCAATTTAATCCTCTTAATTCGTTTTAACGTTACATTGTTATTTTGAGCTCGTTGTATTCCTTTATCTTGAACGCGTTACATCTTTATCTTGAACGCGTTATATTTTTACCTTGAACCTACCGTACAAACGTTGTATATTCGAACATCGTCTTAATCTCGTCTCCGACTTCCCATATTTTCATCTGTAATCTTGTTGCATTTCGTTGTCGTGTTTGCAACATTGCTGTATTTCGTCGTCATATCCGAAATATCGTCATATTTCGCTTTTATTCCTCTAAACGTTGTCGCACTTTTTGTCTCGGCGTTTGTTAAACTTGTCTCTGACGTTGAAACAAATAAAGTCTCTTAAACAACCACCCGCCGTGTGTATCGTTGCAACCCCTTTTTGCCAACCCCGGAGTTTTCCACAACATAAATTTGGTGCCAGGTGTGGGTTGATGCAAAATACCGGTTTGGTGAATAATAATACCAAGCGGAAATAGCGGTTGCGAATAATATCGATCAAACGTGCGGTTAACCCCGGAAATTTAATTTTGTCTATTTAACGGGAGTGATTGGCCAGAGAACGAGATTATCAACGGAGACAGGACGAGAACAGACATCCCCAACCCATTAGTCGGCTCATCTCCGAGGCAGCACAGGAAGACGAGGACCCAGCACAGGAAGACGAGGACCCAGCACAGGAAGCCACTGCGAGACGAGAGGACATCGTTCAAGTAAGATCTACTGCTGTTAGCCGTCACCCTGCAGATCATCAGTTCCTGCCATTAGCCAGCTAAGAAATATATTTTAGAATTTTTCTTTGGCAGTATTGTGAAAATATTTAAGCATTTTTGTGGTATCGCGGAATGTGTGAAAAGGGATAACAAGAGAGGAAAATACGGTGCTACCTGTCCAAATCTTAGAAGTGTATCGTCATAAAAATTTACTAGTCGGGACCGATCCGTCTATGTTATGTTATATTATTGTTAAAATTATTAACAACGTCAATTCCTTCCATACGTGAAACTTAATTCTACTTCAAGTTCGTTGTTCGCGAAACCAACATCGAGTTCACATGAATTCTGCTCTTCTCTTAAAATATAGTAGTCGTGTTAAATTTGGCTCGTTTTTTTTTCTCGTTGTCTGTGACAGAATCGCCACAGGATTCTGTTGATGACCATTATCAATTTTCTTGCTTGCGTGCTTCACTTTCGGTCGCGAATATTTCTGAAGCCTTGTTCCTAATAGCTCGTCGTGTAAGAAAATACATTAGGAGCTGTGCACCAACGGATCTCCAGTTGATATTTTAGCTAGATGCCTGTAGAAACACGATCTAAATCTGCCGACAACCTCTCCGCGTCCCAATCTTCTACATTTCCTGCTCCGAGGCAGCCTTCTACAGCCTCCTTAGAACAAGTTTTTATCTCCGTTCCCCCTTCGTCGCGAAGAATGGAAAAGGAATTCGCCTTGAAGTTGATTCCCGAATTTAGTGGGAATAGGGAGCATTTGCACAAATTTTTAAGCTGTTGTGATATCGTAGCTACAGATCTACCTGAAGCTCAAATTCCTCTTCTGCTTAATATTATAAAAAGTAAGCTATCGGGACCAGCTTATTCCATTATTAAATACAAAACTATCACAACTTGGGCTCAGTTAAGAAAAATTCTGCAAGATCAATATCTAGAGAGAAGAACTTTAGCCCAAATACAAAATGACTTAGTGAACTGTAGGCAAAAGCCATTCGAAGATGTGCGTACTTACGGTAATCGTGTTGAGCGGCTCTTCATGGACCTGAACGATGCCTGTATTGCATCTGAAGGGGCGGAAGCCGCCACTGTTATCGAAAATCTGAATAGTAAAACGGCACTCAAGGCTTTTGTGGACGGTCTGCAGATGCCGATAAAATTAATAATTAAAGCGAGTAGATTTACTAAATTAGCTGACGCAGTAGAAGCAGCCGTAGAAGAAGAAAGTTCATCTAAGCATTCCAAAGCCCCTACCAAATCAATTAAATGCACTTACTGTCATAAAACTGGCCATTCAGCCAACACCTGCTATCTTAAATCCGGCACAAGCCTACCTCGAATCCAAAAACCGGAAATTAAGCGTGAACCCATTGAAAGGGTGAACGTCATTGTTTGCCGCTATTGTAAGAATAAGGGACATCACATAAGTGACTGTCGTAAAAGGAAGTTTAAGCAGAATCAAACTCCCAATAACGGAAAACTAGTTAGTACCTCTACGGGAAACGGGAGCCGCCCTGGAACAAGCGGTGGTTTGACCAGGGCTGCTCACCTTCAAAAATCCGCCGAAGAGAATGGAAAACCCTAAATTCCGAAGGAAATTCTACGTCTTATGGACCTACTAAATCGTTAAATAATTCCATGTCGTCCACAAATACTAAATCTTTAAATAATTCTACGTCCTGTGGACCTACTAAGTCTTTAAATACTACTACGTCGTCCACAACTACTAAATCATTAAATAATTCTACGTCTTGTGGACCTACTAAATCATTAAATACTACTACGTCGTCCACAAATACTAAATCTTTAAATAATTCTAAGTCTTATGGACCTACTAAATCGTTAAATACTACTACGTCGTCCACAAATACTAAATCTTTAAATAATTCTACGTCCTGTGGACCTACTAAATCTTTAAATACTACTACGTCGTCCACAAATACTAAGTCATTAAATAATTCTACGTCTTGTGGACCTACTAAATCTTTAAATACTACTACGTCGTCCACAAATACTAAATCCTTGAAAGGAAATTCTACGTCCTGTGGACCTACTAAATCTTTAAGTACTACTACGTCGTCCACAATTACTAAATCTTTAAATAATTCTACGTCTTGTGGACCTACTAAATCCTTAAATATTACTACGTCGTCCACAAATACTAAATCCTTGAAAGGAAATTCTACGTCTTATGGACATGCTAAGTCTTTAAATAATCCTACGTCGTCCTCAGATACTAAATCCTCGAAAATAAACCTTATGTCTTATGTAGGTACTAAATCGCCCAATGACGCTACGTCGTCTAATATTACTAAACCCTCAAACGTGAGGCATACATCGTCTGAAGATGATACACCATTAAAGTGTTATTCTAAGTCGTGCGAAATTACAAAATCGTTGTACAATTCCAAATCTAATAATACTACTCCGAATGAAACTACATCGAGTACTTCAAAATCCAACATTCCAAATCGTGTGTATAACGTAAAATTGAGTCAACTGCACATATCCGATAGTATAGAATTGAAAAGCCTATTCGGAGTAAACGCGTCGAATAAATTTTTAATTGATAGCGGAAGCGATATAAGCCTTATCAAGGTAAACAAACTCCACGGAGATTCACTGGTTCATACAAATATACCCGCTGTATTGAAGGGTATTACCGAAGAAGAACAAATCACATTAGGTTTATTTTATGGTAAAATTATTTTGGGAAAACATGTTGTATTCCACCCATTCCACGTCGTGAAGGAAAATTTCCCTTTGATAAATGATGGACTGTTAGGGAAGGATTTCCTTGATAAATTTCAGGCCACACTCGACTTTCAGACTAAGACACTGACTCTAAACCTTTTCAGAGATCCCGTAAAATTTGATCTCTCTCCTACTCTTAACAAGGTGACCGTTCCAGCTAGAAGTGAAACCGTTGTTCGGGTTAAAACAAACATTAAGGAGGAATGCTTATGTCTGTCGCAGCAATTAGACAATGGACTCATAGTAGGGAATTGTCTTTCCGAACCTCACAACAATACCTGCCTAATTACCATCATAAACCCTAACGAAGAAGATACTACACTTGATTTAGAAAACATCAAAATAGAAGCTCTCGCTGACTATCACGTGTACCATCTTAAATCAAATTCATTCTACGGTACAGATGATTATTCTAAAATAAAGAAATTACGAGAAGTAATCAAATTGGATCACGTAAGCGAAGATGAAAGGGATTCCGTTATGAGGATCTGTATAGAGTATATTGACCTTTTTCTTCTGGAAGGAGAAAATCTATCCTACACGGAAACAGTTTCCCATAATATTCCGACTCCCGGTGTGGAACCAATATATGTGAGACCTTATCGGTTGCCAGAAGCACATCGTAATGAAGTAAATACTCAAGTCAATAAAATGCTTGAGGATGGTATTATACAACCTTCTAAAAGTCCCTGGAATTTTCCCCTAGTAGTTGTTCCCAAAAAACCCGATGCCGATGGAAATAAGCGATGGCGAATAGCCGTTGACTTTCGCAAGCTTAATGATCAGACGGTAGGCGACGCCTACCCGTTACCGAATATCACGGAGATCCTAGATCAGCTAGGAGGCTCCAAGTATTTTTCGACTCTCGACCTTGCGAGTGGATTCCATCAGATCCAGCTTAGTCCCAATGATCGGGAGAAGACAGCGTTCTCAACCCCTCTAGGACACTTCGAATTTAAGAGAATGCCATTCGGACTGAAGGGAGCTCCGGCTACCTTCCAACGGTTAATGAATAACGTCCTAGCCGGTCTCCAAGGTTATAAGGCGTTCGTCTATATGGATGATATCGTTATTTATGGTAAAACCTTAAATGAGCATAACTCTAAATTGTCAGAGGTATTTCATCGTTTACGCCAACATAATTTAAAGCTTCAGCCAGCAAAATGCGATTTTTTGAGAACAGAGCTCACCTATTTAGGCCATGTAATCAGCCAGAACGGCATAAGTCCCGATCCAAGGAAGATCGACAGTGTCCAAAACTTTCCTACTCCTCAGAACCCTAAACAGATCAAAATGTTTCTCGGTCTTGCCGGGTATTATAGGAAATTCATAAAGGATTTCGCAAAAATATCCAAACCATTAACTAATCTACTTAAAAAGGAACAAAATTTTAATTGGACTGCTAACTGCACCGAATCTTTTAATCTCTTAAAGGAAAAATTAACCAATCCCCCTCTTTTACAGTATCCCGATTTCTCGAAAAACTTTATCCTCACCACTGATGCTAGTGGAGTAGCCATAGGTTCTGTGTTGTCACAGGGCGAAATGGGTCAAGATCTCCCAATCGCTTATGCCTCTCGAACACTAGGAAAGGCTGAGATGAATTACTCGACCACTGATAAGGAATTACTTGCCGTAGTGTGGTCAGTGAAACATTTTCGACCTTACCTCTTTGGAAAAAAATTCACCGTAATTACGGATCACAAACCTCTTATCTATCTCTTCAACTGTAAGGATACAAGCTCACGAATGATGAGATGGCGATTGCTACTTGAGGAGTTCGATTTCCAAATTATCTATAAAAGCGGTAAGCTAAATTCCAACGCAGACTTCTTCAGTCGTATCTATAAAATGAACTTAAGACCCAGAATTGGAGAAAGTCCGTATATTTCGAGTAACCATAAACTCAAAACCTCGAACCATAAAATCCCTAAGCTGCCTAACGACGCTCAAATCCAACCTTATTTACAAGCAAGGGAACTCGAACATGTAGATGAAGCTTACGATAATTACGTTAAGCAAATAGACTCTACTATTATCACTAATACTTTCATTTCCGACTGCAACGAAGATTTGCCTCCGGATCCATATGTTGGAATTTTCATAATCAAAGACATGGATGCTGATAACGATATTTCCGAATACTTGTACGAAAAAAACCTTCTAAAAGGACTTAAATCTCTAAACCAACAAGTGTCTGAAATTATTCCCCACGACAAGGGAGACCAGCGGATTATATACCTGGTTACAAATGAAGCTTCAAATGCAGCTACGTATAAAGATTTTTTTTTAACTCTCATTAAACTGCGAATGTATCTCCAAAAGAACAACGTCACGACTATATCTACTCTAAATCCTGTGCGATTCAAGTCTTATCGACATCTAAAATACGAAGATCTACGCATAATGCTCCGATATGTATTCAAAGGAACTAATATATTTGTAAGGGTCTACCATAATAACTTTAAGAATCTCTCCCCCGAAGAGATCTCAAAAATCTTGCATGAATTTCACACAGCACCTTCAGGTGGACATCCTGGAGTCAATCGCACCTATAAGCGTATACGATTATATCACAAGTGGAGGAATATGTACCAAGACATTAAGAAATTTGTACAGAAATGCGACAAATGCCAACGCAATAAAATAACCCGATATACACTCGAGCCAATGGTAATAACTACTACCGCAAAAATTCCATTCGAGAAGATATCCCTTGATATTGTTGGACCATATCCCACGACTCGCGATAACAATAAATATTTACTAACTTTCACCGACGATCTAACCAAATTTTGTGATGCCATCCCAATCCCTAACCAGGAGGCATCCACTATTGCCGAAAAATTCGCCACCGAGATAGTACTGAGATATGGCACACCCAAATACGTCTTAACTGACCAAGGTCAGAACTTCCTAAGTCACGTATTTAAGGACGTATGTAAATTATTAAAAATAAGAAAGATACAAACCACAGCTTACAGACCACAGTCTAATGGATCTTGTGAGCGTAGTCATAGAAGTTTCGTTGAATATTTGCGATGCTTCATTAATAAATCTCAGGACGACTGGGACCATTGGATAAAGTTTGCAGTTTTTGTTCATAATACAACACCCTGTATCTCAACGGGTTACACCCCTTTCGAATTGATATATGGTCACAAAGCCGAACTACCTACTTCCTTAACGCGTACACCCGAACTATCTTATAATTACGACCTCTACTCTAACGAACTCAAGGCAAGGCTACAGCATTCCCATCAGATTGCCAGGGAAAATCTTTTACAAAGCAAAACTTCATCTAAAACTCAGTACGACAAAAGATCGAACCCTGCATCCTTTAAGGAGAATGACTTAGTGCTGATGAAAGGAGAGACATCACCCAAGGGAAAGTGCAAGAAACTCTTATCAGCCTGGTCTGGCCCTTATAAGATAGTGTCTACAGAAGGTGTTAACTCTACCATTCTAGTTAAGAATAAATTAGTGAGAGTCCACAATAATAGATTAAAGTCATACACCGCCTAGTCGGTACGACACACCCTTGTCAACACCTTTAATCGACGTTCTATTTTCAGGATGATATCCCGCTTAACAATTTTCATGTACGTAATGGTAGTGGCCTTGGTAAATCTATGTCGACCCGAACCCAATGACCAACTGTTCCAAATAACAGACGTAACAAATAAACCAGGATTATATTTTGAGCATGTTGGACAACTCAGGCTTAGCAACGATAAATGGAAGTTACTGATTTCCTCCGATTTAAGCGATTACAAATCTCAATTCAAGCAAATTCAACAACTAGGACAAAAGTTAAAGGGAGCGTGTGATACTCTATCCAACTTGGAACTTAACCCGCATGAATGTGATAATTATCTTAAACAAGCGAGTAGATCTATAACAAACTTGGGGTCACAAAACAAAGCTATAAGCAGCCTTTTAGGTATTAGTACTAACATAATTCAAAAACGCGGAATTCTTAACATTGTCGGTAAAACTTCGAAATTTCTCTTTGGCACTCTGGACGAAGAAGATGCCGAATTTTATAATCAGCAACTTCAAAGTTTAACCGAAGATCAAAACCACATTCATTCTCTCATTAAATTACAAACGACGATATACGAATCCTCCTTAACCCATCTCAATTCTACGATGTCTTACGTGGCAGAATTGGATAAAAGGTTGGAAAAAACCTTCTTTAAAATCAATCAAATCGTTAACGCCACTAATAAGCAATCAATTATAAATGACTCTATCCTAAATATGTCAGAAACATTCATTACTTTCGTTATGCTTCTCGAAGAATACGCGCTCATGCAGACGCATCTAATGGATATCATTGCACACGCCATACAAGGCAAATTACACCCATATATCATAGATTCTGAAAATATGTTGGAAGAATTGAGAAGAATTCAGTTGCATCTCGACCGCGGAATACGATTGCCAATATCAGCGAACTTGAAATCGGTAGAATCTCTCTATAAAATTACGGACATACACGTATTCTACTCCAACGGGAAACTTAATTTCCTGCTTGTTATTCCTTTGGTGTCTACCACATTGTTCGACATATATAAGATAACTAGCATTCCTAGGCATATAAAACAAAATGTATACTCTCTTATTATTCCTCACAAACCATTTATAGTTATTGACGATCTGAAGCAGCACTTTTTCACCTTGAACAATTATGATTTAGACAGATGTAATAAGGTAAATAGTGAAAAAACCTATATTTGTAATCAAAATTATCCTATACTAATTATCCAAATGGACAACAGTTGTGAGATAAACATGCTGATTAATAATAACGTACACTATGCAAATTGTAAAAAACACGTAATGACCTTAGACAAGTCAATATTCTTAGCATTAGCAGAACATAATTCATGGATCTTTGTAGCTCCTGTCAAAGAAAATATTGTAATAAATTGTAACCAAAATACTATGTCAGGAGCGATACAAAACGTAGGCATACTCAAAATAAATCCCAAATGTAAAGCTTATTCAAAATTTTCTATTTTAAGTTCAAAATCGACTTACAGCAGTAACACCACTCTTAGCCACTTCTCCAATTTTAGTGGATTATACGACGAGATAGACAATAACCACATAATTCCTGTTATAAGCCTGTTAAATAGCACTAACCCTAGGACTTTTAACGTCCAGGAGCAAATAGAGGACCTCAGAGAGATAAGTCATAATGTAGATGTACTAATAAACGAGAATGCTAGAAGAAAACATGTAAACAAAATACCAGTCTTACAGGTCATGCCGTTATATGTACTAATATTCATAATTGTCCTTAGTTTTATAATAATTAAAATTTATAAGAAATATTGTAAAGATCTTTGTAAAAAAAGGAGCGACAACGGGAAACAAGATATCGAAATACATACGGTAAACAATGAGCGAATTGAAGAAGAAGCTCCGGTAGCTAAACCTAGGCTTGAAAATTGTACCAACCCTAGGTACAATTTTCAACCCTAAGGAGGGGCATGTAGTGAAGTCCCCTATTCAGCACTTTGTCACGTTTAGCTCAACGTGAACCACGGTCACATTTTTGCAGACCTCTTAGTTTTTTCTTATCGCTAAGCCCACGCGCTTCACTCAAGCATCCGGCGCGACGGTCTTTTCGCTGACGCCGCGAGCTCCGATTTCCTCGAGGCAGAAAGCTTTCCCTCGGGAAGTTGAGTTTGATTCCGACTTCAGCCGCGTACACTTCGTCCAATTTAATCCTCTTAATTCGTTTTAACGTTACATTGTTATTTTGAGCTCGTTGTATTCCTTTATCTTGAACGCGTTACATCTTTATCTTGAACGCGTTATATTTTTACCTTGAACCTACCGTACAAACGTTGTATATTCGAACATCGTCTTAATCTCGTCTCCGACTTCCCATATTTTCATCTGTAATCTTGTTGCATTTCGTTGTCGTGTTTGCAACATTGCTGTATTTCGTCGTCATATCCGAAATATCGTCATATTTCGCTTTTATTCCTCTAAACGTTGTCGCACTTTTTGTCTCGGCGTTTGTTAAACTTGTCTCTGACGTTGAAACAAATAAAGTCTCTTAAACAACCACCCGCCGTGTGTATCGTTGCAACCCCTTTTTGCCAACCCCGGAGTTTTCCACAACAGTGGGGTGATTCAAAATTAGACAGAGTTGCTTTACGCGCTCCGCCAATCAAATGTTCAACTTTACTGGCGGGAGCCAGTGGCAACAATGGCCGCATTTGCATAAGCGTCAAGTTTTATCAATAATTTGTAACAGAAACCAGGCAGCCAGAGCAGTGAATGTGCGTATACATATATCTAACCTATTTGGGGATTAATTAAAAAATAATTAAGTTAATTAGAAAGCCCTCCACGAACAGCAGGTTACCCCTTTTTGACCCTAGTCACAAAACCTTCCAAGAAATAAACGTTTCAGGATCATTAGGATCGTTGGGCAGGAAGGGGGGCAGGACTAAATGGTTTTCTTCTCGTAAAAGGACCATTCCTTGAAATATTCCAGAAAGACAACTTGACATTAGAAAAGTGGCCATTTATCAAAATTCCGGGGGAGCGGTCCTTTGTGCGGAACATATGAATGAGCTTCGTCGTGGGTCTAATGATTTTCGAAGCTAACGAGGAACCCCTCCCTCTATAAGAATGGCGCACACTGTCGTCGTTACCTGGGCACATTTCGCTGGGGCAATTTTTCATCTTCTCTCAAGTTACATAAAACATTTTAATAGGATCGTAAAACTTAAATAAAAGTACTAATCATTTTAAGAAATGTCTTCTGATGCGAAGGCTTTCGTTTTTATAGCTACAACATTTCTGATAATTTCAGCCCAGTGGAATGGCGAATTTTAAGGGGGGGCTTTTTGCTTTATCAAAAATTAGAAGGTTCCTGTTGCTGTTAAATGCGTCTACATAATTGGACCTGGGGCGTACGACAAATTTCTTATTTCGGATGCCACTCCCTTCAGAATTGGCAAATTATTTAAGATGTCTTTTAATAATGGCATGCCGGCCTCTAGTGAAAGTAAAAGTCGTTTTCGGGCAAGGAAGTATTTTGCATTTGAAAGGATAGTGATTTCGGTCCATTTATACATTTTGGCGATGGTTTTGAAGATTGTTAGTGATCAGTATCTTTTCATAGCTATTCGAGTTTGGTGAAAGAAAACATAAAAGAATTGCGTACACATTTTATACGAACTCTGATGCAAATGAGTTTGTTATCTTCAAAGGGCTTTAAATAGCATTTTGTATATTTTTTTAAATGTTCTGTTAATCACCTTTTTGAGCGAGGAGAAGACTTTTAATCTACTTTCCCAATTTGCTAAATCACTCTCTTTAGATTGGAGTTTTTTTGACTATCAGAAGCACGCTTCATAGAATCACTTCGACGCATCTTATACTAAAGTCTTATATATATAAGTTTGTTCTGTTTTCTGGAGTTCCACAAGGATCTATTATCGGACCGCTACTATTTTTGTTATATTTTAACAACTTGACCATGCTAACGTCCTCAAAATCTTCCAAATGATCCATTCTCAAATTGATTGTGATATTCTTCAGAATAATTTCATCGCTCTTTAAGACTGCATGTAGCACTAATTGTCTGTCTGTAAATATTAATAATGTTACATTTTACTAAGAAACCTCGTCTGGAAAGCCTCAATTCGATTAATGTGAACAGAGCGCAGACAGAATAGAAAAGAATGTCTAAAATAATATTAAAGAGGTACATTTGATGTTGAATTCATAACAAATTCTTGAGAGTTTGTATTTAAGAATTTAGAGACTAAGAAATGTAAAGAAATATATTCTTACTCTCTTAACTACAATAGAAAACTCCTTAATTGATATTTATAATATTCTTTCATGCTCCAAAGCTCGCATTTATGTGTATCATAACACAAAATATGTTTTCCAACCTCGTATAACTTTATATCTCCTTTTATGTTTCAAAAGTATGGAGCATCATCTCCATTTACAATTTTTTCCATAATATTTTTTTTTGTTTTTTTTTTTTTAAATCTTCCTGTCTACACTCTTTCTTTTGTCTGACAAAGCTGTTCGACTGGGTATGGGGAGGACATAATGTGGGGTTCACTCCCGAGTATTTCAAAATATTAATAAAAAAGGAAAGATTAAAGAACCTGGAGGATTTCAGCACACGACGGAATTTTTTTTTACCCAGCAATCGAAAAACAATCAGATAGAAAACAATTCGGAAAATTTACTTCGCTCCAGCCGCAACACATTTCCTTAAAAAGCCCTCCAGGTATGTCAGATTAATTCCCGCGGCATATTCCATTCAAAATGGGAAATTGCTGGGCGAATTTCAATGGCATAATGACGGCATCCCTAGCAAAAGGGACTTTTTGCGAATGAATTGTTGCAGCAGCAGCAGCAGCGAGCGAGAACCACTCGAGCGCTGCCGCCATACCTCTTCGTATTGTTCAAAATTTCACGGCGAGGATATAAAATGGAATTTAAAAGCGATTGCTAAACTTGTAGTAGACAGATATATTGCCTTGTCATATACCTTTTACCCGAAGCACCATTTATCTCGCCGAATTGTATTCACGGAATTGCCAATATATTCGGCCCAAAATATGCTTCCGCAGTGTGGCAGCCTGGCCCCCACAAATGATGAAACCATTGGGGTTGGGGCAACGCGACGGGAACTAAGTACTCCGTCGGCAGATACATCCTCAACCTGGATATCATTACTTTCCACTTACGGCGGCTACATTATCTGATATCTCTTGCAAACCGCTCAGATGTGCAGTCACTTTTTGCAGCCACTGGAGCCCCTACCTCTAGCTAGCCGGACTATTCGTCTTCCACGACGACGCTGCACTCAGGCTTTAGGTACTAATTTTTCACCTATTTTTTAATTCTCAATCACGATTAACATCTCAAGCCATGTTAACTTTTTAAACTAAATTGTATAACTTTATTAATAACAATTCAGCTATAAGAAGTATTGTCACTTAACACGTTTGTTGGCAAATTGCATTCAGCCACTTATTCAGCTATAAGAAGTCATTTAGAAGTATTAGTCAGCATTACTTAGAACTATTCAACATTACCTAACATTGCCTAAGAGTACCCAACAGTACCTAGCTGCTACCATGGGTAATGCTAGTAATGGTACTTTTAATTTGTATTACTTGCATTACTTGCAGTACTACTGAGTATGGTAATGCATTCCAAGAATAATGCATTATTTTATAATATTTATAGTACAAAATTGTATTGCACATATTTTCCTCATATCTTACAAAATTCTCAATAATGCAGTAGTCACTCTTTACAGTCGTTGGAGCCCCGGCTAATCCGACTTGGCTTTGGATTCTTCTTCATGTACCCACTCGAGGTCTGAAAACTAATTTTCGAGAAATTTCTAATTTTCAATCAAACAGCATTGGGAAGTAAATTTAAATGGCAAATGCTCTGCCTCAAGATATCGGAGCTCCATCCTCCAGCAGGTTCATTTGCAAACATATCCAATTGGAATGGTGCTTCGATTTCCTCCTGCTCGAGTTTGGAGCCCTTGGAACTTGCGGTGGTGGTGTGTATGTTGGAGAAATCGGTGGAAGTCGATGGAACGCCTCTGGAGCTGCACCGAACTGCATCAGGTACAATTCTAGAGAAGTTATTGATTCGGTAATATACACAAGCCCCAAATGCAAACAGACATCTTGTACCTTTGGCTCCACTTTTCAATTCAAAGGATACCCGAGAAAGCCCTTGTTACTTAAGTCACTCCTCGAACCGGGTAGAATGAAATTCAATTAGGTTCCTGTAAAGGGCAAAATTTGTTTGACGTGTCTGTGCAATGCATTTTGTCACCTCTATAGCTTGGAAGACATCCTTCTGGGATTAACAGGAACAGTTCCCCTGTAACTAATGACTCTAATTGTCTCCCTGCATTACCCTTAAGTCGTGTACACTCTACTATTTAGACTTCCTCAAACTCTACAGAGCACAAATTAAGTTTGAATGAAATTAGTAAAATATATCTACATGTTTCTAATGATCCTCAACAAATATTGTATTTCTGGACTAATATATTTTAATGCCCATATTCCCAGGAACATTAAATACAATTACATCTCTTAATACACCAATCAAGCATTATTTGTATGCTCTTAGTGTAGTTTTGATATCGAAGTTCTAACCATGTCTAAGAGTATTTTAACCAAAAACAAATTAGTTGAATGTTGTTTATATGTTTTCATCCTTCTTTGCTAAAAGCACAAGATATTGATTTATAATGTACTATATATTTATAAAACATCGCTTTTTGCTCTCATTTAAAAATTATAGTTAATTTTCAACAAATAAATCTAAGGGTAGGGTATAAAGGGGTATAAAGGCATGAAAATATTAAGTTTTATTTTCGGTTTATATGATATATCTACTAATATTTAATACATCTTCTTAAAGCATTCATGTCCATTAGATTTGACACCTCAGACAAGGTATCACAGAGATTGGTTCATATTATCAACTGCTGTCATACTGGTATTGGTCGTGGTGTTCCGCAGGGTACCATTCTTGGGTCCCTACTTTTCTATTTATTTATTAATGATCTCACCAATGTCATAAAAGGTGTTAATGTTCTATTCTCGTTATATTTTTTAAATACTTCTAGGGTGGTATGAATTTCAAATGAAAGTCTTTTGAATCTGTAACACCCACTTGATGCCTTCAGGAGTTTATCTTGAAAAAAAACCTTCTTTCAAGTCTAATATTGAGAAAAATTTCTTGTTCGATAACCTATTTTATTTTTGATACTTTTATTTAAATACTGTGGATTTAAGCAAAGTCTTATGGTTTTATTTAATTTAGAACCGAATTTGTTACCCATTCTGATGGATCTATTCAATTTGTCATAACGTTTAGATTTTCTAATCTGTTTAATTGAATTTTTAAACTATTTCGTAATGCCAGGGAAATTCTCCGACAAAGTTTTATTATAGGACTGGAATTCTCCTACAATTCGATATTGTAATCCTGTACTAAGCTGCCGAAACCCCTTAAATTGCATTTCCGCTTATTAATAATTTCATGTTTTGAATTAGTTTCCAGCAAATCGATACACTTAATAAGCTTAAGATTTACGCAAGCTTGTAATCCTAAAATAGGTATGTAATCTTCTTTAACGACTACGAAATTTAATTTTACCATTTGATTTCTCGCTAAACTTTCTGTAACAGATGCAGCGAACATTTCGATTTGATTACCTGCATAAGGAAGTTAAATTATTATTATTTTTTTAATTTTTAAGTTCTTCCACCCAATTTGAGACTTAAACTAGTGAAAACTTTATTGATTCGATACTACAGTTTCTGATGATCAAAGACTCTATTTTGGGGTGTCTTCTGAATAATTATCTTGATTTCAGGGCATTAATATTCTTGAATAAATTAATGAATTCTAAATATTCCTCATATCTGTATAATCATATAGGACTTTTCTTTAAAGTAATTTCCCAATTATAGAATTCCTGATGATGATCTGAAAAACTTTCTTAATACGCTTTGATTTTATAAATTTTCTTCAATATTTTGTTTTTCCATTGTTCTTTTTACCTGTTTTTAATTTCTTATTGATTATTTTATGTTTATAAATTTAAGACCAGAAATAAATTACTTACATCTTTAGGAATTCATCTACAAAGCTTGATATGAGGGTCCTATTTCGAAAATTCTCTATTTTTAGATCCAGTGTCCTCAACAAAATTCCCAGGAATTTTCTTTAAAGATGTCCCAGAATTTTTTGAATCGATTTATGTAAAATACCTCTCTTGCTTTAAAAAATCAAAAGAAAAAAGGATCAAATGATAGTGAGAAAATTGTCTACATATATAGTACAATATATTTCTCAAATACCCTTATTTTAAATAGACTCGGAAGTATTTAGTAAAATAAAAAGGACAGCTCTCTCTCTCTGGGACCAAATGTAATCAGTGAACTTTTGCAAGGTCATTAAACGAAACCAAGGCCCTTAAGGTAGGGCTCACCTTACAGGTGATATTAGGGTAAAATATTTCCCCAGTAAAGTCGAAAATATGTTGCTGGAACCGACGACGACGACGACGGCGACGATGCTGGAAGGTAAAAACTTCCAAAAAGGAGATTGTCTTTGGATTATTTTCAGAAGAAATCTGCTCTCGAATTTATTCGAAGTGCACTCAGGGATGAAACCTGTTTTAACTGTGTCAGACCCAATTCTGGGGGCTCCTGTGACCCACCGTGTGGTGCCGCCGAGGTGGCTCAATTTATGAAGCCATTTACACCACGGCCACCTTTTTCAGTGATGCTGTGCCCGATAATAAAAGCTCCCGGGACTTGACCCTGTCGAGGCGTGGAGGAGCCGACGAACAAAATTCCTTTCATTCTTTAGATATTTATCTTTCGGACGTTTAATTTATTGTGTTGTCGTACATTGTCGAACCGACAGACGGACGAACGGACGAAAGGTTGGCAATTTCGGCCCCCGATTTCCTTCTGTGCCCTTTATTTTCGTACTTTTTGCCCTGACTTGTGGCTAAGTCAAGGTAATCCGTTTCGCTCGTTTGAGCCGTTTTCTATCTACTTTTTCCGCCTGTTTTTATTTTCTTCTACTGTGAGTTGGTGTTTTTTTTTTTTTTTGAATACTTTTACCTCCTTTTTGAGTGCATTGGGCTTTTGTGGCCGCCAAATTGAGCTCCAGTGTGATCATTCGGCAATAAAAGATGGTCCGAAGACAATTCTGTCGACAAATGGAGACTTTTAAATAGGTGCTCTCTATTTGTGGGTGATTTTCTTTTAACCAGCCAGAACTTTGGGTTTGTCCTTTACGTTGAATACACACCTCTTTTTACAATTCAAGAAAATTCAAACAATTCGGAACTCTTGAATATTTTAAATCTTTTAGCTAAAAGGTGAAATTGAGATATTTCTTTCCACATTTGCTTTGAAAGAGAGAAAATCATAAGAGTATTATTTTATTTAGCAGTTAGTATAGAATCTATAGCCATTTCGAGGATATTAGGAAAAGTCTATCAATTTCTTTGAACCAACATCTAAGCCATGGGTCTAGAACTAATTTTAGTATCAATAAAGTCTTTATGAACCTTGAAATCAACTCGTAGCAACAGATTTATAGCGTGTAACGTGTATTAATAACTCCCAAGTCAGAGATATATTATCAGAATATAAAGCTGAATTTCAAAGAAAATTTCTTATGATCATAATAACACGAAATTATAGCTAATAGCTATAAATTGTCACGTTCTATGACATTATACTGGGAATCAGGCCAATTTTAGAAGGTACATATTTTTCAAGTGAAATAAATATTCCTTTTCCCATTAAATAAAAAAAAATTCCAAAGAAATTCGACTTTACAAGAGTGGGAGACGTAAAGAAGATTGTGATTAAATTTAGATAGGTTGTACTTTTAACAAGGTAAAAAAGCTTAAATCCGATTTAAGAAGCTCTTTTGATGTCTCTTTAGGATTTTTTCAACCGCAAATGAGCTTTTTCTTTCATGTTTCTTTATACATTACATAGTTCCAACTTATAAAGAATTTGTCTTGTACGAAAATTTATATCCTTGAAAAAAAAGGAAAGAACCTACATTAATATAATCGGACTATTTACATAAATTCCAATTACCCTTTACCCAGGTTTGTTTCGAAAATTTCTATATTTTTAACTTGTTTGTAGTAAATAATATTTTATCTACAAGATTACTATTTTAAACAAAAAGTAAAGATTAAGTCAAATCAAAAATAATATTAACTTAGCTGAATTTTTAGCTATGGCGTCTCAAATTAGGATTAAAGGATAAAGGAGACAAAAAGCCTGTAAACTAAAATATACTACTTCTACAAATCTCCTTTTATTACTGAGGGCTTCCAAAAAGGTTTCCAAGCAAACTGTATATGTATATACTGACTTAAACAAGGCTTTCGATAAGCTTTCTCATCCCGTAAAAATACTTAAATCCTTAATCGCTCTTACTTATTCGGCAGGACATGTCAAGTTTCTTTTCAATGTGCCACACTAGAACAACATATTAGCTACTACGTCAGGAATACCGCAGAGTAGTTACTTAGGTCCACTTCTCTTTATTTTAAAACTTAATTTATGCAAACGAAATGAAATGAAACTATTCTTACGAGCGGCTCATCAAACGATGGTCCCGTGAATTTTTCTAGTAGGTGGGGGGTCAAATAACTTAATTTTTCTTCAAATTAGTTTATGTAAAAATAAGACATTATTTCTTTGCATTTCGACTTGAAAAATTCTTGAAACAATATACAATGATAACACAGGTCAACATTTTATCTAGGCTTTTGCACGGGAATCGAAGATGGTATCCTAGAGTTTTTGGGGTCGCTGATTACGATGAGCGGGTCGGTTAGGTTCCATCACGTCAAGTTCAAAGTCATTTGAAGGTCAAACGGTCAAAAAACCTTCCAAAAATCTGAAAAAATTAATGGACATGTTTTTGAGGTCGCTGAATCCGAATCCGGTGTTTATTTTTACTTTGCATACATCCTCGAGGTCATTCAAGGTCATTCGAAGGGGTTTTGAGAAAAATGCTAAGTACCATCCGAAAAATCTGAAAAAATTCATACGTATGTTTTCGAGGACCCTGAATCTGAATCTGAGGTCATTCGACCTCATTTCGAGGTCATTTGAAGGTCAAACTGTCAAAAAACCTTCTAAAAATCTGAAAAAAATTCATATACGTGTTTTTGAGGTCGCTGAATCCGAATCCGGTGTTCATTTTTACTTTGCATACATCCTCGAGGTCATTCAAGGTCATCTTAAGACAGGTATTCTGAATCTGTGGCACAATTGTACATTTCGCAGATTGAAATTGTTCAATTTTTTCATTTGGATTGGAAGGTTTTTTGACCGTTTGACCTTCAAATGACCTTGAACTTAACGTGATGGAGCCTAACCGAACCACTCATCGTAATCAGCGACCCCAAAAACCCTAGAATACCATCTTCGATTCCCGTGCACAAGCCTAGATAAAATGTTAACCTGTGTAATATGGAAAAAATTATTTTTAAAAGAAATTTAATAGGAGAATACCCTTAATTGGATGAGGTTACATGTGAATAGGAATGCTGATTTGTTTGATGTTCGTGTCAATAAGCTTCTTAAGTGTATAGAAGAATCTGCTTGGGGGTTGTGATAGGATAATAATAATAATAATAGATAATCAATCAAATGCTACAGATTAATTCTATTATTTTGCAAAGCTTCGACTAGAATCTCAAAGTTAAGATATCTTGCGAAGTTCTAAGAAAATTAAAGATCTGCCACAAAGTAGATTCTAAAAAATGGTTTCCTCACTTTAAAATCGTCACGGCTATCCTTTACCTCCAGTCCAGTCAACTGGAGCGAGCAGACAGGCGCGAAATCCGGGAGTAATGACACCACCGGGTCGTCTGAGCCCCCAACGAAATTCGTTGGTGAAAGCTCCGTAAATTAAACCCGAAGAAATCTCGAAAAAATTTCTCTAAATAAAACAGCATCCGGGGAGGATTATCAGGAACCAGCAGTTTTTCCCTCTAATGTACTGCCCCCCAATTCCCCACCCGAGTGGGATGTGGTGCTGTGCGGTTCGTCCAGAGGAAACCGCTTCGCCTGCTCGCTCGTATTTTAGACTTTGCAGACTCAGCATCTGTTTATCAGCGTGCCGTGCCGTGCTGCCGGATTAAGCGGCCGCTTTTTGGCTATCGTGCGAAATGGCACATAATCCTTTTATAGGTAACTCCATAAAACACTCGCCCGGAGGCGCTCGGGGCGCTAGGGGCTCGGGCGCCACACCCAAGTGCGATTAACAAACTTTCACTGTAAGCGGATTTTATGAATGTAAATAAGTGAGAACGTGTTACCTGATGTAAACAGTGAAAGAGCCACTGGAACACTTTTCTTCCAGCACAGCCCCATCCCCGGCTGCTGCGCCCTTGTAAAAACGCTTTCGCTTTTCCTCAGCTTCCAAACTCCGAGTTTTCATAAGAGCGAGGAGGTGAGTAAGTACGGAAATATAAAAAAAATATGTATATATAGTATAAAAAAACAAGAATAATTCCGGGAAAAAAACATAAAGAGCAAACTTTGTATTAAGATGAAAAATTATTTGCATGCGCCAGTGGGTCCCCACCACTGCCACCATCACCACCTCTCAATGGAGCCCCTGGCTGAATATTTTTACTTTTTTCGTGTCTCATTTTGTAATTTCAGTTTTGTTCTCCGCATTGAAATTTGATTTCCCAGCAAAAACCGAGGGGGCATTTGCTGCAGTCCGCTCCCCAGCGCTCCAGCGTAATGGGAATATTTTTTCTCTGTGTTCGCATTATTCCCCGGCTATTGCAGGTTCATGTTTCCATGCAAATAGTGTAAATTATTTCATGGACTTTGGACGATGGCTGCCTCGCAATCTTCACAATTTTTATATTCATCAAATAAATTTGTATTGCATACCGAGCGCTCCTGAAAGCTGAAAAACATTTGCATTGTGCTGGCAAATAACATCCCATTCAAATCTTTCCATGTATTTTTGAGGCTTTTTTTTTTGCCGGCAGATTAAATTCAGAAATCTTTCATTTATTGTGGAAATAAATAATATTTTATGGCCGAGCTTCAGGGGGTTGGAAATTTCAGGCATTGATTTCGTTCAGCTCCCGCGGGCTATTTTCGAGAAGTATTTTTAGAGCTTGCCGTATAGGTATGCTGCGGGAGCTGGAAACATGTAGGTGCCTCCTCCTCAAATTACTTGCATAATCCAAATTTTTATTTAGGTATTTTTATTTCAAACGAAAACTAAAAATCATTTTATGCGTAATCCATACAGAATTTGGTTAAGTGCTTGGCAACGTGCGCTTTATCAATTTTATTAATTAATTTCAGAAGTTTAAAAACTAAGCTTTTGTAAGTACTATGCTCAATATTATTATTATTATTTGCTGTTCATCTACAATCTGCAGATCGAGATTTATCTCAGAATTCTGATTTGAATATTTTCAAAATTGTACCTAGTGATAAAATTCAATTTTTTTTTAGCATTTTTCTACTACTACAAAAAAATCGGATGAGTGCAAGTAGGACTCGCACGCTGATGGTTTCGTGTCGGAGATTAAACAAAAAGCTTTTTGAAGCCTAGGAGTATCTAGTTTTAAGATCTATTCGCCAAACATTTTTTGAGCTACGGTTTTCGCGCAATAAAAAAAAATGTCTAAAATTTTTTTCTTTCCCTTTTTTTTTGCGCTAAATTAGCTTGGAAAAATTTCAGTTAGCTTGTTTATTCAGCTTTAATTCGGTTTTTTTCAAATTCGAAATATCCGAATTTTTATGAAAAAGGATCCTTTTTTTTTTTTTTATCATCGATATCTCAGCAACAGTAAATTTAAGGAAGGTTTCGAAAACTTGAATGAATTCTCTACAAGGACCTATCATGGTTTTTTTCCCTTTTATATTTATTTATTTATAACTAAATGATGATTTTTTGTGTTTTTTTAGAAGACCTGCCATTGATTTACAAATATTGAAGGAAAAACTAGTATTTTCTGGTTTTGTTATAGCCTACTGTACCCCCAGAAACCCTTTAAATTTTTAAATCAATACTCCAAACCGTTTTCCCGGCCCGATTGATCAAAATTTTACAAAAGAATTAAACCATTAATTGGCAAGATTTTTAACAAGTGACTAACTAAAAAAGTTGCGTTGTCTTTACTCAAAGAGCATCAATTTTGCGAATAAATTTCATATAACAAAAAATGCTTATAATTAGAAAAAGAGCACGCTTGAATTTTTTCAGAATTTTTCGGGAGATTTTTAGACTATTCAAAATATTGCCAAAACCAAAAAAAAAAAAAAAAAGTGGTCCAAAAAATTCACACGTGTTCTCTGGATAATTATAAGAATTTTTTTTTTTTTTAAACTAGAGACTTCAAGCTTCAAAAAACTTAATCTCGAACTTTAATCTCGATACGATTGTTTTTCACTAAGATACAGCTCTTAAAAAATTGACAAAAAATTTCAATAATTTTTTTGCTACCTTAATTTCTTTGAGTTACATTAAAAATCAATACTTGTTGTATTAAAAGGCATAAAAAATCCTACATTTCGGTCTTATATAGGAAAAAATTAACAATTGGCATATTAGAAAGATTTAAAAAATACTCAGGTGTTAGGACGTCGCTAGTGATGAATACAATGTCAGATGTCAAAAAAATTCAAAATGTCGGATCCAATATGGCCAATATGGATTTCATCAAGATAGAAAATTTTTAAAAATTCATGAATTTTTTTCTCAAAAACGGCAATTTTATTCAAAAATTTGCAAAAGACATTTCTTACTTAGAATTTTATGCAGAATATCATATTATTTTTTTTATTCAAATTTCGTTCATTTTTGAAAAGTTGGCCGCCATATTGGATCCGCCATTTTGAATTTTTCAATCAATTTCTGAAGAGCAAAGATAGACCAAAAATTTAAGCCCAAAAACAATTTTCTAGGTCTCCATGATTTTTGGTCATTTAGGTGGTCCGGTTGACGTAGAATGTCCCATATACATTTTCTATATATACTAAATATACCATATAATTGGAATACTCTTTATTTAAGCATCCATTCCGCTCGTACATATATTTTAATATAGAATTTAGTGTAAGGTTTACAAAACAACTACATACTAACATATAAAAGTAAAGACCCTATACCCCCAATATACATATCTATACTTTAAAAAGAGGACGTTGAGGGGAGAAACATTAATCAAAAATCTAAACAAGTTCTTACTTAAATGAAGAAATTACTTAGGGTTTCCTTTTGAATGCTAAATAGTAATTAATTTATTTGAGAAAGAGGAAAATTGTGAGAGTTATAAAGTAATTGAGGGTAAGAAACAAAGATACAAATAATTATAATATCAGCAAATTTGAACATTTAGTTTAGTTGGCTTTGGTAGAAATTTTTAACACTATGAAGCCCTATACAGAAAATGCTGTAATCGAACTTTAATTTTTAAGAAGTACACTACGAAATCCAGGCCGAAGGTGTTTTTAATTTATTTGTTGATATTGTTGTTTAAAAAAGAAATTAAACTTACCGTCTTTTGGTACATCTGTGGGAGCTGTATTTGAAGTGCAAGAAAAAAAATTAATTTCAGAATCACCTAAGGACAAAAAGAGAAAAAATCGAAAAAAATCATTCACACGTCAAAGGATTAAAAAACTTTTCCAAAACACTTAAAAAATATATTTTAGATATATTTATATGATTACCTAGTAACATTACAATTCGCAATGACTTAGAGCTAGTAATACAAGAACAGTACATTTACAAAGTCTTCAGCTCGAACTATCTTAAAGGATACTCCTGATGAATTGGCAAAAGGAAAGAAAATCGCTCGATCCCGAAATATCCTAGTCCATACATTTACACCTAAATTTACAAAATTACTTTACCCCACAGCGCTCACATTTTGCGTTTTCTTCATTTACCCGCTGAAAATGAAATCACCGGCGCACTGAGGGGGTGGTGGTCGTGATCGTGGTGGTGGTGGTGGGTGGCCACCTCAAAGGAGCCGCTGCCGTGCTGCCGCTCGAATCTCATAAAGCTACTTAAACACAATACTCGCGTACAATCCAACAATCTTGCAATAGTATAGTCCCAGCGTCTTGCAGTCAGTCACGTTGTGGCAACATCGACTGCGAACTGCTCCGACGAACCCTCGAACCCACGAGCCCGCAGAACGAGCCCTTACTAGTGCTGAGCTGCGCTGCTAATAGAATCGTCAGCCGGTGCCTATGCCTGAGTCTGCCTTGACCTTAATGCCCCCTCGGAATAGTGTTGTAATGTTCCGGAGAAAAACCAATCAATCGCCATACATCACTCCCAAAATGTTGACGTGAAAGCAGAGCCCGTCCCAGCCACTGTAGGCGTTTTCGTTGACAACACAAACAGACACCAGAAGAAACTGTTCCACTAAATTAAGGGGTGAGAATCCCCTTATTATTTTTGGATGACTAGAGAAAGGCTTATTACTTTCACTTGTGAAGGTGCCACGACCGCAAACGAGTCTTCTATCAGCTTAACTACAATAGAATCCTTTTTTGTTGTGAGTTTGATATAACCTTCATTGATATCCTCTATAATTTGTGGTGTCATACATTAACATTTTTAGTAATTACAGCACTTTATTAACATCATTTTCTTGCCTCTCTTAGATTTTTTACGATTTTTAAATTAGATATGATATGGATATGGACATGATATGAACACGGTCTCTTTTTTAGAATAACAACACCAGCGACTTTTTTTGGACCATTAATTACATTTTTAACTGTGATTACTACAAATGTCAATGTATGACAAATGCCACAAATTATAGAAAATGTCAATGAAGGTTCTACCAATCCAACAAAAAAGAAAAAAGTGCAACCAGACAACAGATGACACTGTGCGATCAAAAGTCCTCTTTCTTTTTGATCGTGGTAGTAATTTGAACTACACCCTGATATTTAATTTTATTTTTTAAAATCCTTTTCTTCGAAAATGTTCCAACAACTTTTAACTAAACTCAAAATTTCAGAGTTTATCGAAAGATTATTAACATTATTAGTAGAAAAAAAAAACTAATAAAATTTAATTTTCAAATCTCTTTTAGTATGTATCGCTCGTGAAGGTTTAAGGTGGTTTTTCTCGTGAAAAACTGAATATTGCGCGCTACTATTTTGTAGTAGCGCCTTGTACATAGAATATTATTACAATATGCAAGATGATCTAAATCGGTATCCCCAAAGCCGTGTCCTTGTTAGTAAATTTTGAAACCAATCATTCGTCATTATCTTTAAAGAAAACCAATTATTTTTAACTATTTCATGCTTTTCAGATTTGAAAGGCACTGATTATCAAAGCAACAATTACAGATAATCATGAATAAAAAAATAATTATTTTATAGACTTTTAACGAAGATACAGCTACCAAAATAGAATAAATTAAAATTCTTTTGATACTTCAATTTAAGCGATGGTATCAATTTTTATTAGTTGGAACGTGGGTCAGATTAAGTGAAACAAAAGCATAGAAAGTGAGGGCGGACGGGATCCCATCAGAAAATAATCCTAGTTACACCAGTGGCATTTCTGGTCTCTGACTATAGAAGTCCTTATAACTTTCAGCCGATTGCTGCTGAATTCCCTTCAGTTCGTTAGAACGGCAAAGTTCGAAAACCGCCGAAATTCTGAACTTTCTCGGATTGAGCTCCGTTTAAGGGATACAAAGCCTCTTGGGGTTCGGAGCAATCTCAGGTGGAGTTGAAGCATCCAGACCTTGTGCCTTCGACCCAGATCAGGAAGATTGCACTCTTTGAAAGATTTTAATTAGGAGGAGAAGGAGGAATTCAGCGTAAATAGGCAATTGCTTAGTTATCATAGTAAGCGCAGATCTCATCCTTGCGGCGGCGGCGGGCAGGGGCGCTTCAGTGGCTCAAAAGGAATTTTAATACCGCAGGCCGTCCTCGTCGTCGTCTTCGTTTCTCCTCGTTTGCAGAGTGCAGAATCTGCTTATCGGGAGCCTTCTCCCACAAAGGAGGTAATCAGTCCAGCCAGTGCAGAGTCAACTAATCAAAGTCATAAACAATTATCCTTTCCGCAGATTTCTAGAGAAAGATATCTAAAACCACCCCCAGCCGGGGACGAGATGAAAGAATTGCTCTTCGGTTGGATTTCTTTGCGAGTCTCTTTACGATACCGATCCAATCAGACCTAATCATGGTCCCTTTTTTATTTCGCCTCGTGATTCCTTATGATTTCTGGCTCTTCCCGGACGTGGGGCGGTCCTCCTATTCCCCGGTCGTCGTTGTCGAGGAGGCACCCTGTCTCTATCACAGAAGCTCTCGCCTTTGATAGTAATTGGTCAAGAAATTTAGGGAGGGCGACGTCCTTACGATCGACTGCCGGGGGAGGGTCTGCTCCACCGTCACCCCGGCTGTGGCTATTTCGAGGGCATCCTCAGCCGCCATCCGCTCAAGCCGATCTTGGTAGGAGTGCTTAACTAAAGTGGACGCGCTGCCCGATACCGCGGACGTCACTGGACCCTTCCCCACAATCCCATAATGCAAATTTTCCCCGGATGACTGGGCCGACGACGGGTGCTTGGCCCCCCGCCCGAAACTGTTTGCATACCGGAGCTCATCCATTTGAGATGAGGCCTCCGGATGATGCATCGGCTGCTGATGATGTGACTGCTGAAGATGCGGATGCTGCTGCTGGTGCTGTTGGTGGTGCTGGTGCTGCTGCTGTTGATTTTCACATGAAGTCGAGTGATTTACGGAACTGTACAGACCTGAGTTGTTGAAGGAAATTGATTGCGGCACATGGGGGAGCAGATCAGGCTCCCGGTACTCCCCCGCGTGATCCACTTTATGCTGATGCTGTTCTGGCAGGAGCAATGAACAATTGGTCTGAGCAGTCTGCTGCTGCTGGTGATGCTGATGCTGTTGCTGTTGGAGCGAGCCTGGAAGAGACAATGAAAATGAAACCTTCTCTGGGAACTTTCTGCAATGATTGAATATTGCTTTGGTTTAAACTGAAAACAAGAGCCCCAGGTAAACAAGCGCAACGAGGCAATCAGCTGCTGCATTTTCAATAAACTTGACGGCAATATTTGCGGCAAGAATAAGGCTCCCTAACTCGAGGACCCCACACACAAACAAACATCCGTCTTTCGCCCTTCGTTCCCTTAACGAGATGAAATGAAATGCTATTAAGGTCCCAGTGGCGTCGGTGCACACCTTCGATGACTTATTCCAGTGTTGGGGCAGGAAGCTAAGGAAGCCGCCCTCTCCCCGGAGCTGTCTTATACAATGAATGATATCGCAGCCCTTTTAATACTATTGATTTCGCCGCGGAGTAAGCATAAACAGTGACGGTTTCAAATGCCGGGCTACGATAGCGCCACAACGCAAAATTGCCCCTCACTGCTTCCTTGAACTTTTGATTTATGCTGCAGAACACCGAGAACTCGTCGTCTATAAATGCACACTGTTGCTGTGCCTTTTGGCGTTGTTCCTTTTTAAATTATCATAAATTTATGCTAGGTTTCATACTTATATAGTTTTACGGATCGAACTCAGCTCAATTACTGAGCAGGGACATTTTTATAGTAAAGATGTTAGTCAAAAACGACTGTCCAATTAGTTTTTATTATTCAAGAAAATGTTTTTAAAGTCTTTCGCCTTTTTACATATTATACCCTGGACAGACAGTTCTAAATAACTATTGACATTAATTTACATATAGTATTTTCAGTTTAGTAGAACCAATTAGATCATAATTAATTTCAATTCCTAATTGCAAATTTAAAATCTAAATTTAAACATTTTTCAGGTTGTCCGTCCAGTGGACTGACTCTTTATACGTAATTCAGCCATAAGAAGAATTTAGATAGAACTTCTATACGTATATAATACACGGAAGGATGTTTCTCAATGAGGTTAAATACCTCGGAAATATTCTTGATAGTAAACTCACCTGGAATTCCCATGTGGCCAGAGTAACCGAGGAAGCGACATACTCTACACCAATCGAGGCTTCGCGGGCATGGGGCTTAAAGCTAAGAATAATATTCCATTCAGAGAGAAGGTATTGCTCTAAAGCTACAATGGATATTGGTTTTAAAACCAGGAGATTTGTCTGGTAATTTATGTATTCTAGATAAAATTCATCTGTAATCCGAGACGAGCATAACTAACTTGGTTTGGACCAATAATAGGCTTTTAACGGTCATTTGACGTGGTAATTAAAGACCACCAACATTGGTAGGCTCTAGTGTAGCATCCTTACTTCAGGGCACTATGGTTTGATGCACTGATAGTTCAAAAACTAATAAAGGAGTCGGCTCCAGAGACTTCTACTTTACCATTGTCCAACTATAGATAGAAGTAGACATTCCCACAACCAAAAGTGAGACTCACAATAGACCTCGCTTGGTCACAGTGACCGCGAGGAGGTTCCTTCACTCTTTCGCACCTATTCAACTAAACTAAACTATACAAACTTATTTCTTTTTTTATAACTTTTTGTATCGTTGACCCTAAAGAAAAGATTTTCTTAAATGTCTCACATCTTCTAAATAATTTTTAAAGATTTATGAATAGCAATACAATAAGGTCAACCGCTTAACCCGAAAATGTCTGGAATACCTAACAACATAAGGTTATGCTTTAGAGGTCATACCTATACCATTTTGAAAACTTATTTTCCTCCCATTTGAAACTTTTCTAATGACTTAGCAAAAACTCTTTAGCTCGTTTCAGTGATGTAGCAAATATCCTCGACCAGAAGATAACTTTAAAATCGATTAATCCGATCCAAGGAAAATCCCCAACACCACAATTAGAGCGACGACGCGACGATCCAGCACAAAAGGGCGTCTCGCATTGAACTTGTCGCAAAATCCGAGCCAGAGTCTTGGCTGGTTGGGTGGGTGGAGCGCGCGATGTAACACAAGAGGACAATTTATTTTAGCGAAAACTTTTTTATCGCATAAAACCGAAATTCCTGCGGTAATTAGTTTTATCAGAAACAACTAAAGTGTGGATGGGGATGAACAAAAATACACGTCTTCTGAGAAACCGTTTGCACGAGTCTGATCTGGGACCGGATAAATTTCCTTTCGTAGGATATAAATTTATTCATTATAGGAACAGCACGTGAAATATGCACAACCTTTCGATTGATTTTGATTTTAGATGTCGCAACAAATCCGCCTTATTGAGCACTTAAGGGAGTATTCTCGTTTAGGAGGTAGAAAATACGAGAAAATTTTTAGAAATTCTTTCCTCCTTGGAAGAATAATCTAATGGCTTTGAATTTCTTAATGGTTCTTTATTTTTTAAAAGGAATTTGAACATTTTTCATTAAAATATGTATATTTAGAATTTATGGAGTCGTCAATACCGCTCCAGTGCAGGTTTTCTTCGAATATTTCATGTTTTTGTTATTTTTAAGCTTTTTAACTAAATTTTATGTCTTTACTCTGATTTAAGAAATTAAAATTGTCTATTAATTTTCATATTTCTAGTGCAAACGATAGACAATTTAATCCCAAAAAAAACAAAAAATTTCTAAAGCTTTTAAACAAATTGTGGCGCTCGCAAATTGTCAATTGGGCAAGACCCATCCTAGAAGAAAAAACTAGCTACACCCATGATAACTACACTCTTATTACATTCATTTAAATCATGGTACTTCTTATCGCTGAATTGAGGAGGACATTTCTTACAAAAATCGTAATTCAGCATAACATCACTTAACACTTTGACTGATATAGTAAAATGCATTCGTGTTTTAGTTATCGATGCGACTGAAAATCAAGTTTGGGAATAGGCTCCACAGATGTTATTCAGCCACGTATTCAGCTAATGCGTGTCCCCGCCAAGATGTTATTTTTATAATATAACTTTTCTTATTCTGCTACTGTATGCATCTAGTGTTCTATAAAAGAAGAGTAAGATTCTGCCCTAATATCTAATTCATGCGACCGCAGCAGAAGGCGAAACTTTGTGAAACGGAGCCCCAAACTCTGAACTACAATCATATTGTTATGCTGGGGGGTGGTGGGGTGTGATGTGGTATCGATTTGCTGAAAATGTGCCCCGACGCCCCACTCCTGATGCGTTTAATACGTGCCCAAGTAGCGGGAAGACTGCGGCACTTACCTTGGCTATTATTCTCGTGGTATATCCTGCTCGAGGTTTTCAAGTCGGTAAAGTCGCTAATGGTGCCCGCCTCCAGATTACTGTCGGCGACTTTTGTCTGCTTGATTTCGACGTAGTTCGTTTCACCGTTCTGATGATAGGAATCATTAACTGCGTTGACAACATTCAGGCTATTGAAATTCCTCTTCTGGTGCTGTTGATCCTCCCCGGGCCGATGATTGATCGCCTTGAAACGCTTGTAAATGCAGCACGTGACCATAGCGAGGAATATGCTAGCAGACAGAAGCCCCAGAACCATTAGGCAAATCACGATGAGCAAATTGTTCTGAAGCAGAATGTTCTGATGGTTGTGCTTTTGGACAAGCAAATTCATCTGGACCTCGTCCTTGCCGCCCGCGTTCTCGGCAAGACACGTGTAAGTGCCCTCGTCACTCTTCTCCGCCCCGACTATCGTTAGCCGAGAGATGAAGATGTCCCGTCCGACATCCTTATCGGCCGGTTCGCCCTCCTCCCGGATCAGCTGAATATGCACCCGAGCATAGTTGCTGCTGTACATTTGCTTATTATAGTCCCACGCAATTAATGTGTTCGGCGATGCGTGGACACGACATATTAAGGTGACGTTCTCCTTCGACGTGTTTATGGAAGCGCCTCGTGATGGGTAGATGATTTTTGGTTTGCACGCGAACGCCTCCGGGGTCCTGTCCGTCCAGAGAGTTCCCCGGAGATTTACTGGATAGTAGCATGAAGTCGGTGGGGTGTATAAGTTTCGAATAAGGGTAAATTCCCGGAACGCCCGCAATTCGCAGGTGCAATTCCACGGATTCGATTCGAGCGATAGACTTGTAAGTCTTTTCAATTTCTCAAAAGTCTCCTTCCTCAACAGTCGCAGTCTGTTTCCATTCAGAAAAATCTGCGACAACAGAGGAACGTTGACGAAAACATCTGTACTTAGATGTGTTATTCGATTCTCTTTAAGCTCCACTTTATGCAGAAAAGGTAAATTTCTAAAAACACCACTTTCTAGGGACTCTATCAAATTTCCATTAAGTATCAGGGATCGCACCTTCACCAGTCCCACGAACACGTCACGGGGCAGAGTCTTTATCAAATTACTCGAGAAATCAATCTCAATTAAAATACCAAGCCCTTTCAACCCGCCGGGATGTATCCGCTCTAGAGAGCAATTCTTCATAAATATTTTGTGCAAATTCTGAAGGTCCGCCTCAAGAAATGCCTTTTCACCGATGTCGTTTATCTTATTAAAAGACAAATCGACCACTTGGAGCTCGGAGCTCAGATGCTCCGGAATCGCTGTGAGGGTCATATTCTTGCAATCAGCGGTCTTCTTTCCCGAATTCCATTTGCACCGGCAATTTCCGCATGTCATTAGCCAATCGCATCGAACGTGGCCCAGCATTACTTGTAAAATTATTGCACATGTACATAAAATCAGTCGTTGTCTTTGGATTTTCATTTTTATAACCTCTCGTAGGTGCGCTCTGGCTTCTTATTCGAAGTACACCCGAAAGCTATGTGGGTCGTTAAGGTCCTCCTCCTCCTTCTGCTCCAGATCCCGATCTAAGGATACAAAGCTGCAGAAATTGTTATCGGGGTGTTCCCAGAATTTTCCCTAACAGCACATCAGCTACACTTGGTGCGGACAGTTCTGGAATAAAAAGAAAACAAGAAGAATATCAATGAATTTCGCCGGAATATGTATGCTTTTCTTTTTTTTATATTCTTATTTTTTTTTCTTCCTTACGGGGAGATTTTGCAGGGCAAGGTGCTTCGGAAAATAGAGAAAATTGCTCCTTTTCTTAAGCTTCTGCCGCTTCTGGCTTGAATTCTGCACAATTTTGATCACTCTCAGTACTATTGAATTTAATAAACGAAAGTATCTTTTTTTTTGCGGAACCAGCCAACGACTGGGAAGATTTTCAGATTTTCTTTCAATTGCCACTATAACGTTTATAATTTATGCGACTGTTACCAATTTTCAAGTCTTCCAATAGCCATAATTTAAGATATAAATGGAAAAATTCGTTCTATTAAAACTATTTGAATTTAGGTTATATTCAGTCGTTTTTATTCTTTTCACAGTCTACCTACATATGTACATATATGGCCATTATTATATTTACTTCTTATGTGTATAAGGTATGAGAATCCCTCAAGAAATTTTATATTTTGGTACATGTCTTCCAATTTTCATAATGCTGATGAATTGTACTTCTCGCCGTTGGTTAGAAAACAATTTTCTTATTCAAAATCTTATATCAAGGAATTAACTCTTTTTCGTTGTTAAAAAAAACCAACTTTATTGTTAAAAATGCGCCAATTAACCGACGTTTTTTAATATTTTTACCAATGTTATTCTTTTAGTGGAATGAATCATTAATGAGCATCACTTAATTTCAAAGCTAAGCACACGTCAACTTTCGTTTGTTGTTTGTAATATCGTTGAGCCTGTCTAACATAAGTTCATTAGATTTGTCCTGAAGGATTTGCCTTGGGTCGTTTTATTCTTTCTATAAAAATGTTAAAGTTCCTATTGTAATATTCCCTTACTAATTTATTTCTGGTAATATTGATTCACCATCTCCTAAAGCTAAATTCGTACTTAGGAATTACCCTCATAACGTAAGGACTCAGAGTCTTATTCAAAAAAACAGTTGCAGAACTAACTATGCTATCTATGAGCCTATTAATAGCATTTGATTTAGTTTCAACAAGCGTGTTGACTTATTTAATGCATCTCTTTATAAGCTTGCGCTCAAAAAGTAATGATAACATCATTTTTGATGTCTGATTCACTTGAGTGTTTGTTCTGCATGTCGTATGTTGGTTAAAAACAACATCATCAATGTATCACTTTGATATCTCGTGCTACCCGCTTTAGATTCTCAAATACAATCTAGAAATCAATTCGAACGTTCCTGCAAATCTCCATATGTTATATATATATATATATATATATAGGTTTTCATAAAACAAAAGTACGAAAGACGTGATCCTTTCACCCTACAAAGTTTTCGTCTATTCTATTAATAAGGAATATCGGAGGGAACTTAATCCCCGCATAAAACTTCGAATATCTATAGGACTTGGAGAGTTCCACTTTACAATTGAACTCAGTTCAATTCAAATTGATAGGGTCCTCTAGAACTCGAGAAAATTCCGACAAACCCCGTTGACCTGGCAAAACAAACAAATAATTGGAAATAAGGAGCAGTGTTCCACTGTAAAGAATACTGGAAAATTTATGAATGGTTCGTTTGCGAAGAGACGAAGTTAATGGCTGAAAGTACCGAACCGAGCATCCGGGCTCATATCCCATTCAGAGCAGGGATGCCCCCGTCCCTTAATATATCGCGACGCATGAATGAATATACGCACACGCCGTTGCATATGTAAATTTTATGAAAACTCGGTTTTTGCGCCGAGATACCCAGTTGACAACAAAAGCTTCCTTTTCCCGGGGTAGCGCCGAAATGAGGCACACAAAAATTTATTCATGTAAAGAAGGGAAAATGTATTGCACTCTCAATAAGAAGACAGCGCACGAGTGTAAAATTTATTACTTTGTGCGGCAGTAATGCCATGCTGGAGCGGACCACCACCGCAACGGGGACCCTACAGTTGGGGAACACCACCCCCGACATTGACATCAGCACAAAAGGCGAATGAATCAGGACCACCCCTCGCATGACGCAATGAAGTGAAATGAATACGGGGTGACGAGGGTGGCCGCCCTACCCCTAAAGAACTAGAAAAGGATATTAAAAAAGACTGCCGCAATCCAAAGACATCAAACAGCTTCTCAACGACCCGCCCCCCCAAGACGCATCGGGCCGCAATTGGTTTTTGATTCGAATTCAGCGCTTTGAAAGGGAGTCAGCGGATAATGATGCATCTCTGCTGAATCCCGGCTGAATATCGACTGAAAGAACTTAATTTTGGGGCTGGGTTGCTTAGAATTCAGGATACACAACATGCTCCATCTCCTGAATTTTGAATCCTGATTCCCGAATCCCCAAAAGGTTCCAGGTACTCGGTACTCTCGGGTGGAATCTTGTTTCCTGGAGCTGAAGGTTTATGTGCACTCGGAAATGTCACAGCAGCATCCCCTTCTTCGTAACAAATACCACCAACTCGGAAGTCATCATCTTCTGAAGAGGCTGTCGTCGGGGGCGCACAACATTTTTCTCGTTTCCCTGGGACAAGTGCCCCGTCCGCAGATAGACTCTCAGACAGCGCCATAATAAAGTTTTATGCCTCGAATTATTCGCAATTTACGGGCAGGGGTCCCATAACACTTCCCTATTTAGTGGCAATCAGGTTGTACGAGATACGGCCTCTCATGGCCGCATATCTCCATGAAATGTGTCAAAATTACCGGCGTATGCATCGCGCGGAACAAACTCTCTTCTGCAAATTTTATAACTGATAAAATTTTTTATGGTTGCCGCCATAAAAAAAGCGCCAAATTGCTCCTGTGGTGGAATTTTTCACCAGCCACTCAGGGGAGAGATAGTGCAAGATCAATTCAATTGCATTAAATTGCGCGCGAGAGAAAAAAGAGGAGCGTGTTAATAAAAACGCCAATCGCGCGAACCGCGATTTTGTAGGCAATAGTCGCGTCGATGCCCAACTACGTGCAATGGCCTAAAATGGGGACGCAACCCTGCCCGCTGCGTGAGGCATTTTTGCAATCACGCTTCATTTTTGTTTTAATTTTTTTTTTTTAAGTCATTTGTAATGGAATGTAATCAATTTCACTTTTTTCGTATTTTCAATATACGCATTCCTCTCGCCCCTAGCAGCGACGGATTATAAGTCAATAAGCGAAATTGGATGGACCCAGATCAGGCGTATTCTAGTCATTTTTCTGCTCTCATAACAAGCAGTGATAAAGACGGGTATTTATTTCTCCCCCCCCCCCCCCCCCCCCCCCCTTGTCGTCTCGCACTCCATGCAATTTTCCGTCTATTGAGTAATTCCTTAATCTTCAGAAATTACGAGATTCCTCCAGCTAAATCATCGTCCGACGACGACGACGCTCGCTCCCAAGATTTGACAGCAATGAAAGATGCTGACAATCGCGTTGGACATTGCAAAAAATCCAATCTTAAATTCTTCGCAGTTTGTGAATTTCATTTTCTTGCAATTATCAAAAACGACAAAATTTTAATTAAAATATTTGAGATTTTTCCACTTTAAACAAAAAGTATGGTGCCCAATTTGTCTATAATAAATTTAAAGACCTTTATTAAATTTAATATAATATGTTTTGTTGAAATTCTTCTCACGCTCATGCACGTGTAGCGTAAAAACTAATTAATTAAACACTTCTCAAATGCTCTATTTTGGTATATCGTAGAAATTGTTTCAAGCTGAAAGCTCCTTAATACTAATTTTCAGGGAATGTTTTGAATTATTGTAGAAATATTCGTTGCCATATTGGTTCCGCCATCTAAATGGGAACTGTCACTGTATTAACACGTTGACTGCCGCGTTTTATATTCAGCTACACATTCAGCTAGTGGGTGCCGGTCACCGGTGACCTCCACGGCATTCAACGTGTTTAATTATCACTGAAATCTCTTAAAATTAGGGAATTTTTGAATTTTCAAAACTAGGTATTTGATTAAAAAAAACCAGTGGTTCCGTTATATCTCTTATACTAATTTTAATTTTGATACAATCCATTAATTATAAGAAATTTTGATCACCATATTGGATTCGCCATCTTAAACTTACAATTTAGGATAGCAGATTGGAAATTAGTGGCATCAAAATCACCTTTGTCTTTATTTTCATAAAACTCAATTGAATTTCAAAAATTTTGGTCACTATTTTGAATCCATTTTCTTGAATTTGTAAATTTTGACAACAGATTTAAAGTCTGCATTCCCCAAAACCCTTAAGTACCAATTTAAAATTTTCAATTGCCCTCTTTGGTTATTTTTTATTATTTGGTATTCTCCGAAAAAAAAATTACCTATATGTAAAGTTAGAAGATTTATTATTTTTGCCAAATCTCAAGTTCCTACGTCTCGCATGGTTTTTGAGAAAATCGACTGTAGCAGACGGACGGACGGACAGACACGCTAATGATCTTATAAGAGTTTCAGGTTTTTTCCTTTGAAGGTACGGAGCCCTAAAAAGTGTTTTTTTTTTAAAGTAGCATGAAATTTGGATGTCCTTTCATTAAAAGAAATAGTATAAAATAAAAATGAGTTCGTGTTTTTTGTAAAAAGATATAATAAAGTTGATAACATATTTGACTAAATACATAAAGACGAAGGTTCTATCTTACTTGATTTAATTGCTTCTATCACTGAATAATTGAAAACAATTAATAGAGTGGGAGATTTGTAATTAAGAAGCAATAAACACGCCATTACGAACCGTTTGCAATTAATTAACTGCACGAATAAGTTCAAATTCCCCATATAACACGTACCCCCATAAGTGCTAAGTGTGTTTGAAAAGTCCTCTTGTAAGTATTATATTTTTTATTCCTGAAAATACTCACAGCAGCTGACTTCTTGAGTTATGTTTTGTGTCGGGCACGAACACATCCATAATTCAGTTATTATACATAAAGTGCCCTAATAATAATGAGCTATTTGGTTGTCGCCGATGGCATGCATGTTTCATCTTATTTAGGCCCCTTCCCTTGTTCATGCACACATGTGTTATCCTGTTGGCTTTCCCATACCACCCCGGTTCCTGGGCTTGTCGAGTGAGTCTCCGAGGCACCCTGTGCTTCCTATTCCATGTTTATGTGGCCGCAGTCAGCGTGGCACAGCTTCCGCTTTTTACACAGCTCAGCTATCATATCATACATTTTTATAACGCATGTCGCACCCCGTCTGCCAGCTGTGTGTGGGAGAGGTTTCTTCTTGTCTCTGCGATTATAAATTATTGATCTTTTTTCAGCATACAAAAAAAAAAAAAAAAAAAAAAAAACGAGGAAAATGTTGCTCTGGGTGGGGCCCTGTAATGATGCAAATTGTGTTCACGTACGCAAGAAAAAATATCTATTCGAGGATAGAAGGGAGCTCTTCACAAGTGACTCGGGGATATCTCGCTTTAGAAACGTAGTGCGTGTCGAGAGAACACGATTTCACGATTTATAGAGTCAAAGCATCTTATGTTTCGCGATGAAGTCTCCTTTGAGGATATCCGGAGACTCCCTGGGGGTGAGAAATTTGTTTGTTATTGATAACAGAATGAAATAAGTAGCGAAGACAACAAATAGGGTTCATAAGCAGAGGAAAAGTTCGTCGTAATCTATACAAATTGAATACTTTAGAGAGATGATGAAAAGATAAAAAAAAAACACGTACATAATGGTCTTCCATATGCTCATGACGTGTCATATCCGAAATTTCGATAAAAACATATTTAAGATTCAGAAAGTCTTAAACGTCCCATACACAATAGAACCGCATATTAAAACCTGGTGCTTGCCACGCCCACAGAAAATCAAACTTGATTTAATTTCCACGCAGAAGGTTTTTTTTTATCTTAAAACAACGCTACACACGGTGAAACCTGACATCGCAACACACCAGGTTAGTAAGTTTCTGTCTCGTCGTAAAAAGGCGAAAAAAATTAGTATATTTTAGTATTATACTTAGAAAATTAATCGACATTTTGAGATTTGTTAGAAGCGTATTTGTTGTTATTTAAACCAACCAATTGGACACTCCACTTGTAACTGACCAGCCGTAGCACTTGCCTGACTTATCTTGAAGCAAGTTACTTTCTCATTTCCCTTGCCCACCAACTGGCCTCGTGTAAACCAGCCTTAAGGAATATTTACTTAGCTTTAAGAAGACAATTCTTAACTGACAACATTTAAAAGGCAGTAAAAAGAATTAAACAAATCCATTATATCATTTTTCTTTTACCCATAAAGTTGTCCGCTTTTATTTAATTATGTATTAATTACAGGCCCACGCCATTAACCCCATAAAAACACATCACGCAATTTTGTCACGAAACTAAAGGAATTCAGGGAACACTAGAAACCTTTTAATTTTACCTCTCAATTAGGTGGAAATATGTAATTTTGGACATGACAAATCAAAATGTATTTTAAAGAGGTATACAAGATGGAGAAAATTTCACCTTAGGAAGTAAATTATCTAGGAGTTATGACAGTAAACTTTAAAAGGTTGAAATTTCATTCTATGGGATTATAATTTAGTAGAATTTTGTATTTTATTAATAGAATGTTTGTGTGATATTATAATAACTTTTAAGTACTTAGATACTGCAACTTCACTGTGTAATAGCGTTAATTATTTTGAATGTGGAAACGAGGAGGCGAAGAGAAAGCTTTTGTTTTGAAAAGACTATTATCTTAAAAGAATTCCTGTAGTTGACATCTTATTTTGTATTAAATTACTTAATTCCTAAGATTGTAAGCAAATCTTACAACTAACTTTTCACCAACTTCTAATTACTGTATCGATTTGAAACTTTGCAAACTTATGCATTTTTGGTGACAATATAATAATATGGTGAATTTTTTTAATTTTTTAGTGTTCTTCTCATAAAAGCATGTTTTTTAGTTTTTTAAACTATAATTTTATAAGATCATCTTGTATTTCCCTTATTGTTACATTTTATGACACTCCTACTTCCAGAGAAACTAGTTTGCATATATGAATTGCATATTATTTTGTTGATGAAAACCATCCATAAAATCTATAAATGTCTTTCTCGAATAAAATGAGTTGACTCTTAGCGCTACGTGATATTCAATTAGTTCTTCCTAGAAATTATTGCATGAACGTTGAGTTAATTAATTTTCGAAACGAAAACCAAAATGGCATTTTAAGACGTTCCCGCTTACGATAATAAATTTATGCTTTCTGAATTATTCGCAAGCCATTTTGCAAGTAAGTGGGCTACGGTGCCAGATAAATTTTCGTTTTGGCAGCACGTGTTCCAACAACGACGACCATGACAAGGATAGAGGGCCAGAACAGGGCCTAGGGGGTGGGGGACTAGGCGAAAGGAAGAAGTGCTTAGCGTTTTCTAATGAAGTAAATTATTAAAATTTCTCCTGGTCTGATCCAGACGTGGCAATTATGAGCTACACCTCCCTTCTAAATAAGAAATCACCTCAAACCCTCCCCGGACAAGATCGTTGTCCTTGAGATGTTTACTCCATTTGTCGAGGCATCAAAAACATCTGCGGAATTTTCACTTTCAGCTCCATTGATAACAGAGGCGGACTTCCGTGAAGGGAGGAGGGAGGGGGGGGTTGAACGGCCCAAGTTAGAGAAGTTCTTTCATAATTACGTGGAGCACATCGTGATTAATTATATCTAAGGTATCTGTGGATGAATATTAATTAGCCAGCTTCTAAAAGATAAATGATCTTTTTTGGCAATAGACGAATGGCAAATTTTCACCGTCGAGCTGCTGCCTGCGCAAAAGAAGTCATTCCGCGCGCGTCAGCAATAAGTGGTGCTGGTGAAATTTCAATGGAGCAAAGCGTGAAGGCACGCAGTTCTCAGATTGTCCTTAGAGCTGATGAAGAGTCCCTGTCATGGTTAATTGGATTCCAGACAGCCGGAGTTAACTTGTTTGAAAGCGAGTCTTTTCAGAATTATTATAGAATATACTATATATATAGCAGAACATATTTCTACCTTCCAACGAATCCAATTTTGTGATTGCTGGTTTATTTAAGAAATTTTGTAGCCACAACTTGTCATTGTTACAATTTGACTAGGTGGAATATTTAATGGATATTACATTTACTATAAATAATAGCTAATATATATAACTTCAAATATTTGGTTTCCTACTTCATTTGATAAATGATTTTTGCATTTGCTTCATAGTTTGAAGGTAGTTAAAACCAACTTTAATCTTAAGGATAAGAATAAACTACTTTGCATGCATTCGTGCTTTGATTAAATACATAGGTATATTAACTTAGACTACAAATGCGTGATTGTCAGAAATTCACTCTACAGAAAATTGCTGACAAGCACGAATTTGCCTTTTAAATATTAAATATACATATATATATATTAATATATAGTATATCGCTATGTTATTATATATGTATAAAAGAACGTTTGTTTGTTGCTCAATTGCGCACAAACCCTTTCTTCGGTATTTCTCATCTATTTAACCCACGAAAAAAAGGAGGAGATTCTCAAGTCGGGTATATTTTTTTTTTTTTATATGTATGACCACGTATAACTTTTTACAGACTAGTCCGATTTTAACGATTCTTTTTTTATTGGATAGGGTGTACCTCGAAGTTGGTCCTATTTAAATTTGAAAAAAAATGCCACCCCTAAGGGTAGAAAAAAATTGGGAACGATAACTAAACTCCTAAACTAATGTAAGTAACTAATTTTGAGTCGGCACCAAACAAACAATCAACGAAGATCATTAAATTGTTTTAAACAAATCAAAACAAAAAAAAGCGGCCAAGTGCGAGTCGGACTCGCCCATGAAGGGTTCCGTAGCAGCAAGTAACATAATATAAAAGTTCTTGTAGTTCGTTGTAACTTTGATCGATGTTTTAATAATAGTGTATTTTTTTTAAATTAAGTTATTGATAAGAAACATTATAATTAGGTACCTAAATGATGGGATTTAGATCTAACTATATGCGAGCCCATATAGGCTTGTTTTTTTATTTGAGTTGATTGAATGAAAGGTAAATTGCGGTTTACGATTTGTGACGTATTAAAAGAAAACTACGCACTAGATCTCGTTCAAACCAATTTTCGGTGGAAGTTTGCATGGTAATGTACATCATATATTTTTTTTAGTTTTATCATTCTCTTATTTTAGAAGTTACAGGGGGGAGGGGGGCGGACACACATTTTACCACTTTGGAAGTGTCTCTCGCGCAAACTGTTCAGTTTAGAAAAAAATGATATTAGAAACCTCAATATCATTTTTGAAGACCTATCCATAGATACCCCACACGTATGGGTTTGATGAAAAAAAAATTTTGAGTTTCAGTTCTAAGTATGGGGACTCGCACTTGGCCGCTTTTTTTTCTATTTTTGTGTGAAAATCTTAATGCGGTTCACAGAATACATCTACTTACCAAATTTCAACAGTATAGTTCTTATAGTTTCGGAAAAAAGTGGCTGTGACATACGGACGGACAGACAGACAGACATGACGAATCTATAAGGGTTCCATTTTTTGCCATTTGGCTATGGAACCCTAATAACAGCAATAAAAATAACATTTCGCGATTTGATTGGCGTCGAATCAAAATTAGCTACTTACATTAGTTTAGGAGCTGAGTTATTTAGACTAAAAAGGTTTATTTTATTTTTCCTTTTCAGTTTCTTTTCTCATCAGTTTAATTTTTTGTTAAAAAGTTTTTGTATGAAATATAATGAGGCTCTTTAGGTATATACGGAAAATGTTTCCTGGAAAATGATATACCCCTTGAATTATGAATTAGAAAGAGAGAGAAAAGGTTTTCGTTTGTTTTCATGTAAAGTGCAAGCCGGCGGCATATACTTCAAAAGTAAGTGCGCAACAGAACTCATTTCGGAGTAGCTTCAAAGGAGTTAAGTCTTTTTATCTGTGAAATATATTTTCAGTTTAAGTATTGAATGTAAAAAAATTAAATATTTCATTTCAAATGCTTGAATCACAAGCAATTCTACAAGAAAAATGAAATTAATAAGTTAACATTATTAAAAACGTCGGAAAAGAGTAGAAAATGAATCTGTCGTACTATTTGAACTTTCTTAAGTAAATCGTTTTCAACAATTCTTTATTAAATCGTTAAACGATTTATTATTTTCGATAATTTTTCGATTATTTTTCGATTAATTTTTCGATTATTTTTCGATATCGTTACCGAACTTAAAATAATTCGTTTTCGATTCATTTACGAGTCGTTTGGTTTGCTGGGGAGTAAAAAATCTTGTCCCTAACTGCAAAAAAAAACAAAAATTGTTTTCTATTTTAGAAATAAGTCTTCTAATGGACAGAGTCCTCTAAATCCGGAATTATCTCCGAAAACAAATAACTTCATAATTAAAATTAAGTGGCATTTCGGTTTGCATTAAGTCCCTATATCACATTGAAGTGAACCACAATTTATGTATTTCACACACTGGCTTGAAGCATAACACAAAAAGGGATAGAGATTTAAGTGAAATGCTTTCGGTTGTATGCACTTCTAAAAATGCACCCGGGCTCCTGATGCTCCTTAATCCGAGTGAAGCTCGCTCCTGGGAATGAATAAGCACCAGAACCACCAGCTCCACTGGGAGAGGAGTGGCACGATATTATTAAAACACTCGCGCGGAGACGAACGACAAAACCATGTGAAGCGCTTAAAGTATTTCAAATGTAAGCGCCAAACAAGCTGCGAAAGCATCTGTCTGTTCAAAGAAGATTCCTACGAGCTGTTCAGACATTCCTCCAAAGCCCTTCAGTGGGAGCCAATTACTTTGTTTTATGCCGGGCTCTAGACATTTTCACAATTCCAGTAATTACGACCCTCTCCCCCAGACCTTCTTTTTTTGACAGACACTCTCGCAAACCACTAAGCAATTTATGAAGCAACACGCCTCAAAATCACAGAAAGAGCCGAGGACAATGAACCGTCTTTGCGATGCGCCGATTACAAGCGCTTTAGATTCTCCTTCCGCCGGATATTTTCTCCAAAAAGGAAACTTTTCACCAACAAAATTGCTTCAAGGAAAATGGAACAAAACTTGCCACTTGTAAGACTTGTAGTTGTTGTTGCCTTTTTCATATGTCCCCGAACGGAGCAACGTTCGGGGATTCACCTGCCTTTCTGGTTAAGAATATTGGCAAATTGAGCGGAAAAGTTTCATTTTGTAATTAGTCGCATTCGAAAAGTTTATGGCAATGTTGTAGCAGCTGTTTACTGCGACGACGACGGGTTAAAATGCCATTCAAACTTTATTCCATAAATTATGTATCTCTAAAATTCACACACTCTCGTTTTGAGTGAAAACTACCCTTCTTCTTACATTATGTAGAACGACTGATTTAGTATTTATAACTATAGTCAACTTAACTAACGTAACAACACATAACAGTTTAAACCAGCGCAACTACTAAGCTGTGATCTTCTCATCCCACTTCTGACACCATATGCGGGAATAATATATAATTTCAAAATCATAAGTACGCTTTTGAAATATGTGCATATAAAAACACTGCTTTAAGAAAATAATAATATAATATCATAATAATCTCAGAACATACCTTTTTTTTAGACTATTCATAAAGAAAAACATCGAAGAGCAATTGACTTCGAATAAATATCGACATATCCAAAAATAAAACTCTTTTAAATTCATAAAATTATCCCTACATGAAAAATGTGTATGTCATTATTCTATTAAAGTACGATGCCTATCATTAAATTTTGATATCATCATATATATCAACACCCGTAACTTAATTATACTTCCAAAAATAAAAACAGCTCTTGACAGGCATTAAACTGAGCAAAATGGCCGAAACATGTAACACTCATTACGTTTGCATTGAGTTTGTTATGTAGTCCAACATTAAGTCATTATCTCTGTCCTACAAAATTAGTTTGGATTACGAGTATGCTAGATGATACATGGTAATCACAATTATTATCCTAACAATTAGGATATTGCTTAATGGATATAGCTGGGAAATTCATGCATTGCGTGATGGCCGTTAACGTTTCATAATTTATCCATATAATATGGATATGCATACACAAGCAGTATCGGTATTTTAAAGAAATTATTAAAGTATTGAGTTGGTTGAAATTATCTATTTTGAATCATGTCTGGATTATCGGGGCTAAAGTGAATTGATTGTATAATTGTGGCTGATGTTATGGGATTATTGTATAAAGAACTCATCTTCATGAGATTTAAATTCAACTTAAAGTAGCAACATTAAAACATAATCGAAAAAAATGTGTAAACTCGACGAAAACGTGGTTTAAAAAAAAAATTTAAAATGTAACATCTTTCATAAAGTAGAAGAATGGAAAAAAATCGAAAATCTATTTAATCAAAATATCTGTCTCTTCCAAATAATCCAACTGAATAATTCAATTTACAATATTTTAATCAATATCTAGGATGATCTTATTGGAAAATATTTTAATGTCTACCCCCATTACCCATGAAACAGATATTCTGCATAATTGAACAAAATTTCATTAATTTTAGAGTGCAGGTACTCGGCTCAACCCTTCATTAATTCTATGATACAAAATGCAATTATGCATTTGAACCACTCCCATCTAATGTGAAGACAAGTTTTGGATAATTGCACATAATCCAGCTACAAAATGGGTGGATAACGATAGGTTTTCCGATAGAAAGCAACATACCTGAAAATCACCAGGTATCCACTTTTCCATCTGCCGTCGAGCAATATTATCACGGTACAAAGAGTCGTTTTAAAATTAATTTGCAACAGCTTACATAAACCTTTCATTGATTGTGAATTCGACATATCTGGCATATAAATATCAGGTCATGGACAAACAACAGCAGCGGCCATTGTGTCTGATATTAACCCCCCCGCCACCGGATACGGGGGTACAACAGAACAGACATAGTCCAATTGTAATCCAAATGATTTTCAAATCGTCCAATTATCGTCGACCTTTCAAAGGCACTTGGACCTGTGTCGGTTCCAGCCCGTCCGAACATTTTGGGCAAATGCACACTAATGAAGTTTTAAATTGTTCTATTAATTTATAGGTAGGGTGTAAACCAGAGGATTAAATGCAACCTACCTGTGGACTGTGGACAGTGGACTCCTACATGCTTCCTCCCTGCGCAGATGGCCTTCTCGATTCTTTCTCAATTGCGTCCCAATAGCCTGGAAGAGAATTTAAATTGAACTTTAATACTTGCGGTGAACTGGGTCTTTGATCGCCTCACAAAGGATATTAGTTTTACATTTCGAGAGATACTATTTCCCCTTAAAGTACGTGTTTTCATCAGGGTCCCAAACTGTTCAACATTCGACATTTATGGCCTTAATTCGAATGAAAAATGATTTTTTCCGGTGGGGTTTTTTCTTTTAACCGAACGACCACCATTCAGTCAATTGATACTCGACACGCTTTTCTATGTCACACGGAGTTCTACCCACATAACCCACTTTCATTGCAGCGATAAATCCTCTCATGCTCACGTCAGACGATATAAATTTTGTAAAATGATATAGGCAAGTGTATACGCTTTTATAACTTGACCATGGATATGGATTGGACTTACGTGAGAGCCAGTTGTAATTAATCTAACCATATTTATTCAATACACGAATGGAACAGAGAAATTAAGGAATCGGCGAATGTTTCGAATAAATTAACACGAGTGTACTACGTTTCGTCGTTTGCTTTACAAAAAAGTAGATTTCCGGAACAAATGGAGCTATGAACGAGATCGTATATCATGCAATACGTGTTTTCGTAAAAGTTTCAGACCAATGGTTTATTGGGCTATTTTATTGCTTATTGCCCACTTTGAAAAAGTTTTGCCTTTTCGTTAGACATGATATTTGAAAATTGTATAAAAACATAAATAATGAGAAATATTTTAAAATTATTGTCATTTTAATCAGGCTCTTGGCCCTCAAAAACTGATCGTTGTTTTAGATTTAGGAACTCATATCATAGTGTCTCGTAGAGCCTCAGTTCGCTCTAATTAGCATTGGTGGAATGAAGCCTACTTTTTAATAAAAGGATCAAAACATATAAATATTACTAAGTAGTATAGTATAGTAGTATATAAAACTGAATATTAAAATCACAAACCGAACAAAATATTGCACTGTAGGATCAAAGATGCACGTTTTTTGAATATTACACTTTTAAAATTGGTTGTTTTGTATATTTAATAATTAAAACCCTCACTAGATCACATAAATGGGTGCAAATCAGGAGATTACATCAGGATCAGATATTTTAGAGTTAACCCCGAAAGGGCCGGATAAAATAACCTCGAATGCCTAAAAGTACCTGAATCGGACGACCAAAGCTGATCCGAATAAGATAAATTAAAATTGATCTTAAAAGAATAGGAATCAGAAGGGCTGACCCTAAAAGGGTAAGAATCAGATATGACCTTCAGACTCTAATAAGACAAAATAGTATATTCTGTATTAAGGAAAAGGATAAGTATAGTATATTAAATTCGGGCCTGATTAGAAATGCCCTAATAGGCCCTAGTTGGCTTTTTGTAGCCTAATCCAGCCCGTCTATATTCCGGCTTGCTCTAATTCATTTCTTTTAAGCCAAGATGTTCATCAAAGTCCAAATTTCGACTCAAGGAAATTCGTTTGAAAGTTTTGATAAATTCTGAAAATTTCTTGTCCCGTGAAATTTGTTAAATATTTTTTTATTTATTTTAATTACAAAAATAACATCTACTATCACAACCTACTAGCCAGTCCTGCCACTCTATTGTTATGCCAGTGATTTTAATGCAAAATCATCTGATTAAATAAAATAAACAGGGTTTTAAACCTTTCTAATTTAGAGGAAAACAAGTATAAATAAATAAAAATAAAAGGAATCATATTCAAGGAGTCTCTATTTGGAATTTGAATTGTCAACGAGTAATTTAACTATCGGATTATTATGAATTATAAGTTTTACTTGCATATAAAAATATAAGGATAAGATTTGGTTTATTCTTGAACAAATTTTTAATGAGTTTACTAATTTAACATTTTTTTTATGTATTTTAAATTCAATATACTTTTCTGATATTTGAATAAATAATTTATTTCTGCACTTAATAAACGCTAATAAGTATAAAAGCACAATAAATCCAGTATATGAAACATCACAAAGTGCATTAAAAATCAATTAAGCATTTTATGGTTGGAATGAAGCTGATTACAAAATTATTTATAGCTATCAACGGCCAAGCAAAGTTAACTTTTATGGTTAATGGCAGGTAGGACAAAAAACCTGATACGATAATATACACATGAAATGCCATAGCTAGTAATTAAAAATGTAATTTAAAAGGTTTTTAATTATCCGTAGAAAACGTAAAATCACCATGTCAAAAATATTATTAATTTATATAGGTTTCAAATTATGTAACGCTGGGAACAAAATCTTCCTTAAAATTCGTGAATTAATTAAAGATAGAATTAATTTACCCCATTCTAAATTCGTTGGCGTAATTAAAGATATCCTTTATTTCAGAATTGCGCAAATAAAGTTCAATTGAAGTTGTGACCTTTGAAAGAGCAAAATGATTCGGAGAAATCCCTTCATAAAAATTTCACCAAGCTCATTACTCTCGATACGGAACAGTGGTGTTCGTCTTCGTGACAAAATTTCCCTCAATTGTAAGGTGCAAGTGACAAATTTGAGCAGCTTCTGGCTGTCACAGAAAGATTAAAGGGGTAGAGAGAACCTTAGGGCCGGAGATAATAAGCTTTGCTTGCAGACTTCATTAACATAATGTCGGATGATGTGCCATCAATTAGGCTTAAAGGGAAACAAAGCCAAAATTGCCGAGAGAGAGAAATACCAGCTGGCGCGAATTTTATATTCACCATCAGTTCAGTGCCGGCCCCAACAATTGACGGTGCACGGAAGGAGGGGGCAGGGTCGGTCGTTGGACCTACATTGGTCCTTAAAGATCTTTCCTTGGAAGGAATTTTCCTGTCCTGTGCATATAATTAGCTCAAGCGGGATGTTCCTTGTTTGCTAGCGACGCGAAAGGGAATCCTGCTGTGGTAAGCACATAAAAGAAATTTAGGAAGAGATAAAAAACAGATTTCCAAAAAAAAAAAAAAAAAAAGAAGGAGGAGGAAAAAAAATTAAGAAAACAACTGCTGAGGTAAGATTACGAAAACAAACGTATCTAGAGCAAGATGGCTCCTGCGATGGACTCGCAAGACCCTTTTAAAAATGGGGCAGTATAATGCAGATATATGTGTATTTACGGAAGCTCCCTGGCATCCTGGGGGAACACTTTGTTCAGTAAATAAGGTCGCCTGTCTTTTGCAATATTTCGCCTTCTCAGTTCAGGAGGAAACGAATGCGGCTTGAATATTATTGCATCACACTCCCCAGCCATAAAGGAGCGATTTTTCATGAACTCTTTATTTGATTTCTCCATTCACTGGTTGTAAAGATAAAAGCGATAAACTTATTGAATATTTTATATCGACCTCTTTCAAATTGACAAAGTAGATTGGACATAATATCTAAACTGCCAAACTTTAAATTGAAATTATTTTAAATTTTTTTGCGTTAGCAATAACATGATTTTATTTAATTTAAAACCAAAATTAATATTTTTTGCACCTGTAATGTGGAAAAAATCTATAAAATTAATTTTTTTATGGCTTTAAACTATAAATTAATTATTCAACGTGAATTCATAGAAATATAAAAATTGTTAATCTGAATTATATAAACAAGCAGTTGTATACTTTATTTTAACTCTTATTGTCCCAATTTGTACGTTTTTGTCTGTCAACTTTAAGCTCGGACAACCCTGAAAATTCATACTAGAGTATTTCCAATAGTGCTCTTTCAGAATATCATCTGAAAATTAAATAAAAAGTACCCCATCCTATAAATAAATAATTCCGTTTTCTGAGGGTCAATTTTATAAAAAAAAATTACATATTCGATATGAAGGAAGTTTTCCAAAAAAGCCAAAACCACAAAAACTCCGGCTCAGAATGTCCAATATATTCATATTTCATATATTCATACTTAAAAGTTTTGAGTATCAGTTGAGTATTCATTCAGGACATAGCCAACTAAAAACTTCGCTAGTTCTTTATTCCATAAATTCATTATTGATCAGAAAAATATTCTTCCATCTCATAAATCGTCTTTATCTCAATTTTTGACCTTCAAAATATTTATTCTATTTTTTCTGGCACCGACTTCAAACACGAGACATCGCTCTAAAGTTAACTAGACGGCACTAGACTATTTTTTAATTATGGAATCAATTAAAAGTCGAAGTGGCACTAAAGAGTACTTGATCCGAATTTCGAACGTGGCAAAGTCCTCGGTCTTTCAGAAGATTGAAATCCTTAATCACCGAGAAGCGCCTTGAAAAGGCCCCCGCACCGACCTCCAGAACATATCCAGGTCAAGAAGCCTGAGCAGTCGTGTTCGGTGTTCGCATTGCCTCAAGTGAAAACTGATGGCCCTTCAGGTAAGTAGCTGAGCAATGTGCAAAACATCTCCAATATTTCTTTATTCTGAACGATTTAGGGGACGCCCCCCAAAAATGGCTTGACGCAAAACTTGGCACCCTCCTCGGTCTCAGCCCCATCCTCAGCCCCCCTATCGCTTTTCGTTCAATGTTCGCGCTCAACTCAGGTCCCATACAAAAAAGAGCGAATGTATCTGAAATATCTGAGGGCGGATTATTGGTTGCGCATAGAGGGAATTACTTGAAAGGATTTTCTTTTCAGGCACACACCATTCATGTTGCTTTCGCGCCAGTTTATCACAACATTTATCAAGCGTTGCCAAAATGTATTTTTTTTTTTTTATTTTTTTTCTTAGCATATCCCACACCCCCTGAGGGCCTGTGTTTGCTTTATCCCGAGGGTAACGAATTGTGCTTGCGACGACGGGAATTCTGAGCGCCTTTTAACTTCTTATATAATTCGCGGTGGGTGTGCTCCACCAAAAAAAAACGGTGATATATTAACTAATTTTTCTAAACCCTCTATTGAAAAGCGTAACCCTCTACCACATGATGGTTGTATCGTATATATATATGAAATCATCAGAAATAAATAAAGTAGGGAATAAATTTCCTGAAAATCTCTGATTTCTATCTTGTATGATATTTTTTTTGAAGCTCGAAATATTAAATTTTTTTAAATTTTCTAATTTCTTCATACAAGTAGATGATTTAAATAATACGAAAAATGACTGAAAATTGAATATTAGACCGAATTTAAGACAAAATTCAGACTGAATTAAAAAGACTGAAATATTAAATACGTTTGATAAGTTCCACCAAGAAACTGAAAAAGTTGCTGAAGACAGGATGAAATTTTTCATATTTAGGACCTAGAATTTTCTTGCTGTACCACTTAGAAATTTTTTAAATATTGGACTTGCAAAATTGTCCACTGCTTTTCGTTATTGGAAAATCTCTGAGTTCAGGAGAGTAATGAATCAGTTAAGCATTATGTTACTAATTGTTTCTTCATTATTTTTATTTAATAATTCATTTTCTACTACTCGAAAATACATACATTTGTAAAAGTCTGTTAAATGTTAGAAATACATTTATTTATAACTAGTGTCGCCTTTTGTCGATATTCGACCAACGTTTCTGTTTCTGTTTCTATTTCGAATTGATGTGACTACGTTTCTTTGACTTTTCAGTATAGGTAAAGTTTTACCTGGCTTTCACAGCTTTCCCTATGCACGTACCTGAATAAAACATATATTCTGCACATCTATGAAAAAATACCTTTCGCTTGATATATGTTTCATTAAGATACGTGCACGGGAAATAGGTTAAAAAAGGATCACATTTTTTACTTTGCCTATTAATACATAAGATTCGAGCATTAAAGTATAGGTATAATGGTTGTGTTGAATATCAGTTCGTTTTCGGTCTCTTTTTCGTGTGTATCTTTCCGTTTCTTATTTAATTTTCCATTTGCCCTTTAACACAAAAATAATTGGTAAATTTTTCAGTCTATTTTCAGTTTTATTCATTTACCCGGGGTTGACACATCGTCCATAAAAACTAAGCTTTAATTATGAATGATTTCTTATTGTGCTCAACTTTAAAGACTTCAAAGAAAACATCAAGTAAGCAAATTTTGAAAATATAAAGGAAATAAAAATTAATCCTGGAGTTGTTTTTTGTGCAGGTGGATAAAAGAGAAATAGATAAAAGAATCCCCTAGAGCTGAGTGGTTTTTCGTAAATTCGAAAGTAAATATTACGCCTTATTTAGCATTTGACTTCTTTTAGCATTCTTCAGAGTTTTCGGCTGTTGAAACCAGGATTTATAGCCTATATGTGTTAGAACAAGTCTTGCGTGGATAACTTTTGAAAGGACACAAACGGAAATTCAACATTCACAAGCAACATTTTTATATAAAAAGTAGGATACTAATGGCTTTTTATTGCTAACAACTTTAGCCTTAAGTAAATGATGAGAAATATTAGATGTTATATCTTAAATATATATCCCTAAGGAGTGACACTTTAGCATTTAAAATTAAAGGAAATAATTAAATTGTAACAGTCGTCAAGCAAAAACTCGATACTTCTCGGGGTCATTCAATCGTTCCCCGAACGACAATTTCATTATACAATTTTTGTAACTTTGAAGAAACTCATTTCTTTTAGCTTTTAATTAAATACGACGATAAACATCCAGATATCTTTAATAGAACGATTTTATCACCCAGTGATCTAAAAATTATTAGTTTTTAAGTTTTCGACAAAAATTTTTGATATCTAGTTCTTACCGATGTTCTCCGAAATCGAAAACATTACGACTTTACCCAAATCATAAGTTCATATGGAAACACCCTTGTGCAAAAGTTTTTATACCACAATTCATTTAAAATTTCACGTGTGTAGAAATGCAAATATCTTGAGGAATTGTGCCAAGTAATCGCGCTAGTTTGGCCCGCCGGGAAAGTAAATATTGGTGCCGGCCGTGTCTGCTAACTTTTTAATTAAATGTTGCACAAAGTTTTCCCAACACTACGATTGAGGGCGGGAAGTTTTGAAAATAAGTTACATGGCTAGTTTATGCCATTTAAACTTCCTTCACCCGGAGCGGGGGCCATCTATTCTGGGGCCCAACAGCAAGATAAACGCACCCTCATGATTTTTGAAATATTACTACATATATATAGTATATACTACATAATATATATAAGCCGGATAAAATTACCGAGAAAAGTGCTTTGTAAGTCAGCCTCCAGGGTATTCACGTGCATGGAATTTTCAACCTTAATGACGATAAAAATTCTTCGTATAAACAAAAATAATATTAAGTAACATGTAAAATGTTCCAAGCTGAAAACAAGGTTTTACGTTAATTAAACGGAAGCTCCTTTTAAAATATTTCCCAGTCTTATGTCACCGAAGATTTATTGTGCTTATTTAGCTCCTGCTGCCTGTTTGAACTTAATCCGACACAGATTTCTGCTACCTTGAGGTTGGAGGTAGAGGCATTTGTCGGACCCATTTCATTTTCTCATCGAAGTTCCTTAAGAGCGTCTTAAAATCCTTAAAGCTCTTAGAAGGCTTATGTTCAAATCTACTGAGGCTTACGCCTTACGCCCCTTCGGAGAGTATTCAAATACTACTGCTGGATAATGGATAATTCCGGGGATGTAAGGTAATTAAGACACTGGGGTGAGGGATTCTCCCTCAAAAAATTTTCTTTTCCGTCTTTCCATTTTGCGGAGTGCGAAACGAGCTTCCCTGAAGAATGGTGAAAATATTAACAGCCTAGAAATGCTTATGAAGATATCTACAGCCAGAACACAGTATGATGGCTTTCTGATTTATGGAATACTTTTCACACAAAGAAAATGTAGTACTTGAAGTTTTTAAGCATTTTCGCAATTAAAAGCTAACGAATGACCCAATTTTCTTTTAGTAAAACTGCTTATGTAAAAGTTAAATTAAAAAGATTAACTTTAAATTATTTCGGAGTTAATCCAGGCATAATTTATTCCGAGTTTTCTATGTATGCGCAACGAGGGTTAATCTGTGTGGATTTTCTTGAATAATTTAATAAAATAATCCCTGGAGAAACTAAATTGAAACTAAACTATAAACATCACGATAAATAAATTAAAAAAATTACTTAAGAATACCATTCTAGAACCTTATTTCCAGTGAAATACAGAGTGGGCCATCGGCTGGTTTCTTTTTAAAATTACTATAAAATAAAAACTGTTCAGTATTTTTGAAGTTTGTTGATTTATTGAAAAGAGTAAATTTCCGTGCATTATTTCGACCGACATTTTTTTTAAATTCACATTATTTCAACAACAGTACAGTACTCACTTTTAAAATAAGTTTTCAATATTTCCAAATCTTGTTCAAGCATAGATCTATTCATTTCGTACCCCGGAGATATTACACTGTATTTCTGTTAATTATTTGAATAAGAAAAAGTTGTCTGTGTCAAAATAACATGTAATTTAAAAAAAAACCAAGCCATGGCCCAATTATCCAAAACAAAAGAAAATCAATGGCAGGATGCAAAAGCTTCAATTTGTCGAATTCATTAATCAAAGTGATACAAAAAATAGAAGGAAACTTTAAACTTCTCTATAAATAAATTGATAAGTTGTTACTTGAGTTTGTAAGCCACAAAGCCAATAAAATTGACGTTGTCCCTACAAAATTTCGGTTAATTTTCCGAATTACTCCCGCCCATCAGGTATATTAAATTACTTGTAATATATAAAACTTTAGTGCCACCCAGTAATTATGTGACACGCTCTAAAATCAAACTTCCCGGGAATGGCTAAGACCGTGACATAGTTTCTTTGTGATATTGATTTTTTCTCTAATTTTTTCCCCCCTTTTTTTTTTGCGCTGGGCGTTGATAGCTGCAAATTAAAAGGGATTCGTTTTTCCGAGGCCTTGTTAACATTGATATTCTTTTAATTGAGGCCCACCACTTAATTGGAGAAATATGCCCATGAGACTTAAGCTGACATTAATGAGAGGAAGTTGGTGATGATGATTACATATGTAGGCTACGGTGAGTGTACCGAAGAGATGCATATTTATGGGGCGAGGCCCGTTCCCCTGCCCCCGAACAGTCACACTGAAAAAGATACGATCTAGAGCCTTATTACCAAGTAAAATTTTGCAAGCTTTTTTCGCTAAATGAAGGGAAACCGTAGTTATTTCGGTTCAGGAAATAATTGTCTCCGAAGTGAGAGAGAAAGTTTCACATAAAAGTGATTTAATGTATACGCGTCAAGTACTACGAACATATCCTAAAGGTTTTAAATATTTATGCAGCTTTCCACGAAGATTGCAAGCTCTCAATTATCGCAGAAATCTTTTAATGCATCATTTAGAATTTACGCTCATTTTCATTTCTATCAGGTCAGGTGGTAGATTTCACGATGGTATTTTTTAAATGTATTTTGATGCGTGCTGAAATCGGTTTTTATTAATTAGAAAATCTAATAATATATGTGCTACAATTAATGCCCATAAAAAAGATATTTTACCCTATTTGAACATTTAAAATAAAGTCAACTTTTTGACAGAAGTTACAAAGCATTAAATGTGCCACAGGGTTCTTGTCTATGCCCACTATTGTTCGTAAATTTTACAAACTGTCCGACTATGGGAATAAATAGTTTCCTCAATCAACTTTTTTTTAAATATTAGTAACCATTATATATTAAAATTCCTTATAAAATCAGTGAAATGTTTCAACTAAATTCTTCTATTAAAATTGACTACAAAATATTTGTTGTTTCAAATTAATAATAACTGCATATCCCAACCATGAGACTTAAATTACCCAAAACAAAATCAGGTTCATACCAACAACTTGTCAAGGCTTACTAAAGTAGAATTACGGCACACAGAAAAAAACCCTAACCAGCAAAATTAGTTATTCATTAAGTTGCTGCCAGAAGGATTTTTACCAGAGCTGCTGCTGGTGCATGCATACCTGTGTGCATTCTGTGAACTCATTAAATAATTTTTGGAAAGTGTTGCAAATAATGAGCAGCATCGGGATTCGGGTCTCATTTCGTATGCAGCGCAGGGTGTCTATTTGATTAAACTTTTGCGGAGGAATATAATTCCTGCAGTATGTGGAACAGACCTGTGCCCTGTGGTACCTCAGCAAGGTAGGTACCTCCGGCTTGTCACAGATAAAGAGGCAATGGATTGCTGAACTGCTATTTGGCATAATGCACACGGCAGAACCCCAGCCCTCATGACTTGCATACATAATTACGATGGTCGCTGCTGAAAACATGCAGGCTCTCTCGTACCTACTCTCTATGCTTCGTGCTGCCATATAAAATGCTTTATGAGACTTCTCATGCAAGTTCGCCAATTTGCGTTATTTATTGGAATTGACAAGGGCAAGGACTGTTTGAATGGAAAATCCAAATTGAACTGGGGGAAAAAAAAAAAATCTCGACCTTGTCGGGATCTATCTCTCAGATTGCCTGCTTAATGTTATTCCCCTGGTATGGGCGATTTTCTCGTGAATGCAAAGTGGTTTCCATTTTTCTTAACATGATAAATGGCCAAAGTTTGTCTCAAGGACTTTAGATAAGAAATTTCTTATTTACCTCGCTTTTATATATGTTTTTTTTTTTTTTTTTGTGGTAGGTGGACCTTTTTCAAAAATTATATACATTTTTCGTTATTTTAGACCTTTTCAGACAATTTGTTAAGTTTTAGGGCAAAGAAAGTAATAAACTTTTTGTTTCTCTTCCTACCCGCTAATTATTTCAGAGAATTCAGATTAATTTTAAATGAATTTCCTGTCTGTCGACTTTGGTTCTTGTGTTCGAAAATTAATAACAATTAATTAATTAATTATTAGACGTATTAGAATAATAATTTTTTGTAACAGATCTTCTTTACGAAGTTTTTAGGAAAAATTTGACGAAGACGGAATAATAATACCTGCAGAATTGATTCCAATGATCCGACAGCTGTGAAACTTTAATAACTTCTAGAATTTAAAAAAACTTCTTGACAATTTCTTGCTGGAAATTACTTAGAAAAGATCATAGGAAAATAAAATCAATTTAATTTTACTCAATAATTTTCCTTCTTCACAAAATACACGCCATATCTCACATTTAAGATCATTAATAAATCGTCCTTAACAAATCAAAATTTTGCAAAGCCATTCAATTTCGATTTTAGGATCCGACATCAAAAGTTTTCTTGTACTTTTATCAATTAATTGCTTCTCGTAATCCCTCCATCGTAAAAATCTCCTCTTCAGAATTCCCGAAACACACAAAAATTATTATTAATTTGCGAGGAGAAATCGTCGAATTTTGTTGCTATGGAGTCCCCAAAAATAAAGTTTCTATTCATCCAGAAACATTAACAACTTCCCGCTCCCCCAAAAAAAATGATGCCAATAAAATTAAGAACATTAAGGGACACACCAATTTGTAAAAGTGTAACGTCGACATTAAATTCCGCTTGAGCTTAAATCGTGAAAAGAAGCAATTAGTCTCTCACCTGTCGAAAGTTCACGACATGAACTTTTCTTAGAATGAATTTATTTAAACTTAAGAAGGTTTTCCGAACCAATAAAAGCTTCTTAAGAGTCGTTCAATTTGCAGTTGTACACGTGCACAAAAGGTGAAATTGTATGCTGGCGGAATTGAGACGTGAAACTTACACCAGAGTGGAGCTCCTTCTGGCTCCTTCTGGCTCCTTCTGGCCAAGACACAAAATCTCAAGAAACTAGGGACAACGATCGGACTATTGTCCTTCGTTTTTCGCTTGTTAGAACTTTTTGTTTGTGTGTGCCTGCCCTTTATGGGCCACAATATATATATATAAAAAAAAAGGAAGGTCACGGCGGCGGAAAGAGAACGAACTTCCTGTCGAAAGAACGAGCTAATTACGGAACGAACACAACAAAGACGAATATTACTCAGGTTGAATCGTTCGTCGGGCGAAAAGGTGGGAACTTTTAAGATGCTCCCATAACAAACGTAATCGGAAATAATGGCGTGACTCAAATCCTAACAAGTGCCATTCCCCGGGACTATTCGTTCCCTACCTTTGGGGCGCATAATTGATAAAAATTGCCCCAAGGAAATAGGTTTTTGTTTCCCTGCTTATTAATTAAGCGAGAAATTAATGGCGGTACTGCCACTGACGGCCTAGGAGCCGGGGAGGGGATTCAGGGGGGGGGTACCACAGGGGTCGGAGGAGGAAAACCCTAACAGAAGGAAACTTTTGACAAGTCCCAAATGCGTCAAATGGCAGCAATTATACAGGTACAAGGTTGTTTTGTGGTCCTCCAACCGCTCCACTAAGTGATATTTGGTGTACCGACAAACTCCTTGATGGAGTTTTCTGTACTGCTGCTACCTCTTTGGCGGCCTCCGGTTGGCAGCACTTGATTGCGCCACATCCGGAAAACAATCATTCCATTCTGATTTGAGATACCACCGCAGGTGCCTTTAACATTCCACCTAAATTGGTTAGACACATCCGCATCCGTGGGATGTCTTTAAGTTTGATTGAGTTTCGGATCACTTTTAGGGCAATTTTCTAACATTTCATGTTGTCATGTCTAAGCTGCTACTTTTGTACTATGTAGAAATATGGAGAGTTTGTCTAAAGTCGCAAATACTTCACCAACATATTCCGGTGGTTGGGCTTGTCAAGATAAGCTAAAAGTGGTTTTAGATCCGGCAACAGTGTTTTGGTAATGGGTTTTTCATTCCAGGGAAAGGAATAGAAAGGATAGAATTCGAAAGACACATTTGGAATAGAATGAATAAAGAAACGATACGAAATCTTTCCGGAATATAACTCTAAAAGTTTTCATTTGAAAATTTACATGGACATTGATGCTAAAAGGCATTTTATTTTGCCTGAAGTTCCGACACTAAAACGTATATAATAAGTTATGACAATGCCAACATTATCACAAAATTAATTAAAAACAATCGATTCCATCCTAAATTCACCTTCCATTTTGATAGCTAATAAGCGAATATTTCTTTTAACACTATTTCTTCTAAGAAGACAAGGAAAACGTTTTGAAATTGAAGCCTCTGGTGGAAGAAGGTGTTAACTCACTTTTTCAGAAAAAAATTTTTTTCCCGCAAAACTATTTTCCGTGGCGCTAAATTTCATTTTGTAATATAAAAATATCATCATGTGATTTTTATATGGGTAAAACAACGTTTTACTCCAAGCAAAATGATGGGTTCTTGAATTAGTTTATTGCAAGAAGGTGTTAACTCATTAAACTATGCAGTTGGTAAAAAGTGAGTTAACACCTTCTTCCACCAGAGGCTTCAATTGTCCACACATGGATAAACTTTTAAACCCAAATACCAACCTTTAAGGTTACTATACTTTAACTATTTTTAAGATATAGGAACTATTGGATAAATTGAAAGGCATCGAAAAAGGTCATTAAATTTTTGTAAAGATCTCTAATTGGACTGGGTTTTTCACCTACAAATATTTTAATTGTTAATCTATACATATAATAACATTGAAAAATCGTAAAAGTCTGTACATTAAATAGTTTTTCAAGAAAATGAATGAATACTATAGAACAGAGCGCAAGAACGTCTGTCCATTTGACCACGTATCATGTAAAAATTACTGAAAGGATTTTGATGAGATCCTCATCCGATGACAGCTTTAAAAGTTCCTAGACTAATACTAGACTATGTTTTGTTACGCTAGGGAACAATGATGGCCTCAATATAGCAACCGATGATTTAAAATTTCAAGGGATTGTCATGTGGGTCGTTTATTTCGATTGTGCTATTGAAATTTTAAAATTCAATATTAGCAAGTTTAATATTGGGATCCAGAATTTGAAATTTAATCGGATTGCAATTAAAAAATGTAATTTGTGGTTCGAATCTAGCTTTTACTTAAGAGATTTCAAAGAAAATGAATTTGTCCGTCATTAGTCATATACTGACAATTTTGTTTAAATTACAAGGTCTTCATATGTGTCATTTAGACGTCGTGGCTTCTACTCTATCACCTATTAACTTTTTTCTGATATCTCATAAATATGTATGACTGATATAATAATAAATTTTGAAAACTATATAGTTCAACTGTTACATTATTTATCATTATTATTTATTTATTATTTATAAAAATATTTTATTGAATTATATATTGACTATTTTGCTCCAATACCTTTTGACATCTTTCTGGTAATGTTTTTTTACAAAAATCTGACCCAAATGTTTTTTGACATCCTTATTTGAAGTAAATGTTTTTAGATTTAAATTTTTTTATAAAGATAACAACAAGTAATAATCCGAAGGTGTCAGATCACGTGAATATGGTGGACGTTGAGAAGCAAGTCACAGATGTCAATGTGATAGAGCAAATTTCTTTCTGTAAGAATTAAGCTTTGAAACGAAACAAAGTCATTTCACGTGATCATAAACGGTAGAATTCGACAAATTTAATCTCGTAGCGATTTTTCATCATCATCAATACTTTTATTTTATCTTCATCAGTTTTAACTGGCCTTCCAAAATATGGCACTTCTTCAATATCGAAATTACCGGGGTGAAATTTTCCAAATTTTGACACTAAGCGTTCTGTCATAAAAAAGCAATATATAGTAAACCATGAAATGTTAACTGTCAAAACTGTCAAAATATATTATATAATGACAATACGGTTCAGAATGAAGCTTGCCTTTCCGAACAACGCAATATTTCTATATTAATAAATGGACATAATGAGGTAAAATGGAACCAGAGAAATTCGATTTAATATTACTGCGCCATTCACAGTATGTATATATATATATATATATTATGTCTGGCCTATGTATTTAATCTGAAACTCCGCAAAGAAGTCATTAATGTCCCCAGTATCAATATAAATCCACCTCAGCCCCAATTCATCCGAAGGACCCGAAATGTCGACACATACTCCATCTAATCCAGTCGACTTGCTCAAATTCAGCCAGCTGTAAATGTTGGCAATAAAAACTTCGATGAAAAGGGATAAATTCTAATAATTTCTGCGGGAATGCAGTATCCCTCTTTAAGTACACCCAAATGGGGGGGTATACATATATGCCTCGTAGGCCTCTCGGAAGCCCTCCGCACAGGCACACCCATGCGGAGAAGAAGGCCATTTGAAACAGCACTTTTTCGAAGATCAAATAAGTTTCCTTTATGTTGCCTTATATTTTTTTTTTTCTCTCTCATCTCCCCCGCTTTGTACCATTAGGACGAGATGGTGAAAACGAAATCCATATCCTCTAGATAGCTGTTAGGTAACCAGGTTATGTCCTCATATGCGGCCGTTTATTATTTTTTATTTCAATGGCTGTGCCGCAGGCCAGGAAGGAAAGTAGAACAAGTCAACTTCCTTGGCTTGTGATACACACAAAAGGAACATTCCCATTATGTGTTATCACGGAATCCTTTTCCCCACCCGGGAACAACACTTTCACGGCCTGCGGCCATCTAACGTACATATACATAATTCTTAAGACAAAATAAACATCCTTGTTTGCTTCATTGAAATCAACTGGGTGCGTGCTGGGCGCCAACAGCCAACAGGTGAATTTGTGACGCATTTCAAACGATTGTTCTACAAATTATTCAGGCACCTAATGCAATTTCCAATTTGAAATTGCCCCTCGGGGGGCGGGGGGTGGTTGGAGTTCGGGTTCTCTAGGCTCGAAACTCGAAGCTTAAGGGAGGAATTTAAACTTGGGGAATTTCACTTTAGAATGTGCCGAAGGCACAAATATTTACTGAAGCTCGAAGGCGGTTAATGGGACAATGGAGCTGTGTCCCATTTATCAAACCTTTGTCACAAATTAATAGGGAAGATCTAATTTCAGTGATGTTCTGGGTGCCATGGCTCTAAAAAGTTTACACCATCATCTCATCATCCATCAAAGTTCGCCCAGACACAACTTTTTTTTTTTTTTTTTTTTTCTGAGATACTTTAACTTCTGTAATGACCTCGCTTTGAGGCAGCGGGCGTTTGAAATTTCACAACTTTTTACTTTCTGTCGAAACCAAACTCTCTGTAAAAATGGAATTACAACGGATAATCGGGGAATTTCGTCTTTTTACAATAGAGCTGCCTTTTTTTTCTTGAAACAGCTCAACAGTTTGTCGTACTTTAATAAAAAAAATTAATTTCCTTGATGTAACACATAACCACTTACAAGTTATTTCGTAAAGTAAAATGATAAGTAAGTATAATAAAAGGCAAACGAACAACGAATGCTTTTCTCCAATTGATTATTTCAGTGAATTCCATTAATATAACATTATTCCTTAATGCATAAAAGTATTTAACTCAAAATGCCTCGAACAAGGTCACAGTCCATTAGAAAGAGGTCACACAAAAGGTCAATTTCACGTTTACGAACGACGAAAGCACAATAAAAGGCGTGAGTTAAGCTTTATTTTTGGAAGACACTTTTTCAAATTGAGATCATCTTATCACAGCACTAGCAATATTCCTTATCCTAGCTATTAAGATAATTCTTTACAAAAAAAATCAATAGAAAAGATTCGTAGGAAAATTGTGGATGATATAAGATTTTTCAAGCTAAAGTCTTAGACTGTTCCATTTTTTAAATCTAAAAAAAAGGTCTTGTGTTACAAATTACCGTGGGGTTTCTATAATGAAACATATTCCCATGTTGCTTGATTCTTTAGTACAGTCTAAGCTAAGCTTCTTATTAAAGGAAATTATGGATGGTTATCAAGTAGATCTTATTTATTCTGATTTTACTACAAAATAAACTAGCAAACTTCGTTTTTACTCTACAGTCTTTTCATGGTTAAGTAATTATTTGAGGAGTGATTCAGGAGTCCCACAAGGCAGTCATCTGGGTCCGTTGTTATTCTTATTATTTATTAATGACATTTTGGACTGTTTTCGCTCAGTTTTATATTAATATAAAAAGGTGTATGGTAATTGTACTTAGTTTTCCGTATAAAATAAATAATAAACCTCTCCCAAAAGTGCTGGACTTAGGTATAATCTTTAGAAGAAATATTTTCAATACAGAGGAATTTCACTTGAGTAATGATTGGTTTGTTCTAGTTGCAAATTATTGACAAACTATCATTCTAGATGCTCATTTTTTGGATCATCAAGTTCAGCAAGGGAAGTAAATTGTGCATTGTTTTTAAAAGATATGTTGTCATAGAGAATTAAGTCTTCTGAGCTATTATCTCTCATTAATTTTTACCAGAAACATCAATCAAGATTAAATCAAGCTCATTTTAATTGTTTTGCTAACTCAATTGACTTCACTTTGCCCAGAAATGAATTTCAAGTAGCTCTTTTAGAATGTGCGCAAAAAAGGGACTAGTCTAAATTAAATTTTATTATTTAGTCTATAAAATTTTCAATCTGCAGGCATTAAATAATTAAATACACGAAGTTTACTTCATAAAAAACGATTGATATGAAATATCATAATTTTTCTATAATTTCAGCATTATCATACATATCCCTGACTTTTCCAGATTTTAGAGCTCAATGTTTTCAGTAAGAGAACATCCAAAAACATTGCAACAAAAACGTACTTTACTGCAATAAATTGGTTTTCTATAATTATCAGTTGCTAAATTCATAATTGAAAATTTAATGAAACCAACAATTTATTTATTTATTTAGCGGTATGACTTCTGAAAGTAATACCTACCAGATTAACTAAATTAATAGAGCATTAAATTTAAATTATTTTCTCCCACAAAGGTGCTGAATTATGAACACTAATTCTATTTTCACTAAATTAGGTTAATAAATCAATAACCCAATTTAAATACCCAAACTCTAAATCTGTTTTTGTTATCAGAATATTTTTATATTTTTTGCGGGGATCGCTTAAAATGTTCGGCACGTATTGATTTCTTCGAACAATATCCGCATAAAATTGCTTTTAGAACAAACAATTTGAAATAAATGAAATGAAAGCGATGAAACTTTGATTGTGAGGTGGGGAAGAACAATAAATTTTTGTTTATTTTATATAACAAACAAATTTTGTGCGGAATAGCTTTCAAAGTGGCTTTACAATTTTTTTTCTCCACATTTAATGAATTACACAGGTTTACAAAAAAAAAAAAGTTGATGTTCTTTTGACCAGACCATCTCATTTTTATGTAAATCGACGCCCTGAATCCGAATCCGAGGTCCGTTAACCTCCATCACGTCAGGTTCAAGGGCATTTCAAGGTCAAATTGAGAAAAACTCACTAGATAAGTCTGAAAAAGAGGACTTATAGGTTTTTGGGGCTGCTGAATCCGAATTCGTGATTTGTTTAACTCCCAAAGGTCAGCCAGAGGTTATTTCAAGGGCATTTCAAGGTGAAATTGGGAAAAATCCACTAAATAGGTCTGAAAAAGACGATGTATAGGATTTTGGAGTCACTGAATCCGAATTCGTGATTTGCTTAACCCCCAAGGTCAGCCAAAAGTCGTTTTAAGGACATTTCAAGTTGAAATTGGAAAAAATCCACTAAGCGGAAAAAGTTGATGTTCGTTTGACCAGACCATCTCATTTTTATGTAAATCGACGCCCTGAATCCGAATCCGAGGTCTGTTAACCTCCATCACGTCAGGTTCAAGGTCATTTCAATGTCAAATTGACAAAAACCCACTAAATAGGTCTGAAAAAGAGGACTTATAGGTTTTTGGGGCCGCTGAATCCGAATTCGTGATTTGTTTAACTCCCAAAGGTCAGCCAGAGGTTATTTCAAGGTGAAATTGGGAAAAATCCACTAAATAGGTCTGAAAAAGAAGATGTATAGGTTTTTGGGGTCACTGAACCCGAATCCGTGATTTGCTTAAGCCCCCAAGGTCAACCAGAGGTCGTTTCAAGGGCAGTTCGAGGTGAAACTGGGAAGAAATCTCGTCTTTTCTATATTTGAACTTGGAATTACTTCGAAACGACCTCAGGCTGACCTTGGGGATTAAGTAAACCACGAATTCGGATTCAGCGACCCCAAAAACGTATACATCTTCTTTTTCAGACTTATTTAGTTGATTTTTTCTCAGTTTTACCTTGAAATGACCTTGAAACGACCTCTGGTTGACCTGGGGGGCTTAAGCAAATCACGGATTCGGGTTCAGTGACCCCAAAAACCTATACATCTTCTTTTTCAGACCTATTTAGTGGATTTTTCCCAATTTCACCTTGAAATGCCCTTGAAATAACCTCTGGGAATTAAACAAATCACGAATTCGGATTCAGCAGCCCCAGAAACCTATAAGCCCTCTTTTTCAGACCTATTTAGTGGGTTTTTGTCAATTTGACCTTGAAATGACCTTGAACCTGACGTGATGGAGGTTAACGGACCTCGGATTCGGATTCAGGGCGTCGATTTACATAAAAATGAGATGATCTGGTCAAAAAAACATCAACTTTTTCCGCTTAGTGGATTTTTTCCAATTTCACCTTGAAATGTCCTTAAAACGACTTTTGGCTGACCTTGGGGGTTAAGCAAATCACGAATTCGGATTCAGTGACTCCAAACACCTATACATCTTCTTTTTCAGACCTATTTAGTGGATTTTTCCCAATTTCACCTTGAAATAACCTCTGGCTGACCTTTGGGAGTTAAACAAATCACGAATTCGGATTCAGCGACCCCAAAAACCTATAAGTCCTCTTTTTCAGACTTATTTAGTGGGTTTTTCTCAATTTGACCTTGAAATGACCTTGAACCTGACGTGATGGAGGTTAACGGACCTCGGATTCGGATTCAGGGCGTTGATTTACATAAAAATGAGATGGTCTGGTCAAAAGAACATCAACTTTTTTTTTTTTGTAAACCTGTGTTATCTATGAAATTAATTATTTAGATAACACCTTAAAAATATTTAAATTTACATAAATTTTATGTGGCTTCTGGAAACCAGATATTGTTTAATTTTCTAGCTAATATATTTTATACCCTCTGAGGTTTAAGAGTATAAAGTGGTAAACGATATTTGGCAGGAAAGACTTAAAATTAAATGTGGTATTTATTAATTAGAATATAAAATCAAATAAAATTCATATGAAGCATTTTCTCTACTATTTAAAAATACATAAATAAACCCAATTAATGTATTGAAGTGAGGTCAATAAAAATATTTCATTGTTTCAAACGCGACTGTTTTATGTGTAGCACCTATAGAAAAATACCACTCACATATGTTTATATTTTTCGCAAACCACTAAAGTCTCACAATATTATTTTGTAGATAAAATTCCTTCATTGTATCTGCTGCACGCACAACAGTGTAAAAGAAAAAGCAAAAATCCAGTTGAGTAAAATTATTATAAAATCGATTGTTTCGCATGTGCAGTATGCACTTAAAATTTTCCTCTCTGAAAAATTTTCCATAGCAATGGAAAACTGCAAGCCATATTCTTTTCAAGTCCAACCACCAGATAGATATTTTATAAATGTACTAAATTTTAAGTAGAAAGTTAAGCCAATACTTTGCTAGTTCCAAATTTAAATTCTGATCTGATGATAAAACTGCCAGTCAAAATATAAAATTGAATAAAGCTGTTTCCAAACGGATAAAAGCTGAAATAAATCACTCTTCAGCTCAATTTCAAGGATATATTGTAGAATGGACGTACACCGGTCGTGCTCATAAAAAATGCTGCTGCTTTTGACCGAGGGAACTCCTGTCCTTATAACAATTTATCATATCGTCCAGATGCGATTAGTGAAATTCCATACACCCAAAAAAAGGGAAGGAAGGACGGATCTCTGGCATATCTATGAAGTCCAAACATGAAAGCTACCCCCGACGAAATCCTACCCCGGATTCCTTCGACACAGATATATCACCCCAAATTCTTCACGGAGAATGTAATGACACAATCTTTGAGACTTACTCAGGTTTTTGGGAGTGAGATATATTTTCAGACTTTCATAGTGTAAATTGTTTAAAAGCTGAGAATAGAAAATCAAAAAGTTATAAGACTTCAGTTTTATCATGTAGGAGATGATGCGTATTAACTTTTTGTCATGAAATTCCTATTATATATAGTTTTAATGACACGTTATTTCGTGTCAATGATAGAAAGCGTAGGGAGATAGACGATAAAATAATAAAAAGATTATAAGCAAAAAACATTTGAAAAAGAACATACCACACAAAGATTATAGTGGTATATAGAAGGCCTCAATACGGCCGCACTATAAAATATGTATGTACATATATCAAAAATGGGACTAGTGCATATAAGGCTGTAATTCCGCCACATAAAGGCTACTACGGCTGCACCATCGGTTGCACTATCGGCTGTTCTCATTTATAAATATATATGGGACGATCCATGTCAAGTGGATCAGAGCTGTGGCCAAAATTGTAGGTGTCCAAAAAAATCAACCGAGGGCTCATTTTAAAGCTTATGACGTCTACTTTCGAATGCCGTGTGCGCCTTTGAAAAATCAAATATGGCGGTTTCAATATGGCGACCGGAAGTGGAATGAAAATTAAAAATTTTTGGAAAAAAGCTTATAGAAAAAAAAATTTGCAAGCTACAAGACCGTATTTCGACTCAAATTGTAGCAAATGAACAGCTCTTTAAGGCTGGTGCAGTTGAATAAGAAAATTCAAGATGGCGGATCCAATATGGCTGTGCAATATCCCACTTTATGGCCTAATTTTTCAAATCCAACCATTTTCCACCAAATCTTGTATACGGGGGTTTTTGGGGTCGCTGACCACGAATATAAGATTATATTTGAAAAATTCAAAATGGCGGATCCAAAATGGCGGACGGTTGTTTTCGAAAATCAACCGATTTGCACCAAATCAGGTATACGGGGGTTTTTGGGGTCGCTGACCACAAATATGAGATTATATTTGAAAAATTCAAAATGGCGGATCCGCCATCTTAATTTTTTTCGAAAATCAACCGATTTGCACCAAATCAGGTATACGGGGGTTTTTGGGGTCGCTGAACACGAATATAAAATCAGATTTGCGAAATTCAAAATAGCAGATCCAATATGGCGGACGGTTATTTCAAATCGAACGGCTTTCAGAAAACCTTTTAGCCATATTATATTCTCATAATGTATTTTGCAAATCTGACTTTGTATTCGTGATCAGCGACCCCAAAAACCCCCGTATACCTGATTTGGTGCAAATCGGTTGATTTTCGAAAAAAATTAAGATGGCGGATCCGCCATTTTGAATTTTTCAAATATAATCTCATATTTGTGGTCAGCGACCCCAAAAACCCCCGTATACCTGATTTGGTGCAAATCGGTTGATTTTCGAAAACAACCGTCCGCCATTTTGGATCCGCCATTTTGAATTTTTCAAATATAATCTTATATTCGTGGTCAGCGACCCCAAAAACCCCCGTATACAAGATTTGGTGCAAAATGGTTGGATTTGAAAAATTAGGCCATAAAGTGGGATATTGCACAGCCATATTGGATCCGCCATCTTGAATTTTCTTATTCAACTGCACCAGCCTTAAAGAGCTGTTCATTTGCTACAATTTGAGTCGAAATACGGTCTTGTAGCTTGCAAATTTTTTTTTCTATAAGCTTTTTTCCAAAAATTTTTAATTTTCATTCCACTTCCGGTCGCCATATTGAAACCGCCATATTTGATTTTTCAAAGGCGCACACGGCATTCGAAAGTAGACGTCATAAGCTTTAAAATGAGCCCTCGGTTGATTTTTTTGGACACCTACAATTTTGGCCACAGCTCTGATCCACTTGACATGGATCGTCCCATATATATGTCTATATAATTTGGTGTTCGGCCGTGGTGCAGTCGAGGTGCCTCCGTTGTCCTTGGTACGTACCAACGTGCGTCCGTTAAAATTGTTCACAAATTATTTCTAATCTGTGAGGCCGTTTCATATTTTTCAAAAATACTACTAACGTTTGTGCAGCCGTCGTACCACTGTCTAGAAACCGTGCAGCCGAAGTGCAGCTATTTTTACTCCTGACGTTAAGATTTAACTGATGAAGTTATTAAAATGATACGTTAAAAAAGTGGCTCAATGGCAATTCTTGAAAACCAGATGCTTAGTCATTGTTAGAAAATCAATAATCGATAAATAATAACAATCGACAGATGACAAATCGATAGAAGATAATTTTTAAAAATCAATTATTTCATTTCTAACGGTTAACATAATTGCTATTCAATTTTTAAATATGCAAAAATATATGGAAATGTAAAAACTATGGCACAAATAAAAAAATAAATCGCTTTTAATTTCTCCTTTAAACACATTACCACCGACCACCTCCGTGCCTCATCATAATAAATCTTGTCCGAATTTTGCTTGCCAACTTGTTGAATGTTGGACCTCGTTCTCAATATTTCGAGGGTATTATCCGGCCATGGGCTCGGCCTGTATATTAATTAAAAAGCGCTATAATTATTGTGGCGATCTTTTCCTTTTTGGACGGGAGGAAATCGCCAAACGACAAGTCCACCATAGACCCATATGAAAGGGTAGTATATATGTATGTGCAAAAATAATCCCTACACCAGGAATATATCCAATTAACGTCCAATGATATAAGTATGACCGTGTGTACACATTTAAAAAATGGGAAAACTTTTGCGAGGTAAATGAAATTTTAATGAAAAAATTTTCAGAGTAATTAGAAATGGGAAATTGCTTGGGATGAACGACGAAAATTATCAGGATATGATGATGGTGGGAACTATAACTGCTTGGGCGAAAAAGGATTACAGGGTGATTCGTAACGATGTGTTATAACATATGCGTGGCGATTCTATGGAATCCCCCGATCAATTTTTGTTCCAAGAATATCCCTTTAGGAGTTACGGGCAGTTATACGTGTAGATACAGATACTTTTTCCATTTAACACCCTGTAATTTTCTTAAAACACATCCTATAAACCTCATTAAGGTATTAATTGATAGAGAACTCTTTCTTCCTTCCAATGCGCCTTTAATCACATCTCTATCCAACCCCCATCAAGAGTTTTAAATTGTCAAAATACAAAAATTTGTAACATTGTCACTTATTTAATAAAAATTGTAAAATGTGAAAGAGTATAGTTACAATTTTATCAGTTTTTAAAGTTTGGCAATTTGAAACTTGTGAAGGGAACTAAATAAATGACTAGTTGAAGATTCATTGGAATGGTGAAAGACTTCTCTATCAAATGATACTTTAAAGAAGTTCGTAGGGTATTTTTTAAGAAAATTACAGGGTGATGAATGAAAAAGGTATCGGTGCACATAAAACTGTCCATAGTTCCGAAACGAAGTATTTTAGAGGGAGACTCTCTGAACAAACGTTGATCAGGCGACTGACATATGTTGTAACATATCGTTACGAATCACCCTGTACTTTATATATGTAGTTTATGTACCTTTTTTTTCGTAAACATATGAAGGACTTTTCGTACGATTTCAGGACACAGTGCGCCGCCGAAAGGAAGGAAGGAAGGAAGAAAGAAAGACGTTACTGTGTCGAGGCTAAGAAAGGATTTCGCATTATCTTACGTAATACTACCTTATATATGCCGGGAGAATGTGTCTATAATCCAAAAAAATCCGAGAATAGCAGGTGGGTGGAGGGTAGGGGGCTGATGCGTCGTCGAATGGCCTCACGTACCGCTTGTCAGGAAAGTTAATCCACTTTAGGTAAACAAATTGAAAGCATCCATGACCCGAATGGGTGGCACGCACACAGGTGATATAATACTTTTATTTTCTATATTTTTTTTCCTCTTGTTATAGGCTACTAGAACACTCCTCGTCACTATAGTAAGCGACCGGAAACCATGGAAACTCTCTACTCGGTCGATCGAATTTAATTTGTAATTAAACACCATTTATACCTTGCGCGCACCTTCACTCATTAGCGGACATCATGTTACCTGTACGCTCGCGAACAAGGACGCCTCACGACTGGCCTTTGGGATATGGCGCGCATCCACACGACGAGAGGGGCTCATCGCTTACTAACCGAGTCCGAGACTCTGCCGCGAAATTATACTATATATTTCAGAGAGGAGCTTTTCCCGGAGCGCTGCATTATCGACAGGGAAAGCTCCCCAGTTTTGCCAGCCACCCCAAAAACAGTCATCCCCCACCCAGATGATTTTGAGAAAAACGTGAAAAACCGAAGCTACGATTCCCCTTTTAACGTAAACGACACGACGGCACACCGTGTGTCTCTCCAGATTGTGCTAATTTTCGCTTAAAATCCATTTTCCACTTTCCAGCGGTTCTAAGCTTTCGCTGCGGCTGGCAAGAGGCGAACTCGAAGGCGAACTCGAAGGCAAACTCGAAGGCAAAGACGAAGGCAAAGGTGAAGGCGATCCGGCCCCAAAAGCAAGCGGCCTCCTCTAATTTAATTAAATTTGTCTTGATTTCTGCCAAAAATAGCAACATCGTCTTTGATATTCCTCGATATATACTGGCCGCTTTTATACCCTTAAGATGCCAGCGCTGTTTTCTGGCTTTCTCGCGCCACTTCCTCCGGCCAATAGTGTGTAAGGGTCTCCAGAACCACCCCAACAGCGGGGGGTGGATAAATCAGCTCAAGAGATACACAAGCCAGAAAAACAGCATCAATTGCGGACCCCGAAAATATTGAAGGACAACGACTTTACGGAATTTAGCGACATGGCTTTATGGCTGATGATTTTCATCGACAAATATGTACTCGCCATCGTTTGATAATTTATTCACAATTTGCTCGGCGGCGTCGATGTTTCGGTGTTGTCGTTCGCGGACAGGGACAGGGTTTTAGTTTAAACATCACATAATTGACATCCTGATGAATTCATAATTTCGAGCCGAGCACCGATTCTTCTTGGCACGGCACGCGGAAGGATACCACCAACTGTGGATACTTCGATACTTTGGTGTCGTGGTGCGAATCGTCTAATTAGAGGCTGATTCGATGGGATCGTTTTACACATTCAGCCCATGAAGGGAATTTTTGAATGCTATTGTATGTTTGATGCGTATACCACCTTCCATTGTATTGTATGAATTAATCATTCCGGTTTGATACCAAAAGCTAAATTGATTACGTTATCTGTATGAGCGAATCTAATCGGATTCAGGATTTCCACACGTTGTATATTACTCCATATTCCTATATATTCGTACACTTGCAAGCAAAACTAACCAATTTTCACATTTCCATGGCATTAAAACAGAAACGGTTAAAACTAAAACAGAAAATTTTAAAACTAAAAATAAGTAAAGTGTAGTAAGAAGAATTAACCCTTGATTTTTATACGACAAGCTATGATCCGGTTATTAACCCTTTGCGATCCGAATTAATTTTTCCTATTCTCAGTAGTCCAGGTAGTAGCTCTAAACCTCTGAATTGCTTTAAAAAATCATGCAGCCAAGGCAAATTTATAAACCTACAACAATTTGAGTTTATAAACTTGCCTTAGCTGGCACCGATTCCAAAAATAACTGATTAGATATTGTAAATATTTAAGTATCAATAATTTTTTATATTGTCCTTGAATGCTCTTTTCTTTAAAGTAATAAAAAATATTATTTCTAACTTTATAGTTTAAGTTTGTACATTTAGGCAAAGTTTTGACATCGGTTTTTATTTTTTTGTAAACTATTCTATTTATTTATATTTTTAGTTAACGGGAATTGGCTGAAATTCAATAAATGGGATTCATCCCCTAATTTTCCACTTTTAGAGGTGGGATATCTTCTACAAATTTATATGCGACCACCGTCGAGATATAGCCTATTCAATAAAATAAGAATCATTAAAATTGGTTCACAACCGGCGAAGATATCGCATAACATACACACAAAAAATTTAAAGTATTGAGAACCTCCTTCTTTTTTTTAAGTCAGTTAATAAAGGCGAAAATATTCGACCACTTCAGGTAAGAAATGTTAGAGATACGCTAATTTTTTACAATTTGTGAATTCTTCTGTAAAAATACCTTTTTTTCTGAAATAAAGTAAATTTTAAAAACAAATCAAAGATTAAGAGCTCTTAACTTTTATGTAAAATCGAGGGTGTATCTCAGTTTTAACAAAATTATATGTATTGTATATATTATGTAATGAAAAAAACAAAAATATTTAAAAATATGAAAATTTACTAACAAAATAAATAAATATTTTGACAAAAATGATACGACTGATTGTAGAAGTAACTTTATCAACAACTAACAAAGTGTGACACTATGCAATGCCGCAGAAAAGTCAAAAAGTCATCTTATAAATTCGACAATGGCTCATAAATAAACCTATTATGACCTTACATAGAGTGTTTCAAGGAAATAATCACTAAAGGGAAGGAAAAAGGATTTATTATTCTTATAAGAGCTTTCTTTTTCTAACTACATAGGTATAACAGTTTCTGTTTGAATTGAATTCCTTAGAAATCTGAAAATTGTGAGGTGGGCCGATTTTGCTAACGAGAGTATAATTGCGAATTTTTCATAAAAAACAGCCAAGTTCAAAATCAAATTTCTTTTAATCCAGAGAAGACTATAATTAACCTAAGCTTCTTACTTGAAATTCCCTATATATAAGTCGATCAAAATAAGATAGGTAGTGTTAAATTCATTAATTTTTAATTATTCTCCTCTTATCCCCAATTTCTTATTTTGAAAGATTAAAATTTAGGTAAGAACGTTAATTAAGAAATTCTTACTAAAATACTCAATAATTAATAGAACGATTAAATTTCCCAGGAATAAAACCGTCTTACCAAGTAATAGGGTTATTATCCTATTTTCGCTACCTTCGTCCTTCAGAGTCATTAATATCTATCCCATTTAGACACTTGATAAAAGCATTTTAAAAATTTAAAAAAAAAATGTTCACTATTTAACCATTATTAGAATTGAAAAAAAATAAATTTCCATATTTATTTAAATACGATCAATAGTAAATTAACATTAAATTATTTTCGAGTTATTATTTAGCAAGATATAGTTTTTCCTTTTCTACAAGTGGATTACCTAGAGAAAATATAAAACAAGTCTCATGAAGTACAAATTAACCCAATTCTACCATGATTAATTTAATAGAAATATTTTTCGTTCAACATCATGCAATTAAAAAAAAATTATATGGAAAATATTTTCCGATGGGAGAGTATTGAACAAAAATCCGACATTAAATTTAACCTCAACATTCCATTAAAAGCTTCATATTTATAAAACTAATTTTCCGGCAATGTCTATATTTGTAAAGCTTTTAAAAATGTAAAATTTCTCTGGTTCGTAGTGAAAATGTATTTCAGGTGGAAGCAAAATATTATAGCCCTTTGAATGGGTTCAATTGACCTCCAAACTTCCTCCAATAAAAAAAAAAGCAGAGATATATCACGAGAGTATGTAAAACATGCATTTTAAAATATATTAAAAAAAAATAATGAATTTGTACTACCAATTAAAATTTTATCGATTAAATTTATTGCATGTAGTATTAAAGTATTAATAAGAGGAAATAAGAATCTGAAACAAACAACGATCATAAAGCAGAAAGGAAAGCAAATAAATGAGTACAAAACAAACGATCAAAACTATTAATTAAAGAAATCCGTCAGCCAATTTTTCCATTGAAGAACACACGAATTAAAACCGACGCACAGTACATACTTAAAAAATAAAAAAATAAAAAATAAAATACCCTAAATGTAAAACGCAAATTCGCGTTTAGACCAGATCAGTTCGATCAGAGTGAGATCTGTACTACAGGACAGGACTAGCATATTCCAAAACAGGACGAACAAACGAAATAAACAAAAGTCTAGTAATATACGTATCGTTGAATTCCTTAGACAATCTTTTGATAAAGTGATCATCAAAATTAAATATAGGATTAAAAGGAACATCCAGATCTTTCACTGAGTTAAGTTGAGGTAATTCCATTTTTTTCCAAAAATAAGACATAACAGTGGTTTTCTTTTTAAATATAAACAATTAAGAGAACACTATACAAAAAAGTTATTTAAGTATAACTAATAAGTAACTTTAAATTGTCTTTTATCGTCGTGAGCATAAATAAGAATTTTCGTGTGTGAAAAAGTCAAATACACGTAATTAATAAATAAAATTAAAATAAGAGGACCCAAGTGCCTCCCCTGTGGAACCCCAGGGTATTGTGGATAGAGGAGAAGAAAGTAATACGGAAAGACGATTACTTAGATAGGTAGAAATAAGTTTTAAATTCAATTAATTTTTTCTGGAACCGAAAATCTAAAAATGCCTACATACAACCAAGATTTCCCAACAAAACTATGTATGTATTTTTTCTAGTATATACGCTTGAATTTTTATTTCTGCTCATTTTTTGATAAATTATTGCACACACTTAAAGCTCACTAATTCAAGTTATTCTACAATGGATAAATGAACAAATATTTCATAAACTAATTACGAACCCCTAAACCAGGAATCATTAAAAACAATACCGGATATAACAAAATTTTCCAGTCATTAGCCAATTGTTACTAGCCTGAAGGAAATATTGTAATTTATCAATAAATTTATCATGGCCCAATCCTCAAGCTGATTCTGTCAGCCAAACTTAAATCTCTTGGTAGCTGGAGATTATGATAAATCGATAAAACGAAACTGGGTGAATCCTTCCCTTCTGCCTTCTTCGGTGCGGAGTAGTCCTGCCCCAAATGGAAAATATTGCGGCACCTTCCTGTTAATGCACATCATTTCTTGGCACACAGAATTTCAACCCGTTCCCCGCAAGTGGAATAGAAGGGCCAAGTCACTACATCACTCATAATGAGTCAGCATCATGGGCGGAGTTACGGGGGGGCATGGGGGGGCACTGCCCCCCCAAGATTTCAGAGCGAACATCGGGAAATTAGTTTACTGTTCGTTTTTCTTATATTTGATAAAAGTCTGCCCCCCCAATGGATAATCTCTAATTCCGCCCATGCAGCATTTCCACCCAGATTGATTACATAATCTTTCACTCAGCCGCTTACACTGTCTGTTAGAGATCCCGAAGGAGAAATGGCCCCAAATTTCGCCCGGGGAGGAAGATGCATGAGGCCACTCCGAGCTTCGAGTTGGCAGCTAACTTTCTTTCTGAAAGGCGAAAAAATTGGAAAAGCTATGGAACGTGAGAATACAATTATCGCATCAGGACAAGACCCAGATAATTCCGGGAATCCTCCTCCTGGTCTCGCATTCAGGCCTATGTGCTTCTTTCTTCCTGTGTAAACATTCCTCACTATCCTTGCCCGGATCCGGGATTCAGGAGCTTGGTCCGTAAAGCAGTTTTTTTTTTCTTTTTTCTATTTTTTCTATTTTTTTTTATATTCCAGCAGCGTCTACGAAAATTACAGATGTGATAAAAATGAGATAACATCGTGATGTGTGCCCAGGAATAAATAGCGCACGTTTTATATATTTCTCATGTAAAGCAGATCCTTTGACTTTATCCAGTGTCTTTCGTGGCGCTGTTTTTTCGCACATCGATCGGGCCAGCAGTGAAAAAAAATTTTTTATTGACAAGTTCAACTCGAAAATCTAGGGGCAGGATGCTACTTGGGACGGGAATCGCATCGGGGACCAATCCCCCTACTCCAGATCCCCATAAATCTGTTATGGAAATGGAATGAAAAAGTCTCGTGCTTTACATAAATGTTTCGGACATCCAGAGGACATGACATGTCAGACGTTTGCTCGAACCTCGGAATTCCGTCGGGGGCAGCTGCCCAGCAGGAGGACAGACGACTACAAGGGAAAACTACGTGCCATTTGCCTGCCTTTTACGTAGTTCGTCCTGTCCAAGGACCTAGGGCGCAGCCAGTGTCCTATGAGGTGAAATTAAATTTCTTGTTTCGTTCTCATTTCTTCCTGCTTTCTTCAACAGGAAACCTCACAAGGTGTATTTGCACAAGAGCCCATTTCATAGATTACATGCAAAGTTTTAGACACTTTTTCGAGTGATTTGTAAATAATTGGCTAGGGACTCGCATCCCTATTTATATCATATCTGCATGGGTTTCATCCAGGCTGATTACGTAACCTCTGATCCCTGTCCATGGTCTTATATCCTCGTTATTTATATTTATTAAGCTACACATTTAACAAAAGTATTTACCCCCATCCCTGAATCTACACGTTAGATATATGTTCGAAGAAAAATCGTATTAATCGAAACCATGTAAAACAAGACACCGCACATATATATTGTATTTATAAAGGGAGGTATAAGTTCAAAGAAGCTTTAGACCATCTAAATTGAATCAATGAATAGAGCCTTCAATAATAAATCGAGGTTGTGGAAGAAGTGTGTAGAGAAATTACGGGGAGAGTATAAATTTATTTTTTGAAAAAATCGATTTTTCAAAAACATCAAAAACATAAACTTTAGACCTGTAAAAGCAGTAGACAATATGGTATATAAGTAAAAAATGTCAAGAAATATATATATAACGTGATATAATACATGGTGTCCAAGCGCGCGCATTATAGAAAAAAAAAAACTTTAAACGTGTTTTACTCGAAACCACGTTTTTTGACCTGGCTGGCAACTTTTTGAAAAAAACTATTCAACCGATTGGGCTCAAATTTTCAGGAATTATTCTACACATGTGTGGCTATGGTGTGAACTGGAATTACAAATATCCGATAATATTTTACCCATTTTTTAACCATTTTTTTTAACTAAAAAAACGGAAAAATAAATTCAAAAGTCCTCCACTTTGTTTCTTTTTTTAACCAAAATACTTTATTCTAGTTCACACGATAGAGATTGATTTATATTTTAATATCCTGCTCAAATTTTTTGTTTCACACGTTCCACAGCTGAGATTTTCTGCCAACCGTTTTTTTTAAAGGGTCCTAATTTCGGCAGCCCTATCACAGCCCTATTTGAAAAACAATATACAAAAAAAAAATTTTTTTAGAAAGTTCGATATGTATATTTTCAGCTCTTAAAATATTATATCATTAAAATAAATTTTTATATGAAAAAAAAAACATTTGAAAAAACGTCCAATAAATGAATACTCCCCCTTTTCTAGCAGGTATTTAATTTAATTACATTCTAGATTGCGTACGACTTTCTGGGTCGTAATTTTTATTAGAAATCAAAAACAAAATTTGTGTACATTATTTACAAGGTACCACAATTTAATCCTGATAGTCTCCAAAGAAAACCTCTTATTAGATTTTCATTTTTCTAGTTTTACTGCTTCGCCTTTTTTTTTTATATTCGCTACTACAAAAAATATTATTCCCTTTTTCAACTCGTTTTTTGAGGTAGCTTTTGTAATAAATCCTCATTGTGCTCCAATTACATTTAAATATTAAAAACTTTCAGCTTGACTGCGTCCGAATTCATAAGATCATGGGAGCGCGACCATCCTCGACTGGGGAATTAATTACCATTTTGATACCTGCGATATATTGAAAGAAAGGCGAACAATTGTGAGCCTGGTGGCAAAATGAAAACAAAAAAAACAAAAAAAAAAACAAAAAGAACAATTGAAAAATTGAATTTCGGATCCCTGAATTCCAAATCTCTCGCCTATCAGTCAGACACTAAAGTTTAATTAAATCTGCCACACTGTTGAATACAAACAAAACATTTTTTGGGGGGCAGAAAGGGATCCCGCCCGGAGTGTGGCCCGGGGCCTGTCTAATCATAGCCGGGACACAGAACGGCAATTAGCAAAGAAATTTATTCACGTCAAGGATTCCCAATAGGCAAATTAACGAGCGACTGGCTCATTCAGACATAAAATTGAAAAATTCTCAAGCCGGGACCGGAGGCGTCTCCCGAACGCGCGACGGGTACTTCTGCCGACTCCTGCAGAGGAGTGATAGCATTGAAATAGAGGCTCACTTGGTGGAAAATCAGTTTCATCCCTTAAACCTATTAATATTCGTTTACGAAAATTCTATTATTCGGGTCTCAAGTGCAGCATCCGGGAGCGAGACCCGGCGTTGCTGTTGATCGGGCGGCGGGCGGCATGCGGCGTGCAACAGCAGACTGTCTGCATAGACAACTCTTTTTCAAAACAAAACGAGCTTATCCGGATTAAGAGAACTCATTTCACTGGGAGCGATGGTAATATCCTTAATTCCCATTGATTTTAATTATAACAGGGAGATCCATTACTCCGCTGGGGCGCTACGATTCCGTCGTAAATTAGGTCGCCCGCTGCAGTCGGCGCAAAAGATTTCCCTGCCTCTGATAAGTAGCTTTGCAGAAATTTCATCTAGGAAAAGCGATGAAGACGTTCTCCGGCGATTTTCCGCAATTTCCTCTGGTTTTGTTTATTTTTCAAACGAGCCAGAGCCCTTCACGATAATTGGGGGTGAGGATAATGAAATTGATAATTTTCTTCATTTAGCTATCTCCGGGTAGCACGAGAGAAATGGAAATGTGATATTATTTATTTTAGTACAATATTATTCTTGACCTCCTCATTTTACCTCGCTTCAGGCGAAAAATTTAACGAGAAGTTACATATAAAGGGTAGGCCATCGGCTGGTTTCTTTTTAAAAATGCTATAAAATGAATACTGTCAATATTTCTCAAAGTTTGTTGACTTGTTGAAAAGAGCAAACCTTCCTATTAGCTACGAAATATAACTTTTGTGTAAGTTGAATTCTATTTTTATAACTTATAAAATTAATCTATTAAGGACAAAATTTAAAAGGCAAGCTTATCGTTTAGTTATATCATATTATAATAAATTAACAATTAGATATAATATGCTATCCAGAAAATAACACACAATCCAGAAGTGTAATATTTCAATGAGATTGAATGTTTTCGAATAAATCGTCCCACTGCTGCCACCATTAATTTCCTTTTCAATGTTAAGGACATGAAACAATATTGTGTGCTCTGAAAATGGCCTGTTTCACCAAAATGCGCCCCACCCACTCTCGTGTCGGGTGGCATTTGCAAGTGATTAATTTAATTATGACCTCGCAGACGCTTCAAGTATCGCAAGTGCACCAGGCCTCTCTCTAGAGTAACATAGAAACAGAGCATCGCCCATTGCTAGTAAATTTTACTAGAAACACCCATTCAACATGAGATGGAGATCATATCTCAAGAGCCCCTACAAAATTGAGTTAAACTCTCGAGTAGCACAGGGTGGTTATGCAGTGAATGCTCGTTATTTTCAATTCATTTAACGCTAATGTAGCTGACATAACTCGTTGCATCCTGCACACGATATACTTTCACATGCGAAGGTGGACGTTTTTCGTATCCCCCTCAACTTTCTACGGAAATTGTGTGTTATGGTGTCCAACTTAGAAACAATTTTCAATGGAACCACACAACTTAAAGAATTAAAGGGATACGGTTGAATGTTATCAATATTTTAAGTTACACAATGGACACAAATGGAGACTATCGTGCGAATATGCACCGTGTTTCGAGCAATTATTTCTGCGGTCGATTTAACCGGAAGATAGTACAACAACACGGTTTTCCATAAGCCCAACTTTCCCCGTAACATGAGTCTATATCTTAAAGTTTCTCCAGGAATTTGAAAAAAAAGGAAATTTCTTTTTAAATTCCCTTGCAAAAGTAATAAATTCCGGCACTGCTAAGGAATGTAATTTTTCAACACGATAGTGCTCCCTAAGAGTTTTAGTGCTGGTGGATTTTTTACTACCGAAGTAGCTTCTGCTCTGAAGTAAACATTAATATAAGAACGGGTGAAAAAAAAGGTAAAAATTTTTAATAATCCCTCCATACGTATCTACCACAAACTTTTATGAAATTTTCCCTCATAAAAATAGCTAATTAGCGGGCGGAGCAAGAGCCGAATTATTTCACGATGTTTACCGCGCTAGCCTCGTAATAGAACAATTAAAAGCGCTACTAAGCTGCAAGAGGTCCGATAATTTCAGTCAGCCTCGGAGTCCTGGAAACCGGGATCGCCGACGACCGACCGGTTTCGTCCTTAATTCGCCATGGAGCCGCCATCCCAGGAAGGAAGCTCAAATTAAAACTAAGTACATCAAAAGGGAACCCACCAGATAAGCCGGTTCGACCTTTTTTTAATTACTACTTTTATGGAAAAAATATCCTGAAATCCTTGCTAGTCCTTATTAAACCAGCGCGGCTGGATATTAAACAACTGACCTCGCTTACAATTAAGCACTGCACCATATCGCCCCATCCCGAGGACACGACAGGCGACCTGGCTAGATGATGCCGCTCATAATGGGATTGTCTTAGCCTGGTACCGGCGACTGATTATTCCTGTGAGACATTTAGACTAATTCTTTTGGGTTCTTTCATGATGCTCCCTTATTTCTTACTTTAAGCGCTCCTTTTGTGCCCCTAATTGGTTACTCGCAATTTGAGGCTCTTGGCCGCTTGCTTGCTTACTTACATACATACTTGCTGTTGCAGCAAACCAGCACCGGGAGCCACCCCGGCCATCCTGGCGAAATGGCTTTAAGAACATAATAAGCGTCCCGGTCCTATTATCTTGTTTCTTGCATCTGTTTTCCGTGTTTTAATTGAAACAAAAGGGCCGCCTTGATGGCCGGGCATCTATCACATCAGGGGTGGCGTTATGAAGTGCTACGACTAGAGATTCCTTGTATAAAATCTTTTAGGCATGTTTAATTACAGTGCTCATTTCCAACGTAATAAGAGATAATTTTTCACTTTTGTACAACAAATGTTATTCAGGTCATTTTGAAGTGTGTAAATTTTGTTGATGAATAGAGACAACGTAATAAGATTAGTGTCAATTTACCTACTAAATTCTGCCCTAATAACTCATGTTTAGATACAATACAAGAAGAATTTTCGTAACGACTTAAAGGAAATTTTAAAACATGACATATACAAGTTAAGGAAGTCGAGCTCACAATTATAATAGTGGTCTAAGTGAAGAACCTACAAAAGATAGAAGAAGGCTTGTTGCGTTGTTAAATAAAATCCATTTTATGTTTATTTTAACATTGGACTAACAATAAGTCACTTGTGTCTCGAAAATTTATGATTTATGGAAAAGATAATTGATAAATAATAAAGAAGTAATACTGAAAGAGTCGAGTTTTTGAAATCTGAGTGGGACTAAAAAATTTGTTTTTTCACGATTTTGGTGAAAAAACGCATGTGTTGCATTTTTTCGCCGCCATTTTGGATTGTATGGTTACCAAAAAAATTGTTCCTTATGGCTTTTGAAAGTGGTACTCAAGACCTTTCAATTAAGCCTTTGTAGACCTCAATCGGGGGTCCATGCAGCTAGTTTTATAATCGTTTTAATAAAGAAAAGGTGTGGGTCACGTGGTTTAGGCAGCCATATTGGATTTGGACTATGGATTCACTACCTAGGTCACTCGGCATTAAAAACTAGAGATCCAAACCTTCCTTGCTAGATAATGTAGTCATATATAAAAGAAAACTGCATGAAAATCAAATCAATTGTTATCAAGTTATAAACAGTCAAACCGACTGAAAGAAGAAATAGACACACAAAAAGACGTTGCGTTTTATATTTAGAGGTTAATTAACAGATGTAATTCCTATCTTCTGTATAGCATAGGTAGATAAGAATTATAAATTCCAATGGTATACGAAACATAAAATAATTATAATTGTGTTCAGCGAGTAAATACAGCGCACATAAATATGCAATAAAAACGTCGTGCCTCATTATCAATTCTGTGCCGGTTTTCGAAACAGGAGCATCTAAATTTGGAAAGCTGTTTAAAATTAGCTTAGAGGGTCATCAGAAGGTACAAAAATCCTTATTCACCTGAAATTAACGAACAAATGCGACCCATAACTTGTGCTCACCTCAGGCTCGGGGCCGTGTTGAATTTGAGCCGAAATAACAGGGTCACTACAAAGTATCACGCCTTCGTGTGAGGACAGGAAAAAAAAAACGGCCGGATTGTCTGGACGCGCTGAATGCAAAGCAGGAAAGCTTATTCTTCTGGGGGCAAAAACTGCGAAACAATAGCGAAATGGGGAGGAAATTTTCTCACCCCATTCAATGTATAAAGTATGCACGTGCTGTTTTGCATTATTTTCCTCTCATTTTGCATTCGAATGCATGTAAATGATCTGAGAGACGACGTTGGCTGCATTCGCAAAAGTGTTTGAAGCTCCTCTCCAACCCCTCCGGAACAGGCCCGGCCTGGCCGAAGCTCTACTCCTTATTTTCCTCCTTCTTCTGGATGAGCTAGATAGGCCAGCCAGCAGAAGCCAGATGCGGCGTATGGGTCCCAAGCGAAGGGGGGAGCGCCAGAAGTCGGGTGTGCGCTTTTGTTATGTAGCCCCAGCATGGGTTCAACGAAACAGGACACGCTGCGATAAGCATCATCCAGGAGCATATGAAGTGTAATCTCTTGGCGAAAATTACAATTCAAGTGATTCTGTCGGGTAATATGTGGAAAATTTTATATTTGCATGCGGAGCAATGCCGGCAAGTAATTGGCACTACGAAATTAAGTGCTGCTCTGCAGGTTGATTCCTGCTGAGTAACCTCCGGCCACTCACAGCCCTTTTTCGTTTTTAGGGGACGCGTCGTCGGGACGGGGGTGGCGGTGAGAGGTCTTCCGGAAGGCAGGTTGCGTGATTTTCGGGGATTTGCCAGTAATTCATGCCTCTATCCCTCGAATTTCTGCCGAGAAATTGAATTTCTTCTATAAGTGGATCCAACGAGTTGCTGAATTTGCACAATGCCTTTGAATGTGTGTGCATACGGAGGTGTGTGTTCAATATACTATATACATATATACATATATTTGAAACCTTTTTCCCGGTATGCTCTTGGATTTTACTAAAGCATAATTTCACTACCTGCGTGCCACAACATAAGATCTATTCCCGTAAAGGTCGAGCTATATTTGCATATAACTCCGTGCATAAATATGCTTTTCGTTTTTAACATACTCTGCAGGGGTCCGCTTCAGTGTGGCAAACGATCCCACACATGACACCAAATAGCATTCCTTTCGTGAAATCGTAGTGTCCTAATCCAATTAAGGAATATCCCCTTGCACCCGAGTATCGCTTGGTAGAATCCCATTAATTCTTCTGTAAAAGAAAACCTTCACCGCAATTACATTGAAATACTTTTGCCCGACAATTTACATACACACCATCTAACACTATGCTTCTCTTGCATTAGAGTGAGGTTGGTGGCTCCAATGTTGGCGGGAAATTGTAAAACTATTTGTCTTCACCATCCACCGCCACTGTCTCGCGGAAAGATAAAACTTAGGAAAGCATTTGCCTTGCAAAATGCGAAAACAATGAAGACATGATAACAACGCACAATACTACTGGGATTTGCTTAATATTCAAAAAGCGTGTCCTTCGAAAAAGATAAAGGGTGTAAAATTTCATTCCCCAGAATGCTAGCTCGAAATGCGAGCACGTTTTTAACTTGGAGATTGGAGATCTTCTCTCTTTGGCCGCGGGTAAAGATGTCGCAGCATTTATGCAAAAAAAAAAACTAAAAAACATACAATATATGTTACATTACATCGGTTATGACTTTCATAACTCGTCGACTCTAATGTATTTCAACATGCAGGCGTGAGATATTGTTATTGGTTGAAATTTTAAATTAGTTTTTCAAAATTATGGCTTTTTTGATTTTTACATATAAATCCATTCTTTAATGTAAATTTATGAAAATTGTAAAGTACATATTATAAGACCGTTTTCACCTCACTGAAAAAATAAAAATTCCAAAAGACCTTTATATTTTGGCCAGAAAATCAATTTTCCCACTACAATTTCCTTGGGCTTTTTTTGTTCAAAAATTTAGAAATATAATACTAGTTATTTTCAGTCCTTGATTATTACTTCTGTTTTGAATTTTCGTTTAAGACAGTTAATTGAAGCCTCATTATTGAAATCGAGCCGATTTATAATGCACTCAAACTATGTTAAATTTAAAAAATTCCTTTAACCAGCATAAAACATCGGCTTGAATCTTGTAGGTGATGAGATTTTCTTAACTACCCAAACTTCAGGTCATGAAAATTCGGTATACATTCCCAAACCATAAGTGAAGCTTTGCAAGCAAACAATCTGGGTAAGAGACTTCTTCCAGGTTTCGTATGACCTTTTGGCCCCTTTATCCCACCACTCAGAAATCAAATCTGGACTCCTTTCTCCAAATTATTATCCAATTTTCGTGATTTTTGACGAAATCCAGGCGTTTCTTCTTTTGTTTGGTAGTTAGGAGAGACCTACCTTCGCCTGAAGGACGTTAGTTTTAACATTATTATTATTATTTAGTGTTAGCAAATTTAAAACAAAAAATCAGACCAGTACGAATGGTCATCCTGGATAAAGTGGGTGTTGTCGACCCTTTCTGCCCTTCTAAAAGTGCCGAATGAATCCCTTACAGTGCTCTTGTTCCACTAATTTTGTTTTCTTGTTAAGCCTCGCATGACGCCAGCTTTGCATTTGATTCAGCAGGAATGTCCAGAGTCTGGACTTCATTTCACTCCCTAGACAGTGTGTTCCAAGTCCCGACTCCCGATGCTGGAGATTGCTTTTAAATTAAACAAGTCAGAGCATTTTCCACTACTGCCGGTCTTTGAGAGGTACAGCACAGAACAGATAAAGTGGATGAGCCACTGAGCTCCAATATTTACCATTCCTTTTTCAGGAACTAGGGAGTTTTGCATTGCATCCGGTGGGATGACATCACATAGAAAAAGTGTCAGGATCCCTTTGTTTCCCAAGCAAATAGTACACGCCACGCCCGCCGCCGGTGTCTAGGTGTTTTCCAGCTTATCTGAATTGAACTGGTGTTTGCTTTACAATTGCGATCTTCTGCATTCTAAAGACTTTCAACAGTACATTGCATCCTATAGGATAATTTTGAACAAGACGTGAGAGAGGATTCACTTCCGTGCAAATGAATGAAAAGCAAAGAGTCCCTGAGACGCTAAGGGTTTCCTCTGCGGAAATAGCATGAAATGTAATTTGCCTGGTTGAGAAGAGGGAATACAACTGAAGGCCCTTTGTAGCGTTTCTTTAGTCAGAAGTTAAAATTAAACGCAGCCTGTCTGAGCGAATTTACCAGCCATTAATTGTTTGTTTTCTAGTTCAAGAAAGGGTAAAGTGCAAAGAGAACCACTTTTTAATTATTACTTTTTTACTATAAGAAACAAACTAATTACAAAATTTAATCAGCGATTTTACATTTACAAATATAATTAAAAAAATCTAGAACGCTTTTTACATTTGAATGCTGTCCAAACTAGTTCATTTTGCATCAGATTCAACCTAATTAAATTCATCAAAGAACAAATATAGTAAAAGTCCTTTCAGATAGACAACTATGCATACAATGTGATGTGTATAATGTACAGAATATTGTATCTCAATTCCAAAGCTGTTTCGTCCACAAAACTTAAAATCTCACTCAATTCTGCTGAATAAACTGCATACTTAGTTTAGTTTCTGTTCGGTTAGCAAAATTGGCAAACACGAGGAACTACTCAGACTGCATTGAATTAACTCAGCAAAGCTGTACAAATCAGGAAGTACAGACTGTTTAATTAGTTGGTTACATCTTTTTAGGCTTATCGAAACAAGAGTTATCAAAACAGTTTTTTTTTTAATGTACTGAATACCACAAAACGTAGACCAAAATGGAAACTACAATAGAATATGATAAAAATCAATTTTATTGATTAAAAGACACCTTTAAAAGGCATACAATTAACTATAAAATATAAACTTATGAAATACAAAAAAATAAATCGAAGTACAAAAATACACTTTTATTTCTTCACAACTTTGAAAATATTGGCTTTTCAGTCTTCGTTATTTGAGCGCCAACAGCATTAGCAAAATCCTCGCTCTGAAGGAACAGTTTGTTCATTTCGCGCTATAGTAAATAAATAAATTATAAAATTAGATATATATAAATCTTATTATTTAGAAAATAAAAACTTACAATTTGGTCAAGACCTTCTTGATTTGTATGATCAAGAGAATAGACCATGTTCTTTTTAGTCGCCTGAACAGCAATAGGACTCAATTCAGCTATCTTTTCAGCTAGATCAATTGATTCAGACAGTAGACTATCTTTATCGGCGAATACCTGAATTACACAAGAAACAAAATAAATTAAAAGTAAAATGCAAAGGAAGAAAACCAATTTAAGAATCCCTTACTTTTGTGACCAAACCAATTTCCTTCGCCTCATCACTGTAGAATTTTCTTCCCGTAAAACAAAGCTCCCTGGCAATGCTCTGATTGGCGATTATCTTTGGAAATCGCTGAAGAGCACCAACATCGGCAGCCATTCCAATCTGAACTTCTTTTACTTGGAACCATGCATCCTGGGTGCAATATCGGATATCCGCTGCCGTAATTAAATTTACCCCCGCTCCAACGCATGCTGAATGAATGGCTGCGATTACAGGTTTCGGGCAAATTTCCAACGAGCTAATGCAATCCTTTTGAGGGAAAAATAAAACATCCGCTTTTAGACAAAAGGCAGAGAGAATTTTTCCATTCTATTTTACCTGATAGAGTTTTATAGTTCGCTCCAGGGTATGTCCTTTTCTCCCCACATCGTCTATTTGTGCCAACTCCTGTCCTAACTTCATCATGTCCATCAAATCGATGCCTTTTATGAAATATAATTGCACCTTAAAAAGATTTTCACAAACTTGCCAAAGGTACATTACCAGCAGTATAGTGCTTTCCAGCGCCAGAAAGTACTATTGCTCGGCAGTCTGGATTAATACTTAGTCTATCGAAGCAATCCTTGATTTCGCTGAAATTAATAATTTCCAAATTAAAAATTTATAAAAATACATTTGCGTTGGTGGCTTACGTCCACAAAGTCTTGTTCATGGCATTAAATTTATCGGGTCGATTCAATTCCACGTTAAATACAAATGGCTTGGGAGTGGTTACAGTGAGGGTTTTGAAATGGTCAACGGAACAATCTGACTGCACACTGCGAACGGGCATGGCTGCTGCTCCTGTAAATAATAAATACTTTAAGGGCAGAATACTAACCACCTTCGTTATAACCAAAAAAATCCATCATTCATAATATTAGAATCAAAGCATTAGACTATTAAACATACATATTTTTAGCAGCTCAAGATTATTTGATATTAATAAGAAAAAATGAAAGAGGACATGAATACAATTTCCTTGGGGTACTAATGTGTGAATATATTATTTGTACAGGGTGATTTGTAACGATGTTTCAAATTGTCAAAGTTCAAAAGCCTGTACCATAAATAAACATAATAAAATTTTTAAAAAAATTACTAACAATGACATCAGTATTTAAACGTTGACAATTTGCACCTCATGAAGGAATCAGAATAGATAGGTGCTTGAAGACTCATTGGAAGGAATAAATAGTTCTCTATCATATAATACTCTTCAGCTCAGATTTACTCCAGCAAGTTTTAAGGCTTATCCACTGTCCAATTCCATTCAAGTGTAAAAGAAATAACATGAGTATTTTCTTAGAGGTAAAATAACTTAATAAGTTATTTAATATTACATCTATAAGTCTTTTTCTTATTCTAATTCTAATTGTATTCGCATCGAAGGAAATTTCTAGATTTCTGGATAAAAGACAAATGTGAACTCTCTTGCATATATGAAAATTGTGTCTATTAGTTTCGTAAAGAATTAAGTTATTTAGAATTGTTTTGAGAAATGTAGTACCTACTAATCTGAATTTGTTCGTAATCAAAGGGTAGACAGGATAAAGTAATAAAATCATTCCTCAGAAAGGATGCTCGCCTCGCATACCTGTGACACCGGTAACATAATAAATTTTGTAATTAGCTCGATTAGCCAGCTGAGGTTCATGTCTTTCATTCGTTCAGCGAATGCAAAGGAGTGCACGTCGACACAAGTAAAACACAAATTTAATAGTGAATGATAGTGATACAAGAAGACTTCAGGTTGGTTTTCTTTAGTTTACATTTTAGTGCTGAAATCTGAATGATAATTTTGAAAGTAAATTAAAAACGCATGATTGTAGTGGCATTATTTATTGTTATAATCGCCAATTATTCAATTAACCATCCCGTGGAGGCCATATGTTTTTCCACTTACGGGTTGTATTTTGGCACATGTATGTCCGTGCCCTGCTCAGGTATGCCCGTGAAGCCTACCTTGTTCATAGACGCCCCCGATAATCTGAACACAGGTATGTCCCTGTTCCCCAAAGCACAGGTATATCCGGACTTAGGGAGGTTGCTTATTCAAGTTATGGGCACAGGTATTCGCTCTGGTATATCTGAGCATGATATCAACCCACGGGATTGTACTAACACCAGTATGTAGCTAAGAAATCACTGAGTAATTCGTTACTAACATGTTGCTTTTATTCTTTTGTAGAGGATTGAGCGAGTCGCCGCCCAAAGGAACAAGTGAAAACCAAGAAAGTGTAATAGTTTAATGTACGTTTAAAACAAAACCAAAAATCTTGATTGATACCAGCAGAAATTGATTAGATATCAAAATATTGTTCAGTCATGATGTGAGTAATATTGTTCAAAGTTTATTCGAATGGGAGTTATCAATTTTAGAGTATTTGAATTGTCATGATTCCCTGGATCCAGCAGTGTCTAAAACTCTGGACATCTTCAAAGGTCATTGCCTGAGATATCCACAAAGGCAGACATTGAGCCGGTCCCCATAAACGTTTATGATGATAGCATGCAGGCCTGAAAATTAAAGTTCATCCTCAATTTTACGAAAATAGATTTTTTGCATTATCATGGTGATAGGAAGAGAAAGTAAAGATCGCTTCCCAGTGCTACTAGACAACAGATGTGATGTAAGAGGAACCAGCTCCACAGAGATGAACCAAGAGAAATGGAGCTCTAGGCAGCTAGTTCATGGGCTTCCTTTTTATTTAATTACTTTTTTTGGGGATTAAGATAAAGGGAAAGTCCACAAAAGTGGACCTACAATGGAGATTACGTGGAGTCACCCTCTGCACCGGACCGAAAAGTTGCGTCCACCGATGCCCTGGACTTTGACCCTAGTTGAGCAACTTTTGTTTACAAGGAGAGATCTGTAAAGCCACGGAATTATTCAGACTAAGAGCGGATTAAATAAACACCTTATTCTAGGACCCATGCATAGTAAATACTGCAGAATTTTGTTATTGTCCACTATCAACTGATTTCACTCAATTCAGTCGCCAGCACTCGCACACGGCTTACTTGCTAAATTCTTTGTAACAAGAGCTGCTAACATAAATTGCCTTGCCCCGATCATAATTTTAAATAGAGTAGAAATTTAAAAAATTACGGAAGTTGTAAAAATTAGTCCAAAATATCAACACAAAGTCAAAACAAACTCCAAACACCGCGAAAGACAACGTCAAATGCCACCAGAGGAGGAAGCGGTTTTTATCATCAAATTTCCCCTCTTCTCCCCGCGTCTTCGCAACGACTGCAGCGCCAAATGGGTAAAATTTGTACGAAAATCAAAAATGTTTACTGGTCAACTGTCACAATCAGCAGATTTTACGTCAAATTTACTTAGGTCCAGATGCACACAAAATCCTACAGTTTTTACGTTGAGTTTTCTGTGAAAAAGTAGTTCAAAGGAATGGAATCTGCGGCTGTAAATCCACTGGGACCAGCAGAGGTGCGAAATTGTAAGATTTTTAAAGTAACCCTTCCTGATAATTTAATTGTAGGAGGAGAATTTGGTACGGCGTCTTCCAACCGACTCCGAAAGCATTATATTCCAGGACTGGGTTATTTCCTACTCAAAATCGCACATCCTCAAAAGTGTTTGCTCGAAAAGTGAAAACGGATGTGCTAAAGAAGATCCCGACTGCTGCGAACTGTGCAAGTAAGTTCTTAATAGTTCATTCAGGGCGGGGTACTGAGGATCTGGGGCCCTACTGGAGCTGGAAAAGCTTCCTCAACTATTCACAATTGATTTCCCAATAAATTCTGGGTAGTTTCTAACGATAGGTTAAAATTAAAAGTCACATAGTAGCCCCAATAATTTAATTTAATTTATAAGAAATTTTCTCCTTCAGGCAAATTCTTCAAAATTTAACTATCTTTAAAGTTTTATGGTTAAGTAATCTCAACGTTCTGTTTAGGGCAAATTCAAGTCTGAGATGTTTATTTTCATTTTACCTTAATACAAAATTTTAAATAGCAGAAAATTATCAGTCCTTAACCAGTTTTCATTGTTTTGTTCGCTTCTATTATTATTATTTGGCTTAGAATGTGGAAAACTATAGTTAGAAATTAACCCACATGGCTTAAACTTTTTCTCGGCCTTTTTAAACCAGCTATACAATTTTTACGTTTTTCTAATATCCAACTTACTTTACTTTTCATGTTTTACAGCTATCGACACTGTCTAGAATTGCCCCATTTACCTGATATGGTATTCCACAAAAATGTTCTAACTTGCACACATTCTGGAGGCGCTGCACTAGAATTTAATCCCATGGATGCACTTAAAAGAGTCGAAAATGGAAAACAACCCCTAAGAGTTGCATGCGCCGATGAATGGAGGGAGAGTAGGTAAATAATATTTCTCTAAATTTTTATTTTCTAAACTAATACATTTCATTATGATCTTCTAGACCTGAACAACACCTAGAAGAAAAGTTCAAACCGTTCGATTGGACATTTTCCACAGACTATCAAGGCACATTCAATGAAAAATTTAAAATCGAAGATACAGATAAAAAATTAGACATCATGAAATTGATGCAACGCGAAAAGATTTTATTCTATCATGATCTTACACTATACGAAGATGAGTTGCACGATAATGGAATTGCTCAATGTTCAGTAAAAATAGTAAATACACATAAAAACAATAACATAATCCTTCTAATTAAATTAAATCTATTTATACTTTTGCAGAGAGTAATGCCATCCGGATTTTTTATACTCCATCGTTTCTTTCTAAGGGTTGACAATGTTTTGCTTAAAATGAACGATACACGATTTCATTATGAAGTTGAAAATGACTACATTCTTAAGGAATATACATCCCGAGAAGGAAAAGTCGAAGAACTACAAAATGTAAATTTTAATACCTTTCTTGCAGAAGTAAAAATTGAAATAACAAATTTTATTTTTTTTCAGGCCCCAAAAGCTTTCTTCACGGTACCAAGCGAAATTGAAAAATATTTACCAATAAAAGAGAAATCCACCCAAAAACTTATTTTCAAATAAAACATAATATAGCTATTGAAATAACATAAAAATATTGTAATAAAATAAATTTTCTTATTTGAAACAATTCGAAAACAATCTTCGTTAAATATTTTTAACGGCCTTGTGTTCCTAAGCAATTAGTTTTATTTTGTTTGGTAAAGAGAGGGGTTTTTTTTGTAAGAATGTTGGATAAAAAACAATTATTTTGAGATAAAATTAAACACAACTTAAACAAAATGGTTTTAGCTTTTTCTACTATAACAAATGTAACAACTGCACAATCCCATTTAATCTTTTATTTTCCGCAGAAATTTAATATTTGAACTGAAACACCAAAGATTCCAAGAAGTTCAAACAGCATATAATTTTGACCAAATAACGACCACCCTACATCAAAACTAATAGTCCCTGAGATAGCTAGGGTTAAACATGATCTACAAAATCAAAACAACTTCCACGTTACGTTAGAAAGATTTCATGAAATAATGGAGCTACAGAAGTTTGCACAGAAAAAGGGCTATCGTCTCTTCGAGTGTTCCGTGATACTATCGATCTTTATTTAAAAACTTTTCACATGTAAGTATATCAGCCATATATAGAAATAATTTTCTGTTTTTTAAAAAATAGTTTAAAGATTTTATTTAAATTATATTATAGTAATAAAACAATACACCAGAATTTATGTTAATGGTTTATTAGAATTTTCTCAATTCGCATTTTTTGACCCCCATTGTAAACACTTCTTTTCAGGATTGAGGGGCCCTTCAGCAGGGCAATTGTATAAACGAGAAAATGTCTCTAAATTAGACAAGTAAGTTAAAAAATCGCTCGCATCTTCGTCTTCGAAATCTTCACAATGGTATTCTGTTAGCAGCTCCAACAAAAGTGCCTTACTATTAATACCGTGCTTAGCGTCCTCACTGTTTACCAAATCAGCGTTTTTTGAAGCCCAATCCCAATACGCTGCCGCATAAATTTGTATCTGTAACGCCTCAGACAATTCGATGTGATCTAACGTTTTATTTAGTTGATCTTCCAAGCAATTTTTTACTATTTCACTGCCTTTCAGATCATCCAGGGTGTCTAAATAGCTCATGTATGTCCTAAGAGGTATCCAAACTAACGCCTCGAACTTATAAGGAGAAGGCCTTTCGACATTATCTGGAACCCGATTCACCATCGAATCCATAAGCGAGTGTTCTAAATAGTGCAATTTATCCACCTTGCGCTCAAAAAAGTTTCTGTACTCCCACTTTAATAAAATCTGAAGCAGTTCATAGACATTAGAATAGCAGTTGGTATTTGAAATATTGATGTTCTTGTACATTTCATCAAAAATTGTATCATTAATATCCGGTAGGATATCCTCTTTGATAAATTCGAAAATTCTTTTATCCTCATTTTCTTCGGATTCCTCAAAAAGATTCGCGACTTTATTTAAGGTCTTAATAAATGAGTGTAACATATTGCGAAGATCTTCCCTCAGCTTGCCGGGATAGTACTCCTTTAGATGCATTTGATAAACCACTGGTCTACATACGAAACTAACGATTTCATCATCTGGCTTCGGTATGTAAGATGCAAATCGATAAAATATGTAATTTGCCATTATTTTGGAATCCATTTCAGAAGCAATTTCGATAGCTCTCTTAAGTTCGTTAAGTCTTTCGATTTCAACATCAAAATCATCTGGTACCTTTAGACCATAAATCATATCAATTTGCTGATCCCAGTCAATTTCTGGAATTTCTTTTTTCAATCCTGCAAAATCAGTTTTATGTCTGATGCGTTGCTCAGTACCATTAATCGCGTTCTTGAAAGCATTTTCAACAATTACACTATCTTCAATTACTTCATCCGCATTATTATCAATTAGTTTTGCTAGTTGCTCTTTTCTAGCAGCTTTCAGATCATCATAAAGAAGCGTCGAAGAAATCCTTAACATGATCGAAATATAGCTTTTTGCGGTTCTTCTATTGTTTTTAAATCGAAATGTGAAAATTACAGGAAAAAAAATGGAATTCATTCTAGCAATAGCTTTCTGCAAATCAAATTTATCACTTTTCCAATCTTTCTCAAAAACTGGCCATGTTCCAATAGAATCCGGGAAATTGTAAGTTTTCACAAAATGCCTTAAATCCTCAAATCCTGTGTTAGTGCAAATATTTTTAAACTCAACCAACTTTTTTTCAGCATCACTTAAAAACTTGGTTTTCGTAGGATATTCCAGTTTCACAGTTTCTGTTGCTAATTTCGTTTCATTCCCAGGTTTTGGTGGTTTCTCAGTAAAAGTTTTGTGATGGCACACAAAATCCAGATAATTTAAACACGGATCTGGTGATGGAATTTTGTTTATTTCTGGAGGTTGAATAGATTCGTTTACTGCAATTCCTTGTACTTGAAATACAATAGCTACAGCGGCAGCTATGAATAAGTAAAATAGAGACATTTTTATTCACGGTACTAGTCCTAACTGGCTCTAGTAAACACTGAATTTAAAGAAAGATAACAAGTATGCAGAAGATATGTTTTTTTGTCGGTCTTTCTTAGTTACAGGGTCAGAGTTTTGTGATAGTGAACTGTTTTGAAGCAATCGCTTGTAAGATTTGGCATTATCAGCATCAGTTGGTGAATGAAAGCTTTAACTTATAGGTATAAAATATTTAAAAAATCTTCCTAATGCAATAGCAGACTATTTTTAAATTAGCTTGTAAACACGAATTGACTTCTCTTTGGTTAATAGTTCTAATGCTACAAATAAGAGCTTAAAGCTTTAGTTTATGGAATCGCAGGTGTACACAAATTGTCAAAGATCAGTTCGAACTTTAATCTCTGATTAAAATGGCTCAAACACAAAAATTTAAGTATTACTATGACTTTGCATCTCAGCCCTCAAGGGCTATGTACATCATTTTTAAGCTAAGTAACACTCCCTTCGAAAGTTGTCCAGTTGCTTTTAGAAGACGTAAGATAGTTCTCATTTTAAAAACATTGTCTAATGTGTTTAATATTTCAGGTGAACATTTAACAGAAACATTTAAAAATGAAGTGAATCGTTTTCAGAAAACTCCTTGCATTGTTGAAGGAGATTTCAAACTATCAGAAAGTATTGCCATTCTAAGGTATTTGCTGCAAGTTATAATTGAAAAATCTTTAATATAAACTATCGTCCAGGTATCTCCATTCAACAGGAAGAATAGCAGATTCTCTATATCCAACAGAGCTCAAATTGAGAGCCCGAATTGATGAATATTTACAATGGCAGCATCTTAACATTCGTGTAGCTTGTGGTCTTTATTTTCTTGAGGTTTGGCGAAATCCAGTTATATCTGGAATTCAGCCGAGTCCAGAAAAAGTAAAGAAACTGCTGCAGAATATGGAAAATTCTCTAAATGAAATTGAAAATCTTTGGCTTGGCAGATATAAATTTTTTATTTATTTTATTTATTTATTTATTTATTCAACTTCATCAAGTACTGATTACTACAGAATATGATTACAATCCAGAATAAAAAGCGAAAGTAACCTTAACTAAGCCGATTCCTTATTTGTTTTTTAGAAAGATTAAAGTCAATATTAGAATAGTTCCGATTAAAGAGACGTGACATTGACGAAGTCGGCTCATGCATACCGTAATTCGTGCTATGATGTCCTACATGGAAGAAGTTGTGATTCCTCAAAGAGCGGGAAGGAACAGAGACCTTAAACATATCAAGCAATTCAGGGGAATTTATTGTGCCCTGTATGCAGTCAAAAGCCAAGACAGTTCTGGAGACATCACGCCTAGCCTCGAGGGAAAGGAGAGGAAATAGCTTTAGCCTGTCAGCGTATGACGGAAGGGCAAAAGGATCACTCCAGTTAAGACCTCGAAGAGCGAAGCGTATAAATCTTCGCTGGACGGTCTCAACACGATCAATGTGGACGGTGTAAAAAGGGGACCAGACAGGGCTAGCATACTCAAGTATGGGGCGAACGAAGGTACAATAAAGAACCTTTGTTATATGCGGATCATTGAATTCCTTTGACCATCTCTTGACAAATCCCAAGGTAGCATTGGCCTTAGCGACAATAGCGTTAATATGATCGTCAAATGACATAACAGTATTAAGTACAACCCCCAAATCTTTGGCTTTGTCAAGACGAGATAATGAGCTACCAGCTAAACTATATAAAAAAAGAAGAGGGCTCTTTTTACGAGCAAACGTCATTGTGGTGCACTTCCCTACGTTAAGAGGGAGGCAGTTAATAGAGCACCAATTAAAGAAGTTATCTAAATCAGAGTTTAAACTTTCACAATCCCTTTCACCAGAAATCAGGCGAAATATTTTGGCATCGTCAGCATAACATAGGATCTTAGAGTTATTTAAGATCAAAGATACATCATTGATGTAAATTATAAATAGAAGAGGACCCAGATGGCTACCCTGAGGGACACCAGAAGTGGTATTTATTACGTCAGATAAAGCTCCGCGAAATTTAACTCGCTGCGTACGATCGGACAAGTAAGAACTTAGCCAATTCACAAAACTAGAGGGGAAGCCCAGAACAAATAACTTATAAATAAGAATATTGTGGTTTATTTTGTCGAACGCTTTACTAAAATCAGTGAAAATGCAATCAACCTGCATACCTGCTTCAATAGCAGATATGCAAAAATTCGTAAACTCCAACAAATTAGTGGTGGTAGATTTCCCCTTCATAAAACCATGTTGAAATGAGCCGAGGAAAGGTTTACAGTGAAAATACAGAGTATCACAGATTGCAGCCTCAAACAATTTAGCAAAAGAACACAAATTAGCAATAGGGCGATAATTAGATATATCACACTTATTACCAGACTTGTGCAGAGGCAGTATCACTGAAAGCTTCCACTGTTTTGGAAAGGCACCGTTAGATAAAGATAAATTAAATAAATAACACAACACAGAGACAAGGGACGGACTACACATTTTGATAAAAGATGCAGGGATACCATCTGGACCGACTGAGAAACTATCAGCCATATCAGAGATACATTTAAAAAGAAACTCTTCGTCTAAAATCAGGTCCTTGGCCTGAAGAGAAGTTTGCGGAAGCTTCGTCAAGTGGGTAAAATCATTAGTATTAATATCACAGCGAGTATCACAAAATGCTGTTTTGAAAAATTCACCAAAAAGATTGGCAGTTTCCAAAGGGTCTGCACTATAATTGTCGCCAAGATTCAATGAAGAAGGGTAACCGTCAGAATTACGTTTGGAGTTGATGAATCTCCAAAACTGTCTGGGCTCATTGCGCAAGGCAGACCGCATGTCAAGAAGATACTCGTTATAAGAGACCTCCAAACATGATGTAAACTCTGCACGCAAATTGCAATAAAACTCAAAATCGGAATCACTCCTCGAGGAGCAGAACCTCTTCCATGCCTTATTTTTTAAGTTTTTCAAGTGTTTTATTGACCGATTAACCCACGGTTGGAATGCTGAAGAGCTCCTAACGGGAGCAAGAGGTACGCAGTCATTGAAGCATAGAAAAATCATATCATAGAAATGATCAACGGCTTTGTCAATGTCACGCTCATTCAGGACTTTCGACCAATCACAAGCGGAAAGCCAGTCGGACAATTTAGAAAAATCGGCCTTTTTAAAGCTATAACAAAAGCATTCAGTAGATGAGATGGATTGAATCACAGGATCAAAAAAAAGAACCAGCTGAAGTGCAGGATGATGCGAAGTCTCAGGAACCAAAGGGGCCAAGCATCTTTTCACCAGAGTACTATCCGGATCCGAAGAAAACACCAAATCTAGAAATCTACCCGTGTCGTTCGATATGGGGTTCGACTGAGAGAGCCCAAAAGAAGAGATGTCGTCGATAAACGCGGAAACGTGAGGAGCAGCCCCTGAAAGGCTGGGCAGCAACACATCCTTGTCAGAAGATAACTCCCAAGAAGCGGTGGGCATATTGAAGTCACCCAGGAGAATCAGCTCGTCTGCAGGTGATAACGCAGATGTGAGTTCCTCAACGCAGGAAGACAAGGCCGCATAAACTTCAGGTGATGATCCGGGGGGTATGTAGACAGTGGCAATATAAATAATTTTTCGTTGGAGTTTTAAAGCAACACATATAAGTTCCAAGTCCATTGATCCAACAACATCGACCAAAAAACAAGGTATGCCACGGCGAACGGCACAAAGCACTCCTCCTCCCACGGGAGCATCCAAAACTGAAAGGTGACGATCACGGCGGAAAACCAAAAATTCGGGGCCAAAAAGTTCCGCATCTGCGATCCTTCCACACAGCCAAGTTTCGGTCAGGCAGACCACGTCGAAACAAGAATTCGTCGAATTAATAAAGATTCGGGTCGTCTTGGATCGCAAGCCAGTTACGTTTGCGTAGTTGATGGAGATTTGGCTGATGCGTTTTTTGCTGAAGAGCCAGTCTTAGGGTGACCCTTGGGGACAAATTCCCGTGCAATTGTGTTAGAAGGCCAAATTTCGGGTGAAAGTACCGCTTCAAAAATTTCATCAGGTACAAAGACTTTAAAAGACGCCGTGAATGAGCGACCGTTGCCATTACGCGCGTTATCAAATTTACGGCAAGCCACAAGATCACGCGAAATGCCCATATGCGACGAAATGTGCTGTAGGATCTCCTCTTCCGTGGTCTCAGGGTGAATGCGGGAGACAAACACGCAACGCGGACGCTTAGCAGGACGCAAAGCAGAAAATGCCAACGCTGAATGGGCCAGAGAAGGCACCGCAACAGCAGGTGAGCCAAGTGTAGCAGCCGTCGGAGAATCCTTAACAGGCAGATATTGTATCAGATTCATTAACTGCGGCTGATCTCTTTGCTGCCTGTGAAATTGAACAGCCAAGTAAGACTACTTTCTTTTTATAACTATTATTGATAGTTAGTTAATTCCTACTTATTTTTATAGGAATTTGCGGCTATGATCCGACACAAGGAAAGGACGTCCAAAACTAAAAGCCTGGCTGGGAGCAGTTCGACAGGCCACAGACCCTTTCTATGAGGAAGCACATACCATTCTTAATAAGTATGCCTCAAAATATGGTGCTGAAACAGCTGCTAAAATTGCTGCCAAAGCAAAAATGTGATCTTTTTGGTGTTTAGTTCGTTTTTTAATAAAAAAATCGTAGAAATCTTGAGACGTTTTTACACAATTGTAAAATATTAACTACTGTTTATCCACATATTTGGAGTTTCGTAGATTGTCCCAATGCTATGAGGTAATCGATATAAGAGTTATGAGTGGATTTAACGTCTAGAATCTATTCCCAGACATCGAAAATGTAAAAATCAAATCCACTTCCTTTATTTTACCAACTACCTCTTATTTCGGCCCCTAACCCCAAACTCATGTGATGAAAAGAAATCAATTTGAAGAGGCCGATGAAATATGTCCAGAGTAGAAAGAACGACGGGACTGTGATCAACAATTGTGTTGTTACAGTCGGAAGAAAAAACAAGATCTTGCTGCCTCCCCATGTCATTCTTTATGGAACTCATCTGACTGAGACCGAAAGAGGAAACCGATCCCAGAAATGAGGACTCTTTAGTATTTATTTTGTTTAAGGGGTGGCAGCAATCGTCATCAGAATAAAATACCCATTGTACGTTGGGTAAATTAAAATCATCCACTAAGAGGAGATCGTCAACCGGATTCATTAGATTGTTAATGAAATTCAGTTTTGTAACTAAGAAAGTCATATGTGCTGTTTCCATTCATATCAAGAGAATTGACAAGATCAGGAGGGATGGAGCAACACAAAATGAATAGAGAATTTCTGGCTAATGTTACTTCAACAGCAATTAGCTCAACGTCTGAAGAAGTAGAGATATAGGTATAAAATATTTCGAAAATCTTAAAGCCTCATAATGCCATAGCAGACTTTTTTTTAAATTAGCTTTTAGCATCTCTTTGGTTCATACTTCTAACACTACAAAGAAGAGCTTAAAGCTTTAGTTTATGGAATCGCAGGTGTACACAAATTGTCAAAGATCAGTTCGAACTTTAATCTCTGATTAAAATGGCTCAAACACTAAAATTTAAGTATTACTATGACTTTGCATCTCAGCCCTCAAGGGCTATGTACATAATTTTGAAGCTAAGTAACACTCTCTTCGAAAGTGTCCCAGTTGCATTTAGAAAACGTAAGATAGTTCTCATCTTAAAAATACACACTTTTCTCTAATATATTTTTAATATTGCAGGTGAACATTTAACAGAAACGTTTAAAAAAGAAGTGAATCGTTTTCAGAAAGCTCCATGCATTGTTGAAGGAGATTTCAAACTCTCAGAAAGTATTGCTATTCTAAGGTATTTGCGGCAAGTTATAATTGAAAAATCTTTAATATAAACTATCGTCCAGGTATCTCCATTCAACAGGAAGAATAGCAGATTCTCTTTATCCAACAGAGCTCAAATTGAGAGCTCGAGTTGATGAATATTTACAATGGCAGCATCTTAACATTCGCGTAGCTTGCAGTCTTTATTTTATTGATATTTGGCAAAAACCAGGCATAACTGGAATTCAGCCGAGACCAGAAAAAGTAAAGAAACTGCTGCAGAATATGGAAACTTCTCTAAATGAAATTGAAAATCTTTGGCTAGGCAGACATAAATTTATTGTATCAGATTCATTAACTGCGGCTGATCTCTTTGCTGCCTGTGAAATTGAACAGCCAAGTAAGACTACTTTCTCTTGATAACTATTTTTATTGATATTTAGGCAACTAATTGCTACTTATTTTTATAGGAATTTGCGGCTATGATCCGACACTAGGACGTCCAAACCTGAAAACCTGGCTGGGAACAGTTCGACAGGCCGCAGACCCTTTTTATGGGGAAGCACATACCATTCTCAATAAGTATGCTGCAAAATATGGTGCTGAAACAGCTGCTAAAGTTGCTTCCAAAGCAAATAAGTGATTTTGTTGGTGTTTATTTCGTTTTATAATAAAACCAAAATCTTAGTAATCTTGAGACGTTTTATACAATTGTAAAATATTAACTACTGTTTATCCACATATTTGGAGTTTTGTAGATTGTCCCAATGCTGTGGGGTGATCGATATAAGAGTCATGAGGGGATTTAACGTCTAAAATCTATTCCCAGACATCTAAAATGTAAAATTCAAATTCACTTCCTTTATTTTACCAATTACTCTTATTTCGCCCCGTAACCCTAAACTCATTATAGTGATTAAACGAAAAAACGTACAATCTTTTATTATTTAATACCAATAAATGCCTTAATATATTTAATATACATATTAATAAGTCTTTCTTATAAGATTGCAGTATGAAATATGTACTACAACTTAGCTTTGGTAGCGTTAGCACCGGCGATCTTGTATACATATTTATGTGCCTCTTCGTAAACAGGATTGCATTCATTTATCACTTGCTTTAACCAAGCCTTAAGTTTTGGACGATTTTCAGTCGGATCGTATCCACACATTGCTGAAATAAAAAATTGCATTTATTATTTCTTCATTAAAAAATAAGGCTAAGTTCAGGCCCACAATTCTTACTGGTTTAATTTTTAATGAACTGTAAGCAATGCAGATCACCAGTAATATTACAAAAAGGTTTTTGTTTTTTGCTATTTCTGGCATCATAAATTCTCTCAGAAGTCAAAAACTGATCTGACTGATCTTGTTCCCAAATTAATATGTAATATTCAAATATTTCAAAATCGCCGGCAAGAACTCAACTTCACTCTATTTAATTCTTACTTGGTTGTTCTAATTCGCAAGCCGCAAATACATCAGCTACCGTCAATGAATTTGAAGCGATATATTTGTTCTCAGTCAGCCAAATAGTCTCGATCATATTTAACGTTGTGTCCATCGCCTTCAGAAGACTATCAATCTTCTTCGGATCAGGCTCCTTGCCGGTTAAAAGTGGCTTAACCCACTTTTCCTGGAAATAAAGGGCGCATGCTGCTCGTGTGTTATGATGCTGCCACTCGAGATATTCATCCACCCTTGCTTTTACCTTTGGCTCAGTTGGGTACAGCTGGGCGGATATTCTTCCGCTACCACTTAGATATCTTAAAAGAAAATTCAATACTTTAACAACCGACAAAATTCAATCGACTATAAAATGAAGATCACCTCAAGATCGCAACACTTTCTGATAATTTAAATCCATTGTCATCAATGCAGGGCACTTTCTTGAATCGGTTGATTTTCTTGAATTCATCGGAAAAATGTTCTCCTTTTGGATAATTCTTCATAAATACTTTTCAGCATAAATAGATCATAGAGGTTGCTTACCTTTCCGCAGGGCGATTGGAACACTTTCAAAAGGTGTTTTGCTCAGCTTCAAAATTATATAAATAGCTCTTGAGGGCTGTGATAATAAATCATAGTAATACTTCAGGGACTGGGCCATTATGTGAATTAAACGATCAACTACTACCCGGTAAGCCTCTTACATATGGTTCAAAGTACGATGATTTGCTATTTATATATGTCAATAAACAAGAAATTCGATGCAGCCTTACCAGGCGGACAAGGCCTCCAAAGCTCTGTTGATCATTTATATGGAACGTGAATGAACTTAAGCGAAAAGACGATCAATTATGAATCCATGTTTTGCGTTCGATTAATGGAAATATGTAATTCCTCATTCAATAGCTGAAACGTTGTTTCACATGTTCTATATCTTTTTATATTTATAACACTATCCAAAGATCATACATCAAGACCAATTTCAGAAAGACAAAGGACAACTGAATTACGTAATTATCAGACAATTTTTGCGATTAATCACAATCGTCTGTTTTTTAATTATGCGTAATAAGTACAACTCTGTTATCAGTTTTTTGGAAATTGCTCTGTCTACTACGCTAAGGTGCTGTATTTGTCCTGATTCTATTTAGGTGAATCCCACGAAAAATTTCAAAAGATTCAATTCCCACCCGATGAAAAATAGTTCAAAATTAAGGAACAAATTATTATCTTTGATCCTTTTGTATTTATTTATCTAGTTGTCTCAGTAGACAATAAGGTCGTTTTTAGAAAAAGTCCCCGATCAATCTTGGTCTTTTGTTAATTTAGTTATTGTAGGAGCCACTAAATATCTATTATAATATATCTATTTAATTCAGCAGATATAGTTTTTAAGCCATTTAGAAATTTACATATTTAAGAGCACTTACGTTACACTTACTAACGATAGAAATGCAAAATGATAATGTAAGAAAACGAATAAAATTCTCCAAAGTCACCTTAAAATAATTTTTAATCAAATCGCCTTATAACTACAAAACACAAATAAACTCATTGTTTTTTTCTGAATTATTTATAAATCTCTTGTAGATACATGCATGCATCAATTCGAATTTAATATTAAATTGATATAGTCCACCTAAATATAATTCGTTTGTCTCATTAAAAGTTCAATCATAAAAAAATACAAAAAAAAAAAAAAAATAAGATAAGAAAATTAAAAATAAAATGTGTCCTCTAAGGCTTTCTTAGGTATCTAAATAATAAAAAAATTAAAAAACGCACACAAAATATTGAGTTAAATCGAAAATGTTTCACAACGACGGGAGAGAGAGAGAGAGAAAGAGAAGATGTAACATTTCATTGGCTTCATATATATTTTTGTATTTGTATAAAAATTATTAACAAAATGAGGAAGAACAGCATATCGAACTAGGATTAACTCACCCAAAACACCGAAAATTAATCGATTCTATTTGGAATAAAAGAACCAAAAAAAAATTTCTAGAGAGTAATTCGAAAAATCTGTGGTGTGTGAGACACCAAATGAGGCTAAAGAAAATAGTTAAAAAGTGTTAGAACCTTAAAAATTAAGATTTACGTGATTACGGTATAACTAAATGCAGATCTAGCAGATTAACTTAATCAAACTTTAGGGAAGCATATGTAAAAAAAAAAACGCATAAATCAAATTTATGCGAGAACATTAATTGAAAAAAAATAATAATAATAAAATTTAAGACTCTTCTAAGCACTCGAGAAATTGTATGAACACCTTAAAAAGGATACAAATCAAAATCAGTTTTTTTTTTTTAAAAAAAATATTTAGCTGTCTTTAACTGTAGCGCTACTATACATTGGCCGTTCATCGATTTGTACGGCCCTGCAAACATTATAAACCTCCCGCGATTTACATTAAACAAATTTGTAAACAACTTTAATCCATTTTAACCAATATCACAACGTTCACTTGGGGCGAGGACTCCTCGCTCGTTGATGTCCGTAGCTGAGACATTCTTTGTGCTAAGTCTGTTGCGGTGTCCTCCGAACCTGATGGTATCATCCAGATCGCCTCTGAAGGGATAAAGCAATTTAAATTAATTAAAGAGAATTATAATTTTATGTAAATGAATTCCCTAACCTAGATTAAAATAGAGACGAATATTGAAAATTTAAATAAACCCTAAATACACAATAAAACAATATTATCAATATTGTTGCAAACATTTCAAGGGCGATTGTTATTGATCAAGAATGGTTATGAAGTTCAAAGTATGTATAGTAAATTTGTGGTAAAAAGCAAGAATATAGAACATATAAATAATTAAAATCTTCTAACTCTGAGAGTTCTGAGAGTTAGTTACGGATAGATGCAGGACCAACTCTAGAGCGTTCGTTAAAATATTTTTATTAGATTTAAACTAAAGCTAGTTCTTCGTTAGTACATATTTTGGATGTATGTATTACATTTTGAAAAAGATATTTCTAGTTAGCTAAAATAAGCACCTGAAACAAATAGGGATACCCAGCTTTTTAAGCTCTTTGTATTTATATCTCTAAAGAAGAACGGGACGTGGCTGGGAGATTGTATAAAATTGTAAATAGAATTACTTTGAAACCTTTATGCAAAAGAAACATTCTAAAGCACATAGTTCAAAGGAAAGAAACATTAGAAGTGAATTTATTACCCCAGTTTAAGAACGCTGTTTTGCAAAATGGTTTGTTTTTTAGGTGTTTGCAGAAGAACAATGAATTACCATTGGATGTTCAATCAGAAACTAGTTTAAGGGTTTTTAAGAGCAAAAATTGTTTAGTATGTGAGGGGAAAGTTCATGTAATACTGCTAGTTTTTAAAGAATCGCTATGAATATGCTACTACCTGAACCCAACTCACCTCCAAAGTAGTATCCATTGGGGGTACATAGCCTCCACATGGTCGCTTGAACAGTGGGAGGTATATCTGCCACGATATTAAGGGATTCGCCGGGCTGCAGTGGCGGCACCTCTATGTGTTGTTTTTGGCTAGCAGTCATAAGATAGCATCCCTTAGGCCAACTCTCCTCGCCGTCGTTTTGCAGCTTCCACGCCTGCGAGTGTTCCGAGGGACGGCTCTGTTCGACGATCTTCATCGAGGGGAAGTTCTGAAAGTGGCGAAAGTCTAAGTAACAGCAGATGGCGACCTGCAGGTTCCTGGAATTGGACAACAATTCGGTCAACACCTAAGATGGACCAGGGAACAATGGAATTTTCCCACCAGTTACTCATCTCGAGAAAGAACCGCGCAGTGTCTTTATTCAGTTGATTATCTAAAAGTTTTTGCAGTTCATTTATCAGCTCCTCATGGTCCCTCGTCCCCAGGCAGCTGAATTGCTGGAGGAGATTTGCGTCGACATCGACATCGGCCGGATGGTGATTTGGATCCCCGCCGAAGGTCCCCTGTTGATTCTGAAGGTAGAAGTTCGGGTCCTGTGTGGGCTGTTGGGGATCAGACGGCTCGCTTATGTCCATTTTCCCTGGCTCCGTCCTGTGCCTTTGCCTACTTTTCTGCTTTCCCTGGATTGGTGGTGCTTTGTATTCTTAGTCGAGGGGGACCGATTTGGGGCCACTGACGGAAATTGAGAAAAACTTAACACTCAAAAATCTGGCGATTGCCCTTGGCGGATGATTTAGCAAAACAAAGGAAATAATAAAAATAAAAACAACAGTGGCCCTCGTTTCGTTAAAGCACTTTGCCCGCTTTATTCGCCACAACTTTCCTCACGAAATTCGAGTTGGAAATCCCGTCGCAGCGCGAATGACAGCTCCGTGACAAGTTCTCTTGCAAGCTCGCGTATTTTGATTCTTGTGAACTAAAAACACTCGTCCATCTTGTTATTGTTGGTATCTATCGACTGCCTGTGGTCGTCCCTCTCTCGCGCCCGCCAAACAACCGGCCGTCAGTGGTGCGCTCTCTTTCCCTCAGACAGCCCACTGAAATCGGTAGCAGTGGCAGGATAATACACTTTACATTCTCTATTGTGAATTTTACAATGGCAATTCGTCTAAACACTTCAAATGCTAGTTACAGGTGAATTTTCAACTCGTCGGTTCGTGTTTTGCTGCTGGTCGTTGGATTTTCATTTGAGTGTTGTTTTAATTTCCACAAGTGAAAAGTGTTGTTTATTCTGTGTAAAGAGTCTATCACGTAAGCAGATCGTTTTGTTTATACTTTCTGTGTTAAAATTCTTAAATTTAGCAAAGCGCATTGCGGGCTTTTAAGGGAAAATAACTTTCTGAAGAATTTTCTTTGGATCGGGCGGCGTCCTCTGACCCCACTAATCTTATTTTAATTCAAATTAAATTCAATTTTACTTCAATAAACATTACAAATTTAATAAAATGCCAGATAATATCAAAGAGCCAGTAACAGGAGCTTAATTAACATAAAAATATCGGTATCCTAACCGAAAAATTCATAATTCATTCATAATTTCAGTTTTTTTCTGAGGAGACCAATTCAAAAATATCAAAAAACCTAAATTTTTTTCTCCAGACATTTTTTTTTTTTTTTTGTGCTGAGAATTACTTAGTTATTTTATTTCAAGACGTTTAAGCCCAAAAGTCCACCTCGGGGAGACCTTTTTGAGAAAATTACCTTTTAAAACCAATTTGCAATCTAAAATGCTAATAACGTATAAAAGAAATAAATCCCAGTCTGTAAACTTTCAGGATGATATTCTCAACGTAAAATCAAAAATAGAGTAGAAATAAGGCTTATCTAACAAAAACAGATAATACACAAATTCAAATTCTCAATAAAATTAAACCATATGAAATCAAATCACAACAAAAAAATTATCTCTAACACCAGGTATCCGTTAAAGTTGAACATATTTTTGCTTAGATACGAATCTAACGAACACCAAAAATCCCCACGAACACATTTTCCCGATCCAGTAGTTAAGAAAAAATATGAGTGATATTAAAAATCGTTTCGTTTACGTGTGATTTTAAAATACTATTTTATAATACCTTGCAAACACTAGTTAAAATGGGTACATACCAAATTAAACCCATGTTTTAGTTCAACTATTGCAAACTGAATATAACTTAATTTTTTCTACACTTTTTACAACTTCCATCCTCTTCTTCGACAACTTTTTCACACTCTGAATAATCTTTCAATAAATCCCTAATTGAGTTTGCAGCCTCCTGAAATTCGGCCTCCTCTAATCCTTCTTCAGTGAACTTATGAATGTATGCTTTTCTCTTAAACATGGCTTCGAATGCTTTAAGCTGCCTTTTAAAAAGGAACTGAATAGATGTAGTGTTCCCAATGAAGGTAGACGAGAGTTTCAACCCCTTCGGCGGAATATCACAAATTGCAATCTTAATGTTGTTCGGTATCCAGGGTATGAAGTGGTCCTCATTTTTCTCCCGCACACTTTTCATCAGTTCGTCCACCTCCCTGGTAGACATGAGACCCCTGAATATTGCAGCCGAGGTCAAAAATTTACCCTTTCGCATATCGACTGAGGTTAGTAAATTCCTTCCGCTAAAAATTTCCATCGCCAGCTCTGCAACGGACTTCTGCATATAAGGAACCTTATGGCAGGACGTTAGGGGACCAAATCCAGTAACGAAGAAATGTAGGTTCGGAAATGGGACCATGTTAACGAATATCTTTCGTAAGCTTGAATTAAGCTGCCCAGGAAAACGGAAGCACGTGGTTATCCCGGACATAACATTTGAGATAATATGGTTCATGTCGGCGAAACTAGATGAGGGCATATTTAAAGTTTTAATGCAAATATCATGCAACGCCTCATTATCAATACAAAATGTATTCTGAGAGTTGGCTATTAGTTCTGGAAAGGTTAAAACACTGTTGTACGGCTCAACAACGTTGGTCGACACTTTTGGCGATGGGAAGATAGTAAAATTTGTCACAATACTGTCAGGATATTCAGAAGCGAGATTTTTCATCAAAAGTGCACCCATGCCTGAGCCTGTTCCACCGCCTAAACCGTGGATTATTTGAAATCCCTGCAGTGAATCAACAGTCTCAGCCTCCCGTCGAACCACATCCAAAAGTTTGTCCATCAATTGAAGTCCTTCGGTGAGATATCCTTTCCCAAAATTGCACCCAGTCGACCCAGAGCCGTATATAAGATATTCTGGATTCATCAATTTCCCATAGACACTCGTTCGCAATTTCTGTATCGAACTTTTATCGGTGTCAGCGCAAATTGCTCTAGCAAAAAATCTCTGGTATGCTTCGTTGTAGTAGACATTGATTCGGTCTAATTGAAGCGAGGAATTTCCATAGAAATGCCCGGCGGGGTCTATAGCATGCTCTGTCGACACAACGTCCCAAAACTAGAGTTTTTGTAGAAATAATGTTCGTTTTTTCTCTTTAAATTCATGTGTTTCACCTGCTGGCCTATACTATTTCCGCATCCTCCTAGCTGGATTGTGATTATTTCTCTCATTTTTTTTTTTATTTTTAAATAAAAACGAATAATTTTAATGGATACTAGAATTTTGAACGACGTTCTCAGACATTTGGTCAGAAAATTAGTTCTAGGCAGAGATTACTTTGTCTATTTTCATAATTTTTATTAAAGGAGATTGGGTCAGGTTTGGACCGATGCAGATTTTTGAATACAACTAACAAACTAACCCAAATTGAGTTTTAAACAATTTTATTATAAAAGACATAAAAACACAAGGGACCTCAGTACTTAAATCGACTTCATCTGCGCCATTAGATCATCAAGGCTTGTCTCATCTCCCACAGGAACCAAAGTGGCAATGCTTTCATCAGTAGCCATTTGTTCAGGCGCTTCGTAAGCATGTCGTAAACCTTCTGCAAGATTACTTCCTCCGGGCGCAGCTTCCTGGCTAGGCTTAGAATCATCTACCAACTCAATTCCCCAATCATTTTCCTCATGCAGAGGCTCATCATTCTTTTCTTCAGCTGCCTCTTGGACGGGTTTGGGTTTCAATTTGAATTCCTCTTGCCTCTTTTTACAGTGGTTATCATCGCAATTGGGGTTCGGTTTCAGTGTCATTTTGGGGAAGAAGTCATTCATGGCATTATACCCCAAGTAGTCTGATACTTCTCCGAAATTAAGCAAATACTTAAGTGTGTTTTGTACGAGCATTCCTGCCACAATTCCCATTGTTGTGGGAAGGCTTGCAGCGCAAACGCCCTCTCGTTTCAGTGTTTTCTCGTCGATGTTCTCGGCAACAACAAGCGGTGGGGCACAGCCAAAGCAGGCGGTATCACCCGGCCGGATAAACTGAATGTGACCTGAAACAGCATTCTCAGAGACTCCAGACTCAAACCAGTTGAGACCGAGCTCATTGCAGGCGGTGTTGATGGCCATACGAGCCTCGAAATTGTCCACGCAACTGAGGACCAGATCCACTGGACTGTTGGGAGTGATTCCTCCCGTATTGATGGCGGTAAGGAACTTCTCAAAGTTCTCGACGGTCGTAATGTTGTAGTTGTTTGTAAGTATCACAACGTCTGGATTAATAAAATTCAGGGTCCTTGCGGCCGCTTCAACTTTTGAGAGCCCGGCCTGGTCCGGGGTGTAGAACAGCCGATTCATGTTGGCCAGCTCGACTTTATCGTAGTCGAAAAGGATGAGTTTCCCAATGCCACACCTGCGAACAGGAAGAATGTCTGCTTACTTAGGAATCTAAGAAAACATCTGGAATAAGAAATTACCTTGTGAGCATATCGGCTGTTACGCTGCCCACTCCTCCGACGCCGACCACCGCCACGGATTTGTCCCTTATCCTCTCGTAGTCCTTAACAATTCCCATCCGCTGCAGGGCCATTAGACGACTATAAGGATTCGAGTCTACGACTTCTGCAGACATTTTATCTATTTTTTCTCGGACCGGTTTGGAGCCCTCTTTGTGCTTCTCCAGCTCGACTCTGAGCTCACCGAGCTTTAGCCTTAGTTCCTCTATAGCTGACATCTTCGGAATTTTAGCCTTCGTGCCCTTAAAATGATCTATTTAACTAATATCTCGTAAAAACCCTCAAAACCGATTGCGTGTCACTGCGGCCAGTAGTACACGAAATCATCTGAATTCCAAACAGGTGGATGACAGATAACAGACACTTTGACTTGACTTTTAAAAAGGAGTGTTCAGAAAGTTGGGAGGGAATTAAATTTCTATTTTACAGTGTACACTTGCCCGTTTCATATCATTTGGAGTGTCGTCGTTTGGTTTTTAATTTTAAAATTAAATATGCTCTTTATAATGTCACGCGACGGAATTTATGCGACGACGAGGACATCTGTGAGGAAGCGTTGGAGGCAAGTGAGGAAGAGAAGCGCGCAATTGAAAGGGAAGAAGAAGGGACTCGAGCGCCATCATTGAGCTGTACAGGACTGGTGAATAAATAATCAAAGTTAAATTCTGTTTTCTTTTATCGCCTTACCTCCATAAAACCATTTTCCGATCATCCTGACAAATCAGAAGTGGGATAGGAGGCGAAGAAAGAGAAAAACAACTGAGATCTCGTGGTCAAAATGGAGAAAGTAAAAATTGCAAAAATGTCGATTCCAGCGTTAAAGAAGGAATTGGAAACATTAAGCGAAGCGACGACAGGAAATAAGAACGAGTTAATCTCTCGCTTAATGGCTGCAAAAGGGAGTGAAGAAATTGAGGTGAGCAGGAATGCGAAGGGCACCAAGGAGGAGGACAAAGTTGGAAAGCTTGCGGAAGAAGTGAACCTTCTAAAGGAGCAACTTGGAAAACTCATCGCGGAAATGAGGACGGAGCCGTGGCAACGAGCTGGACTGTCGACGGATCGAGGAACTTCGGCCGGGGAACCGACGACGGACAACGCGGGACGAAAACCCGGTAAAGTATCGCTTGACATTTCGAAAAGTTCAGATGCCGTTCTATCTTCATCTCAGCCGACGCAGGAGCCCACATTGACACCCACCACGATTCACCTGCCGACGGGAGGGCAGGTCATCTCTAATGAATCTCATGATTTTACCACGACGCCATATTGCGCATTGCATGGCCGGTCAGAAAATGGGCCACTTCAACGGGAAACATCGCCGTTCGGGACATCGATATGTTGTTCGCACACAACATGTGTTCCTGCGATGAGTTCGAATCAGATGCCGTTAACTGGAATGCGTCCAGTCGCTACCAGTGCATCGGTGGACCCCAATACATCTGTACAGCCGACGAAGATGACACCGCAAATGTGTTTTGCCGATGTGAGTCATCAGGTTAATAGCGTTAAAGATATCGCCGATATATTGCCTGAGTTTGACCCGTATGCCGAGGACTCAGTGACGTCGAAACAGTTCGTCGAACGTGTAACGTTGTTGAAGTCAGCATACCGATGGGACGATCGCATTTTAATATATGCCGTACAAACAAAGCTAAAAGGAGCAGCTTACAATTGGAAGGACAGTTTGCCGATAATTTTGAACTGGTCCGAGTTCGTTGCTCGATTTTTAGAAGATTTTCCGACGACAGAAACCGCCGCGGACGTGCACATTCGACTCATGAATATGGAGCGACGTTTTAAGGAAAGTCCGGAAGAATACTTTCAACGAGTCTGCAGCCGAGGCCGAAAGGGCGGGTTAGCCGATGAAGACTTAATCAGGTACGTACTAAGAGGTTTAAGAGAACCAAAATTGTCGAATGCATTACTATGCATGCAATTTCGCACAGCGAACGAATTGTTGATGGCAATTAGTAGATATACGACACGTACTGCGAATTCCAAGACTGCTGATACGGAGATCAGAAAACAGGAATATAGGCCGGTACAACGGAATGTTGAGAATTCTGTGACAACATCTGGTAGGTCACCGGGTGAGAAGAATGGACCCGTTTGTTACAACTGCCGTGAAAGAGGACATGTGTCTGTAAACTGTCCAAGGGATTCAAGAAAGGAAAAAGGTTTAAATTTCCATAAAACTACGCATAGAACTGGAATGTGTCCAGAGAAGGCCGACGAGATAAGACCGACAGTAATGACGGTTGATTCGAGCCATGAGAATACTCCAGCAATAGTTACGAAAGTAGTATCGTTGAATGGACAGAAGGTATGTGCACGCATTGATCTTGGTAGTGAAAGGTCCCTTATTCGAAAAAGTTTAATTGATACTATGGGTGATCTGATCATAGATAGTCCCATAATTTTAAGAGGATTTGCAGGTGGTTCATATGTGACGGCCGGTCACATAGAGGTGAAACTGCAGTTCGACGAGTACTGTGCTGACTGTGGGTTGTACGTTGTGCCTGACGAGATGCTAACCCAAGACGTGCTTTTGGGAGCCGACGTGCTTTGTAAAGAAGGAGGTCGATTAGTTGTCGAAGCTCGAGATTGCCGCATGGAAATTATAAAGGACGAAGATATTAAAGTAAGTGCAATCGACGCCGACGAGCGAGATCAATTGCGAACATTGTTGACGAAATACAGTGATTGTTTCGCTGAAGATTGGTCAGGTCTGGGACGATGCAAAGAGGCTAAAATGAAAATTCAATTAAAAAAAGATGAGCCTGTTAGGATGCGTCCTTATCGTATTCCATTTGCAAAAAGAGACCAGGTGAATGAGATTATAAGGAAGTTGCTGCATTATGGCATTATTAGAGCGAGTACATCTCCTTATTCATCGCCGATAGTTTTGGTCTCGAGCGAGGGTAAAGACGATCGACTGTGTATTGATTATCGTGTGTTAAATGCAATAACGGTAAAGCAACCTTTTCCAATGCCAATAATTGACGAACAGTTGGCTCGACTATCGGGAAGTAATTTGTTTACTTCGCTGGATTTGATGTCGGGATATCATCAGATTCCTATTGAGGAGTCGTCAAGAAAATATACGGCTTTCTCAACGATGAACGGACATTATGAATATAATTATATGCCGTTTGGGCTTGTAAATGCTCCTAGCGTGTTTCAGCAACTCATTAATAAATTGATTGCACGGATGGAACCTGGGGAAGCCCTAGCATATCTGGATGACGTAATCATTCCGAGCGCTACTGTTTCGGACGGATTTAGACGATTGGAGAAATTCCTTAAGATTCTGAAGGAAAGTGGTCTAACTTTGAGACTAAAGAAATGCGTGTTTCTGGCTGATGAAATTGTGTTCTTGGGCCATCGGATAGGTAGACATGGAATCAAGCCGGGTCTGCGGAAAACTGAAAGTATTCAAAATTTTCCGGTGCCGAGGAATCAGCATGACGTTCGACGATTTTTAGGTCTGGCCGGATATTTCCGGAAATTTATACTGGATTTCGCAATGAAGGCCAAACCTCTTACGAAGTTGCTGAAAAAGGACGAACCATTTGAATGGACGGATGCACAGCAGAGGAGTTTTGAATTACTTGTGGACGAGTTGTGCAGCGAACCGGTGTTGACTATTTATGATCCCAAGAAGGAACATGAAGTACACACTGATGCATGTAGTCTGGGACTTGCAGGTGTACTTATGCAGCGAAAATCCGATGAAGTTATACAGCCAGTGTTCTATTACAGTCGACATTGTACGGAGACAGAGTCGAAATATCACAGCCACGAGTTGGAGGTTCTAGCCATAGTCGATAGCTTGGAGAGATTTCGAGTTTACTTGCTCGGTAAACACTTCACAGTGGTGACGGACTGTGCCGCAATAGAGGCAACGAAGCTGAGCAAGCCGTTAAATCCGCGGATAGGCCGATGGTGGTTGAGGCTGATGGAGTTTGACTTCAAGGTTGTGCATCGTTCAGCGGAACGTCTTAGACATGCTGATGCCTTGAGCAGAGCTCCGGTGGGCAAGGCAGTTGCGCCGAAAACTGTTATGCACGACATTCTTCGGGTCGGGGTTTCTGCAACTGATTGGTTGGCTGTGATGCAATTGACTGATCCGGAAATAGCTGAAATTGTTTCGATTCTGAAAGGAGAATTGAAATCTACAAGATCAACTCAAATCCAACGAGATTTTGTTTTGAGTGGTGATCGTTTGTTTCGCATAGTGAACGGGGAATCGAAATGGGTTGTGCCGAGGTCAATTAGAGGAAAAATTGTAAAGACTGCACATGATGACTCTGGACATTTCGGTGAGGACAAGGTTCTTCAGAGGCTCAAGAGGGATTTTTGGTTTCCTCGAATGCGACGTTATGTGAAAGCATATATAAAGGCATGTTTGGAATGTCTTTACAACAAGCAGCTGGGAGGTAAAAAGGAAGCCGAATTATATGGCGACGACGTTGTACCAATCCCGTTTCGGGTGTTACATATCGACCATCTTGGTCCTTTTCCGAGAAGTAAAGCTGGACGAACACATATTTTGGGTATTATTGATCACTTTTCGCGATATATTGTGGTCAAGGCAGTTAGCAGCACGAAGACGACAGCCGTACTGGGGGCGTTGCGAGAGCTGACGACATATTTCGGCCTACCTAGGAAGATAGTTACCGACAGAGGAACGGCGTTTACTTCCCGAGCATTTAAAAACTTTTGTACTAGGAACGGAATTCAACACGTTTTAACCGCAACTCGTACTCCTCGCGCTAATGGAGTAATAGAGCGAGCTAATCAATCCATATTGCAGTTTATTCGCACGGCTACCGAGGACGAGATTAATTGGGATGACCGAATCCGTGAATTACAGTGGACTCTCAACTCGCAGAGGAACGAGACGACAGGTTACAGTCCGAACGACATAGTGTTCGAGTTTCCACTGAGAGATCTAATCTCTAACAAGGTGTTAGAGACTTTGCAGGATGATGCTGTGACTCCCTCAGAGGAGACGAACAACTCATCCGAGAAGCGACGTGAGATAGTGCGTCGAATAGAAGCTGAACGGACGAAATGGAAGGTGAGATTCGACGAGCGACATCGTAAGCCACGACGTTACGAAAAGGGGGAACTCATTGTCATTGAGCACATCCCTCCGGCAACTGGAAGTAGCAGGAAGTTGGAGCCAAAGTATCGTGGACCATTTTGTGTTGCCGAAGTTCTGGATCGGGATCGTTACCTGATAGCCGACCCGCCAGATATACCACAGTCTAATAAGCCTTTCCGGTCAGTGTACACAGCTGAGAAAATGAAACCCTGGGCAGAGACATGCCCCGAATTGGAAGACATCATTATAGAGGACATGGAGGACTCAGACGAAGATGATGAATCCGGGACGAATTCAAAATCGGATGGCCGAACTGTCACGCGACGGAATTTATGCGACGACGAGGACATCTGTGAGGAAGCGTTGGAGGCAAGTGAGGAAGAGAAGCGCGCAATTGAAAGGGAAGAAGAAGGGACTCGAGCGCCATCATTGAGCTGTACAGGACTGGTGAATAAATAATCAAAGTTAAATTCTGTTTTCTTTTATCGCCTTACCTCCATAAAACCATTTTCCGATCATCCTGACAATAATATCCTTTAAATTTAAAGTTGAAATATAAAAAATAACAACATAAATCACACGAGAACATAATAATATAAAAAATTATACACAAGCAACGTTTACATTATTCGCCGGAATAACTGACAGTTCCTGAAGAATCAAGATAGCACCATCTACATTTGGTTATTAGAATAACTTTTTTTAAAGTTGGCTGCCTGCAACACTTAGGCAAGAGCGAGATCGGTAGATTTTAAAATATGGTCTTAATTTCAAATGAGTTTTTGTATGGTATCAGCAGTCCAGTTCTTATATATATCAGTATATCAGTGCTCCGAGTAAACTCAATACATATATGCTTAAGTCAGATTTTGACACTTGTCGTGGCGCTATTTTTTTGCTGAATCGTTTTTACAATTCGTAAAAGGGAACATTATCAATTCTATTGCAAAAAACCATCAGTTAAATTTATTATTATTGATAAAACCCTTACAAAAATATATCGTTTTTAAAAACTTTACCAACGTGATGTATTTTGGCATATCCGAACCGCAAAATGACGAATCAATTATGTTTATGTCAGAATAATATGTTTTTTTTTAAAGAAAGCAAAATGTACTACAATAATAGGTATTAATATTTTTAGTTGTCAGCAATTTTTGTATTCCACTTAGTTTGGTTTAATTCTCTTTGTGTTTTATTCACTTTTACATATAGTCACTATACTTAAAACCAGCAATTTTAATTCACTAATATACAAAATAAGGTGAGATGTTATGCTCTCACGCATTTCCCACTGTAAACTGGTTTAGTTAATCCACCAAAATCTGCTTTAAACGAGTTATGTAATGGTAAAAGAAAATTTCAGGTCATAGGAATTCAGGTGTAGTAACGCATAGTTTCGACATAAAACTGTTTAATTGTAATTTAAATAATAATTGGATAATAATTTCTTGGTAACAGGATTCTACATCATTGGAAATATAAAATCGTAAATTTAAGGAGAAATCATGGAATAGTAGTGGAGTGGTATTTAAAAAGATTTTTTTTTCTTTTGCTGAGCGCCTCATTTATATAAAATTTATTAAATGGCTATAAGCATATAAGATTTAAAACAATAAAACCAACAACAACCGATAGGTGTCATTATCACGCAACCAAACATATAAATTAACAGAGGTTGGAATTTGTTCCTTAGTCTACTATACAATCGTGCGAACATCGGCTATTTAATGAGCTTTTGCAGTCCTTGTCCTAGGTTCCAAACGGACCATAAAGCCCTCTTCTCGCTTCAAGATGATATCTGCTTGCAATTTGAAATCACTCTCCTTCAAATCAGAATGCACCCTATAGTTGCGCAAGATTGTAGAGAGCAAGATTTTGAGTTTCAGCATGGCATATTTGCGTCCTAGAATATAGTAAATTGTAAAAATTACTTTTATGCTTCTTTAAAAGTATGCCTTTGTTCGAGAATTCAGTTCCCGCAGCCGCTAGCTTAATTCAGCTTAAAAAAAATAAATAGCTGAATTGCACAAAAAAACATAAACCCCCTGTTCTGCTCAATTCAGAAACTAAATTCTCAATCAGTAGGTAGAACTTACCGACGCAACTTCTTGGGCCAGCTGAGAATGGTACGAATGCATAATAGTGTCTATTTGCTGTTTTTTCGGGTAAAAAGTTATCCGGATCGAATACATCTGGATTTGGATAGATATCTGGTCTTCTATGGAGTTTTACTGTAGCAACAACTACAGTAGCACCCTTTGGAATTACATATGGTCCAGATTTTAATTTTAAATCCTCATTAAGTTGCCTAGCAATTATTGGAACAGGTGGGTACATTCTCAAAGCTTCCATTAAGCATCGTTCTAGGTATTTCATTTCCAAAGTATCCTGGAATGTGGCTGGTCTATCTGAATCCCCAAAGATATCGTCCAATTCAGCAATAACTTTATCTTGAATGCTCTGATGTATTCCCATAAGTGATAGGAAGAAAGAGCTTGCTGCTGCTGTGGTATCATGACCTTCAAACATAATGGTATCGACTTGTTCCTTAATTTCAGTATCGGATATTAGAGCTCCATTTTGGGCGCTCTCAAGCAAAAGGTCTAAGAAAGCTAAACGTTTCTTCTCACCAATATCGTTATCTTCAACATCCAAATCATCTTTTAATCCGGCTGATTGACCGAATGAAAGACCCTGAACGGGGTTAGGTAATTCGACTTTATAATCAAAAGCTTCTACAGTTTTTTTAGTGGTTTGAGCAAGTGAACCACGGGTTCCTTTCAGGAATGCCGCCTTCTTATTCTGTACAACTTTTGAAGTAAGTCCATGAATGATATTCAATAATTTTCCCTGATTTTTATAGTGTTTGGTCAAGGTGAATAGGAAATCGCTGCGTAGCATAAGGCTTCTATGACGCAAATGGAGAATATCACACATCTTCATTACAGCCATAGCATATTCATATCCCGAGTTGCCTTGCGTCTTCTTCGATACTCCCATAGCCGTTTCTGTAAACATAATAAGAAAGAAATTTTTTTTAACGAACGTGATTTAATGCGCTAGTAGGAAAAAATAATTTTCTTGTACAGTGAGTGGGTCAGTTATATAATAGTGAATACTCATTCAACCATTTCCTCTTCTAGCTCTCAACTTAACGCTCCTAGCCAATTCATTGTGATTTCCCTTTATTTATCTTTCTTTAACTATCGCATCGCCAGACGATGGCTGTAACGTAGGTATATAATGCACATGCAGTTGCACTTTTAGATCCATCGACCGTCTACAAAAATACTTGCAGTGCCCACTGCAGTGCAATGCATTTGATCTGCTTAGGTAAGTATGGAGAAAGTTTGTTGCGGCTGGTATAGATCGTTGACCAGTTAGTTACTTATCTTGAATGCGTGCAGCTTTCCAGACATTCTTATTACAAAGTTATATAATCCAATATTGCAATGTAGAAATATTTTTCTAACCGAAATTGCATACTGTGGTTTAATGTTATCATTTACAAAATTTCTCAATTTTATTTAGTGGTTTTTAAAATAAATTACATGGGCTTGCAGGATTTAGTGGTTTATTGCAGGATAATTGGATCCATATATCTCACTAATAACTTTAATACACCAAACGGCTGAAATACTGACATAGTCCGGTTTTTTTTAATTTATTAGTATCAAATAAATTGCTGCTAATAACCTGGCTTAAAAACATTCAGGCAGACTAGACTTGTTTATCTGATTTTCAAAGATATTAACTGAAATATGAATGAATATTTAGCAATTCTATCCGCATTTGACAATAAACTGTGTGTACTCCATTTTGAATGTTCATTATCTAATGCAAGCAATATTTAATCATTTAATTGTTCTCTGTTTTACACTAATTAATATGCATAAGATTCAACGTCTTTTGAATCCCGTTGATACTTTTAAATCAATAATATGCTTTGTGCTGTATCGTTGATGTGTACATGGAAGAAAATTAATTATTATTAGCTTGTTGCTACCAAAGGTTTTTTCCCAATATGTACGTTTAAAGCTTCTTTATTTTTTTTGTATACTATTGTAGTTTTAATTTACTGATTCAAGTGAACGTTTTTTCAACGTAAAGAGGGAGAGTAATATCAAATTATGTAAAAATAAGCTGATTTCTTGTCTAAGTATTTTTACTTATTCTATTGAAAACAAGCAAAAATCTTTATTTTATTTTTAAGACCACCCTAAAATATGCCCATACAGTGCGAAATTGCAGTTTGTTGGAAATTCAAAATAAAACTGACTGGATGAAACCCTCCTTTTAGCAACATATATATATTTTTTAAAATAATATATAATAATAAATAAATACTCACCCAATAGAATTTCAACAGTAGCCTCACTCATATAATCATGGGCATCAAAATTTTTACTACCCTCAGCTTTTAGTCTATTTACAACATTCTTAGAATTTTCATTAAATAAATCAATGAAACTCTTAAGAACATTTAAATGAAATGTAGGTGCAATCAGCTTCCTGTGTGACCTCCACTTGTGACCTATTTGAATAGAAGAATAAATGAAAATAAAAAAAATTCTTTCTTCCTTGAATTATTTTTGCAGTCGTTTAAAATTCATTCGATCTAATTAAAAATGGGTTCAAATTTAGAGGTTATCGAATAAATTAACTACATTGATGTCATACAAGGGGTTATTGGTATTTTTGTAAAGTGTATATTTGTATTTAAAACGCATTTCTTTTCCGTGATGGGAAAATGTTTAAAAACGTTATCTGTATATTTATGAACCAATTTACATTTTACATAAATTTAAATGTTATTCCAATAATACCACGATATTTTTACATTGTACTTTACCAAACAAAATTTCAAGTATAACATTTGCAAAATGATTGTATTTTTGGAAATTATTTTATTTATTTATTTTTGTAGTTATTCTGCACTTTGACAAAGACAAAATATGGAAAATGAACAAAATATAAATATTAAACAGAATTATGTAGGTTGAAAACGAAGATATTTATTTATAAGGAAGAATTCAGTTTAGTAAAAAAATAATGATTTCAAAAATTATAAGATAACTTTGTATATTTCGTTCAAAATAATTGTTATAATTACAGTAGCGGATTATATAAAATCCGAGTTTTGTTGTGCATAATTTTTAAGCTTTGTCAAATAAGAGAAATTGTTTCATCAATCATAAAAACAAGTATAAACTTTAAACTTCATCATCATATCATATTTCATTACTTTCACTCAGTAGTAACAAAATTCAGAATGAATGGTCAGCACAAAATCCATATGCTTTACATAAAAAACACATAAAAGAACCGAATAAGTTTCATGTAATATACTCACCAGTGCTAATAAGAAGACCATCTCCCAACCATGGCTTAAAGAATTCATATTCTGTAGATTTATCAATATAAACCTGACTGCTGAGAAGAATTTCTACGTCATTTGGTTCATAGAGGAACACAACCAGCTTCGGACCAATCCAGAGTTTAGCCAAATTGGGTAGGTCCTTCGACTTTTCCAAGCACACCTTGAAGACGGCTGTAACAAATTTAATGAACACTGAAACACCTGCAGAGATTAATCGTCGTTAAGAAATTATTACTTGAAGCGGATCCAATAACATCCAAAAGATTTCCTATCAATGGTAGTCCGGCGGGTCCTGGAAGCTTTTTGGCCAATTCATACATATGCCTGCGGGAGAGCCTCCAATAAACGAACCAGAGGATCAAAGTGGGCAAAAGTAGGAAATAGAAGACGCTGGTCGCCGAAACGATCGCCGGATCCTTCATAACTTCCTTAGCAATGCTCATGATGGTGATTTTTTTGTTTTTTTTAACTGGCACAAAAAACACTAAACCACACGACACTATCTATGAAATTTTTTCTGTAATTTTTTCCTTAGCACTATCCTTTAACTACTTGAAAGTAGAATTACCGAACTCGCACTGTTCGCGGGTTCCTGACCACTGAATGAGATGTCGGTTACGTTTTGCCTTCTAAGCACGAACGACCGAACCAGACTGCTCGCAAGTGGAAAGCCCCAAGACTCTTTTATAGGTTTTGTCTATTTTGCGGGTAGTTAAATTATGCCAAGACAAATCAATCGGATACTAAATCCCCTCCACACTCCACAAAGGGGTTTATGTGCTTTTATCAACGTCATCAAAAATTAAGTTGCACTTTTTCCACAGGTGAAAAGGAATAAATGACTAAAAAATCAAGTATTGCCCACTGATAACGCATGTATGACTCTAATTTGGGTTCGAATTAAAGCTTTTGTTAATTTTTTAACCAATCACCCTCGTGCTAGGAAGATTGCTTATTTTTAAAATTTTCACCGAACTTTATGTTTAAGTACGAGGAAGTGCGAAAAACTTTTATTAGAAAAATTATCATGTCTATTTGAGATTTGCATAATTTCCTTGAAAGATCCGAACTGAAATTTGTCTGTAACATGATTTAATTGAAAGTCAATTCACGATCCCCCGACCAAAATTTGGGTATCAATTATTTTTTTGGGAGTCATTCATCTGCATTTGCTTCGTGTTTGATTTAAACAATTAGAAATTAAAATTTCTTAGATGTATTGGCATAACCATTAGGTAAGAGGAAAGTTAATGTTAAGCTAGAAATTCTCATACAAATAAAAATAAAATACTGCGTAATTTATTGTAGTTCGAATTCAGGTTTTATTTTTGAGTATTTCTTATGCTAAATCTTCTTTATTTATAACTTTATGTGACGTGTTCTTACTAGTTTCTTTCAAAAAGAGGGAAAGGGAAATATTGCCCTGACTCTTAAACAATTTTTTGATTGCTAAGTTTTGCTCAGGAAAAGAGAGTATAAAATCGGAAAAGTTTTTAGAACTCGACATTGTAGAAATGTGCTCTACCCTTAAGAGGTATCATCAAAATAAGTCACGTTAAGGGTATCATGGATGAAATTTCACCCCAGACTATGCTTATATATCTTTTTAGTTTAATAAATACATTTAAATACAATTATATTCACAATATTATATATATGGGACATTTCACGTCAAACGGATCACCGGCGCCCTCAAAATTTGAATAAACCGATTGAGATTAATAAGGGCTCAAATTGTTCGTCTAAATGAGAACTTTCGAAAGCCATGTGGTATTTTTTAAAATTCAACATGGCGGCTCCAATATGGCGGCCGGAAGACAGAGAAAAATCGAATGTCCAGTAAAAAAAGCTTGCAAAAATAAAAATTTGCAACCGAGCGGATCGGATTTTGGTTCAGATTGCAGCTGATGGGTCACTAAAAGTTCGGTATGGTAGGTAGGGTTGGATGTTGGCAACCTACCATACCGAACTTTTAGGGACCCATCAGCTGCAATCTGAGAGAAAATTCGACCCGATCGGTTGCAAATTTTTATTTTTGCAAGGTTTTTTTACTGAACATTCGATTTTTCTCCGTCTTCCGGCCGCCATATTGGAGCCGCCATGTTGAATTTTAAAAAATACCACATGGCTTTCGAAAGTTCTCATTTAGACGAATAATTTGAGCCCTTATTTATCTCAATCGGTTTATTCAAATTTTGAGGGCGCCGGTGATCCGTTTGACGTGAAATGTCCCATATATATATATATTCTTATATTTATTGCATCTTATATTTCATATTAACCTTGCTTTTATAGTGATCTCATAAATTTAAGCAGGAAAAACCTCTGTTAAAAGTCATAAGGTTTTTCTAACCATTTGAAAATATCAATTTGCCTGGGATGAAATTTCATTTAAGGGTTAACCGACTTTCTAATGCTCTTCAGAACCGTCAGATTCAGGAATTAAATAAAAGATCTTATCCTGAATAACCCGAAACATGAAACCTCAAAAATTGTTTTTTAAATTTATTCGAATCTGTATACCTAAATTTAAACCATATGCTCATAAGTTTTTGCATTAAAAAGTTATTTATACTTTTTGAAATATTTATATATTTTTTATGTGAATACATATTGTACAAAAAAATAATACCTACCGAAATACAAAGTGTAATAAAAATGTTCTTCGATTGAGGTAAAAACTGAACACAAATTAGCATTGACGTCTACAATTAACGTCACCAAAATCTATATCCACTTCTTTTTTTACAGAAAACAATTCCTTAAACCTGAAAAACACAGCCTATTTTTAATAAAGCTCAAAGTTTTACAAGTGACGCTTATAGATTGATATTAAGATTTAACTAATCACGGATGAATTAAAGTGAATAACCTTCGATTTTACTTTAGCTTAAAGCCAGGTTTTGGTAAATATATATATATATATATATATTATGTGCTCGTTACGTTAAATGGAAATTTTTAATATTGGAAGGGAAAAGCAAAAGAAAATCATCATTTACGTAGTACAAAAGTCCACAGATCTCGGTGATCAGAATTAAATAGTATCGATTTATTTATTTATGTATATTCTATGATTGTGACGTTCTAACGTTGAATCATTAAAATTCTTTAATTAGAATAGAATACTTTCTTCGCATGTTTAATGTATTTATTTTTCTTAAAAACCGGTTGTTTATGTCTAGTCAGTTTGATTGCGATGAAAAAAAAAAGCTTTGATATCACTTAATATTTATTCATAAGTGCTGATATTTTAATTCTATTGAACCTGAAACATTTTGTTGTTATATTTGGTTAATGGAAATTTTTAATGACTTGAAAAAATACCTTCGTATTAGTGAAACTTATCTATGGGAAAATTTTGGAACAACTGGAATATTATTGAAATCTACGTAAATTAAATAATTATATAATCAATTTGTTTAGAAGATACTAAATTCTAGATGGACTGGAAAGTGCTGTTTTTTTTTTTTTTTTTTTTTTTTTTTTTTTTTTTTTTGATATTATTCTTATGGCATGTAATTTTACAAGTTGTTTTATGTATCAAGTTATCATTATACTTATTTTAGAACATAAATAATTTCGTATATCTATTATTTTGCTGTGTCTACTCAATACAGATATTAATTTTTTTAAAGCTCTAAAGCCAAGCTCAAAATAATTCTAAAAAGTCTTCATATTCGGATTTCAAACTGATTTATTGTACTTATAATTTTGTAGAATATCATGAAAGTCTAACAACCCCCAAATGGCCTCTTGTTAAAAAGCCGAATTTATTTTTGCATAGCAATTCTCTTTATCATCTTTTATGCAACAAGAATGATATGCAAAAGTGCCACTTCTTTTTGAAAAATAAACCTAAAAGGTGTTTTCTTTCGAGACTTTGTAGAAGTAAACGATAAAATATATGTTTTCGAAGTAGTAAAAGTGCAAGTCATACATTTTTTATTTTTGGATTTAAAAGCATAATGGTTGCCTTAATTTTTCCTTCTCATTGTTGCAGTGGGTGAAGAATTTATTTCTATTTTTTTATTTGGAGCTAATTCATACGTTATTTGGGGACACGATATTAATTTTAATACAGCATTGTTATTTTTAAATCAAACAAAAAATTTTAAAGTACTACTTTTTTTTTATTAAGGCCCTTTTAAATTCTTTCATTTGAAGACAAACAATTTCTATCGGAATTTTAATAGTCAGCTTCTTTTTAGTTAAGAATTTTAAACAATTCTTAGCGTAGAAATTTTAGTAAATGTAAAACTTTTTCTAATTGAGGCAATATTTACGTTTACTTATATAGTCTACCTACAACCGTATTAATTAACTTGATAGTTCCTTAGAACAACAATACCATTAACATTAAGCTACTGTCTCAAGGAAAACTCTAATGATTGCCAAGTGCAACGGAGCTAAGCAATGAAAAATAAACGTTTTAAAAGTGCTTCGATTAAATTACTATTCTGGTCATTGTTGTCTCCATAATCCATGTAAATGCAACAATGATCAAATAATCGTGATTTGAATGATTTTTCGAATCATCGCTTGCACCTAATTCGGTTTCTTAGTCTTTGCGATTTTTTAAACAATGAATATAGTATTTATGGGCAGTAATAGAACTGAATAGCAGAACTTTAAAATTTGAGACTCTCCCGTGAAGCATACGTAACATGACTTATCCGGTTTCTATAATCTAAAAATAAGCAAAAGTTCAAAACAAGTTTTCTGATAAGAATTATTATTTTTGGATGAATTTAACACCAAGAAAAATTAATTTTATCCCATTAAAGTGCAACTACAATGCAGTCAGATTGAGGAAAGAACTCAACGCAATTAGTTTTGTATACTTCCAGGTTAATTCAGAATAACCCTAATGCAATATTAAACAGGGCTTGGGGAAAAAGTTTTATTGAGGTACCATTAACTTGTTAATTTTTTGTTCCATATTTAATTCTCTAATTAGAAATTACAAACCTTATATATTTAAATTACGTTGCAATGTCTTGATTTAAACGGAAAAATCGCAGATCGAATAAAAGTATACTATTCAAAATATTCTTAGAACATGCAATAAGTAATTTAATTACACTAAGAAGTTTTCGTTAAGATTTTTTGAGTAGTTCAATAACAACAATTACAAGTTGTACGTAGTATAGCCAGGTGCCACAGTAAAATGTTTAGTTATAGTCCAGTAATTGTAATTCTTTCACTTCTATTCGTTACAAAAATCACTATCTGTTTTACTTGTTTTATAAACAATCATCATGGAAATATTTACACCGCAGCAACGATATCAAATCCTGGAAATTTATTTCCGAAATCAAAGATAAAATCGTATAGAGCATTTCGCGAATTTTATGTACCGAATAATGGCCTATCATAACGTTCTAGTTGTTGTGTTGTTGAAAATTGCCGTCGCAACTTGAGCGACCACTATGTGTGAAGCCAGTGTTGCTGAAGATTGGAATTTGTCGGTCAAGAATTTGTGCTTTGTCTGTCCACAATTTAGACACCGGCTTACAAGATCCAATTGGTGCAAGAATTGAAACAACGTTTTCGGCGGACGTTTGCTGAATGGGCTCAAAATCAATTGCAAGCATTTTTTTCTTTTAATAGGTACGTTAATAAGCAGAATTGTCATATTTGGTGTAATGACAATCTTCAAGTAATCCAATAGCTGCCTATACATTCATAAAAAATTTAACCGTCAATCGTGAGCGGTACCAAAACAATGATCCGCAACTTTTTGTTTCGAAAAGTGTGGATATTTATGTTGACGAATTGTGGTTTCAACAGGATGGCGCTACGTACCATACAGCAACCGAAATAATCCATTTATTGAAACAACTATTTGGCGAAAATCTTATTTCAAGAAGTGGACCTTTCAATTGGCCACCAAGATAGTGTGATTTGACATCGGTAGACAACTTCTTGTAGGTATGTTTATGAAGTCTCTGGACGATGTTCGATTGACACATAGGACGCCAAGATAAAAAGTGGTCAAAAATCTTTGAATTTATATGCTATCAAATAAAAAATAATTAAATTGGTACTAAGTATTAGAAAAAAATTATATATCTTAGAAAAGAGGGTAAAAATTGCCAAAAATCACTTTGACGTATATTAGTGATATTTTGTATGGTGCTTATCGTCATTTCCAAAATAATAAAAGTATGTAGTTAGAAAATGCATATCCTCAAATATTTAAAAACAAGGACATACAAAAAAAATTGTTTTCCTTTCTGAGGTGTGCCAAAAATGGGCTTTATCAGTCCAGGTTCTTTATGATCACTACTTTATTCAATTCTTATGTTTTGTATTTAAATTCAAAATCTGGAAGCGTTAATTCAAGACATTATTTTCTGTAGCGCGTTGCTGAATTCAGCTAAACCAGAGCAATTTGCTGAATTAAGTGGTCAACTGTACAAATTGAGTTCTTGTAAAATTAGACTTATTTTCCAAAAATTAGCAATAATACTCGACTATTGGGAAATTTTTAATTATGTTCATATCACCCCTCAGCAGTTTGATTATAAGCCTCCCCATCTTTCCTACGCCACTGTGTTTTGCTTTATCAATTTCGACCATTCGAAAGCAGTCGAGCTGTCAGTTGAGTCTAGTTTTTAGCCAGTTCAGTTCGGGGCTTGAAGTGGATAGGAACGAAACATTTCGTCACCTCTCCTACATATTTAGGGTGGATCAAAGTTGTTGGGTTGATTTCTACTTCCGAGTGCGTGGTCAGTGCCTGGTATTTTCATGTCTTAAGTAAATAAAGTGCGAGATCGAGCCGTACGCACAACCATCGACTTCCTGCCGTGTCGAAAAAAGTAAGTTTCTACAAGGTGAAAAATCCTAAAAGCTAGAGAAGTGGTGCGCGGTTGATGTCATGAGAGTCGTCGCGGCCAACGAAGTGTTTATCTTGGAAATAAAAAGAAGCACCCAAGAAGTCTGATAAGATAATTTGTCTATTTATAAATTGTGAAAAGTTCTGAATCACATAACCCGACCGAAAAGTGGCCCCAGTGTGCGCGAAAGCGATACTCCGCCCGACAATTCTTCTCTCCATCCCACACACCTCAGGAGGAGTATTTGGGCTGAATCGGCGCGAGTCCAGAGGAAGAACATCTGCCAAATAAACATAAAATTGTGGTAACTATGCAGGCCGCAGATTAGTAAAATCGCGGTGAATGAATAGGGCGCCTTGTGAGAGGACGAGTGCCAGGTAAAAATGTTGTCATTTACTTCCTGGGATCGCTGATTTTATTTACGCAAGCGATGAGTCACTCGCTTTGCTGCCAATCACGGTTAGCTGGAAAATGACTAAATTTACCTCGAATTCGGACATTTCTTCGCTGATTAGTCGTCTACGGGGTCAGCATCATATTTTTGCTTTTTTGATACATAGGTCCAGTGCGACTTGTCCGACTCCGCAGTGCCTGAACGGCGCGACGCCTATTTATAGTGACCTCTTATTTTTATAGAGCACTTTCCTCCTGTTAATTGATTTATTTATAATTTCTTTAAGGCAAGGAGCATTGTCGCAGCTGTGCACGAGATTTGCGAGACGCGCTGAACAGTGCATTAAGGTCTAAAAGATCCCCAATTACTTGACTCATCGGGGGTGTGACTAAACGCGCGCTTTAATTTTTTTTCATTTCCTTACAAATTGATCACAAACCGATTACTTCATTGTGCACACAAAAGACAATATGAAACTAGGGAAGAAGCTGACTTTTAAATTAAGTTGATTATCCAGTTCCTTGTTGATCTCTTAATCAAATCAGGGGTTTGGTTTTTATATCGACTGGCAGAAGATATCTGCAATTTATTATAGTATTTTAACGACAACAACCGAAGCCATCAACTCCGTTTTATGAATTAATCAAACATTTTACGAATGATTAGAACTAAATTTCCGATTCAGTTCACTTCTAGGGCGTCGACCCTTTGTAAAATCTTAAAGATATTTTTTATTTAACTTTTCACTCATTGAAAAAGATCAAAAAGGTACTCAAAAAAAAGAATTGTGGCGCGAGTACTTTTTAAAAGTCTAGGTGTTGTTTGAGACTACTTGATAATTCGAAAATAAATCAATCTGTTCAACATTTCCCATCAAAATTTAAATTAACAATTTTGGTAACTTTAGAACGATCTTTCCTAGAAAATGCATAAGATCCAAATTATGAAAATACATAATGTAATCTGTTAAAAAAATTAGTAATGTGATCCTCGAGTGCCAAGGTTACATTAACTTTGATAATTTAAAAAATACAATTATTACTTTTATAAGATCAATGAAGTTTAATGAAAAAATAACAGTGGTAGGGTTTTCAAATTTATTTCAGTACCTACATGAAGATCTAATTTTTCATGGTGCTTTAAGAGTTCTGGTTTAAAAACATGACAACCATTTGTTTATTGGGAATTGATTCAAAAAAATTTAAACATATTGAGTTATAAGTGTGGGAATGACCTTGAATTTAGCATGTGTTGACCTTGAGATATCCCTGCGCAATAGAAAAACAGCTCTTTCGAATGAAACATTTTTTTGTATACATCTTAAAGAGTTTTTGTTTCCTTCAGCGAGAAACGGATTAGCAACGCATTGAATAAAACAATAATAAAAATGTTTAAATAGAACGATTTATAAAAATCAGAGAAGAATTTGTGGTATTTTAATTGTAAATGTTTATTTTAAAACGTCGAAACACAAGATTTCAAATTAAAGGACAAGATCTGCAGAGTTCCAAACTAAGAGTCTCTAAATTATAAGATTTAATTTTTTGGATGAATGTTACACGCACCAATTATCATTTAAAAACTTGTAAACCTTCCGTAACAACAATTGATGAATTCTAATTCTTTATTTACAGTCAAATATCCAGCCATGGGGGCACACAACAGAACTTATATATTTTGCTTAGCAGTATTCCTGTTTATATGCACATTAGCTGAAGCACAAATTTCGGAAAAATTCTTGGTACAAAATCCATGTGTCAGTAAAACTACATGTAAAGAATGCATCCAAACGAAAAACTGTGCATGGTGCATGCAACCCGATTTCGGAGACAGACCTCGATGCTATGAGCCCAGCTACACTACCTACGGCGCTTGTCCCGAAATCTATACAGTGAATCCAGACAACGAACAATTTTTTGTCCTTAATAAGGAACTTACAAGAGCTGGGGCTAGGGCTGGTGTCGGAGGCGGTACGATGGTCTCCGGAGGTAGTTACGAAGCAAACTCTTCATACAGCGGATCCTATGGAGGCTCATTTCACGCACAAGGTGGAGCCAGCGCCGCCGGTGGCGCCTCAGCAGCAGGCCATGGCGAAATTGTCCAAATCAGTCCACAACGAGTTAATCTTAAACTGAGAATAAGTAAGTATAATTTATATAAATTTATTCTAAAAAGTCTCAAAAACATTAAATAATTTTTCTTTAAAGATCAGGAACATCGACTTCACATGAGATACTCTCAAGCCCAAGACTATCCCGTCGACTTGTACTACTTGATGGACTTGTCCAAATCTATGGAAGACGACAAGGAAAAACTATCCAAACTAGGAGACACCTTGTCTGACACCATGAGAAATATCACATCGAATTTTAGGCTCGGATTCGGTTCATTTGTCGACAAAGTTCTTATGCCCTACGTATCGACAATTCCGAAAAAGTGAGTATACCTTCTTTTTTTGTTTGTACTTTTAAAATTGAACTTTTAAATTCGTCACTAGATTTTGTTAGACCTGTTAATATCATTTATATTTTGTATCATTCCAATTTTCACAAATTTGTAGGCTTGAACATCCTTGTGATGGCTGCGAAGCTCCTTATGGTTACCGAAACCATATGCCACTGAGCACAGACACAAGAACGTTTTCAGTAAGACTTCTTTTTATAATTCCAAAAAAACTTTAGTTGTGGTTGGAATAGAGGCTTTGTCTCTGCTATTATTATTATTATTATTCGTATGCTGCCTGTTCTTTCTGTCTATCATTTGTTGTGAAACAACTGTGCCATGTATTTAGGGTACAGCTGTGAATGCTTCTTGTATCTTGGTTAGATGTGACGGGTAATTTCTACCATAAAATTTCTATTGGTCGCATAAAATTCTTTACTTCGCATATGAATGTTTAAATGTTTGTGGGAAAGGACATTCGTATTCATAGACATCTTTAAAAGCATATTGTTCGAAGTTTTTAAAATTGCTGCTGCTCATAGTTCACGTTCAGGTGCCATATGTTTATTAAAAATTTTTTATCATGTGTCATAGTTTGCGTGAGCCGTGCCAAGGCTGTGCTGCACCTTATGGTTATCATAATGTCATGGCTTTAAGCACGGATACCTATAGATTTTCTGTAAGTCAAGACAAATATTGAATAACCATCATAAGTCTGGTTTTATTACTCCAATTGGTTTACGAAAAAAATTTTTGTATGCATGCTGCTTTGGTATCTAAAATTTATTCGTATGTACATTAATATTTCGCTTTGCTATCGCCTTCTGTAATCATTTGAATGCATTTTTCACTTGGCTTATATGGAAATAGAATTTTTATATTTTTGTAGTTTTGTTTTCTTTTGTTTCAAACATAGAGAACGCAACATAGCATGAACTCATACTAATTTTTTGGGTGTAATAAAAAGGATCAATATATGTGATAAAAACTAATATTCTTGAGTAAAATATAAATCATTTAATCATTGTCATCGATAGCACTGGTCAAGGCAAATTAGAAGATCCTCATACCGTTTTCTAAATACCTAGCATAAAAAGATAAAATTGAAGATCGTATTATAAACAGAACACTTTTCAGTGAAGCCCTGCTGCGGGTTTTGTTAAAAGATTTAAGATTTTGATTGACATTAACAAATTAATGTAAAAACAGATTAAGGTTTACTCTAAAAGTCATGACCACACACCATACACATTTGAATCGTGTGTATACCAACACATTCATTTATTTTACACTTATCGAATTAATTTTTCTCAACTAACTATTTCAATCCTCATATAAAATACCTACTAGCCGCTTTTGTAGAACTTATCAAGATTTCGTGCTTTTTTTTAATTCATAATAATAACAATAATCAAAACCTTTGATGTTCTGGATTTAATAAAAATAATATCTATAGGAAGAGGTAAAAAATGCAGCTGTGTCTGGTAATCTTGACGCCCCAGAAGGTGGTTTTGATGCTATAATGCAAGCCATTGCATGCCGACAACAAATCGGTTGGAGAGAAAAAGCTCGACGACTTTTAGTATTTTCAACAGATGCAGGTTTTCACTACGCAGGAGATGGAAAGGTCCTATTAATATAAAAAGAAATGTTGTTTTGTAGTTCTTACCATTAAAAAATTTTGTAAATAGTTGGGAGGAGTTATAGCACCAAACGACGGTGAATGCCATCTCGATGGTAGAGGTTCTTACACACATTCTACCATTCAAGATTATCCAAGTATTTCCCAAATAAATCACAAAGTTCAACAGAACTCCATTAATATTATATTTGCTGTGACTGCGCAACAAATTGGAGTTTATGAAGAGTTGTCCAAACATATCGAAGGAGCTTCTAGTGCTGTACTATCAAGCGATTCTTCTAACGTCGTTGAACTTGTTCGGGCGCAGTATGGTGTAAGTATAATTTTGTTAAGGGGTTTTAAAATTTAATTTCATATAAAATAGAAAATCTCATCAACGATTGAAATGAAAGACAATGCGACCAGCTCTGTGAAAATTACATATTATTCGGCCTGTTTGAAAGGTGGCACTCCAATTCCAACAAATAAATGTGATGGCCTATTGGTTGGAGATATTGTCAGTTTTACAGCTGAAATCGTTGTAACATCTTGCCCAGAAAATCCAAAAGACTGGTACCAAACCTTCCAAATTTACCCCGTTGGTATTAATGAAAGTCTTGTTGTTGATCTCCAAATGCTCTGCGACTGCCCGTGCGAAAGAAGAGATCATCCAACTTATGAGGAAAATTCTTCAAAATGTAACTACGTCGGAACTTATAAGTGCGGTATTTGTGATTGCGGAGAGGGCAACTTTGGACGACATTGCGAATGCTCGGGGTAAGTTTGTTTAAAATTTTTGTAAGGACCTATTTTAAGTATTCACTACGAATTTGTTTGCAATTCTGGACCCATATCGTTAAATTCGACTTGAGTCGCTTCGTTTCTTACAGCTGAAATCATTTTATTTTTGTTATAAGAATTTTTACAGGTAATTCAGCTAAAAGTGAGAAAACGATACGATTTGAATCGAGTTCTACAATATAGGCTCTGGATTGTAGAGACATGCTTTATTTCTGAAAAATAGGATAATGTTCTTCAGCAATTTAACGATTACAAAAATCGATCTTTCAATTAAAAATTGATCCTTAATTAGGGCCGACACCGTTGGAGACAGCGATCTAAGTTGCCGAAGAGATAATGTAACTACAGTTGATTGCAGCGGACGTGGTACTTGTGTATGTGGAGTATGCGAATGCGAAAAACGTGCAAATCCTGAAGAAGTTATTTCCGGAAAATTCTGTGAATGTGATAACTTCTCTTGTGATCGACACAACCAACTTCTTTGCTCTGGACCAGATCATGGCACTTGCGAATGCGGCGTTTGTATCTGCAAGCCTGGATGGTCAGGATCAGCCTGTGACTGCCGAGCGACTAATGAAACTTGCATTCCTCCTGGTGGAGAAGAAATTTGTTCAGGCCATGGTGAATGCGAATGCGGCACCTGCAAGTAGGTTTAGTGTGGTTTTATAATAGTGCTTTGGGTAATTTCTTTATTTTAAAGATGCAAAGTAACAGAGGAAGGTCGATATTCTGGAAAGTATTGTGAAAAATGTCCAACATGTTCTGGTCGATGCCATGAATTGAAAGACTGTGTACAGTGCCAAATGTATGAAACTGGTCGTCTAGCAGAAGAAAATGCCTGCTCTACAAATTGTACAACATTTGTACCAATCGGTGCAGAAACTCTGTATTGTGACGAGGAAAAGGGAGAGAACTTGTGCACATTTTACGACAAGGATGATTGCAAATATCAATTTTGTTACACAGAAAAAGAGGAGAATAAACTTGAAGTACATGCTAAACAAGAGCGAGAATGCCCTCCGAAAATCTTTATGCTTGGAATTGTTTTGGGCGTAATCGCCGCTATCGTCCTCGTCGGCTTAGCCGTCCTCCTGCTGTGGAAACTTTTGACCACAATACACGATCGACGTGAATTTGCAAGATTCGAAAAGGAGCGAATGATGGCCACTTGGGAAGCGGTAAGTTTTAATTTTTGTTTCTTATCCTCAGAATTATTCTAAAAAATGTTCTCTTTTACAGGGTGAAAATCCAATTTACAAACAGGCAACATCCACCTTCAAGAATCCCACGTACGCTGGAAAATAAATCTCCATTCTGCCATATGATATTGTGTTCAAAAACTTCTAGTAAGTGGTGAAGGAGCTGAATGCATCCACTTCGTCCGATATATTTTTTTTTTTCAGTGGTAGCTGCCAAATTTTCAATTTAAAAAAGAAAAAACCGAATTAAATTTTTTTAAGAACGATTATAGGTTGTATTGCGTTGTTTCTCGAAGTAACCAAATATTGACGAGCAGTTAAATCTGTAATTTTTAAAATCATTTGATGTATGTGCCTGTTACTTATATATTTTTATTATTATTTTTTTATTTCAACTTCGGGTTCATTTTCCTAACCACATATTTCTCGGATCTAAAAACGAATTATAGCGTTAGTAATTTTAGTCGTATTAAAATAGCGATAAACTGCAACACGTGCCTAAGGTTTTGTTTTATTGACAAAACAAAAATGTTTTAAACAGAATTACTATTTATGGAATATTTTCGATATAATTTCTTTTTTTGTAGAGAATTGTTTAAAATAGAAAAAGTGCATTGTAGTGTTAAGATAAAGACCTGCTACCTATGGCAGTAGGCAAACAAAATCAAATCGACAGGAAGCGATGGAATTTATCGAAGAATTTACGTTTAATGTAACTCACTGATATGTGAATTGATCTGCCTTAACTAATAAGCCTTGTTTATTTATAATAAATATAAATTTAACGACATTCAATGTTTTAAAAATGTTTGACCATGATCATCTTGAGAAACTATTTCAAAAATGTAAGTAATATTTATATAAAAGCATCTTAAAGTTGATGTTAGGATAACACTTCAGAAAATCGTGATAGGAATGTACAATAAGAACGAAAACGAATGATGTCATTAAGAGAGAATAAAAACAGTACCTAACCGATTTTATAGAGAAACACTAAAATGTTTAAATGCCAGAGACCATTCTTTTAAATTGTGGTGAAATGTAACATCAGGCTTAAACAGACATAGGCTAATATTAAGTACAAACTAAGAGAGCAAATTAAGAAAGAACAAAGTAAATATTACGAAAATTGGAGAAGCACTAGCAAAAAATTAACTGATCTTGTAGATTCCCTCATTTCATCAGTAGGGCTAGAAGTTAATTTAATATTATTCTTAAAAGGGAAATAATAGCCAAATTCCATCTACGAGTACAATCCAAATGATATCTACGAGCACTAAAAATAACAAAAAGTTAAAGAGTTATTTCAGCAAATTACTCATGATTTAGTAGAAATAGTGGGCATTATTATTAAAATATAGCAGATGAACTTAAAACCATAGACAGAACAATAAAAAGAGATAGCTTTATCAGGTAAAGTAGCTTAATATTTTTATCATCAACACTCTAAATCTTAAGAATTATATCAGAAATTATATTTTATACAACTCCAGGGGAAGATGAAATAACTGCTTCGATACTTAAAACTGCTAAGGATATAATTTCTGAACCACTACAAAAATAATAAATAAGGATCTTGAAACAGGGAAGTTTTCAGACTATCTAAAACTTCATCTACCTGCACGAAGGACTAACCCACTATAATAAAATCCAATTTACTCTTGCTCGCAGTAATCTTGAAGAATTTCAGAAAGTAGTGAGAATTAAGTGAAGTACTTAAATCTATGATTATTATTACGTTTTGGACGTTGATGAAGAACAAAATAATAATTAATTCATTCATCCTACTTGGGAACAGAAAAATCTAATAATGATAAAGGAAATAAATCCAAAATACTTAATTGAATTTACGGCAGTACTTCGTCTGCGGTTCGTACCAAAAATGGAAATGTGTAGATAACTTCTGGTTCTGATCATTTCCTTTAGAGTCGTTCCAGAATTCTCTATTCACTCTCCAGAGTTTGTGAATAAAAACAAAAATACTTGACTAAACTCAACTTTTACTGAACGGCAATTGGAAAAAGTCTACATCTTTCTTAACAATAATCCTAATTTCCTTCTGAAGCAGTTCATGCAGAGACTCCCCGGTGTGTTTGTAAATCCACAATCCCTTCTCGGGATCTTTGTCCGGTAAGAAATCGAATCGTTTTGGTCCGCTCGTGGGTGAACTCAACCAAATCTGTTTATTGGGAGTTTGTCGATTTATCACATAGGTTCCATAGGGGTTGCCAAAATTCACAGTCAGTACTCCGTCCTTAGAAATAGAATTCTAGTTAGAATATATCCCGAAAATGTCTGTGGTATGCGGCGAAATCTCACCCCGTAGGTAACATCCGTTGAAACAAGATGATCTGCTTCTTCGACAATTTGCTCAAAATAATCGGTAAGTGCTTCCAGGGTCTCGGAACAAACCCGGTCGTATGTTGTGCTGTCTATTCCGATATTTGCCTCTGCGTGGTCGGTGGAAAACACTTTTTTAAAAGGATCATTTAGGGATGAAGTTGTTGGGTGTAATTTTGAAGGAAACGATTTTGTGGAAATTGTTACAGCACGCACGTGACTGCTTATGTTCCTTTGGGGGGTGGTTAAAACGGGGTGAGTCCTTCTTAAACTCCTTCCTATCGTAATTATCCTCATTTTTCTGTTTTTTGTGTCATAAATTCCGAACACCAGAATTTACTTAACGAACTGTCAAAGTGCTGTCAACTGTCTTTTATGGACCACATGTACCAATAGGAGTATTACAGGTTTTAATTTATCGCTGGAATGGACGTTTTAAGTATTAAATTTCTTCTAAATGCATTTATATAATTGTAATAAGAGTTTTTAGACGATTTGTAGGAATACAATTAAATAAAACAGTACAGAATAATGCAATTAAAGTACAAAAATTCAAATCTCCTCTATAATTATAAAGCAGCATTAAGAATTCCAAGAGTTGCGTAAAGGAAAAACTTCCAGCCGTCGGTTAATTGTATTCCAGCACTTGACGAATACAAGAAATTTGTTCGTTAAATCTTTTGTATGAGGTGTCACTTGACTGTAAAGTTGGTAATTTGTGGTTTTAACGTTGAGAAAAGTCGCGTTTTTAAGGGTAGGAGGTGTCTTACAATTCATAAAATTTGCAACGTCCAGCCGACCGGAGGCGAGTGTTTAATTGTTTAAATTTAGTTAAGCCCTAAAGTGCACTTTAGTTCGATAACTGCAAAATCATCCCATCCGCCGCCCAAGGAATTATTTCAGGTAAGAGGCCGCCTAGCACAAGACGGCGACGGCAACGACGACGACGACGAGAAACGAGCAAAGTAGAAAAAAAGAAGAGATAAAGACGAGAAAAAAAAGGGAAAAAAGAAAAAATGATGCCCGATAGCTCCGAAGAAGTCGGGCGAGTTTTGTGCAAACGGAAAATTCGAATGATTTCGATGACTCATTTTTACCTAGCCAAAAGGAGCTTGTAATCTAGAATCGGGTGACAAAAAATTTCGCTCGCTTTTTCAATATCAGAAAATTAAAAAATAAATATAAAGAAGTCCGCAAGTGGCGGCGACGAGGAGCGTTCACAGGGTGAAATTTCGTCACGAATGTAAGCGTGTTTTTTTTTTTCTTATTTCTTTAACTCGGGGGGGAAAAAGTGTGATCACATGCGAAAAATTCCTATGTGGTTTCATATCGTCGTCGTCGCTCTGTTGCTTAGTACGACTGCGATGGCCCGTCCGCTTCGGGCTCCGCCGCCGCCACCGCCCGCTTCGTCACGCTGCGGCTGTGTGCGCGGCTTTCGGTGGTGTAGCAGCCGCCACCGTCGTCGTTATGTAGCCGCTGCATTTGAAAAGCGGCGCGCGTTTGACATCATTTTTGTAGGCGCTTTCGAGCCACTAATCCACAAAAGACCCTCACCCTACACGCTCGCAGTCATTGTCACGAAAATCCCAAGCTCGCCTTACCGCAGCCGCCGCCGCCACCGTCGCGCCGGGTGCTGTGCTTTGCTGCTGGCTGCTAGCTGTGCCTCGCCTGCTGAAGAGAGCTCCGCTCGGTCGGGCTCCCCGGGCTCAGCTTAGCTCCCCAATCAGAATCGAGATTAGTTTTATCACCGGTCGCAAAGGTAATGAGTGCCGGAGGCGGCGACGACACAGTGCAGTTGAACAGTGAGAAAATTACCATCGGTCGCATCACGGGAGCCCCACAGCCCGACACCCGACAACGACGAACGACCAGCAGCCAACAGCACCAAGCGGTCGGTGGCTGTGTCTTCTTCTATTAATTTTCGGCTAGCAGCTGAAGAGGCGAATTTTTCCTTCTTTTCCCTAGTAGTGATAATAAAAACCGCACAAAAGTAGCGAGACCAAAGTTGCAGGTAAATACCTCCAGCCATTATGTGAAAAAATTTTGTGATGGTGCAGCACAGTGACACACTTTCGCGCGCGCATTCGACTCAATCGCCGCCGTCCCCGGCCGACCTGCTGGATCCGTTCTTACCTAATGGCTTTCCATTTTTACAAGTCGAATCGACGAGAACGGAGTTGAGTTGAACTCCCCTGTCTTCTTCTGGGGGCATCTTGGGGCTGAACCGTCGATCGCGTTGTCCGCCCGGCACGTGTCGGTTTACCGTAAGCAGCTGCGAGAACTTCCAACTGATATCGAACGGTCCCTACCGACTGATAAAATAAACTCTTTACTTTTAATCCCCGGGATTTTGAAAAGGCCCCAGAAGATGTTCCCAATGCAACATTTCACCGAGCCTCAGGTTTTTTCTACTAAAAGTCCGCGAAGATCCAATTGCAGCCTGAAGCTAGTTTCTAATTAGCACGGGGCTCCAGCGTTCTGGGGCCACAATTGTTAAGAGCGGACCTGGAGAAGGAAATGTCGATTGGAAGTGTATTTCCCTGATTTCCTTCTAATCAGCAAAGTGAATCAGTTTTCCCTGTGATTCCCAATCAGAAAAATCAATTCCTACAATTTCGGCTTTTGGAAAACTTACACTTCTATCATTTTCGTGGTTTTTGGTCTGGTTTGAGAATCGTTTCTAAAGTAATTTATAGCAAGAAACAAAGGAAAAATAATTAACAAATTATGAGCGATCTACAAAACGCATCAAATATAGAAAATCAGATATTACAATAAGTGGAATATTCAAATCAACTCCAGTAAGACTCAAGCTATTTTCTTTAACACGTTGACTGCCATGCAATATATAAAAGGAGCGCTCAGGAAACCACCGAATAATATCCATATTCTTAGCATATAATGATAACATATTATGTTATAACAGGGTGTCTACCGATCCTTGAAATCCCTGAAAACCCCTTGAAAATGGTAAAATATGCTTTGAATTTTTGAAATTAAATAATGAACTGCCATTATTTAACACATTGACGCCGGTGCAGTTTTTTGTATTTCACTTCACCGGGCGGCGGCAGTAAAAATCGTATTTTGCTTTATCTAGCGGCGCCTTGCACAAAATGTTTTAAAAAAACCCATAAAAACAAATAAATATGTAAATACATTAAGTCTGTTATAGCTTACCCGTAAAAATAAGCTCTTAAATTTTACAATTAATAAAAAACATGTGATGTGAGCCATCGGTGGTACACGCCGCCAGATGAACCATTCGCGTGTGAGCCACCGGTGGTACACGCCGGGTTGAATGTGTTAAATACATTTTGGTGCTTTCCTCATGTATCCTTGAATTTTCCTAAAATTAATCCTTGAAAAGTCATTGAATTTGAAGAGAAAAAAATCGGTAGACACCCTGTTTAAATAATTTAATCATTAAATAGTGCACTTTTTATTCCAAAATGAGTGTTCTCTATTTATTTACGTTGTTCGAAGTTTTAAAAATTGGTTTATATAAGATAAATATGAACTAAAAAAGTTAATAGCACCAGTCAACCTGTTAACCGCCCAGGAAAACAATATTTTCTACCTCAGCAGAATTTTTAGCTAAATTGTTCGTGCATTGAATGGTGTAATGATTTAAATAAAATAAAGAAATATCTAAAAATTACCTTTGATAAAGAAAAAATATTATTTGGTAAACACATATTACTATCAGTCCAAAAAAGTCATTTAATAAAAACGCTCTTACATTTCATAAAAAGAAAATCTGAATTAAGTCACGTAAACAAATTAATTATTAATGAGCTCACCTTCAGAGCTGTTTTAACTTATTGCGCCCCTGACTCTTGGTTCACTGTGCCAAAACCCATATAAACAAACTGCAAAAGATGCAAAACAAAATACTAAAAATGATTTTTAACCTGTCCAGAATTTTCCCCGCACACGAATTACATCAAAAAGCAAACATTGATCTTGTTATAGACGAAGCAAGCAAGCTATTTAGCAACTTTATTCAAAGTACCTTTCTTTCGGATAATCCTCTCATCCGAAATCTTTTCCTCCAGAAATAATTTTATAAAATAAAAAGGTATATATATGAACTAAATAGAATAGGTATGAGTTTTTTATTCCTTTAACTTTTCCCTTCACTTTATAAAATAATAAATAAATGAAATTACGATTTTTCCCAATTTAAAAACTAAATCTCAGATTGTAAAGAATTAGGATTCTAATCATTGTACACACTTTTTTGGATATTCGTTGTACACATTTAATATCAATTTAATAAATTTTAATAAAAATACATTTTGTATAACACCACGAAAAAGCCATTTAAAAAGTTTTTATATTTTATAAGTTCCCATCATTTTCAATAATGGAGAACTAAATATTACATAATTTAAATTGTTCTAAATCTCGCAAAAAAGCTAACTTAAGCACAGTGATGTAGTTAGCTGCCGCTTAAAACAGGTTTTAATTAAATAATTCCACAACCGCGTGAGTTTTTATGTACATAAAATTCTTTTTAATGGTTTGATCAAAATATTCAGTCAAAATAAAAGAATACTGTAGATGTACGGGTCAATTTTAAATTCGTGATTAAGTAAACTCGTAATGTGTTCCTGAAAGTCAGTTTTAACCTACTACAAAATCATTTATTTTTGCTTTTGAAAATAAATGCTTTAATTAAAAAATCATTTACATGTCAATTTTCTCTGAAACATTTTTGTTTGTATTATTATCAGCAATTTTATTTTTCCTTACAACGTTTAAGATAAATTATTCAAAAATACACGTCATAAGTAATATTGAACAAGCCAAAACACTCATCATTGTGTTTATGTGGTGTATGAATTCATACTTCCAAAGAAATATTTCATATTACTTTAGATTGTTTTTACAAAAAGCGCTGGGCTAAATATAGCTCAATGTTTGTTTTCTTTTGAAACCGAAACCACAGAAGTAGCAGACTATAATAAAACTGATAAGAAAACTCTTCAAAATAATTGATGAAACGACTGCATTTCAGTTTTTGTATGGCCAAAATGAATTGATTCATTAACCCGCGAAAGAGAAATTGTGTACATTTTTTTTATTTGGAATTTTTTCTTGTAACCCAGCAAAAGTCTCTCAATGGGAAAGCAAAAAATAAATAAAATCAAATTAAATCTAGACATGACCGTGACCTAGGAGGCAGTAAGAAAAAAAAATAGCCGCAGTGTTAATGCCGCCGCTGCCGCCTCTGTGAGGTAAACGAAGCAACTTGCCTCAGCAAAGCTGATAAATGACACAATCTTTAAAATTCAATTAAAAATATCCCCACATGAAGTCACCTGAGTTTGTACAGCTTTCCATAAAAGGTTGAGTGAATCATTTCTTCATAAAAATTGCTCATTGCGGTCTGAGGTGTACCTTAAAGGATGAATAATTGTTTTTAATTTCATAAATATTTTATACTTGCGGTCAAATTAGGATGGAATATTTTGTGCAATCTGGAAATTAGCAGTCACTTGTAACAATTCAGGCTAAATAATCTGACCGTTCACGTAACGTCGGCACGCAAAAGATGATTCAATGCGCAAGTGTATGAGACTTTTAGAGTTCTATTGTAAGGCTACCTGTCAGCTATTTTCGAGGTTCTTCAATTGATGTGCCTCTGCTCATACTAAAAATCATTGATCATTCTTTTTTTGCTCTCAGGTTTTGCATTACACTGAGTTAACTAACTACTTCTGAACTCGTCACTAACTGCTCTCGGTGTGGTTTTGCAATTTAATGATACGAGTTATTTTTCATCCAAGAATCGCCCAATTTGCTACTCTCCCATAAACCGGATTTAAAAGCTCTTAACGTATGTGGCAATCGGTTCATAAAATATTGTATAATGTCCGAATATCAATAATAGACACGTTATCCATTTTTTTTTTTTGTATCGACATTTTTCCTTGGTTGACGTCGAACCTTCGAGTGATGACGAAGGTCTTCTCATCGTAAGGTCCAAACTCTACTATGTTTAAGAAAAACAGTCGGACGAAGCTTTAGTGCTGGTGCAAAATTATTTCTTGTCTATCCACCTCTTCGGAGAGGAGTTACGTAAAAATCTAGTCGTAGAGGCTAGAGGTCTATGTTCCAATTTATTCACGGAAATTAAGTCGACCGGTTATTTCGTTTTGAAGAGAGTCGGTGTGCGGTATTGCTTCTTTGACCAAAGTACATTTTTGTAGTAATAGAGTAGAGTAAATCATAGATTAATTTGCATCATCTTTGAAAAGCGCATCTCGAGATGTTGCAGATAACAGAATTTGTAGCTATTAACATAAAGTAAATAAAATGAACAAGGTGCACTTCTGTTCGCCCGCTTCGTAACTAGGTTTCAGGTGATTTTACTGCCTTTTGTTCAATAATTAAATAAAATTTACTATTTGTGTCAAGTGCAAGCTTTAGCCCGACTATCTAGACGTCCGGTATTATCTTTCCGTGATCACCTCAGTCACACTCAATGGTCAGATCGGAGCGAATAAACAGAGGCTACTCAATGACCTTAAATCAATGTGACATCATTAGTTTTTTTGCGTGAGAGAGTCATGATAACGTCGTTAAATGGTGAAGATGATTGGAAAAACGTGACAACTATTTCGAATTCTTCCACTTTTTCTATGTAAAATCATTGTAAATAAAAAAATAGTAAAAATAAACCGATTTCAATCACTGGAGGTGCTTTTGCGTTTCCAAAGTTTGTGAGAAGCGCACGTTCAATTGATAAATTTTCTGTTTATTGGGAAAATGACGAAATTTCTTCTACATGATAGAGCGTGGTGGTTTCGAATTTTCAGGTCTTTCGATATCTTTTGACTTCACAGAGCTTGTTTGTGTGGAATTGGTTGTTTATGATTTTATTTTTGATCTTGACCAAATTCCATTTAAAAGGCTGTGTGGCTGGGCAAGACTTTCCGATGGGTAGTTGAATCCTAAGTTATTTCATTTAATTTTATAGTTTTTACTCCACTAGAGCAGTTTAAACATACATATTTAAGTATAAATTAAGTAAATGAGAAATATAGTGAAAATTGATGAATGGTATTGAAATAAATGACCTACAAACTAATAAATTTTTTAAATGAATTGATAAGTCCATTTTAGTATTTTTCGAGAAATTGAAGTTCAAATGCTTCGTATTTCAAAGATTCTTAGTACACGACATTTTTCTTATATTGTTATTAGCGCAAAAGTAATAACCCTATAGAAACTCTCTATGGATTTTGCAATATCGACAGTTGTGTAGTAAATAGATTCGAAAACCCGCACAATGAACATTGGAGTCATTGGATTTGCATTGGCCCGCAAGATCAGCCGATCTTGACCTGTCCATACTTCTTTCGTTGGGGTTATTTAAAGTCATTGGTTTATGTGAACAAGTCACAGACTCTCGAAGCCCTGAAAGACAACATTCGACAAGAAATAGAGATCATAACTCAAACGTCACAGAAAATACCAAAAAGGGCTCTAATTTGCAATTAAACGGGGAAACCATTTGAACTATATCATTTTCAGTACTTAATGGAACAAAATTCAGAAGTCTAAGTAAAAATAATTTAAAAAAAGACAATAATCGGTTTTTAATTGAGTAAAAAGTTATAGCTATATCAAATTGGGTCATTACTTTTACGCCACCTTATATAAGAAGTTTTTATATAATTAACCATAATCACGTTTCACTTTATATTAGATAAAAATGGAAAATAGAATCAGAGTAGACTTAAACTGGTTATACAGGTTTATCTGATTACCATATGTAATGGGAGATTTTATTCAGAAAATACGAATTGATTTGAACCATTTTAAGCAAATTGTAATATGTTCTTAACTCGTTTTCGAAGAAAGTGGATAAAACTAAAGATTTAACTCCTTTATCAGAAAATTTGTATAATTTTGTCTAACTAAGAAATAATAAAGGAAATATATTATTCAAAAGTATCTATAATCAGTAGTAATCTTGGGTAATGTATTTACACGGAAATAATCACCGAAGCTGTTTGCTATTATGTAATTTTGTATTCCCATCTACAATTCAGGGTGTAATTATGCAATATTCATTTGTCTCTTTCTGAGTTTTCTTTCCTGTTAATTTTTTCTATAGTAATTTCCGTAATCATACGAGTTTATGGGTACTCTTATATTTTTTTGCAAAATAACAAGTTTATCATAATCCATTGCCATTCTTCCAATGATATTCAGATTTTTAATATTCTTATCATTGTGAGTACATATTTTCATTTATATTCTGGCACAGAAAAAAGAGGATTTAAGTGTCATAGTGACTAAAAGTAACTAATTTTATGTGCCATTAATTTTCGTTTTGTTTATAAGGGTTTTTTACAGAGGGTTTGATTTTTTCAATATGTGCGATGGTCCACCAGAATTTTTATTTACTATCGCCAAGTAGCTGAAATAATAATAAACGTTAAAAGAAGGGTTTTGTTTTATATTTTTCTGTTTCACCTAAATGAAAACCAAATTTATTCTTATTATATCTCTTGAACTCAATGGTCAAAAAATAGTTTACCTTACAAATAATAAAGTATTATTGTGTTACCCAACTTTTGTTTCAAACGTTTAGTTTCTATAATTGAAAATGAAATATTTTGTTGCACCGATTAAAATGAGACCCATGCGATGGTAATTTATTAGTTTTGTTATTACATAAAAGGCGAAATAGAAGCGCTTCAATGGAAATTTGAAAGTGTGTTTTCTGTAGATATTGACTAATTAAAGTATACATTAAATTTTAATGAAATACAATCAGCAATTAGCATGTTAAATAGTTCCCAGATGGGTTGCTTTAATGAATTGGTCGCCACATGTTTTTGGTATAACATAAAAAAACACAGCTCAAAGAAAAATGATGGTCTCATTGCTTTTCTTTAAGTAAATAAACATACAGAGACAACCAGTTCATGTTCTAACTTATATCAAACGATTAACGGTCTTAATAATTAATCTTTTGTTAAAAATTCCTCATAAACGAAAGTGTTTTACATAACATATCATTTTTCGAGAAGGTATAAGAGTTAATTTTACCTACATATATTTATCGTATCGTATTTTGAAGTGTTCTACTCAAAATCTTAAAAGTATCAATCTTACTTATCTCATTTATTTCTTTATCATTCTCAGTTTAATAATGTAATCAATAATTTTTTGTGTCAGGTCTCATTTTAAATCAATTAAGTCGTTTTTGAGTGGTTTGCTTTTTGAGATATAATAAACTTTGGGATTACCGCACATTTTATTTCATTTTTTTGTTAACATTGTTCAATTTTCTCTATGATATTGAAGATAATAAAAATAAAATTTTTTTAGTCACATAGCTTAAACTTAAATTAAGTTTCATCAAGAAGAATCATTACTGGATTTTGCAGTCAACTGCAGTAACTAAGATTTAAAACACTTTCTTAATCGCATAAACTTGCTTGTTTTCGCCTCTTTCAATTAGTTTTAGCTAATTATTTCGTTAGCAACTGCACGCAATAAATTAAAACGATATACAACTAATTGAGTGGAAAGAAATCCAATTAATTTCGCTTTGATTTTATGTTATAAGATTTTCAAAGTTTTGCTGGACTCTTTTCATTTCTAGTTAAGTTGGTGTTCTATCATCGCCCTTAGGAAAAAATGTGATTTCGGGTCTGGATGATAGAATAAATGTAATTTGAAATATCTTTGACTTCCAATGCCAATATTATCATTTTTTCCTCTTATTCTGACTCAATTTTATCACTGTTTTCTCTCAGTTTTGCCACCACAGACGGGAGCTAAAATTGTTGATATCAATTTATTATCGCACCTATCCAAAGTCGTTTAAACGATAATGATGTAATAAACCGTGGTTAACAAACAAATTTTTGATATGCGCACTTATAAATTTAAAGAATAAATTAAATTAATTACTTCTAACAGATTTAAATGTTTACATATAAACAGACGGCATATGCTCTATTAAAATCGTTCCAAACATTGATAACCTATTGATTACTAAGTTCATGTTTTTTTTTTTATTTCGGGGAATTTGTAGTAAATTGCTGACCTATTTGCCTCTACAACTTAATCAAAAAAAAAAAAACGATAAATTGTTGTTACCGGCAGGAAAGTATACTCCCTGACCGTCCAATTAGCATGCTATTAACTGAAACGATAGGACAGAAATAATTAATTAATCTTGAGATAACTGATATTTTCGGAAAGGGGGAAAAATTTATGAGAAATGAATTAGCTACAATTTTTTAGGTTTGCCTTATCGTTTCACAATTGAGCCAGATTCTTCACCATGATGTCAACTCCCCGCATATTTTCTGTGTAATCTGTTGCCTTAGGGAAAATTAAATATTTCTGGAATTAGTCATTGGGTTGCTTTAATCTCTATCGTCAAACGTTTCTTACCTGATACGAAGCACATTTTTTATTTTCTGTTAAACAAATTCCAGGAGACGTTTTTCACTTAGTCAGATTTTTCTATTTTCAGATATTATTCGTATAAGCACGAGTTGATTATTAGGAAGAGAAAAAAGAAGCTGACAAAATGCCGAAGCCGGTAAGTGTTTATTACCTTTTATTATTATCGTAAAAAGTTGACAAATTGTTTATTAAGTGTAGGAATTAAAATAAACTATTTATGGTTTTTTTCAAACACAGCAAGTGAGCATTATTTTTGCATTAATGTGAAAAAATGCAACTATACCTTCTTATCTTCGATGTTAATATGAAAACGATTTAGTAGATGAACAGTGCTTTCGATGAGAACTTTTATTTTTATCTTGAATTTATTATTGAGTTAACAGAATTTGTGTTAGTGGGACAATTTTAAATTTTTATAATTTTTCTATAATAATATCTAAATTAACGTCACGACTAATTCTACAAAAAAAAATAAATCTACATAAAAGTAAATGAGAAAAGCAAGTAATATCGTATTAATTATAATTATTTGTAATCTGCACAAGTGATTTCAACATGCATGAGGTGAGGTATAATGAAAAAGTTAAAGCATTGTTGAAGTGTTCAAAATTCGAGCTTAAGTTTTAAATTTCGTTGTGACTTTATGGAAAAATATTGATTCGGAGTGTATTCTCTTTTTTAGTATTTTTACAATAGATGAGCTTAACAAAAACAAACTTCAATAAATACTTGTTTGTTGTCTTGTTAGCATTCGTTAACTTTTTTGGGATTTTATTACATATCGTTTGCATACAATAACTTATTTGAAAACGATTCCGTCTATTACAGTCCTTCAAAAATAATTTGCTGGATTGTTGTGATTTTCAGGACCTACTCTTAAAATAAAAAAAAACATTCCACTGGTTTTTATCATATTAAAGCCGGGGATTTTTTTTGGTGTGGTCGGAAGCTATTTCTTTACTATCTTCACTTCTATTTTCCTTGTATAAACTTCCACTTTTCATAGTATCATACCTTCCTGTACTGATACTAGTCCACTTCGTTTATCTCATTGACCCACACAATATGTGCATTTTCGATTTTTTAAAGGTTTTACACTGTGGTCTCCTTCCGAGGGGGACCTTCTTTTGAACTCTAAGAAATGGACGCTAAGAAAAGGTGATTTTTTTTAAAACAAATATAAATTAAAAGGCAGATATAACCAAAAACTTTCAGGATAATATAATAATAATTATAAAAAATAAAATAAATTCCATTTGTTCAACAAATTTATCTGTTTATATTTCTTATTTTCCTCGGACTTCTTGATTATTATTCTTCACCGCGTAAAGAAGGTATTCAGGCTGTTCACTGCACAAGGGTTGCCAATCAAAGAAACGATTTTTCTGAAGTTTGCACAAAAGTCGGCAGCCCTAAGTGCGCTGCTCTGTCCTAGTTTATAATTTAAACCTTTGAAGTACAGCGGATCACCCAGAGACCCATAAACATCTCGCTGGTATTTTTTTTATTATTTATTAGCAATATATGATCGATTTCGTAGTTTTTTTCTTTTTTAGTTACCTAAGATTCTAATAATCATAAAATAATTATAATTATTTATGAAACATTTAAATAATCATTGTTAATAATATAGTAAATAAATAACAACAAACAGATTTTTTTTAGAATAAAATTATGGCAAGATCAAAGTTATGCTGTATTTATCTAGAAACTTATATTTAAAGGTTATCGAAGTCGCTGTTAGATATAGGATTAGGATATAAATATATTCGCAATCCGCGACCTCGTAAACCCCTATATAAGAACTTTCACAAAAATTCGATGGCTAGAAAAATACGCGCTTCAAAGGTTTAAATGGAAAGACTTTAGTGAAGATTTATGCGTTTTATATTGAGTAGATTACCACGGAAGAATAGTGGGTTTCTTCTTTTTACAAACATCATTTTACATAACCAGGTAAAAAGTTGTAGGTTGTAAATTTGTATAAGACAGTTTTAATAAGGCGAATCGAACTTATTTTAAAATTATTATCCAAATATGAAAAGAACCCATTTTAGGATGGGTAATAATGTTGAATTTTGCTTAGTAAAGTGCTTTATATTGTGATTTCATCGAAAGCGCTGTAATATAAAAGTAAAAATTGAAACATGTAATTAGGAAACAATGATACTGAATCAATTTAATCATATCTTTTTTGCTAAATATTTTTATTATGTAGGATATTGATAAATTTTAATAATAGAAATATCTTTATCTGAATTTTTAACAGAAAAGAGTATTTTCAAAATAAGGTGTTGCTTTAAAAAATATATATATACTCATGTTCATTCTTGAATTACTCATTTATTTATTTCATATTTATCATGCTAACAATAAATAAAATTTAGTTGGTAGGTTCCAAAAAATAATAGCTAATAATCTTATAAGCTTCTTTGTTGGACTTCCATTAATTATGAGCTTAGATATTGAATCCAATTCTAGTTTGGGGAAAAATGTATTTCATTTTCATCAATTTTGGGAAAGTCACATGAAAATCAGGTAAATTACATGTGAATTTATCGTGCTCTATAACAATAGCTGAGTTGTGTGACCTAAGTTGACGTTGATTGAGCTTTAATAACAAGTTTTCTGTTTTAACAGTTTCATGAGCTTTCTTATAAAATTCTATCATATGAATAAAAATTAAGCAGATTATGTCAAATCTGTTGTGCTTCTCTTAGTACATAAGGTTCTTGTTTATACCTTATTTAAAAGAAGTAGTGACCACGCGTATGAGAATATGTTCGCTTTATAAACTAATTAAGGAATTTCGCGTATGAATCAGGCTAGACCCCACGAGAGTTCATATTCCAAGTCACGTGAAATCTAAGGTGATTTTCACGACGAAACTTCTCAACGTCTCTTTAAATCGATAGAGTGGCACTCACCACTGCTGTAAAAGTAATCTCATCTGCCCCATACAACACCTCCTGTGCAATTTGCAATTTTCAAGAAATTCAAGCGTCAAAAACACTGTCGTCTTGCTCGTGCCCGTCCATATAATTTTTTGGTCGCAAGAAAGTCGTGCGATAATTCTAGCCATATTACCAACAACAAAAAAAGACGTGCGCACTATGGTCACAGCATTTTAAGCTCCGGTACGAACTTTAGAATTGAATTGTGGATTTTGTAACCATTCAGTCTACTGAAGATAGTGCCAGCAAGCAGATCTTTTCCTATATCTCGGTATCTGTTGTATAAAACAACAATTGGAATCTGTTTTGTGTGTTTTAGCAGAATTCCGGAAAATAATCGCAAAGATATAGCCGGATAGCAATTGGTTTTTGCAGATCTATTCCCCCACCATGAGACTGATCACGGATATACAAACGGTTAGAATTTAAAAACTAGATCATGTGACCACCGGGCTGTGTAACAAGAAAAATATAATCATATATAAGTCATTTGTCCAATTACTTTTGTCGCTTGTTATTTTGTTTTGCTAAAATAATTTTTTCAGAAAGCCCCCTCGATTGTTCGGGGAGTTTCGATTTTTGTTGTTGTTGTTGTCCGAATCATTAACCTGAAAAAAACTAATTGGATTTGCCCTTATTAACACAGCTCAACAGATATAGCACGTTTTCTGGCAGGAGGAGCTCTCTAGTGTGCTCACGCTTTTTTTTTCTTTTATTTATGTATTTTTAAAAATTGTGTTATATGTTGACGTGGTGTAATTTACATTTGTTTTTGATTTACTTACAGCTTAATGTTCGCGTTACCACAATGGATGCTGAGTTGGAGTTCGCCATCCAGGCGACTACCACCGGCAAACAGCTCTTTGATCAGGTCGTTAAGACAATCGGATTGCGAGAAGTGTGGTTCTTTGGACTCCAGTACACCGATACAAGAGGTGATCTAACTTGGATCAAACTGTATAAAAAGGTATGAGTTTCATTGTTTTTGTTTTTTTTATTATTTTAAATTCACCATGTTTTTTGTGGACATTTTCGTAATGTAGTTATGTAGTTATGACTTGCAGTATTGCAGTCAGTCGGTATTCAAAAAATTGTTTTGTATTCATTTTTAAAAAAAAGGCTTTTAGTCTAATTGGTCTAAATATATCGATTAGAATGTTATTTGATATCTAATAAGCACTTTACTGGCTCTGCTATCGTTGATTCTAACCAACTTAACTCCTGACGATATTCTACAAAAGTCTTAAAAAAGAACTGTCGACAGTTGGTGCGATTTTAATGGAATTACCAGAAGTTTTCAATAAGAATTAACCGGATTAAATAACTTGCATAACTCACTCGGTTCACTTCATAGTGATTAAATCGTTTTTATATAAAAGCTTTATACCTGTTTCGTGCTATTAAAAAAAAGCAATTATTTATAAAAACTCTATAAATATTGAGACTATGGACCGCTCTGAGACATGGTAATTCGTAAATAAAACAGATAGCTTGGGGATATTCATTTATAAAAATTTCATTAGTCATACAAAATTCTCTCAGATTTTAACGTCAGAATCAGGATACAGATAAGAGTTATTTGTTGATATATAGATTGTATTTAATATAAGTAAACTGAGTTGGCAGTAGAGTAGAATGTGTATAGAATATAAGACATAACATATTACTTCAATAGCCAAAAAAGGGTAGGTTTTTCTTTAATTCGAATATCGAATTGTGTTTGTTTATATTTAGATACTTTACCTAAAAACGCGTATTACACACTTTTGTCCTAAATGGAGTTTTGCAATACTAACCAAACTAAAAAATGCATAAAATCAAATCACATTTCGTGTTGTACTACTTGGATCACAACATTTGCACACAGTTTTTTGCGATTGTAAAAGAAAAGTAGTTTTGCTAGTAACCCCCGTTCCGGGTTTTTATTTTACAAAGAAGTAAAAACAATAGTATTTAAACAACTAAAATGGTTTCACCCTTCTTGACATGCTCGTGGTGATTATATTTGGCTGTTTTCCTTCGGTGAAATGGTAATACGCACAGCCAGAAAGTCCAATGATACGAACTATGAAATATTTAAAGAAAATAAAAAAGTATGTCGACAAGAAAAAGGGCGATTTAACAAATGGTGATGAAGATGAAGATTCCGACGACGAGGATATGGTAAGATGAAGAAAAAAATGGACACGATTCGCTAAGGTAGAGACCGGCTAGGCAAAATATTCAGAACTTGTTTCACTAATATATTTTTTCCTATCTACGTGTTTTTCTATCTAAAATGTCTCAATGTATTTTTCTTATACTGCTTACAATTGAATGCAGACAGGATCAATGCCTTTCTCCACATGGGTAACTTAAAGTCATAATTGCTTCGACACTTTGACCTAATTGCTTAATTGATTTGTTGTGTTTTATTTTCAGGTGATCAATCAGGATGTAAAGAAGGAGACACCGCTTCAATTTAGGTTCCGGGCAAAATTCTTCCCTGAGGATGTAGCAGAAGAGCTAATTCAGGATATAACACTTCGCTTATTCTATTTGCAAGTGAAAAACGCCATACTGACCGATGAAATTTATTGTCCTCCCGAAACTTCAGTGCTTCTTGCTTCGTATGCTGTTCAGGCGCGGCATGGTGACTATAATAAATCAACGCATACACCGGGCTTCCTGGCGAACGATAGACTGTTGCCTCAGCGTGTAATTGATCAGCACAAAATGTCTAAGGAAGAATGGGAACAATCAATTATGACCTGGTGGCAGGAACACCGCGGAATGCTGCGAGAAGATGCTATGATGGAATACCTTAAAATTGCCCAAGATCTTGAAATGTATGGAGTTAACTATTTCGAAATTCGAAATAAGAAAGGCACAGAACTTTGGTTGGGCGTTGACGCCCTTGGGCTAAATATTTACGAAAAAGACGATAAATTAACTCCAAAGATTGGATTCCCATGGTCTGAAATTCGGAACATTTCATTCTCGGACAAGAGATTCATCATTAAACCCATCGATAAGAAAGCTCCTGACTTTGTCTTCTTTGCCCCTAGGATACGAATCAATAAGCGAATTCTCGCTCTTTGCATGGGCAACCATGAACTCTACATGCGAAGACGCAAGCCCGACACAATTGATGTTCAACAAATGAAGGCACAAGCTAGGGAAGAAAAGAATGCAAAACAACAAGAACGGTAGGGGGAAATATTTAAGAACGCTCAGAAAGAAAGATTACTAATTTTTATTTGATTTTAATTTCCACAGTGAGAAACTTCAACTCGCCTTAGCTGCCCGAGAACGAGCTGAAAAGAAGCAGCAAGAGTATGAGGATCGTTTAAAAGCAATGCAAGAAGAGATGGAAAAGTCACAAAGAGACTTAATGCTAGCACAAGATACCATCCGTCGGTTGGAAGAACAAATGAGACAACTCCAAATGTCCAAGGATGAATTAGACGAACGGCAAAACGAATTGCAAGCTATGATTACTCGCCTCGAAGAGGCCAAGAACATGGAAGCAACTGAAAGAGCTAAACTTGAAGAAGAAATTCAAGCTAAACAAGCCGAATTCAATAGAGTTAAAGAAGAAATTGATGCCAAGGATTCCGAAGCCAGACGATTGCAAGCTGAAGTTGAAGAAGCAAGACGCAAACAGGTAAAATACTATAAAAGATTTCGAATTCATCTTTAACTAAATGGTAATATTTTATTTTTTTTAAATAGGATGAAGCCGCCGCTGCACTTCTTGCGGCATCAACAACTCCACAACATCATCATGTGGCCGAGGAAGAGGAGCAGGATGAAGAACTTACAAACGGTGATAATGGAGGTGATGTATCACATGATTTGATCACTGACGAACATATTAAGGATCCTGTTGAAGAAAGGCGCACTTTAGCTGAAAAGAACGAACGGCTTCACGATCAACTTAAGGTTAGTTTGGGTCAGATTTTTATTAACCCTCAAATATCGCACTACAGGGAGTTTTGTAAATAAGTATTCCAACATTGAAGTGTTATTTCTTACCACAAGTTTCGAATAGACGCCTTTTTCAACTTTGACCGTTTGAAATTCAAGATGGGGGGTTCACTTTGGTTTTTTCAAGGGATTTCTGGGAAACAGTAATCCATTTAGATTTTTTGAGGGTTAACCAAACATTTAAATATACAGGAAAGCCTCTAGATATAATACAAACTATCGCTTTCTTTCCAGGCTCTAAAACAAGACTTGGCACAATCTCGTGATGAGACAAAGGAGACTTTCAACGACAAGATCCATCGTGAGAACGTACGCCAAGGGCGGGATAAGTATAAAACTCTGCGTGAAATCAGGAAAGGGAACACAAAGCGTCGTGTAGATCAATTCGAGAATATGTAAACGCTAGGTCAACAGCAGAAGACACCAACTTCAATCCCAACAACCATTAAAAAAAAAAAACCTTACAGAAAAACCACGAAAAGCAAATTAGCAACCCCATGCACGGTTGAATATATATATATATTTTTTTTTTTTTTGTCTGTTTAGAACGCCTAGCAGTTTTGTTGATTTTATTCAAGGAAAAGGGTAATAGTTATACGGCGCATGAAGAAATGCATCGAAGAGGTACATTACGTGTTAAGCATGCAACGGCACACATTGCTCTTTTTCGTTATTCTTATTCTTTTCATGGGTCCTTTTTATATAAGCAAAGTATAAAAGTTAAACGAGGAGAAGAGGTATCCATTTTTTGGCCATCATTATTTAACGTATTTTTTCATTTGCTTTCCACAAATGGTATTTGAGTATTTGTATAGCTACTTACGACTAATTCAAGCAACCAAGTAGCATTGTTGGACGTCCACAAGTATTCTTTTGAATTTAATTGTATTATGAATGAATAAGCGATTTATACACAAAAAAAACATAGAATTACAAATTTACTTACGAAGCAAAGTGGCCTTCTATATATATTTCATATTTTATTTGTGTTAATTATAAAACGAGAGAATATTCCTTACACACAACTCTTAAGGATAGCAGAGCATTTTGCTTGTGAACTACTTATATATATACAAAATATACAAAACAAGTAGCAAATTTATACAAACTTTTACAAACGCCATTGTAAGAACTTTAACCACTAATGCAAGCAAAAGGAAACAAAATTATTAAATTTGTACGTGTAGGTAAAAAAAAAAAAAAGCTATCTACTTGTAGGGAACGAGAGAAGCATTAGATTTTGCTTTTTCTGTTTTTAATTTGTTATTTGGATTATGAGAATTAAAATTAATTCCTTAGTAAACACTTTTTTATTTGTTTTATTTTACTCGAAACAATACGAATCCCTCCACAATTTACAAGTAAACTTAAAACACACTTCCTCAAAAACTACTAAGCATACGTTCCGGCCATTTCCATTTAAAGATATCTTTTATTTTTTATATTTAGTTTTACCTGAGCATTTAGTCGCGTATTTTATTAGTTTTTATATTACCGCATTTTCGCTACGGTAGATTATGGCTAGAAACAAAGTAACCGTCTCATCATTTTATAATAATAGCAAAAACAAAAAGAATGTTACAATTCAGGAGTCACAAAAATAAGAACTCTGTGCTCTGACCCGGAATATATATTTTTTTGCATTTATTTATACGAAGTAAGATATATCAGTTTCGGACCATATTCTGTTTAAATTCTTAATAAAAATTAAGTAAAATTACGCCGAGTACTTTAAGTACGAAAGTGTCTATAGGAACATACCATACTTAGTATTGCGTAACAATAATAATAATAATAATAATAACGGGAATATAATGTATAGAGTTGAAGATATTTTTTTACTAAAACGACATGGAACTTTTTCAAGCAACTTTGTATATAAATTTTTACTAACTTAAGGGCATAGTTTTATAATGATTATTACTTTTATTATTGGAGTATGCAGCTATATTATACAATAAATAATTCGTTAAAAGTACTTAATGATTTTGTTTTATGGTAACCCTATACTAAGGTAAAAACTTCGACATAGGACGAGTTTTTTGCAATATTCATTTAATGCAAATAACTTGATCAAGATTGCAAACTCATTTTTTAAAATCACTTGATCGTGGTAAAATCGTCATGCATAGTGCGTTTGCAGTCGAGCAGGGGACGAAAATTCAACGCAGCTATTAATCTAAGAAGACAATTGATGCGAATTTTTCTGATGTGCCGGGTGATTTAATAATATTCATCGTGATTGAACAAATTTAGCAGATAATGTTTTACCCAATCATTAAATTACTATTAATGATCAACATTAGCTAAATTTAGTGCCAAAAACGCAGATCTGATTTAAAATCCGCAGATCCAACAGGTCAGGAATTCATTTCAGAAGATTTCGGAGGAGAAACAGCAGACTAAAAATAACGATCCCTAACATTCATTTTTTCGCTTATGATGTAAATGGGTGGGTATTTTAATTAATTTGTAGCTCTCTTCTGGATCATTTCTATAACTTACATGAGCATTAACGAGGAATGTGTGGTTTATTATAATAATTTAAATCATTTAATAAAATGCGGAAACGCAAGATTTTATTATTGGTATTTCAATCGCACAGGAGAAATTCTAACAATCTTTGAAAAACTGAAACTTATCAAAAATTGTTAAGCACAGCAAAGAAAGGAATTTGGAGAAAAGGACATAAAAAAAGATATCGTTTTAAGTTGAAGTGCATAATACATATATATCTATAAATTTTTATAAAACAAACAAAACAATTTAATGATAAAAACAAGTATATTCGGAATTAAGCCAGTAATCCTTTTACTGTATTCGGTGTCTGCAAGCGAAGCTCTCTCTCCCTCGGAGATTAAAAACGTTCTAAGTTCTGTGATGACTTTTTTATGCAATACTACTTAAATCATGTAAAAATCTCATCTAAAATGGAATTCCTAATTTCTATCATACTGTCTAATTCTATTCAGCTGAATTTCGTCTACCTTGTGCACTGGATTGTGCAGCTTTTAGGTCAGAATTCCTCCTACCTTGGGCACTGGATCGTCCAAGTGCATCAGCTGCTTCATACATATCATAATCCTCTTTCACTTCCTGTTTTAAATTTTTATCCTGGGAAGATCCCATGTCGTATGCGTCTTTTATTTCCTGCTGAAACGTTGGATCCTGTGAAGGGCATTCAAAATGGACGCAGTGGAATATCTGTGAAATATCAGCAATTATTTTTTTAATAATTAAGTAAATACGACGAAATTTAAACACACCTCATTTGCAGTGTTATGTGTACCAACGATTTTAATAAAAACAACCGGACGTGGCGTGAATGAAATATGCTGCCATGATCTTGCTTGTTCCTTTCTTTTATCAACGACCATCTCCCAATCCTTTTGATTCGTGGACATTTCAATATAGTAGCCATACGTTCTATTATCACAATCCCAAAGTAAAAGTCTTAACGATCCAATGTAGTACGGTTGCCCTAAAATAGAAAATTCATTAACATTGAAACTATATGTAACTATAATAATTTCTTTCTGTACCTAATCTTACTAGAATTACTCCACTACCAATTTGGTGGCAAGTGTAGCCCGAGTCCCAATCATAATTTCTGTAGTCCCCATTGAGGAGGGCATTCCGCGTGCGACTCACGCCTTCCATCACTGTTGCGCTCATTTCAACGGTTGCAACGTTGACTGTTGGTGCTACAAAACCGTTTACAAGTTTTGGCATATTTGCTGTATACATTGCCTCCAAAGCAACCACATGAAAAACCTAAGGTTGCATGAATTATTTCGTTTTAATTACATTACATTACTTCAAATTACGGCTATTCAGCTATATATACCTAAGGCTGAATAGTTCTAATTCAGCTATAGTTATATATAATTATTGAAATGAGTAAAACAAAAAGGTTACTTACTTTATTAATCGTATTGTGCGTTCCAACTAGTTTTATATATTTTACAGCTCTCGGGGGGAAGTACAAAAATTGCCAAGACCGGCAGTGATACTCCTTGTAGTCAACAACCCTGTCCCACTGAGATTGATTTGCTGACACCTCCACGAAATATGAGTACGCGCGACCGTCAAGATCCCACAGTAGAATTTTTATATGATTTATAATACTTATGGTGCCCAATTCCACAACAATTCCCATGTCATTAGCTTCCGTGATTGCATGTCGAGTGTAACCTGTAACAATTTAAATTTCTAGATCTTGACTCCAGAAACTTTAAGGAGGCTTCTTACCTTTTTCCATGTCATAACTAGATATATCACCGTCAAGAAGGGCAGTCCTCCATTCTCCTTGTATCGTTCGCGAGCCAAATTTTAACGCAGCAACATTCTCTTCCGGCCCTGAATGATAATTGTATTAAAGAAAACACTATTACAAAAAAAACATATCAAGCCAGTAAAGTCCGCGCATATTAAAAGAAATCATAACTTTGGTATACAAAATGTTTTAATTAATTCGTCAATGAAAAATCAATCCCTTTTGCTATTAAAATGCTTACATAATGATCCACGATACGGAAGATTTTTCGATGTAGTCTTCTCCTCAATTGCATCCAATAATTTTTCTGGATCCAAAATTCCAGATCGTCGTACAACTTTTAAAAGTTGATCAAAATTCATTAAAGGAAGCCGAACGTAAGATACGACTGACTAAAATATAAAAATAAATAAATAAAAATTCTTACAACTTTTTAACAGGTGCATGGATTAAACTTACATCGACATCAACATTTGGATTATGTTTGCACCATTCACTCACAGCTACAAATATTTGAAATTCTGGTGCAAGAAATGAATCCCGACGCAATACTTCTTCTAGTGATTCCTAAAATAGATAAATTTTATAATTATTGTTACGATTGATTGAATTACTATTTACCTTGGAAAGATGATTAAATGATTCATGTGCTAAAAGGTCTGAAGCATTCCGGTCCATGAAAGTATAGCAGACTTTTGTTAGACCCTCCAAGTTATAAAGCCTGTGCAACAATTAGGGAGGGATAAATTATGCAGACAACAACAACTCAATAAATATGTTCTACCATTCAACAACTACATTTTTTACTTTTATTACTACCAAAGACTTTTGCTGAATATCTAAGAAAAACAACACGACTTTAAAATTGCTTTTATTTACTTAGAGGAACATTTTTAAATAATCTCAACACTAAAAGAAATTTGTAACAATAATATAAAAACAATTTCTTACCTCGCTGCATCTAAAATAGCGCAAACGTTATTCAAGGATAGTACTTGATTCAAATACTCGGAGATAGCGAGTTCGAGTTCAGTGAAGCCGTATTGGTTGGCAAGACCCAGGGTATCTAAAATATTCTCCTCTCTCATCTGGGATAGACACATGTGACCTAAGCAAATTGAAGAAATTAAACACAAAAATTCTGTCTCGGTACCCTTTGATCATTACCAGAATAAATGTATCGAAGCAGTGCTTTGAATGCCTCCAGGGGAATTTTCAATTGAATCTCTTTTTGGTTTGATTCCGATAGACCACCGTAGAGAAGCGCTCGAAAATATTCACTGCGTGCTGCAAGAATGACTCGATGTGCTGGCAGTCTCTGTTCTTCAACAATGAAGGCAACGTCCGAATAGTCGTCAGACATACAGAGTTGGGCCATTTGGTCTGAAAAACGTTCTGGAAAAAGAAAATTCGAAATTGGGATACTCCACATATTTTACATATATTTTTATATTTTGATCCATCATAACCGTGGCTACTACATACATTATTTGAAAAATTATCATCCCATGTGTTTATTGGATAAGGACGTGTATTTATTTTTGAATTATTCAAATAAAATTGGTTTGTAAAAAGTCTGTCCTGAACAACTGATTTTTTTCCGCAGATTACAAATCCGAAAACGAAAATATTCCATGACATCACGTTTTCAAGAAAAATAGATTTAACATTTGAAAAGACCGAGTTTTAGATATTTTTGGAAATTTCCTAAAATATAATAGAATATCGTATTAGCTCCAAAAATGGTTCTAACGAAGTTTCAACCCTACTTTTCTCGAAAATGTGATGTAATGGAGTAAATTCATTTTCGGATTCATCTATTAAAAAAATCCTATAGGCCGTAATTGATAACAAATTGATAAAATATTTTACATTACCTAAATAATTGGAAAAGTATTTCGCATTATCCAGGGAATATTTCGGAAAGTATTAAAGTCTCTCGTATTTAATATAGTAAGTAAAGGTGCATGCTTTTATTTGAGCTACTTTACAAGCTCCTACAACAAATCGTTATTTTTTAAATAATTTCCAAAATACAGACTTTTGTACTTTTCAAACCTACTTTTTTTCAAAAACGTGATGTGATAGGACATTTTCGTTTGCGAATTTGTAATCTGCGAAAAATTCCTAAGGAAATGATATTGCACTTATTCTATGGCAAAATTGATGTCGAACAGTGTAATTTAACCATCAAATATTTTTGATAGTGATTTGGGTTCGGGGAAGTATTTGTGGATTTTTTATGCTTTAAAATTTGAAATTCGGTTTTAGGATTTCCAAAATGCAGATCAAATATACCGACCGAATTTTGCCTGCAACCGCTTCCTGAAAGTGGATTTTAGCAGTTTTCGAAGCTCTTGATTTTAAATCTAGTATCGAAATTTGGAGGTTGAAGCTCAATATGGTTTTTGATAATTCTCAGCTTGAAAATATTTTTATGAAAAGAAGACTTTTATTATGTAAATTAATATATATATTACTATGTATCGCTATAGTCTAAAGAACATTAACTGCAAAAACTGAATTCTTGAAAATAAGACTCTTTAGTTGGATGCCTCGTAAAAGTGTCTTCTTGTTGAAACGACGATTTTTTTATATTAGAACAATTCTTTAATTTCTTACAGTTTATTGTGATACTGAAAGCGCGCTTAGACTTCTACTCAATCGACAAAATTGGGAGATCCGAGCACAGATGAAAGGAGGCATCTTCATGCATGAATCAATGATGATTCCGCCTAAAACGAAGAACTTTGGAATTGGTCTTCTGAAGAGATTTATGTAATCGGCCGCTTTTCGTTAGAAATTTTAAAAATTCATCCTTCTTACTACCTTGGTTTGTTGCCAACGTCTGTTGTAAAGGATGGCGTCATGCTTCAGACTTGGAGCTAGCGGAAGGAACGCGGAAAATTCTCCCAACTCACCTGTTAATTCGATTTCTCCTGGTCTGGCTTTTGGGCTTATTCCAGACATTTTATGGCTTTGGCTGCTCATTTCTCGAACCGTTCTGAGCCCCAAATGTTTAGGTTTCGACCGCAGACGGGGAAATTACAAACATTTCCAGGCTCAGCCGTGCAAAAGGCAAAATCCAGAAAGCGCAGCTACGCGGTCCCAGGTAATCACTGCCAACTATCAAAACTCTGTTCTCTTAAACAGATTTTTACGCGGAAATGTTTACACTAGTTTTTGCCGCTAACAATTCGTACTTTCTCCACAAATTCACAAACTGCGGTCGCTCCCGTCGCCTTTATTTCTGTTTTGACGGATTTCTTCGGAAAGTTTTCCACTGTTTTTGACATCGCGGGAGGGGAATCTTATTTTCCTCGTTGCCATAAAGGCGACATCTGATTGTCAACTTTGTAACTAAATTTTCTGTTTAAAATGTTGCGCTCTTTTCGATATTGCCTAAAAGTGGACTTCTTTTGAATTTTAGCGAACTCCAGTTTCAATTCTGGATTTTATTAGTGATTGTGAAAAATTAATTAATTAATTAATCAGCTCAGTTGTTACAAATTCCATTCTCTTTTTACAGGAGCTATTTTTATTTAAAATGTTTCAATTGAAACGCTCTATGAAATTATTATATTTTTATTTTTCTGAGGTCTGACAGACTTATTGTTAAATTTCTTTTATTGCAACCTCGCACCTACTTTTTTGTTTAAATAATTGGGAAAATATTCTTTTCTATAGCATCAGTTTTTCTAGATAATCTACTAAGAAATTCGTAGCCGTCCGAAATTCAACTAAAATTATTTCGTAAAAAATTTCCAACGAAGAAACTCCTTTTAATTTCTTTTGATAACATTTTATTACTTACATTATTATTACAAAATTTATACAAAAATAAAACTTGTTGTTTACATGAAAAACTCGCTCCCTGAATAAATCTTGATATAGTTTAACAAAAAACATATTATAAAGCTATAGTTTAAAATTCAAACTTTGGTTTGACTTACGCTTCGAGCTTCCAAATGCGGCTATAATACGGTTATTTTCATTGATTAACCCTATTTCTATCGAAAACTTAAAGTGATGCAAAAAAACCAATTTTCCGTTAGTGATGAATTTCCATTGAAGGAATTAAAAAAAAACATTCTGTTCGAAGAACAAGAATAAAGTTAAAAATTTGTATTTTGTGTTAGACATTTAGGACGACGATTCAGGTACTTGTGCGTAGATCCTGTACTTCTGCAATTCGGTCCGAACTGAATTTACCTGGCTGTTGTCTATATCCTTCCAGACTTTCCGCAAGTTATGGAAACATAATCCGTCGAATGTGATCAAGCCAGCATATTTTTGGAGTCCAGCAGCACTGAAACATCCGAACAAAACATACATCATTCGCAAAAAAAGGAATGCCGTTCTAGCATCGCGTCCATCAATCTTCTTCACTTTATCGAAACTAAATTTTTTTTGCAACTCCGGTAAGAGTTGTCTATGGTCGCAGGAAATCAGAATGCAATCTGCCTCATCAATATCAATAAGATTCTCCTAAGAATTACAATTTCTATTAATACAGCTGATAATATGTTTAATAATTATCTTACAGTGACGAGGAAGAAAAGTGCCGCATAGGTTGCCAGATTAAAGCCAGGAATAGAACGGAGCACGTCAGTTTTTAATTTTGGTGAAATCATAAAGCACAAGAGCTCCCATCTGGTGTTATCCAAATCTTCATTTTCCCCGTAAGGAGTCAGCATAAGATCTTTCAGCTGAGGAACATTGCCTGCAAAAACAGTAGCATGTAATGGAGACTTATATAAAACGGATATACATAATACATAATATGTTTAAATATGAAAAAAAATATAATTCCTGTCTGTAAAAATATTAATTAAGTATATTACTTCATAGCATATGGAATATATGATAACTATTCACCTGGTGGATAAATTGCATAAAGATCCACTGGCATAAACGGCTCGTTGTGATCCAATTTAAATTTAAATGTTTTCTTGAAGCCCCGACTGTCTTCGTGGAAGAATAAAACCCCAAGTAGGCGGCAGAGAAGTGGTTTGAAGAAATCAAAATAAGGAGGAATAATTGGTTTGCTGAGATCACAGAAAGCAAACGCTACAACAACAGAGTCTTTTTTTAAGACAGCGTAAATAAATCTGGAGCACTCTTGAGACACTCTCTTAATAAAGTCATCGCAGTCATCGTTCATATCGGTCTAGTAAAATATAATTCAGAAGAACTACCAATTTTTAAGTAAATGTTATCTTACAAGGCAATAGAAATTTATGCTTTTCTTAAGGGCTTCTATTCCAGGGTTGTAGTCAACTCGTCGGTTGAAGATTTGCTTACCTAAATTCATTATATCTTCCCTCTGCATAGAATTTGGTAATCGTCGACTAAGCCTAACGTATTGAGCTATTTTATAGAACTTTTTTGTATAATGACAACGCAATGATTGGTGAAATGACTGAAAAACAATATTCTAAAATAATGATAAATTTGTATCTCATACTTACACGTAGAATGTCGGGACTGATAAAATCATTTCCCGCCAAGGTCGCGAAGAGTACCAATTGAGATTGAGATAGACCTAACTCTTGTCGAAGGGCGCTTTTGTTATATTCATAAGCAGTGTTCGTTTGAAAGTTCAGGTCACGCCAGAACTTCCAAGGGCCATCGAATATTAAGAAGTCTGTATCATTCGAGACTATGGCAAGGGCATCTCTTTCATTAGCCAAGCGCACCATTTCCTGATCACATTCGTGTAGAACGGATATGTACAATTCACCATAATCTTTAGAAATATGAATTAGATTATCAAAGAATACAGTGAGATTTGGAACGTTATATTCCGATAAATCTCCGCTCAGATCCAAGCCTTCGTCTATTGCATGCAAAATTCTAACACCGCGCCAATATTCGTCATCGCGCCGCTTCAGACCTGTCTCCATTTTATTATTCTGAATTGCTCCATCTACGAAGAATACCATTTCGAATCCTAACGAGCTGAGGTGGGTAAGTATCTGGTGCAGCCTTTCATTATAAACTCCAAATCGACCTCCCAATACCTTCTCGTGATCACCTTCGTAGACGTGATGATGGAAGCTCAAGAGATCTATCACAAGGAGGGGCTTGCGCTGCTTAATCCTATACAACAATAAAATTATGTGTTTACATACTCTTTATGCAACATGCTGCGGATGTTCGTTGTATTCAATTACGAAAGCATGGGACTAATTACACTGGTCAATATTTTATCTAGGCTTGTGCACGGGAATCGAAGATGGTATCCTAGGGTTTTTGGGGTCGCTGATTACGATGAGCGGGTCGGTTAGGCTCCATCACGTCAAGTTCAAGGACATTTGAAGGTCAAACGGTCAAAAAACCTTCTAATTTCAATCTGCGAAATGCACAATTGTGTCACAGAACTAGAATACCTGCCCTGAGATGACCTTGAATGACCTCGAGGATGCATCCAAAGTAAAAATGAACACCGGATTAGGATTCAGCGACATCAAAAACACGTCCATGAATTTTTCAGATTTTTGGAAGGTTTTTGACCGTTTGACCTCTAAATGACCTTGAAATGAGGTCGACTGACTTCAGATTCAGATTCAGAGTCCTCGAAAACATAAATATGAATTTTTTCAGATTTTTCGGATGGTACTTAGCATTTTTCTCAAAACCCCTTCAAATGACCTTGAATGACCTCGAGGATGCATGCAAAGTAAAAATAAACACCGGATTCGGATTCAGCGACATCAAAAACATGTCCATGAATTTTTTCAGATTTTTGGAAGGTTTTTTGACTGCTTGACCTGCAAATGACCTTAAACTTGACGTGATGGAGCCTAACCGACCCACTCATCGTAATCAGCGACCCCAAAAGCCCTAGGATACCATCTTCGATTCCCGTGCACAAGCCTAGATAAAATGTTGATCTGTGTTATTTAAATAAATAAACGGATAGATAAAACACAAAAAAGGTTCATTGCCAAAGTCAAATAACGCACTGAAACTCACCGTCTGAGGAACATAAAACAACAGCAAGAAACAATTACGATTAAATTAACATGATTCAATAGTAAATATGCACGTCCAACAAAATCAACTAAAGGCCCTAAGAAATTCCTGGAGCATACCTTTGATACTTTTGTGCCTCTTCCTTCATGTCCACGGGCTGGAGTCCGTAACGAACCACTTTTGTGGCGAAAGTATGTAATCCTCTGATACCCATGATCAATGAGTTGGAACTGAATGCCTAAAATTAAACTTGAGCTAGATAAAACACCCGCCAGGCCAATAACCGAGCCCTAATCTAACTTGGGACTCCCCTAAAAATGAAAACGATAATATGCACAAATGTCAAAACCACTACCAAGTGCACCAACCTTACAATAGTAAAGTCACTAAAACGAGAAATTTGTAAAGCTGGAAACATTTTATAGAATAATAAAATGTTGCATCAGCTTTGTAACAAAACTAAATTCGAATTGTGCATGAAATACGTGTTTTAAGTATTTTACATGTTTCACGGAAAAAATTACGTTGCATTTTTTGCTTACAGCCTTACAAAGGAAGATCATTAACCCCATTAACCCAAGGGCATTTTGGTCCCATGCAGAAAATCCTATTCGCCCGGAACGGCAAATAATTACGCACTTTCGACCCCTTAAACTCTGAATGAGTAATTTTAAGCTGATTTCACGAGAAATCGCGCAACCTTTTATTTAAATCAACTCCCTAGGTTCATTAGGAGCCGAAATATATTAAAAACAGCATTTAATAACACTGCTCTGCGAAAATTCTGTCCCGAACAACTTGAAAATGTCTTAAGAACGGATTATCGTATTATCTCGAAATATAGTTCAAGAGAAGATCCTCATGAAAAACTTGCCTCTCGTTAAAGGTTACAAATATCTATTATTTTATATAAATAGCTAAGTATTTAAGCTTTCTTTTGAATTATGTCTCGATCTCCTACAATTCCCCATTATTTTTTAAGAAAATAACAAAAGTGGCTAAAGTACACCTTTTTTCCCCTTTTCAACCCTAATTATCTTAAAAATGTAATATGATGGAACAAATTCATTTTCGGATTCTTCATCTATAGGAAAATATACACGAAATACTGCACGTAAAAGAGCGTTGCATATTTGCATAGCTCTATTTTTGGCTCCAACAATTTTAGTCACATGTGGCCTCCGAAGATATTATCCAAACATTTTATGTACTCTTATGTTAGAAACTGAGAACATTAATATTTTAATTTAAAAAAAAGTATGTAATTTATTTCATTCAATTATAAAATTAGAAAAAAAAACTGCGCATCTATAACGATTCAGACTTGTGCATAGATTCTGTACTGTTGCAGCTCCTCGCGAACTGAGTCTAATTGACCGCTCTCGATTTCGTTCCACACTTTCCGCAAGTTGTGGAAACATAATCCGTCGAACGTTATTAATCCAGCATATTTTTGGAGACCAACAGCACTAAAAAGTACAAACATCTTACGCAACATTTGTAAAAATAAAAAGGCGACTCTAGCATCGCGTCCGTCGATCTTCTTTACTTTATCGAAAGTAAAGTGGTCTTGCAACTCCGGTAAGGGTCTCCTTCCGTCGCAGGAAATCAAAATGCAATCTGCCTCATCAATTTTAATAAGGTCCTCCTGTGAATTGAACATTTTATTTCTATAGCTGAATATGCCGGTGACTTTTTTACCGTGACGAGGAAGAAGAGCGTCGCATAGGTTGCCAAACTAAAGCCAGGAATAGAACGGAGCACGTCGGTTTTTAATTTTGGTGAAATCATAAAGCACAGGAGCTCCCATCTGGTGTTGTCCAAATCTTCATTTTCCCCGTAAGGAGTCAGCAAAAGATCCCTGAGCTGAGGAACATTGCCTGCAAGAACAACAATCGATAAAGGAAACGGAAAGAACATGTGTGTGTCAATATTAATATATGTATATATTTGATTGACAATTTTTAGTTTATCTTTTAATTCAACATTTCCTAATCCTTTATTTTTTTTATATATTTATCACTTATGCATGCAAACAAAAACAAAACTAATTGCAAATCATGTAGAATCTCTGTACACATGAAGTGCACATATATGTAACATAATGAGAAATCTACAAACATAAAGAAAGTTTAAATGAACGCAAAATAAAACTGTTCCATATTATCTTAAGATATGAAAATTATACTTATTCACCTGGAGGATAAATCGCTTGAAGTTCCACTGGCTTAAACGGTTCGGAATGTTCCAATTTAAAATAAAAAGTTTTGCTGAAATCTCGTTTTTCCGGGTTCCAGAACAAAACTCCCATCAGACGACAGAGAAGTGGTTTATAAAAATCGAAATAAGCTGGCAAAATTGGTTTGCTGAGATCAATGAAAGCACACGACGCGATAATAAAGTCTTCTTTTAACAAAACAGAAATATCTAGTGGGCTTCTTTCAGCTACTGTCTTTAGAAAGTCATCAGAGTGATTCTGCATACCATTCTAATAATATATATTTTAGATGTAGATGATGTAGATATAGATAAATTTCATCTTACTAAGCAGAAAAAGTTTATGTTATCCTGAAGGACTTGCAGACCTTGAACATAATCTGCTGATGTAAAAACGCGCTCTGCTAATTTCTTAATCTCTTCACTGTTCATATCATGTCGTAGCCGTTGAATGTATTGAGCTATTTTATAGAACTTATTTCTATAATTACAATATAATGATTGGTGAAAGTCCTGAGATGCAATTTTTTTTGATAAATATGTAGTAAACATTTTACGCCCCACATTCAGACTTACACTAAGCAACTCCTGGGTGACAAATTTATTTCCCACCAAGCTTGCAAATAATACCATTTGCGATTGAGACAAGCCCAAGTGTCTTCTAAGTGCTGCTTTATTATATTCATAAGCCGTGTTCGTTTCAAAGTTCAGGTCACGCCAGAACCTCCAAGGGCCATCGAATATTAAAAAGTCGGTGTCATTCGACACTATGGCAAGAGCACCTCTTTCATTGGCCTGATGCACAAGCTCTTGTTTGTACTTGTTTAACACAACTACATTCAACTCACCATACTCTCGCGAAATAGGAATTAAATTTGAATAAAATTCATTGAGTTTATTAAAATCGTATTCGGACCAATCTCCGCTCAGGTCCAAGCCTTCATCTATAGCATGCAGGATTCTAATTTCACGCCAGTACGCTACGTCATGCGTATTGAGTGCTCTGTTGAACTCATGGTTTTCTCCTCTTACAAAGAATACTAACTCGAATCCAAGTGCATTCAAGTGGCTAAGCATCTTGCGGAGCCTTTCATTAAATATTTCAAAACGACCTCCCAACAAAATCTCATGGTAACCTTTGTGCACATAAAAATGGAAGGTCGGGAGATCTATCATAAGAATGGACTTCTTATCCCTGAGAATAAAAAAAAGTAACTAAAACTAACTAATATAATCATAGCTATACTCGTGCATATAGTTTGTCCCGAAAAATTAAATAAAAGCTAATAGCAGTTGCATACTTTTCATTGTTCCTAGTTCGTTTATACACAGAACTGCGTTAAAATGTACAGGACTCTTAAGACCGTATTTAAAAATTTACGTTTTTATTTTGCGACGAGTCAAAGGCCATAAGGGGGTAAGAAGCAGTAAAGTGCCCCCGCGCCGATTATGACCATTATATTTTTTTATCGTCATGACTAACACAAGTAACAATTTGGCCAAGTTTCATCCCTTAATAATTAACCCCCAAAGGGTGAGAATTAATTTTTAACATTTCGAAAAAAAATTAATATCTTTTGAACGCAATCCCAATTTGGATGGGATTTTGATATCGTCGTTGCGCGTGCAATACCGCGAAAGAGCAGTTTGTAAATACCGCGTAACAGCAAAAGGCGCAAAATTGAAATATTGCGCCTACGCATTCTTAACATAGTTTCGCTCCTTATAGATCTCACAGAATTTAAATTAGCCTATAAAAAACCTCATTTTTGACATAAAAAAAATCAATTCTATATTAAAATTCATTTCAAACCCGCGTATCTGCTAATTCTAAACTACTTTTTCTGTAATTTGTTGTAACAAAACCGCGTAAGTGACTTTAAACAGAATCTAAGCAAGTTATTAAAGTGATTTTATATGGAATCTAAGCAAGTTATTAGTAAGCTAACGTTATTTTCCTATAAAATAGGTCGCAAAGAAGTAGCCTTAGAGTTCAGTCCATAAAATATAGTTAAATGGCTAAGATATTAAGTTTTTTCTTCCTCCTGTAAAATCGTGAAAACGCAGATACGCGGTATTTACAAACTGCTCTTTCGCGGTATTGCACGCGCAACGACGATATGCTGTAGATATCACATTCGCATTATAGAAAAAATCAGTGGAACTGAAAAAGGGATATTTTCAATTTTGGTACAATCACCAAAATTTTGTTATAGCTTTCTAAGATAGTTATCCTAACTTCCTGGGACCGGAATTTTTTTAGGTTATATCCAGTTTTCAGTTCCACTGATTTTTTCTGTGATGCGCCTCTGTGATATCTACAGCATATCGAAATCCCATCCAAATTGGTCAACACGTTCAAAAGATATTAATTTTTTTTCGAAATTTTTAAAATCAATTCTCACCCCTTGTGGGTTATTTATTAAGGGATGAAACTTGGCCAAATTGTTATTTGTGTTAGACCTGACGATACTTTACCCCTTCTTATCCCACAGCATTGCCTTTGAAGATGATCGGTCGAGTAGATTTTGAGTTACAATGCCCACCGACTTTGAATATGCTAAGTGGGAGAAAAACGCGCACGATTTTAATGGAATTCTGCAGAAATCGTGGCTATAAATGCAGAAATTTCTTCTTTACAAAGTAACTCGTTTTGAGCCTAGATGAATGTTCCTACAAAGTTTCATTAAAATCGGTGAGGTGACCGGAATCTTAACTTGTTCTATAAAACTAATCACGAGGCACGAACTTATATTTTAATTATAATCATCTATTAATATTTCTGGAGCATACCTTTGATACCTCTGTGCCTCTTCCTCCATATCCACGGGCTGCAATCCGCAAGGAACTTCTTTCTTAACAAAAGTATGCAATCCTCTGATGCCCATTTTAACGCAATCTAAAGCAATATTTTTGTAAAGAGAAAGCACAATCTCACTGCGTCTTATCTACTGGAGCACTTCTCTAAAAATGCAGAACCAACGATGCGATTCTTGGAAGTGTACCAACTTTACAAAAATAAAATCACTAATTTGGAGTCTCAGCATTGATAAACACTGTAAGAAACCTGATGTTGCAGCAACATTGTATTGAAATCACCCAATTAGAAAAAGTATGGTAGGTAAATATTTTAAAAGTGAAAAAGTTGTTTCTTTCTACGATTGCCTACTAGACTAAAATAAAAGATAAGAAAACATTGCCGTTCTATCTTTAATTTATATTCAAGGAGCTAAGCTTGCGAGACGTCCAGCTTTAGGCGGAACGCTCCGCTTTTAAATTTAACTTTTAAAGCGAGAAGTCAAGTTATTCCCGTTTTATTTGAATTTATATTAAAAATATTTTTGCTAAAACATAAATAATTTATTTAGTTAATTAGGAGACGTGAGTTGTCTTATTTAAACAAAAATTAAACGTTTTAGAAACCGAGTTTCATGGCGCGAAAAATGTCATTTAGATACAGATGGGAAATCGCTAGATCGGGTAACTTTCTGTAGCATCGAAAAGCTGGCTCTTACTATCTTACTAAACTTTTAGACTATCCCTCTGTAAAGAATTCGAGCTCAAAACTGACTTGGACAGAGCGCAATTTGTACAAAATAACTGAAATTCCCTTGTATGTATATTGATCTGAAACACATTTCTTGCATTTGGCCTTTTTGTCAATAAGAAATTGTAAAACGAGATACTATTTTCGGCTGTTCTCATTTCTTCTGTTCTACTACTATTCGAATCTTCGAAAAATAAATTCTCATTATTATTTAGAAAAACTTTTATTTGATGTAACAAAATTAGAAAGCAAATTATAAATCGGATGGCTTAAACATGTGCGTAGATCCTGTACTGTTGCAGCTCCTCGCGAACTGAGTCTAATTGGACGCCATCGATTTCGTTCCAAACCTTCCGCAAATTGTGGAAACATAATCCGTCGAACGTTATTAATCCAGCATATTTTTTGAGACCAACAACACTGAAAGAACCTATTATCCTGTCCCTTACTTTCAGAAATAAAAAGGCGACTCTAGCATCGCGTCCGTCGATCTTCTTTACTTTATCGAAAGTAAAGTGGTCTTGCAACTCCGGTAAGGGTCTCCTTCCGTCGCAGGAAATCAAAATGCAATCTGCCTCATCAATTTTAATAAGGTCCTCCTGTGAATTGAACATTTTATTTCTATAGCTGAATATGTGAGTGATGTTTTTACCGTGACGAGGAAGAAGAGCGTCGCATAGGTTGCCAAACTAAAGCCAGGAATAGAACGGAGCACGTCGGTTTTTAATTTTGGTGAAATGATAAAGCACAGGAGCTCCCATCTGGTGTTGTCCAAATCTTCATTTTCCCCGTAAGGAGTCAGCAAAAGATCCCTGAGCTGGGGAACATTGCCTGCAAGAACAACAATCGATAAAGGAAACGGAAAAAAACATGTGTGTGTCAATATTAATATATGTATATATTTGATTGACAATTTTTAGTTTATCTTTTAATTCAACATTTCCTAATCCTTTATTTTTTTTATATATTTATCACTTATGCATGCAAATAAAAACAAAACTAATTGCAAATCATGCAGAATCTCTGTATCTTAAGATATGAAAATTATACTTATTCACCTGGAGGATAAATCGCTTGAAGTTCCACTGGCGTAAACGGTTCGGAATGTTCCAATTTAAAATAAAAAGTTTTTTTGAAGTCTCGTTTTTCCGGGTTCCAGAACAAAACTCCCATCAGACGACAGACAAGTGGTTTGTAAAAATCAAAATAAGGTGGCAAAATTGGTTTACTGAGGTCACTGTAACTACACGATGAGATAATGACGGAACTTGTTAACAAATTGTAAATAAATCTGGGACATTCCTCAACCACTCGGGCGAGAAAATCATCGATGCCATCTTGCATGTCGGTCTAAAATATAGTTCAGAAGCTAAGATGATCTTAAAGTTAATATGATCTTACAAGACAGTAGAAATTAATGCTTTTCTGAAATGCTTCCATGCCTTCATCACATTCTACTCGTGAAAAAATTCGCCTAGCTAAATTCATTATGTCTGCACTCTGCATAACATTCGGCAACCGTTTATTAACGTATTCAGCGATTTTTTCGAACTTTTGTGTATAAGGACAATGAAGTGAATAGTGAAAGGTCTGAAATATATTTTTTATTATACATATAATGAATTGAAGAATTTCTCCCCCACTTACTTTTAGCAATTCCCAAGAGATGATTTTATTTCCCGCCAGACTTGCAAAGAGTACCATTTGCGATGGAGACAAATGTAAATGTCGTCTAAGTGCTGCTTTATTATATTCAATGGCAGTGTTCGTGTTGAAGTCTAAATCTCGCCAGAATTTCCAAGGGCCATCGAATATTAGAAAGTCTGTGTCGTCCGATACAATTGCAAGAGCACCTCTTTCATTCGCCAGGCGCACCATTTCCTTGTGGTACTCGTTCAACACGGCTATGTGCACTTCCCCATACTCACGACAAATATAAATTAAATTTAAGGAAAATCCACCGATTTTCAAAATATCGTATTCGGACAAATCCCCGCTCAGGTCCAAGCCTTCATCTATAGCGTGTAAAATCTTAACTTTACGACGATATAAGCAATCGCTTTCGCTAATACTTTTGCGTTCCGGTGTAGTTTTTCCTCTTTTAAAGAATACTAACTCGAATCCTAGCGTATTTAGTTGGTTAAGCATCTTGTGGAGCCTCTCATTAAATATTTCAAATCGACCTCCCAACATCTTCTCATGGTCATTTGCGTAAACGTAGGTATGGAAGGCACTGAGATCTATCACAAGGATGGGCTTGCATTCTGTAGGCCTGTGAAGAGATAAACATGATCCAATTGATCTTAAAAGAAACTATTCTAAAAATATATTATGCGCTAGTGGTAAAAATTATATTTTAAACAAAACTGTGTAAAGAAATTTTGTAAAGTTATTAATAAGTCATATTTAAATTATTTTTAATTAAGTATAAGATAGTAAAACAATAATTGTCACAATATACAATCAAACCAAAGCAGTCAATCTCCTAAAGAGTTATATTTACTCTCTTCTTACTTTGCTTTGCTAGCATATACTCAGCGTCAAAGACGCCAAGTGCAGTGCGCGGTTTCCTATCTAAGAAATTTATTAAAAAAATATTGACCTACTAAAGGAAAGCACTTTATTTTTAAATTGACATAGCGCGCTCTCAGATTATGTCGTGGAATAGACAACATTTCGTACAAGGAAATAGGCATTAATTAAAAAATGAAAATTCCCCCAAAAATCATCCAATTTAAAAATGAGGGATTTGGTCATGGAGGATTTCAAGCCGTCTAAACTTTCGTCGTTTCGTAAAAATTGTTTAAAATTAACCCTCCTGGGGTCGCGTGGTACATACTCACAACATAGGTCGCGTGGTGTCTGACAGACTCAACCTCACTTTTTGCTCTTTTTAATAAATATAATTGAATGTAATTGAATGAATTTCTTTTATTTTATAAGAAACTGAGAGGCGAAGTGGGGGGAGAGGTACCTAGGAGGGGGAGCGCCCAGTCCGGCTGGTGCTCCCAAAGCTCTGGCTCGAAGTGCGCTTGGCGTCTGTCAGACGCCCGCGACCCATGAAGGGTTAAAGATTTAAATACAATTTGAAATTAAAAAAATTAATACAATTTTCCGGCAATAGAAAACAAACTAAGTAATCGTAGTGGATCCTAATATAAACGTGATGTCTGGGAAAATAACCGATTTAAAGTGCAAATAATCTCTTTGCGATGTTTAACCCTTAGTTGGCACGTCTCTGTTGCGAACTTGGGCGGCACATGGGGTAGAATCCACCCCAGCCGTTTAAACTTGAAATAAGTTCGAAAATACTGCCTTATTCGAAAAAGTATAGGGACATTTTCTTAAAAAAAATTCGTGCTCTTTAACATGGTATCAATAGATTTAAAAAATAATACTAGATCTAGTTATAATTTCCATTTGAAAGTCATAAACTGCGGAAAAATTGTTGATTTCATTAAAATATTGATAGAAATATTTTTTAAGAAAAAAAGCTGTAGTAAATAAAAATTATTTTTATATTTTGCAAGTGAGGAAATTTGCAATATTAGAAATAAGGATAAATGTTTTATAAAAAATCACTTGGAGTGAATTATATTCTTTCTGCCGTCTAAGGGTTAAACTTAGAAATATTGCAAGCGATTGACACACATCGAGCAGTATCTTTTAAATAATTTCTGTAACATACCCTTGGTAATTTCGAGCCTCTTCCTCCAGGTCCACCGACCGAAATCCGCAACGAACCACATTCATAACAAAAGTATGCAATCCTCTGACACCCATGGTAACAGAATTTAATATCTAAAGCAAGACGTTCTTCTTAAATAAATCACAATTACACAGAGCCAACAAACCACCGGTCAACTCGTAGGTCCTTATCTTTTGGAACTCGGACGGACGGTCAAAAATGCAAGCCAGGCATAAAGTTGCAACGCATTTGCGATTCCTTGAAGTGTGCCAACCTTGCAACAAAGAAATCACCCGTTTGTGGAGTCTTTGCACTGTATAAACATTTACTGGCCTTTCCCCATGTTGCGCCAGCATTGAAACGCAACTAAAACTTGTTTACATCTCTTCAATCGGGCAACTCCCTGCCAGTTGACATTGGAAAGCTGTCGAGTGTGGTGCGTGGTTGGAATTTCGTTGTTCCTTCTTTTCTCGTTATAATTTCACTATCCACTCTGCCCGGTGCGTTTTTATTAAGTCGAATTGCAATCTAGAGAAGTGCCTAATATTATAGATTAAGAATTCAGAGCAACGGGCTGTGCTTTTCGTGTGTGAAGCGTTTTTCTTAAGCATCCAAAGTGCCTGGCATTCTTCTCCCAAACACTTGCCCTCGCCGATTTTTATCTCCTCCCAAAAGTCGACTGTTTACCATGATAATTCAAAAAACCTAAATTCCCAAATATTCAGATGTGCTGTTGCTCTGGATTAGTATGGCAAGTGCTAAGAAGGTGAGTATCCTAAGCCAGCATTGCAGTAATTATTCTTTTAGATACTTTTTTTTTATCATATTTCATTTTTCTATTTTCGGCACACGTTTTGTTTACATTGCTGAAAATCACTGATAATCGTGAAATGAAGAACTCTTTCCGAACAGAGATAGGGAAGTGGTCGCATTCGATCATTTTGAGTTTTTTTAATAATAGGTTTAAAAAACAGGGCTATTCTACAAATTTTATCAATAATAAGAACTCTTAGAAAACAACTCATTTTCCATAAACAGTCCTTTTCAGATAATATATAAGATATTAAATAAGAGAGAGTACGCAGCGATTACTGTTCCATGAATTTCTTTCTGAGGAGATTTACAATTCTTCTGGTGTACCTCAAGGTAGCCACCTCGGCCCACTTCTTTTTAACATTTATGTCAATGATTTACCTCTTTTTTTTTTGTCTTACTCACAAATCCTGTTCTATGCTGACGATACTAAGATTTTTCGAGTTGTCTCTTCTAGTCAAGATTGTGATCTTCTAAATACTGACTTAGACGCCCTTTTCAAGTGGTGTTCTATTAATTCTCTTCCACTTAACCATAAATAAGTGTACTTATATGTCTATCTGTCGTAAAATCATTCCGATCGTGTTCGACTATGCTATTAATGGCTATGTTTTGGCAAGACGACAAAATTAAGGACCTAGGTGTCTCGTATGATAGCCGTATGTGTTTCGATGATCATATCGACTCAGTAGTTAGTAGGGCTAACACGACCTTAGAATTTATTAAGAGATTGGCTAGAGAATTTCAAGATCCATATATTACGCGGCTCCTTTATTATTCTTATGTTCGTCCAATCTTGGAGTATGCTTCTTGATTTAAATGTACATATTTTTATAGAAGTCAGTAGAAATATTGAAAACTATATGAAGTGACATATTTTAACTTATAGAATTATTAAAATTTTCAAACGAGACTTTTTCCTGGATTATATCTTTATATTAAATATCACACAAAACCGTAAAATGAATTGAGTGCAATAAATGCAAATTGTATGTGAACGAGCGATTTGTGTTTATTTAGTGTTTCGGCGTGATATTGTTAAGAGAGCTATTCTACAAATAATAACAAATGCTGTCTGCATGAAGTAGAGTTTGCTAGATAAATGCCTTAATTGAAATATAAATTTCAAATATATTCTAGTCACATTTTTCTTTAATTAGCAACAATTTACAAGTTAATTGTACCATTAGAGCGGCAATATTTATATAAAAGCTTTCCATAGTACATTTGTAAATATTTACAGAAATTACTTTGCATTTTTCAGTATTTCGGAATAAAACAGATGGCAAAATTAAGTAGGTGTGTCTAGTAGGATACGATTTTTTTTTAGTTTCGTTGTTTTCCATACAGATTCTTCAGATTCCTTGAAAATGTTGTTCAAAAATAACGAAAAATACATTAATTTTCCTAGATAAAGTACAGCTTCTAAAAAACTCAATCTTGTCGGGTGTACACTCAAATTTTGCTCTGGAAGAGCCGGACGGTTAAGTGTTAATTTAAATAAATACTTATAATTCGTATACTAACAATAAAGCTCAAAACAAATAGAAATCCTTGGAATTAGCGCTCGAAAAATATTATTTAACCCCTTTTTTACGTTAATTTCATGCCTTAGTAACTAGAAAGAATTTTACATAATCACAACAATTAATCCTTCAGCAGTTGTTCAAATAACTTCATTTTAATGCTGATTGAGGAGTTTCAGGTGCAATGAGTGAATGTCACCACAACGACAATTGCGCAATGATTTTTCGTTTCGTTTAAAGATAAAAAAAAAAACTTTGAATGCAAAACAGATGAGATTTACTTTTGTTTTTGTTTCCATTCAAAAAGATATACATATTTATTTTTTCTTTTTGGCGTATTTCGCTTTTTAGTCCCAGTCTCCAATTCCATTTGCTAAAATTGAGTCCTAGACGAGCGTCACCCCTTCACCATAAATAACTAATCGCACTGTTATCAGCCACGGAAGGCGACTAATTAGTCGAGTAAATATTTGCTCGCGACAAAGAAAGATCCCACCTAGCTACTTACTATGGTTACTTAACATTCGTGTAAGTCGTCTAAACAGGGGGCATTTTTTTTTTCAGGCCCACAAAAGCTTCGTTCTACGAACCGGGCGATTTGGGGTGATTGGTTTTGTCCTTTTACTAACTTGCGAAAGAGTTCGCTTAGAAGAAAATGTCTCCCAATCGGGCTCATCAGTGGATGTGGCCATCGAAACCGTAACCAAAAAACCTCCACCGTCTCCCGGTCTATGTTTCTACGCTGAACCGGAATTGTGCCTTAAGACCTCATGGAAGGGAAAAGATGTTGGAGACGGCTCCTCTCCGTGCCAATGCATACAACATCCCACCGTATCAGATTCGTGGGTTTGTTGTAATATAACCGACATATCAATGATAGTTGCCTGTGCACCAAAACCATCGAAGGAGAACAACTCAACGAATTGGTTAAATGTCCACGTCCGAAATGCAACTCTCAAGGAGCTGGACATATCGCATAATATTTGGAAACTCTTAAGATCCCTAGCCGTGACCGATGGCAACATAAAGAGGATCACCAACGAATTTACAAAATTTTCAGTACCGAAGTGCCTGAATGTTTCCCACAACAATTTGACTGAGATTTACCCACGTGCCTTTACGAATTTAACACAATTGCAAATTTTAGATATATCACAGAATAACTTATCCCGTATACCAAATTTAAGCGTTCAGACTAATCTCACCGTGGATATTAGGTAAGCGCTGAATACGTGGCTGAATAAAATATTGTCTACATTCAAGAATACATTTTCTGCAGTCGAATCAAAAAATTCAGGTATTGTTCTTGTATAGCTGAATTGTGGAGTGAACTGCAGAAATTGAGTTTTTGAACATAACCAAAGCATATTAAAGGATTATCTAGAATAATACGTTTACGCTAGAGGCAACAATGGAATGCTTTGCGAGTCCGTTCTTGAGAGTCTCGAACGGAGTGCTCTCAAGTTCGTGGAACCTGATACCGCCTGCTGCCTTATGAACAACACGTTTGAATGGTTCAACTCCTCTGATAGTGTTACGTTGAGGCAGCTCGAACGGATGAAACAATTGAAGCACGAATGCCCCTCTATTCCTGGACATGGGAACTGCAGTTGCTGGACGGAACAGATTTATAAGGTGAAGCTGGGAATATAATATACAAAGATATATTCTAGTTTTTTTTTTTATAAATATAGATTATTGACAACAAGCCTACGATAACATTTGTTGCAAAGGTTAACTGTGCTGGATTGGGTTTAACAGAACTTCCTGCAAAGCTGCCGGCCAATACCATTCTCCTAAATGTTTCAAACAATAATGTAAGATTGCTTTATTCTATTTTATTAAACTTAAAGTATTGGAAGATGGTTCTTTATACAGTTCAAGATTAGATTATTATAACTATTTGGAAACTAACAGAGAGTTCTTTTTCAATACTTTTGTTATTCTAGATAACGAGCATCGGAAATAACTTTCATGGAAATCCGAGTTATTTTGAGCTTTTACATTTTTACGCGGATAACAATCAAATCACGTCAATGTACGAGTTAGAAGGAACAAGATTCATAGAAAAATTCGAAGCCTTCCATCTAAGAAGAAATAATCTTAATAAAGTAAAAATAATTTCTATAAAATATATAAGAAAATGTAATATACATATATTACAAAATTCTTTAGATTCCTGAATATCTCCTTTCGAATGCTCTGGACAATAATCCGAGTGGACGTGCCCTTTTATTAGGAGGGAATAAATTAACATGTGACTGTAATTCAGCAAAAGTTCTTAAGGTAAAAGATGAATATTAAAAAAACTAACTCAAAAGACTATCGCATTTCATTTCTAGCTTTGGCTTCTAGCGCGACACGGCAACATCCCTGACTATAATCAGATTCTTTGCAATAACCTGGCACAAAAAGTCGTAGAATTAACAGAAATAAAATTATGTCAATCGCCTCATGATTGGACTGATTATATTTATTACCTGATAGCAGCCGAGGTGACCCTACTGATCGCTCTAGTTATGAAAGTTTCATACGACTATTGGGTATTTAAAACGGCCGGATATTTACCTTGGCCGGCAAGTAAAATGCCGAAGCTGCCTTGTGATTGGCTATGCGAATCTTAAGTTATTCGCCTTTTTGTCATTGTGATGTTTGATGTGCCTAATGTTTTTATTACTATTTTTTTTTTACTGTTACCAAAATAAATGTTTTTCATATACCTTAAAGTATTCTATTTGATTTATTTGCAGATCTACCAAAAATGTCTTGTGATTTTAATATTAGTTGCCCCTAAGGTAATTTATGGCAACCCAGTTAAAAATTCATTGAGTTGATCCATTTTAATTTTGAGCCCATAATTTACATATTACACTCTATAAGCAGATAAACAAAGCAATATATAGCAGCTAATCACTTTTATTTATGCTAACAAAATTTTTCTTTTTTATATTATTTTTAACAATAGGGAGATGTTTGTGCACTTTTCTATTCTGTTTTAAATCACTAGAACTGTCCGCTCCATCTCCAGCGTGTTTAGCTTTTTCCCTTTCCTCCTTCAATTTCTTTCTCTTCTCAAGAATGAATTTCGGTACTGTTGTAATATCCTCCCTTTCTGGTGCCCTCCTAGCTAATTTCTTCTGTTCCGATTTTTTTGTTTTCTTAAGAGCAAGCATAAAATCAGGGACATTTCCGCCAGAATTCTTTACAATTTGAGCAATACTATTAAATATAGTGTTTTTAATTAATTGCTAGAAATTAGAAAAATTAGTTTTTACCCACCTTCTCAGGTTGACTTTATCATCTTGTGTAAAATATGTAATAGCCCTACCCGGCCTTCCAGCACGACCCGTTCGCCCAATACGATGAATATAAGCAATTTTTGAGGGTGGAAAATCGTAATTAACAACCAAATTAACTCCTTTAAAATCGATACCTCGACCCATAAGCTCTGTACAGATTAAAACCCATATTTTTCCTTCTCTAAACGCTCTTACAACATTATCTCGCTGTAATTGAGTTCTATCGGCGTGGATCACATCAACGTTAATACCATCATAAATGAGTTCGTCAAAGAGTTGTTTTGCTCGGTCCTAATAAAATATATATAAACAAAATAATTAAGATACAAGAAAACCAAACCTTACCTTACTCTGTACAAAAACGAGTACAGGTGGCTGAAGTCCACCTCTCACTAAATCTCTAAAAGCAAGCAATTTTCCGGATTCGTTACCAACAAAAAGAAGCTCTTGCTGAACTAGGTCTGTAGCAGAATTCTGTTCACCAATTGTAACACGAATTAAATTTTTTACGTTCTTCAAAGCCCATTTAGCCACCGGAACGGTGTATGTAGCGCTGAACAGTGCCAATTTCTTTTCTGGATTCGTACAAGCACGCAATATATCATCCAACTGATCTTTAAAGCTATTCTGACCCTCTTCCTCCATGAGTTTATCTGCTTCATCGATTACAGCCCATTCAATGCTGGAGAAAAAAAGAGTTAAATTCAATAAATAATGAATTAACAAAATAAAGGATTATTACTTGCTTAAATCAAGAACTGGGGGTTCTTGTGCTAGTAAATAGCGAATTCGGTTGGGAGTAGAAACGAGGATGTCGTATTTCTTGTTACTATTCGGACCGAATTTCTGTTCCACCTGTTTAATTTTACTTATTATATGGGTCTTCAATCCCGTACCCTCTGTTAATCGGAGACATTCTCTCATTGTTTGTCGCGCCAGTTCCCTAGTTGGACATAGAATTATTGCTCGAAATCCTTTCTTCAGTGGTACTTTCAGATCTCTTATTATTGGAGTAAGGAAAGCTACTGTTTTTCCTGATCCAGTTGGTGCACATGCCATAAGCGGCTTACCCTGAGAATAAAATTTAAATTTGAGTATTTAAAAACATTGTTGTTACAAACATCAGATCACTTAATAATTTTTTTGTAATTCTGGTGCCGAAGACGAAGATTCATCTAATCCAACTTAAGCCACATTTTCTTACCTCCAACATTATTGGAATCGCTTGCATTTGGATTGGCGTCGGCAAAGGATAGCCACATTTTGCTAAATTATCTAAAATTTTCAACGACACATTGTAGGTCTGCTCCAGCTCCTCAAAAGTTCTAATCGGTGCGGGGATTTTCTTTGCCTTCCCTAAAACGTTTATCTTGTTTTCGTTTCTCAACTGATTTAACTGAAATAGAAATTGTAACTCTAGCTAGATTGTGTTTTTCAAATAAATCACCCTAGTTCCCTTACCTCCTCCTCTTCAATCTTTATCCTCTTAGCCAATGGATTGAGATCTTTCTTGTTCTTACGTTTTTGCTTCCCTTCGTTCACTTCGATGGAGCCGCTTAAAAGCTGTAATGGGGCCTCGTCTGGCACTTCCTGCTTTATTTCATGTTCCAATTTCACTTTTATTTCATCCTCCACTTCCACTCTTAGTTCATTCTCCACCTCTACTTTTATTTCATCCTCCTTTTTAATTTCATCCAGAGAAATATCGCCTTTAAAGTCTTCTTTTAAGGGCGAAGGCATCGCTGCTTTGACCTGCTTGAGCGAAGAGGGTGACTAAAAACTTGAAACTTGAAAAACTGAAGTAATTACCTTCTCAACATGTTTCTTCTTAGAAAAGCTAGCTCCTTTGGTTAATTTACGAAAGATATCGTAAGCGTCCATCTTAATCCTGTTAAATTACCTTCAAAATTGCTTCAAGAAAAACTGCATCGAGTTTTGTAAACACTGCCTGCGGCTGACAACTTGAAGTAGCACGTGTACTCCTTAATTGTTATACGTATGTCAAATAGGGGATTTGAATCTCGGAAAAGTGTATCCCTACAAATGTCTTAGAATTGCGAAAATGTCATTCTGACAATTATTTTATAGTATTTCTCGTATATTAACTAGTAAATGGACGATTTATTTAAACTTTAAATATTAACAAATCAATATATTAAACCTAGAGTATTATTTGTCTTGTTTTTCGAAGTTTCTATATGAGTTTTACTAAAAATACAACTTTGCCTAAAACTATGCAATTTTAGAGAAGAGTGTTTTATGGTATTCAAATTTCTAAGCACTAATTAAATTAGCAATTAATCAAGAAAAGGTCAATTTTAATAAGGTGAACTTGCTTCTTTTCAGTTATAATTGACAATAAAAATGCCCCGCAACTTGCTCAAGGCGTTAGTGAATGCATCCGAGAAAGCAGCGTGCATTGCGAGAAAAATTCGAAAGGACGTTGCCCTGCTCTCCCTTTTGGTCCAGGAGAAGTCCGAGCAGGAGGCGAATCCCAGATTTGTACGGGATTTTAAAACTTTAGCTGATGTACTCATACAAGAAACAATTCGGCATGATGTTGGAGTTATGGTAAGAAGTAATAAGCTAATAAAAATGGTCCGATTTACAATTTTTATATTTAAATTTTTGGAATTTTAATCGATTCCAAGGAATGATAGTAAGATTATTCAAATATTATATTAATGGAGAAATTAGTACAACGTTGATTTTGTTGTGCACGCCGAGACTATTTTTCTTAACTTATCAACAGTCCTTCATTATTAAATTACGAAATAAATCGGTTCAATTAGTTCCCTGAGATCCGTGATTGTATCAAAGGCGAGGAAACAGCCACCTTTACAAACGCCCTGGGTGACTCCGTTACAGTGACCATTGGTAAAAATGTTGAGCAGACGACAGCCTGCCTGAATGTCGTCTTAAATGGGCACATCCTAGCTGCAGATATTCTGGCCCACGAAGTCCACAGAGAAGTTAATTTCTGCTCAAGTGAAGTTCCAAATTTCCCTGATGATTTCGACTATTCCAAATTGGCAATTTGGATCGATCCCATTGGTTAATAGTCCCTAAAATATTCCCTAAAAGGTCTAGGACATGTATTTTTTGTTTCTAGATGCCACAGCTGAATATATCGCCGGTGACACAATTTTCAGCAGCTTCCCAGGGATCACCTCAACAGGCCTAGACTGTGTCACCGTTCTAATCGGAGTGTACGACAAAGAAACCGGCCTTCCAATTTTGGGTGTTATCAACCAACCGTTCCACAAGCGAACCGACATCAACTCCTACAGCAGCGAGTTGTTCTGGGCGGTGTGCATTGAGGACAAATGGTACAATAACTCTCATTCGGACGTTACCCTAAATCCACACAAAGTAGGGCTTTTTTCGAGCTCAGAGAGTCGGGATGTGATGGAGAAAATTAAATCTCTAGGTTACGAAGTCGCATTTACAGCGGGTGCTGGTCATAAAGCTCTGAAGGTCATCACAGGGGAGGCCGACCTGTACCTGCTGACCAAGGGTTCGACTTTCAAGTGGGACACGTGTGCCCCACAGGCAATTCTCCAGTCCCTGGGCGGAGGAATGTTCGACTTCAGGGAGAGCCTAAAAGAGAGAAAAGCTGTCCAAATAGCCTACAATAAAGAGGAGGATAAATGTAACTCAGGTGGTGTGATTGCCCTCAGAAATCTTGATCTTCTTGACGATATACTTAAGATGTTAGCCGATTAAGGGTGCGATTTAAGGCCTCGAATTATTAAATATTATTATATTTCTTGTGAAAGTACATAAATTATAAAAGAGTGTGTTTAACTCATGCATATTCCTTCTTGTTTTTAATAGAAAGCATAATTTGGATAAAGTTAGGAGTTGGGCCGCACTTAGTTTTGCTATCCCTGAATTTATGTGCAAACATGGACCAACTCATAACAACAGGGGATGTAGCTCAGATGGTAGAGCGCTCGCTTAGCATGTGAGAGGTACCGGGATCGATGCCCGGCATCTCCAGTAACCTTTTTACATATATTTTGAGTTCTTCTAGACCCCTTGGACGAAAACATTCTCACAGAAACGCACCATAATTTTATAGTTGATGAGCATTACCCTGTGATATGATTAGGATTTTTTAATTTAAAAATACTTAATGGAAAACCCCGCGAAAGCCTTTGCTCTAAACACTCTGTAGTATAACTCTTTTCACAGAAAAAGCTGTCCTAGTCGTAAAACAAATTTCTAATTGCTGAAATTTTGTCCAAGCTAAGAAAACTAATCTACTTTTTTAAATTTGTTTAGGGGTAAAAGTAAAATCAAAACTCAACGTAAGTAATTACTCTAATTGAAAGAGATTTTATTCATCAGATAAAACATTCAATTTATGATCGCCTAAGGAATAAATTAATGGACGATCGTGCCGCGCTAAAACTAATTTAAATCTGTGTATATCATAAATACAATTAATTATTCTTCTTTCTGGAAATTTGTGCCAAAAAGTTTGTTACACGCCAAACATGCGGCATCTCTTCGTGCAAGTTTCTTTGATCGTCCAATTCCAATGAAATGTTCCCCATCAACAGTTACGCCCATTTTTTGTGTTTGATTTGGTGCAAAACCCTCAGAACCCAATTCTGTGTAGCTAATTCCCGGACGCATCTTTAAGAAAGGATATTTTTTAAATAGAAAACGTTGAAACAATTTCCGTTTCACTTACCATGCATAAAAGTGTTGTAGGATGCATTGTTTCCCAATTTGGAGGCAGTTCATTTCGAATTGTTGGAGGCTTTTTGGGCTTATCATTTGGCTGTAAATTGTTATTGGGTGATGAATGATTTCGAAATTCGGGGACTTCAAAGCCCTCATTCTCCCATTCAGAGAATAATTTGTAGAGGGCATACGATGCCAAATTAATCATTGGCACATCGTCTTCTTCATCGCCGTCTTTCATCTCAACGTCCTCATCATCTCCTGCTGCAAATCGTAAAAATTAATTAATTCTAAAACTTTCTTTCTAAATGTTTTACTATTAAACATTTTAATTAAAGAATTATTACCTCCTTCCATTTTAATATCATCAGTATTTTCGATGTTTTCAGCTGAGCCGTGCTTGGACGGATTTTGCATCATCTTTGAAATAATTAAATCTCTCAAGGCTTTCTCGCAGACACTGTTCTTGGCGGACAATTTTGATGGACCACTACCCTCATACTGTATGTTGTTTACCATTACTTCAGCGGTAAAACCACCTCCCACTCTTGTGTTAATCACGAAATCGCTCATTTTAATACCTTGAATTTCATGCAGTGCCATTAGTGCATTCTTGGGCAGCAGAATCCTCCGAAGTCTACGATTCTGTCTCATCTTTTTAACTCGTGCTTCAAATAAAATATATAAAAGATTCTCATAAATTAAATATTTTTTAGATTTTATCATGTTAAACAACAGAGATTAAATCTATTCTTTACAAGCTATAAACAAATTTGCAAATAATTGTATACAGTCTTAAGATCTGCCGAGTTTGCCCCCGTAATCGTAAAACATAAAACCCTACAAAAATCTAAAAAGAGAAACTTGTTTTGGGAATTATGAGGGGTACCCAAGAGTAAAAGCCCGACAAGTGCGAGTAGAACTCAAGCCCTGAGCATTGCGTACCGTTAACTCTAAGAATTATTGTAGGATTGTAACTTTAGTAGAACAACTTTTAAAAATTTACCGAGAAAACCACCGAAAAAATTATTTCTACATTATCTATTTATTACATTGAGTTAGAAACTTGACTATGAGGCTGTAGACTTTTGTATTTGACATTATTCAACTCGATACCTCTGAAAAAAAAAAAGGATATTGACGGACAGATAGGCAGACAGTCGGAAAACAAAGTAATCATATAAAGGCTCCTTTTTTTTGCATTTCTAGATACGGAACTCTAAAGAAAATATAATAAAATTCACCTACCCGTAGTCTTTCGTCGTACGCCTGCAAAAAGTTTTTTGAAGAGTGAAGATTTCTTTTCGCCTTCGTCGAGCACAATGTTATCGTCCATTGGTTGGACAGCGGGTTTCCCATTATTTTGGGGAGTAGGTTGTTGTACCGGTTGCGGAGGAACAACTTGTTGCTGGGGTTTTTGTTGTTGCGGTTGTTGTTGTTGTTGTTGTTGTTGTTGTTGTGGTTGAACAATTTGCTGTTGAACTTTTTGTTGTTGCTGAAATTGTTGCTGTGGAACCTAAAATATATTTTCAAATGGTATTAAAACAATGAACGTTTTGTTCGTACTAAAAAGTACGAAACTGCAAAAGAGAACCTTATTAGAAAAAAAATAAAGAAAAAGATCAATGTACACTATTGAGATTTTCTTAAATATTATTTGTACAAACCGACTACACTCCGCCCAAGTCCAAGGAATAATCTTTGGATATTCCTTCGCCAGCATCTTCCAAAAAGCTTCGGAATAGCTATGGACATTCCCAGATCCATACCCCAACGAATATTTTTTTTATTTTGCATATAATTATTACGAACTTATTTACCCATTATAACGCTGATAGTTGTGCTCTTTGAATATATATATATCAGAATTCTTGTACCACCTCTCTATTTTTGCCCTTGTCCGACGACGACAACTAGAAGTGGTGCAATCTTCTGTTATATATAATCAAAGGATTTTTTTCCGACATTTCCTACTCTAGACCCGACAGAGACTAGGTAGGAAACATATATTGAATGCGCGTTAAATAGATAAATAACTGCCTAAAATTATATCGAAAAATTTCGTTTGAGGTTCGCAAGTAATGAACATAACTATATATAAAATAAGGATTTCAAATATCAGGACGGGTGCGAGATATTTGCTAAAAGTGATAAACATTTAATTATTATCTCTCATGCTACCGGAGTAATTTAAGCTATGCAAATGCTCGCAGGAATTAAAATGGCAACCTTTTAACTTGTATATTTATGTATTATTATAATCATTATCAAAAAATTAAAATAAACTCTTCTTACAAAGCTAATTTTTTTTATTTACATCAGTTAATATGTTTTTTTTTTTTTTTTTATAGATAAATGTACTCACAATTTGAAAGAAATATTTTTAAAAAATAAAACCAAAATATTTCTATGGAATAATTGGAGAATTTAATTTACCTTGATTATTACTACACAAAACTAATCGATTTAGTTAGGTATGAACAAAACCAAGGATAAATTATATTTTACTAATATATAGCGATCCCTTTCAGAATATCAGAATCAAAAATTATAGTTTTAAATAAAATTATTGTAAGATGTTCTCACAGATTGAAAGAAATAATTTCATAAAGTGGAAATTTTTCTATGGAATAAACAGGAGAATTTAATTTACCTTGGTTATTACTACACAAAACTAATCAAAAGTAGTTAGGTATGAACAAAACCAAGGTTGGGAATGGCAAACAAAAAAAATTGGAAGTTTTTTAAAGGAAGAACTTAAACAAGAGACTTGATTATAAATTCTAAAACTCATATCAGGAGACTTATATACAAATTTTTAGAATCATCCCAATTTTAAGCTTGAAAGAGGAAAAATCTTGTCCTTTGGAGGCGCTGGAATAAGCAATTTGATTTTCTACCTATTTCTGGTGCAGAATCGATTTCTGGCAAAGTAGTGTACTTTCTTTTGGTACACATTTTTGATGCAGAAATTACTTAGCATTACGAATTCCTTTGAAAAACACAAAGTTCCCTTTTCCTTACATTTTAATACAAATTCAATAAAATTGAGGGAAAAGAGAAAAGTGCGCCAGAGTCTTGCATTTTTGTTCAAATTTTTCTTCGAATATTACAAGAAAAATACATATTCAAACAAAATAGTTGAACATTTTACCTATTTTAACCATAAATACATCAACGAAATGAAAATTCTCTACAAGTTCCAAAAATAAAAGGTAGCCATTTTATCCTCGCTGCATTTAAAAAGCATTCACATGGCTTATTGAAAAATGTGCCTACTTACAAAACTTGGCGCCGGTGGAGGGACCTTGGTCACAGCACCTCTTTTCGGTCTTCCCGCCATTTCTAGGAGATCACTTTATATTTCCTTCTCACCGAAAAACAAATTTATCGGCCGACGATGGACAGATTCACGCTTTTATAACCGGCGAACAAAAATCGATTCACCAGTTCTCGCACAAGAGAACTTTCAAGTGATTTGACTTTGGAAATTGCCCACAACTTCAAGCTGTAGCTGTGTCAAATTTTATTTATTATACAGTGCCGTCGGCTTTTTGTGACTAATTTGGGGGAGGTGTAGTTGATGAGATGTAATTCGGCATATTTTTAAATTTAAAAGTATCTCTCTAATATCGTAAAGTATATATATATATGCAATTATTATTAAAACTAAAAATTTGCAACCTCCACAGAAGAGTGGATATTAATTGAATATAACTGTTATACAAAACTGTTATACAGGACGAAAGGACTCAATTTCGATGTGACAGACTTTGTCCCTGATTTTATGTAGATTTCCTGGGTGTTTTTAGGACGAAAGATGACTGAAGAAAGGGCTCTTTTAATTAACATTGCAACAATATTAGCAAAAGACGTTCTGCTGGACAGCCGAGAGAAGAAGGGGATCGCGTATCCGTCCTATCCGTTGCAAGTGTTTTCGGACGATGACGACGACGACGGCTTGGATTTGCTCGTTTTCGAAATGCAGCAAAAAGGAAAGCACCCTTTTAATTCAGACGACAAGGTAATTTCACTTTCAGACTCCTCCGAGGAGGACTATCAACCACGTAACCTCGTGAGGAATGGAAGGAACTCCCCCCAACCGAAGACGCGGAGGAAGGATTTGAACATCCACTTGGAGGAGTATTTCACGAGAAATGAGTTCGAGAACAATTTGCACATGAGCAAGCAAACATTTAACGTAAGTAGTAGTAATATAATAATATATAATATAATCTCTTTAGACAGATAATTCCTTAGTCTAGTTAAATTCAACCGGTCCGATTAATTAACTTCCTTAACACTAGATTTACGTACATTTCTTGCATGATTTGTAGGGATTACGAAAAAATAAGTTTAGAATATATTCACATTCGAAATAAATTGCTCGAGAGATAAGGAATTTACAAGAACATATCGTAGTATTATTAGATCAATTAAATGTAATATATTTCACTAAAAATAGATAAATACGACTTCTGTAAGTTTCGCTACGAAATCTGAAACCCTTCAAATTTATGGTTTCCGTAAATCTAGTGTTAATGTCTGAGCTTTTTTACTTAATTTGCACAGTTTCGTTTTTAAACAAGAAACAGGAAATACTCTGGACCCGTATATTAATCGCATACGTTAAAGAGAATGAGAAGGTGTGTAAATAAATAGCAAGAAGTGTAGTTTTATGTTTTTAAAACTTAACTGATAACATTTTAGCCCAAGCCCAACATTTAAAGAAAAAGAAGTGAGTAAAAATCTGTTTTGGAACATATTATATGTATGTACCACAGCTCCAATTTCTAGACTTAATATTTAGTAGAAACCAATCCTCGTTTTGTTATAAAATCTTTGTTTACACGGTTATTATGAACGTATTTAAAACTTTTCTTCCTATTCTTTAATTCGATTTACACGTTCTAAAGTTTATTTTAACCTATCCTGATTTTTTATATGTGTGCAACATCTCGTTTTGCACGGTTTTGATTAGCACGACTTTTTGGATCGTATCTACTATAGGATGGGTATATATCTATAGCAGTTGTAAGCTTTATTCCCTAACTATTGTATGAAATAATCGGTTTATGGCAAAAAGTCAATTACACTGAATATTTTGGGAAGTACATATTAAGTATTATAATATTGTATAATACGAGGGTCTTGCTCAATACCTGGGTGTCTGTATAGTATCTTTCCCCCGCGAAAGTTTAAGGAGTTGAATTGGTTTTTTACCACTGAGATTTAAACATCGCTGATTGAAACATAATTGAAAAATATCTTGTAGTTTTTTTATATCTAGACATTTTTAACATGACCCTTGTAGCTAAAGGCTCAAACTCTTATTTGAGCTACTCTACAAGCTTCAACGAGATTCCGGTTTATTTTAATTAATTTGTAAAAAGCCAAAATACGGTCATGCCATTTGTGCTTCTCAAACCATTTCTTCTCTTTTTCAAAAACGACTTTTCCCTCATATGAATTTTTCTAAGAAACTTTCTATCCTATCTTTAAAATTTCATTTTAATTTTGTTAATTTATAGAGATTATTTCTTAAAAATTCCTCCTTTTCGTAAGTCGTACATTTAAAAGGAGAATTAAATATTAAGACCCACAGGTTGTGAGTATAGATTTTTACTTTCTAATCTTCAAAACACCTACACACATCATATTTTCATTGAAATTAGAAAAATACGTTTTTATTTCGAAGTGTTGTTAGACATAAAAACACCTTTGGTACGAATATATTAATAATATAAAATAATAAATAAATGTATGCGCGTACAATACAATAGACTTTGAACTCAAAGGATAATTTAATATCGGTTTCTATGCGTACTATGAATAATTTTATTTGAACTCATTAAACATTATTTTAGTTCTGGTAAAAGGTAGGTTTGGTTTCAGTGGCTCACTTAGGCAAACAGTATACCCATTTTAATAAACCTCAGTAAGTTACTTCGATGGTTAGAGTGGAAAAAAAGCAATCTTCTACTCGAACTTTGTTAGGATCGATCTGATTTCATTTGTAAACGCAGACTTTTAATTATTTTGCAGCTAAATATGCTCATTAAGAAATTTCTTTACGTATTTCCTTTCAGAAAATCCTCCGCAGCCTTACACCCTATGTCGATAGGCACATGAAGAACATCGATGGCATTAATATTTCGGAGAAAAGCTTCATATCCCTTGGCTTGTGGAAGCTAGCCACCGATGAACACCTAGAAGAAATGAGCAGACGATTTAAAATCCCACTCGGCCTTTGTCATTGGACGGTGAACAACTTCTGCAGCCTGCTCTCATCAAATTTGCGAATATTCGTAAAGTGGCCGGTGAATCCTTCAGCCGGCCCGAAGTGCTCAGACGAAAGATTCCCAGAACTGAGTGGGATCATAGCTCTGCGGCAAATAGACGTCTTTTTCGAGAGTCAGGATGAGGAGGCCTCGGTCATCTTACAATTGATTTGCGGGCTCGACAAGCAAATAATGGACTGCCACGTCGATTTAGCCGTTTCATACTCTTTTGATCGTACTCCATTTGCTGAAAGGATGCGCACGCAGCATAAGCTAATTCCGAACGATAGTTATTTAATAGGAGACGCGTCTCTACCGCTGCGAAACTATTTGATAAGACCATTCGCAAATCCCTCCAATGAGCGGGAGAAGCGATTCAATGACCTGCTTGAGAAAAAGCGGTCCACTATGAATTGCGTTCTGAATAAAATGGTTAAACGGTTCCATTCGCTGTACGCGTTCGAGACGAAAAATATCAGAGATTTGAAAAGAGCACTCGAAACAATTTGTGTTCTGCACAACCTGTGCCAGTTTCATCAAGACAATGTCGTGGAGGAATGCAGCACTTTTGATGGTAATATAATTACAAGGCGTTTTGGAGATGAAAACGATGAAGGCGGTCGTAGAAGACGAGCACAACTCTTGGACTCCATTAACTAATAAATGTAGAATTAGAAATTTTTTAATTGTGGCATGAAATAAACGAGACTTTCTAGATTGAGTACTGTGTTTTTGGAATCCAATAGTTTTTTTTGCAAAATTCTTCATAGGAATACGCAAACGGATAAGGAGCAGCAATGCTCATTGGACCCTATTCTGGAAGTCGATTGATTTGACTATCGAAGACACGTTTTTTATATTTTGTATCTTATACTAATTAAAACCTCGGATAGCCTTAAATGTTCGAAATATCAAAGAGAGGCTTCAGTTTAGATAAAATTAATTAATTGGCCTATCCTGTTCACACGATTGATCAGAAGCCTACTGCGACTCCTTGCCCTTCTTCCCGGTCTATGCGGTGTAGTCACTCTGCTTTTTGTAAGAGATTGGAGCTTTAGGAAAGTTTTCTTTTTATTTAACTGTTACTAATGTAATGACTAATTTAATGTTTAACCTTTAACTTCAGCAAATGGGGCTTATTCTCTAAATCCACTGCCGGGAATGCGAATACGATGAATTCAGTAACTTTGTATTCTCAAAAGCGTTCGAAGTTAAAGATTATGATTAACATCTTTACCGCATTCGTATGTATGGTAAGATGTGTTTTATGAAGTAAAAGATAAAGCGATGTATAAAAACAAATTTATCATATATACTTAAAGGTATTAAGTAACTTCCAACATCGAAATCTTTCCCAGTTCTGTGTGATACGTTCCTTCCGCAAAGAATTTTAAGCAAGACTCTAAGGTTACGGATGACGAGAGTATTACAGGATCAAATTCCCCACTAATTTCATCCAATATATAGAAAAAAGAGGTTTTATTCAGCCGACAATTTATGTTAAAACTAAAAAAAGCGCTGTTATTAAATTTTTAATAAATCGGCAGACATTCTATACATTAAATTCTAATTATTCTGTATTCAGACAAATGTTCTGAAGGATCTGTTTCTTTATTTTTGCGACATCCAACTAATTTGCAAGACTGAGCTCACAGCCAATTTTGTAGCTTAAATGCATTGTTGATACTCTGATTTTATGTCCTCCTGAACGCTGTGCACCAAAAGAAAAGGCGCCCCATGCTGAACAGAGAAGATGAACATTGGACCAGAGCTGAACTAGCCTCACAAACACTCAAATAAATGTCCAAGGGACATTACCTGAATGGATGGTCATTATAGCCCTGATACCGAGACCAAATAAGTCCTTTAAAAAAAGCAAACAATTACAATAAAATATTACATCGGTATTTCTGCGCATGAAAGATTCGCTCCAAAAGGAGCTCATATGCTGCAGTGTAAGTTGTTTAAATGCTTAGAGGTTCTGATTTTCTTTTTTAACCCTTACCAGTTAAAAATTATAAAATTTCACATATTTTATCTAATCTTTGTTTGATAATTCTTCTTACTTATATGAGCAAACTTGGGATCGGGATGGATAAATAGAGTAGGCTTAATGAAAAAAAAAAAACGTTCGATTAACTCTAAAATCATTACAGATTAGAATGACATTTATTATTATGATTTATTTTATAAATGTTTTGTTTGTTGTGGAAATTAAATAGAATTTGTAAAAATCATAGAAGACAGAGCTTTCTCAGATGCGTACAAGGATCCTGTCCAATCATCATCAATCTCACAATTTTTTTCGTGTATCGTTCATTATTAAAATTAAACGTAGAAATTTTTCAACTTTTTTTTTCTTTTTCATATTATTTTTTTTATTTTTTTTTTTGCTTTATTTCTCATAACTAATAAAATATTGTTTTACTTAAGTTCAAAATTATGTTCTCCCTCCCATCGAAACTCATAGGGCAACCATGCGTAACGTAACGTAAACGTAATGTAAGGAGTATGTAAACTAAAGCGATAGTATCATTATATCATTACCAGTTAAAAAATACTGTCTTCATCAGTATGTCCTACGTAATTGCGAGTTTACAAACTGAATTCAGTCCTCAAATAGAACTATATAATTTAAGTTTTATTAAGTAGATAATAAAACGGCGTTGGTAGTATTCATCTCCATCATCATTTTACAAATAAAGCTTTCTTTTCGAATTCAATGATTTTTGTATACTTTTTTTTTCTTTTTTGTTTGTTTTTGCATTTTTTGTTGCTTATTTACTTATTTACTTAGTTTTCGCGATCGCGAGGATCAAAAGAACCTATACGAGAGATTTGTTGCTTTCTCGAACCGTCTTTAAATTCAGATGTCGCTTGCAGCTCCTTGTGGTCCGAGACGAGAGGAAAATAAAATTAAAAAATTAAATGAAAATTATATAAAAAAAAAATGTCTGCTTCCTTACAGGGCGTTTTTATAAAAAAAATAAAAAAAAATTATAAAATAAAATTTATTGCGCGATTTCTGCTCTTTACCACGTCTTTAAGTTTACGTGCTTGTTTTTCTTTTTCTTTATATATATATATAGCTATAGCCAATGGGATGAGCAGCCGCAGCAGTGCAGGACTGCCGCGACTGCTCCGGGGATGTGCCTCATGTTCACTTCTTTTTAATCTATAAATATGTAAAAATTAAAACTTAATTTATAATTACATACGTACAGACCACAACATCAGTTGTCAAAGTTCACGTAACGCTACAAAATTTCCTTTTAAATATATACACATTTGAGAGAGTAGCAGTCTGCCGGGTGGGCAAATGTGCGGTCTGGTGGCGGACCGAACGACGCTTCGTCCTGCATGTTCAGGCTTCCACTGGACTTTACTTTACTTTAGTAATTTTTTTCATTAATTATGTACATTCGGATTACTTTTTTTACTATGGGTTTGACGTAAACCGTTTATTGCATAGTATTTATGACCGTACAAATCAGCGAGTAGTTAGTGCTTTCGAAAAATAAAAAATAAAATATATATTCATTATATATATATATATATATATATAGTATGTTCCAAAAACAGGATCATCGTTTCGCGGCGGCGATCTTTTTTTTTTTTTTTAGTTACCCGAACGCGGAACTGATTGCGAGACGAGAGAACTGAAAACACTCAATGTAAAACCGAAGAACAGGGAGGAAGCTGGAGGTCGATGATAGCAGAGTAAAACATAATTTTCCTTATAGTACATTACTACTACCAAGTATTATTTTACAAAAATTTATTACGCTCTTAAGATCTAATGATTTTCCTCGTCCTCGACGTCTTCATCGTCGTCACCGTCGGCATCCTGCTGCTGCTGCTGTTGTGCCGCCTGCTGTTGCTGTTGCACAACCTGCGCCAACTGCTGGGCGGCTGCTGCGGCAGCAACTGCTTGTTGTTGTTGCTGTTGTGCCGCCGCCGCTGCCGCTGCCGCCTGCTGCTGCTGCACTTGCTGCTGCATTGATGGCGCCGACATAGGAATCTTTCCCTTCTGTTTGTATTCTGTCATTTCCTGGAAATAATCCCCAAAAAACAATTACATTCAAATCAAATTTACATCTTAAAAATCTTCAGGGTAATTCAAAGTGCCGATCGAAACCGATCCATAAAACTAAGCCATCCACAACTTCCAAATGGAAGAAAATATTGCAAAAATTGTATGTTGCGGTAGCCTCAATTCTAACTATCTTTACTAGTAGATAATTATCCTCATTTCATTTTCAATTGATATATGGCACCCTAATAGGTTTTCCAATAAAAAATATAAACAAAATTCGAGAGTATAGTTATTGAACAAAAACTGAAGAAATTTCACATCTTCCTCAGAAAATTGATATCTCCCCAGGGGTAAACAAATAAGAACTAATGCCTAATGGTCTATAGATGTTGTCATTAAGGTACAATAGATTGAAATCTCCCCACCGGGAAATCGATAAGCAGCAAGACGACCTTGAAATTACACAGAAGAGAAAATCCTAACAATATCCTTTGAAAAACCGAATTAAGGGGCAATTTGATATTTCGTAATTTATCATATAACACACTTTTTGTATTGCTCACATAATATCCTAAATTTTGAAAAGAATTTTAAAACAACTTACCCTTTCATATCTCGCTTTGTCTTTTTCTGCCATTAACTCATACTTCTGTTTTGTTTCTGGATCGACATCGGACCATTTTCTTCCTAGTTCTTTAGCGATATCACCTACACCATATTCAGGATTGAGAGCTTTAACTTTGTTGCGTTCATCATTACAGAACCAAAAGAACGCTGACCTATAAGTAAATTAATAAAAAATTAGAAAAATCAAATTCTCATGGCATTTATAATAATTTCTTTTTCAACGAACTCACAATGATCTTTTGGGGGCATTAGGATCTTTGTTCTGTTTTCGTTTCTTTCCTCGCCCTAGTATAACTCCTTTAGGTGGAACATAATTTTGCATTTCCCTATCGTACCTCGCCTTATCCTTCTCTGCCATTTCATGAAATCGTTTCTTTTCCTTGTCCAACATTGTCTGTAAAAAATAAATGATTTTCAGTTTAATCTCAATTCTAATTATAGTTAAATACATAATTGCGTTGTTGTTTGCCAGATTTAAGGTTTATTCAATTTTATTTATGGTAGAGTAGGAATAATATATGCAGTGCTTATAATTAAACAGATGTAGTATTAAAGTGATTACTGATCAAAATTCCTTTAGTCCATAAATTCAATCAGTGTTGCGCTTTTTAATAAGTATTGAAATTTATTTAAATCGATTTTTTAAATGAAAGACTAAGTTGTAATATGATTAAATAATAATAATTCTTGAAAGTATACCTCTACTTTCAAAACGAGATATTAAATGAGTATACATCCCTTCACAAATTATAAATTATTATTGAAATTCTGAACACTTCAAAGAAAACAGAAAATATGCCTATTAATAATTGATACAGTGCATTAGCTTAAGTTAAGAAAATAATATAGGTACGTATATAAAACAGAACCTCCTAACCCCTCAAATGAAATTATTTTAAATTACGCTTTCATACGATATACATGTTTTCGAATATTATGTACACAATTAAGAGACAACGAAGTTAAAGGAATCGTCTTGTCCTTTAATGCATCGTCCCTATTTTTCGACCTTCAAGTTCATTTATATGCATTCTTCAATGTCAATCAAGTTCGATATGCGGTCATTCGTCCTTCTGCACAGAGTTGTTATCATCCCAGGGATTTCTGAGTAAAATCTCCTTCGAAGGACCATTGAGAAATCCATTCAAATGCGAGATGAATTAATATGTAATTTATATTTCTAATATTGTTTTATACATCGCGGTTTTGATACAACGCAAAACTCAATCATGCAAAAAGAACAGACCAAAGACTACGCATATAAAGGGCTAGGCAATTTAATACATATTAATACTATATATACGTGTGAAGTTATATTTTGTTCCCCTCATCTGTCAACTAGAATAAACTGTTCCTAAAAAAAGATTTTTAGCAATTTCATCCCCCAGTAATTTTGCCTCCAATATATTAAAGCGCACATTAAAGGAGAGGCACACGAATTCTAAGATACGAGAGATCTTTCATTAATTATTTGCCATTGTCTGTAAACAAAAGCGTAATTACATAATCAAGGCAGGATGATTGGACAATCGATCTAGTTTACTGCAGCAAATCAATAAAAGCCCCCGGCGCGGCTTCCTTTAAGGAAGTGGATAGTCTGCTAAATTTTATTACACGCTTGAATGACAAATTCGCAATAACATCCCACGGTATAAAGGGTGAATGCGCGCGGATATTCACCCACTGATAAAAAACAGGGTAAATTCCCTTATATAAAATTTTTTTGAAAAATTGCACGTATTCAAAAAGGGAGTGTTTTCTTGTTGAACGATTTTCCAATTGAATTGATGTTGAAATTTACAAAATTTGTTAACTCTTGGTAAAGTTTTTGAAGCTTCACATTGTGGATAGGACTCAAAGCATAATTATTCTTTAATTAAAAGTTCTTGGTAAGAGTCGAAATTACAATTTCATTCATAAAAATGAAACATAAATAAAAAGTGCTCCCCCTCTTCCTATTTACTGCGTAAGGTTCGAAGGGAACGATTTATCTTTTATTTGCGATGAGGCTCAAAAACTAACTCATTTAATTTTCGTTGAAGGAAGAAAGTATGTCAATATAAAATTTTTAGGATGGTATGGGTTCAAACAATATAAAGGTATAGGGGCGCACAGAAAAGCGACGGGTACAAGGGGAGGACCCGGGCAGCGGCAGCAGCAGCAGCGCCAGCACCAAAACCCGGCGGCATAGGGCCAAGTAAGGTCGATGAAAGGGGGGCTGGAGCATAGGAGGGGGAAGAGAGGAACGAAGCCAGCTCCCTAAAACATGTACGCTGAGTATGTGCGTAAAAGTTTCGGGATTGGCAGCACCGGAGAGAATGGGAACTGGGCAGGGTAGCCGGGTAGCCGGGTAGCACACGGAGATAGGAGAGTGTGTAGGGCCGGGCAAAGTCACCGGGAGAACGAGGGTCGCGCTCGAAGCCTCAGCAAACTTCTCTCTCCCTGTGACTAATACCATCGCCGCCACCGGGCCGGCTCCACCACTCTACCCCCTCTTCCTCTCCAGCTTCACCCCATACGACCCTCTTCGGCCCCTTACTCCTCCCCGTCAACATACCCATTGCTATCCGACGCTTTGAGAAATCCACCCTTTGCGCCCGCCTTGCGCTGCTCCGCGTCACCGCTCGTTCCACCAGCCCAAAAACCTACCCTACTTCCCGCCCGCCGCCCCCCTGTGGACTCTTCGGCCTCTTTAGCAATACATTTTAAAGCTCTCGCGCGCGCGAATGTTCGCCATTGATTTTTGAGCAAAGGCAAAGGGGGATGGAAATATATCTTGCCCACAGCCACTTACGTAGCTTTTTTGGAGACTGGGTCTTGTGATTTATGATTTTTCATGAGTTAAATTAGAAATTTAATTCACAGACTTTTCCAAAGGCTGCGTTTAAATATGTATAAACTACTACTTTGCATGCCGACGATGACGATGTGATGTAGCGCGCCTCTATGCGCCGCTGCGGAGATAAATGGAACCATAAATCTGGCAATTACTTTCGCTCCCCGACTAAATTGTACTTTTATATATAGTATTTCGCGTTTCTTACGTTTGTCTCTTAAGCCTTTATTAAAGCCGAAGCTGATGCTGAAGAAACAAAAGAATGAAGAGTGTGTGACTTTTACTATACGTATACATGGAGGATGGAAGGATCGAAATTCGATGTGCGTATATGACCACACCGGATCGAAAGATTGAAAGCTCGAAATGTGATCGAAGTGACAGCTAACGCTTTAAATTCTTCCACCTTATTTCAATTTGGTTGCAATTTTTGGTATTATAACCTTTTTTCACAAGTTTGGTTTCAAGTTTTTGGTATACTTCTCTGTTTTTATAAAGTTTACAGTCAAATAAGGCAAAAGAATTTGTCTCTTGCATAATTCCGAGGAGAGCAAGTGTCTCCTCATGCTTCTACAAATTCCTCTTACTCATTGCATTTTAATAAATAATAAATTAATAAATTCAATCACAGGTTACTTATTGCGTCCATTTGAATTGAGAGCTTTTTCGATCTTTCGATTGGATCCAGGTTGACAATTTGGATCGGATCGAGTCAATCTCGTTTGGATTCGATCTGCGTCTACATGACATTTAACTGGATTGAATCCGGATTGAATTTCCGCATATATACGTAGTATTTGTCTCGTTGTCGCACAGTGTTTCAAAACGTTAAAAAGACAGATTTATTAAAATGTATGTGTTAATACTATATTTTTTACCATTAATGTACATATAGTTTTGATAGGTTAAATTCTGATATTTTATCCGAATCTCTTCAAAGTTTTATGATTTATCTTAACGCCAATAAGATACATTCATATAGTAGATGTTGCTCTTTCAATTACACTTAAATAATGTTCAAATTTTATAATTGCTAAAGCGTTACGTCGCTCTTAACTGGTAATTCAAAGGAAAATATCCTTATTAAAACCAAACAAATCGATTGACGCCGGATGTCGCGATGATTTCAACAGGAAGATATTTTCTTATAGACTATTAATATAGGTTATAAAATTCAGCTGTTACAAAGTGCCACAAAGGCATATTTATAGCCACGTTTACATCTCTATCTATGCACATTTAATAGTATCGAAATTGCTCAGCTATTGCTCTAAAAATACATCAGTGATTTTGATGCGGTTTTTTCCATTGTATAGCTTATTGATCGAGCCTTAATATAAGCTGCTTTTAATTCTCAAATTCCAAATAGTGGATCAAATATAGCGAACTGAGGTTGAAAAACTCGCAGGATTCTTTTAAAAACCGGTATAAAGGGGTTTTAGAACTTACTGATTTCAAATATGTTAAATAAATTTTGAAATTAAAAATGGTGGATAAAATATGACGGTCCAAAAGAACTTTATTATAGAAATTGATATCAGAGAAAACTAGAAACCAATTTTTGTAAAAGATCATCCACCATATAGCTTTCGAAATGTTTAACTACTCCATTTTGATATGTGAATCGATACAAGTGACCCCAAAACACCAATGTACCAACTTTTATTAAAATTCAATTAAGTATTTCTTGTCTGCCATTTTCGTTCGGCCATATTGAATTTTTAAATTTTGATATCGGAACTGAAGTAAGTGACCCCTAAAAACCACCACATCCCAAATTTTCTAAAAATCAAATTGAATTTACGAATTTTGATAACAGATTTGAAATCCAACACTAAAAATCCCTGTATACTTAATATCAAGCATGTCCGATTGCATTTCAAGTTTTGGCCAGAATTTTGACGATTTGGAGAACTGTGCGTCGTCATTGTATACTATTTACTATATATATATAAAACACGCGACAAATCAACTATACTACACTAGCCCTGTTTCCCCACTTACCTTCCACCTTTCTGCACATTTTCTAGAAAATTCAGCAAATATAACTGTTTCTTCAGGATGTTTTTTCTTATGCTCCTCCCTGCAAGTCTGCACGAAAAATGCATACGCCGTCATCCTACCTCTGGGCTTGGGATCCGCTTTTCCGCGAATCATTGTACTGTGTTGCTGCTTCTGTAATTGGATTTGTTGTTGCTGTTGATTGTTCTGATGGTTTTGTTGCTGTTGCTGCTGTTGTATTTGATCAGCTAAATGTTGATTCTGCAAAGATGCAAGCAAAAATAAACGCATGAATAAACATCATTACACTATGTTGTGGATGAGAGGGGGGATGGGTGGTGGCTGATGGGTGGGTGGTTGGTTGGCTGGATGGATGGACGATGGTGGTGGATGGTGAGAAACTGAAATTCTTGCTCCCACACTCGAAATCTTTGGCCCTTATGTTTTCTGTGTTCACTGCTGTCTTCTGTTACACTACACAAGACGTTTTAGGGAACCAACTGATTGACGGATTTGCTTACAAGGCCAAAAGGAGAAGGCGACGGCATGTGGGCGCGTTGAGCAATGTCACCGCCTGCTCCGCCGCCGCCGCCGCCGCACCACCCTCACACGTTCCCTAGTTAGCTGAATGCTAAACAGATAAGCTTATAAATCCAATAATTAATGTGATTAACTGACGAAATCGGATCTCGAGATTACAAAAAGACACTTCACCCCCAACGCAGACAACAACAAAACACGTGTCGTAACACATTTCGAGTACAAAGTTTTGGAAGAATACTTAAAAGGAAAGAAGAAAGTTCAAAATTCTAAGGGTTTAAAAGTAATTATTTCAATTATTGTTATTACGCGAAGAGGGTTTCATATATTTTACGAGGATGAAATAAATTCGTTCAAGCATCGTAATCATAAACAAACAGAAAGTCACCCTGATAATCAACCACTTTATAATATTTTCTCACACTAATAGTGTTTTTTCTTCTGAAGCTTATTAAACAGGTCAACTCCAAGTTTGCAACCGAAAAATACAACATTTCTAAAGGATTTTTCGGTAGATTACGAATTCATAAAATAAAATAGCCCGGTTTTGAAAAAAAAATAAGGTTTAAAAGTGCAGAAGACCGTATTTTAGCCATTTTTTATAAACAACAGATTGTCGTAGGACCGTGGCTTAAATAAAAGCTTAATCCTGTATCTATTATAAAAAATGATATGCAACAAAAACATCTTAAAAACAAGCTTTTATTATTTAAATCTTCTCTAATAAGAATAAAATAATTATATTTTTTTTTTATTGGGGCAATTTTGAAGGCTACTTATAAGTGGATATAGTTCGCAGGGATGGAACCTAATATCACTTAAATATATATAATATATTATGTTTAATTTATTGTTTTAAAAGCTTGTTTTCAAATTTTTAGTTACATCTTAACCTATGCATTTCTGATAACGCATCATAATTAAAAAGCCTGTTAGCTTCGAACTATCTAGCTCTTCAATAAAGAGGCCATCTAAAGATTTTACCCAGGTTAGAGCAACGTGTGCTTGCTCAGTAGCTAAAAGCCTAGGGCCTAAATAGCGACTAGCTAACAAATAAAAGCTTGTAAGTAACTTTCCAAAATATTCCATGAAATTCACTTTATTCCATATAAAGCGATCATTTCAAGCAGTATCTAGTGAATAAAGATCACAACTGGTGAAAAACATATTTCACATGATGCTTAGTAAGTTCTATTGAAAAGTGGTATTTCACACATCTAGATAAGAATTCAGACTTACTTTAGAGTCGTGTTACAAGCTCTTATCACGGTCCATTATTTTTTTTATGAAATTTTCAAAAATTAGTAAATTGGATCTTTTGTACTTTTCAAGCCTATTTAAAATTGTGATGGGATATTTTGGTCTACGAATTCGTAATCTATAGAAAAAATCCTATAGAAATTATATATTACATGTTCCTTTAGAGAAAAATGTATAAAATTAAGTTGCCTAGTGAAACTAAACAGTTGCGAGATTAAGAGATTTATATATCTTCAAAATAAAAACTCTTAGAGCCTGGGAAAAAATTTCAGCAAGTCGAATTTTTTTTTTTTTTTTTGGAACAGGAAAGTATTTCTTGTGAAGTGAGTTGCTCGTTTTGTTCTTAATCAGGATCAGACATTTCATATTGAAAATTAGTTGGAAGTATTTAATTCTTATACCCCGAACACTTCCAAAGAGTTTTCAGTTTGCTTTAACAAAATTTTTAATTATTTTATTAAAAATAAAGACAATGCAATTTTCTGCTTAACTCTGAAACTATAAGACCAGTTCATTGGTCTTTCATTATTAATTAGTTTTTAACCACAAAAGCGCGTTAGAGTAGAAATTTCCCGGAAAAAACTTAATTAATTGCTGAAAATCGCTGGGGTGAAAAGTACCCCATGAGCTGTTTACGAGTGAACCGCTCATGCGAAAAATTCTTCAGGTAACAATTTATGTGATAATAAAGATACTTCGACATTTTAACTGAAAAAACTCGTTTATCACCTTATTAAAGTGGATTTTACCTTAAAATAAATTTTATAAGAAAGTTTTGAGCTTCTATTTTGAAACATAAAATGCAATTTTACTTTGTTTATCATTAATCAAACTATAAATCACGATATTTAATCTACTGGGGATGAAAAATTACATTTCAGGTGAAAGGTTTACGTTACGTCGTATAATAGGGTGTCATAGAAAAAAAAAGGGTAGTTCTAACACTAAAATTGGTTAAGAATTCGTAATAATACGTTTTACTGCTGCACTGATTTTTAATAACATAATAAATACGATAAGTTGAGTTTAACGATAAACACAATAACATTTTCCTCCGTTGCGACCTTAAGTAATTCTACCGACTTTCAAATAGATGTACTGAAATTTTGTAATTAAGATAAATATATTATAAAAAAAAATATATATAATAATCATTTCATTTGAAAGCACTGACAAAGCAATGCACAGCAACATTAACTGAAAAAATAGGAACCAAATTCAAATGTTACGCCGTTTGTTTTGGAGATAAAAGCACCACAAAAATTTACAACAACGCGCGAAATAAATTTTGATAACCAATTTTATGCTACTCAAGTTTAATTTTGTTTTTTTTTTGTTTTGGCCAGAATAACAATCCGAAACATACCGCCAACATATTGAAGAGGTAGGTGCTGTATAACTGCTCAAAAGTATTACTAACTCCTCCAGAATCGCTGGAACCGACGTTATTGAGAACCTGTGAAATAAAATGTGGTTTGTAAACGTAATGTATTGTCTTTTTGTATAAAGAAACAGTTTAAATACGTCTTTTAAGTGACACTCAAAACAAATTTATTTCTCGAATTTTGTTTTTTTTTAAAGGATAATAATGAAAACATCATATTTCTTTTAAAACCGTTTCCGTTTCGAATTATGTGTGCAAGAGACAAATGTTCCACCGGGGTGTATGTTATAGACCTTTGTATACATAATTAATTGTTTAGATCCCAAGGTTTTTTTTTTTTTTTTTAATGTGTTTTCTTTTGTTCTACTAGCAATTAAGAAATAAAAAAAAAAACATTCCATCCATTGCCCATTGAGTTAGACGAGCTTTTAAATCATGTACACAAAATCTAACGACTATAATAAAAGCATGTCTACCAACAATGTCTACTATTTCAACACACAATAATCAAATAACTAAAAAACAAAAAACCGACGTCCATACGTCAAAAATACAACAAATCTTCAGGTAGATACAATTTAAAAGAAAATAAATTACTACTCACAAAATACATTTAATTCAAGGTAGTGAACACTAGGGTTTCAATTTGTAAAATTAATAAATTATACAGAAATCATAGATCCATTGATTTAAATTTTAATGTCTGCTTAATTCTACTAGGAAAACAAAATCTGTGGAAAATTTAAGATTCTATTTTGAAAGTAGAAATAGTAACCTTGCAGTTACCTTTGTCATATCTCAAACTTAAGAAAATGCTTTACATCGAAGGTAAAAACTTGTATTTATAATTGTTCTAGTAAGTTACGCAATTCCAGAGTTATAAAAAAGAAAGTAGGAAAACTTATTAAACGAGTGTGTTGTCTCTAGCCAGTTTCAGCGGCCCCAAAGTTTCTGCTTAAGCAAAGTTTGTATATGCTATAATATTTAAATAGTTCCAGGAAATACAAAATAACACATACTAGTGATAGGAAAATATTTCACATCAGTACAGACAGCATAAAATATAAATTATCATAATAAACTGCTCCATTTCCATTCAATAATGTCTGGGAAAAGATTTTATTTTCCGCCAAAAATTAAATTTAATCTATTTTACACCACTCCGTGAGACAGACAGACAACAAATGGTATACGGGGAGAAAGCCAAATAATAAGCTAATGAAGCACATTCAATGTATGATAACGCACAGAGGAAGTTATGTATAATATTGTGCGGGTGCATAGTTTATGATGACGTCGGGTAATTTACATTTTATACATACAAATAGAATTTAGTTTGAATAATATCACGTAAATTGCGTTATACGCATTTTTGGTTGCAATGCCGCATCATTGCTTCCAAATGGAAATTAAAAATAATGCCCTCTATTATTATTGTACACACACAATAGCTTTGAAATAGCTTAAAATTCAGTCAAATACAGTCCTATGTGATAACAAGTTTAGTTTAATTTTACAACCGGCCCTAATATGATACATGATTACAACCTAACTCTTTATAAACTTAATCCAACAAGGAGATTGAGAAAAATGGGGTTTGATATTTAATTTAATTGTTATTCTTTATAATTGTCACCCAAGCAAATATTTACACAAATTTCTATCTAAATCCTTGATGTGCCGCAGGGTTCTAAATTAGGTCCAACTTTTTTCCCAACTCACATATATACGTATTTTTTTGTTAATTTAATAATATAGATAGCTGAAATATCAAATAAATTAGTATACTGCTCTGCGTTAATTCGCTATAAAGATGACATAATAAGATGAAAGATAACATCACAGCACATGTTTAGATACGTAATCTGCACCACTATATCAAATCGTTTATCGCATAATTTAAAATAAAATTTAAAAGAATAGTTGTTTATAATATTCCATGAGACACAGAGACCAGAGTTGTGCAGTAGAATTCTTAAAATTAAAAGTAAGGCTCTTGGCTTTTATTAAAATATTGAAATAGAAATTTTGTTTAAAACTAGATCTCATTAATCTGTTTTTATATAAAAAAAAAAAAAATTATAGCTTCTGGTATTAGTGATTTAAATTTCTGCAGCCAACTGCGCAATTCAGCAACTGTTCTACTTAAGCTGAATTTAGTGAGCAACTGCCACTTTTGAATTCCCAAACACTGCCAATACAAAATTATAGAAATTATTCTACCCATTTTGAAATAGTATCGCTGTTACTAGCCAAAACTCTAACCTGCACACAGGGGTGAAAATTTCGTCATATCTTAAAAACAAGTTTCCCTAGCGGGTTTGGCAACAAATAAAAGCGATTATTTGCAATTAAAATTTGTAATTAACGATAATTTTTATAAGTCCCTATATACATAACAGGATTTGCATAAAAGCCACCTGAAGGAAGTGAGGGTGATACTTTCGGCGTTTTATCATTTTCAACCCGATAAAGTCAGTCATTCGATCAGTAAGGCGTTAAGTTTATTTTTAGCAAATGTGTGAAATATATAAAGATATTCTCTTTTGAGAAAGTTGATGTCACGCCAGAATGATGCATGAAAACGGAGGGAAACAATCCAGAAACATTGGTTCCCACAGTTCCCGGGGAATTATTTTGGAGCAAGTAAATTTATTCAGAAAAAAAAAATTAAGAAATAAAAAGGTGCAGCATATTAAATGATATTTAAAAAAAAAAAAAAAAATCTATTAAATCTGCACGTGTGTACAGTCAGAAAAAACTATATACATTCACGCGGCGCTTTCGAGCGCGTTCAGAGCAACAAAACTGAACCGAATCGGGGGGAACATTTTTCCATTGCTAAGTGGAAACCGGTTTTTTTTATAAATCGTGCACTGGAGTATGTAGGTATTTCGTTTGAATTTAAATTCCAGAGTTCTCCAAGCTCCACGTCCCGCCACACAACAGCACAGCGTTGCTCATAAACGCGAAGAGAAAGACAGATGGACACGCTCGAAGGGAGGGAGGAAAAATATAAAAGTTGTATAAAATAAAACAGAAGCGGCTGACGACATTCTTTTTTTTATTTTTTACTCCCTGTTATATATATATATATATTTATACATATATCAGAAGATCTCATTAGTAGCACAGGTTCGATGGCCAACAATTAAAATTGAGTGATTTCACATACAACTTCTAGCCTATCTCAAAAACCTATCGTCTTCCCAAAATAGCATATTATGGGAAACGGGAAATACAAATTTTTACATATATATTTTATTCGCTGCCGCCACCTGTTCCACTCACACAAAATTAAGAGGCCGACCCGCCGACGATTTTCGACTTTCGTCGTTTCGTTTCAATTCGAGTGGTATTCATTCGGGCTCGACTTTGAATTGAGCGCGATTCCGATTCGGCTCCGGCTTGCTCACAGTTCAGGGTTTAGCCGTCAGCCGTTGGCCGGTTAGTGGTGTGTGCGGAGGAGCGAATGGCATCCGACAAGAACACGCTGTCGGCTAATGAACTGACACCATTGCGTTGCTGCCTGGCGGCTCTGTGCAGCCGCGCGCCACCGCCGCTTGCCTGCTTTACGGCGGCTAACATGGCTCATGACTGGGGTCTGCAGAATAGAGTCAGTTTTTCCCCGGCTTTCTCACATTTAAATCGGCGTGACACATTCGTGACATAACAACATGTGCTTCACCGAGTGCCGAGAACCAATCCGACCGACTCTGGGACGGTGTGGTGTAAAAGCGCACGGAATTGACCAAGAAAATCGACCCCGAAGAAGCAGGGAATGATTGACAGCGCAGTGCATTGCGTAGCTTTGTTCCACACACCACACTCTACGTTAAATGCAGTGGCGTCTTTCGTTCGCCTAATGAAGGAAATCACAAAATCTCTTCTTTCAAATGAATGAGCAAACTCGTGAATGAATGCGAAGAGAGAAGAAGTCGAAGAAGATGAACAGCAGTACCACCGACACCAGCTTGTGACTGGGACCGACCAGTGGGAAAAAAAACTCCATCACTCACAATCACATATCACTTCACGTCTTAGTTTCTCTTTTATTTCAAGATACCGGATTTTTCCCCCCAATCCAAATAACTCCCAGAATTTCTGGGTAACATGTCCAAAAATCAAAAATTGCAATTTATTGCAACCACTCAATTTCATCATTTTAATAAATTTCTTTTATATATACATATATATATATTAATTTAACCTGGTACTTATAAAAAGAACAAGTGAAAAATATGCCCATCAACAAAAGCTTCGAGTAAAGAAACAAAAAATAATATTGAACAAATTTCCAGAATCCGGTTTTAATTGGGTGGCTGTTTCTCGATAAGGTCTGGAATTTAAAAAAAATAATTGAGGTAATTGAGGAAATGGGGACGCGTACAAAATGATAGGGGATTCGCGCTCTGCAACGAAGAAACGAAAATTTCACATTCTTGCACCGTTGCGAACCGACAATTTTTTTTTTTTTTTTTTTTTTTTTTTTTTAATAAAAAAACAATGAGCACACGATAAGGCATCATGCAAGGAGAGCCTCTACGGAACCCACCCCGGACTCCTATAGATACTTTGCAAATTAAACAAACTGCAGTAAATTGGATTAAACAACAACATAATTTACTGCGTTGCTTTCAGCTACCAAAAAACGAACTTTGGAAACAGAAAAATCAAAATTGGGACTTTATATTCATATAAAAGACATTCACATATGTACTGATAAGGGTACAAAAAAAATCAGCCAAGTGCTATTCGAACTTATGCACCCAGGGTTCCGCACTGTTCGTAAGGAAATTGATTATTTAGTAAAACATTAGCACTGATCCCAAAAAAAAAAAAACAATAGATAAGTGTAAGACCAAGGAATAGAATCCAAGTAACCAAACTAGAAATTTCCATTTATTATCTTTGAACTCTCATAAACTTGAAACTATTTAAATGGGCCATACTCTTAGCTGCGGTGAACATTAATTTCTAGGCATTCTAGAGGTTACGATTTTCGAGATAGAACCGTAAAAATAGAGCTACAATATTTATACTTCCAATTACTCCTTAATACTTATATGCCTAATTTTAAAACAATACCGACTTTCATAATAAAGTCAAAGGACGTGTACTCTACCACTATAATAGTAAGAACATTTCCTTGAATTCAAATAAGATTCCAATTTAAAATATTGTTGTATGACCTTTCAAATCTTAACTTTAATTTACAGGTCTAATCGATGACCTTGGCTCCAAGAAATAAAAAAAAAAAACAGAAAATACGTTACATTACTATAAAAATTAGCGCGTGAAATGAGGGAGTGCTGTAGCAACTAATAAAAATAACATTGCGAACCAGCGACATTCAGTTTTTAGGTCTTAAAGTTTCCAGCACATTAAGCAAACGACTTGAAACATAGAATCAATTTCTCCAGTGATTTACTTCGTCTGCCTTTTATAACTCACCGGAGGCGACCGCAGAGCATTAAGATGACGTAATTAATCACTTAGCGCTAATGCCACTCGGTCTTCTGGAAATATCCGGTAGTGTACTTTCCTTCCCCCCTCTTTTAAGAGGATTTTAAATTGAAATGAACCTACCACCGCCACCAGAGTTTTAAAGATTTTACTCAAATATTGTGTTGAAGGAGAAAAAATGCCATTTTTTCCCCGAAAAGTACTTTTTATACAACAAAGAATGCGGAAAGCGCTGTTGATTGAATGAGTAAGTTTTAATAAATTTCTAGCTACACTATAGATGAAAGAGGCAATCAGAAATGGATTATTATTAATTCCTACTCTCTATACAGCCCCAACTGCATCTGTTCAAGTATTCTGCCATAAACAAAGGTTTTTTTCGAATTTTGGACGTCGACACGAAATTGGAGGAGATAGAAATCCTTGCTGTAGAAGAGCAAATTGATGGGGCATGCAAAAATCGACGCCCGGCTAGCTAAATCATCAGCTGGTATAAAACGCAATTTCTCACATTTTACTAAACGCCCTGGGACTGGACTGGAGCCCTAGACTCTGGAACTGGCGGTAACATCACAGAGCTCGTCATCATAATAAATGAAAGAGGAGAAAAATGCTGCGAAAATAATTTCGACAATGCACCAAAGGCCGGAGGAGCATTTGGATGAAGTTGATGAAGTGCCATAGTGCGCCAAACAGCCTCAGAGCACCTTGGTGGAGCCACCATCGTTCCGGAGCATCAGAGCAGCATGATTCGAGTTTGAGAGCATATGTGAGCTTATCATCACCATCATACCATTGCCGTATTTAATTTCTAACGTGGCTCTACGTACGTACACACAACTTTTATCTATGGAAAAAACAGAGGCTAGCGTTCGGCGTCAGCCAGCCAAACCCGGCCAGCTCAGCGTCAGCCCCAGTCACAATCATCAGCACGTCGGAGAATATATAAATTGATGCATGCACACAAAACACACATCAAATCGTTTTAGGAAGAAAAAGCCACGTGGTGCCCTCGTCTCGCCCCGATTTGCGGCATTACGTTGCGTTGCGGTGACTCTAGACTCCTTTGCGGAAGCGACAAGATGTTTACGTTCCACACACAACAAACCCAAGAAAAACTTATTTAAAGAGCGCGCTTTTCTTGTCTATTTGGACGGGAATTAAATTAATTCACCGAGAGTGGAGTGTGCAATCTATATAATATTATTATATGTAGGGATAGAGAACGTCATTGTGCAAAGGGGAGCGCGCTTTGGCGTGCGTACCAAGTGCAATTTCACAGAGTTGGGACCTGTGGTCCTGGGCCCCCGCCCCCGATGACTGGGTTCCACCAATTGCCCCGCAAGGGGACAGTGTGGCGCAGCAGCGCATGATGAAAGCAAGCACCAGCCCCACACCATCAGGGGCCAGAGGAGGGATAGTATCGAATTTCGTTTTCTATTAATTTCTCCTCGGTTCTTCTCGTCATTTTTTTCTTAATGCCTGGAATGGGCGAGTTCGGCTCCAACTGAAGCTTGCACATGGGGAGAAAGAGGTTATGAGCAGAAAATAAATAAGAAAAAATTATTTTAAAAAAATTTAAAACAGATCCGGGCGGCGTGCGGGGGAGGAAAGACATCGACGATGATGACGACGCTGCTGCTGCCGACCCGCCGAAGGAACGAAGATTCGGCTAGCAGCGCACACAGCATCACACATGTACCACACGCTTCGGCTGCGCGCAAGTACGCCAGACGGACGAAAGGCGAAGCAGCAGCAGCGCGCTGGCAAGCCGAAGCCGGGAAATGTCTGCCTGCCCCTGCCTCCCCCAGCCTTTGCGCTATGTGCCACATCAAAGGCCGTTCTGAGCCCGAGGGGGCTCCAAAGGGGCTCCGGGGCAGACACTTCCACTTTCGTGAAAAATTTCCCGCAAAATTAATTGAAATGAGGAAAAAAAAAAAAAAAAAAAAAAATTACAATTTGATTGATTTGCTTTTCTGGAAATTTTGATTGTTCCACCAGTTTTCTGGGAAAGTTTCAATGAAATTATTGGGAAAGTTGGCGAAAAACAAAGTCGGTAGCGCGTCTGATGGAAGAGATGCGATATGCCAATGCCCTATTATTTGGGGCGAACTTGTTTTTCAGCCCTTATCGTTGCGGTGCCGACTCCCGCCCCTCTAACAAAGTCTCGGTGGCGACGACAAGGGATGGGTTTCTTTGGGGCGTAATAGAGCACCTTGAGAATTGGTGAAAGCCTCATGGGTGTAAATTAGGCCCCAACATTATTTCAGCTGATATTCAATAATTTTTGTGATTTTATTTCAGTATTCACGTTTTACTATTTAATGGCTAAGAACATTAGTTTACCAATTTTTATACCATTTAAAAAATTTATAAAACAACAAAATTAATTGAAAAATTGCAACGTGACATTTTTGAGAAAAAAATAGGATTAAAAATTAAAAAATTCGAGGAGTTCGAATGGTGGCTATAGTGAGAATTTAAATTTTATATTAGTCATAAGATATCAGTTAATTAAAACCTTTGTCAAGGAGAATGCAACACCTACATTACGTTCAGTCATTTAATTTATATGGCAGAAGACTCATGAAGAACTCCTAAACAAATCTTAATAAAGTTTTTAACTAACTTTTTTTAAGTAGGGAAAAGTACGAGTAGGATTCGCGTCCTAAGGCTTCTGTGAACTGTACTTACTATGAAGTAGGTATTAATTTTAAGTCGATGCCTCTAGCCATTCCTGAGAAAAAGAGTTTTGACCAAAAAACAGGCGTACAACAATCCTATAACGATTCCGTTTTTTTCATTTCGAGCTACGTAACCCTAAAAATGTCCAAAAGTGTTTTTTAGACTAGTGTAACTTATACATACATAATGAAATCTAAATAAATTTTTAATTTAAATTTAAACATAACGAAATAGCAGAATTTTACATGAAAATCGATTGTCTAATAAAAGCTCAATTGCGTGCACAATCGTATAAGACAATTTGTAAACAATTCAGGTATAGAAAAGAAAATTATACGATCCGCATCGATACTGCTGGATTTTCGAAAAGCATAAAAATAATCATTCAAAGATTTTACGAGTTGTAAAGATCAATTTGTAATTAACCCATTTGCTGTTGAGATTATATTCAGCCACAAATAGTCATTAAATGTCCACAATATTTAATATTAATATTTACATCGTAAATGTTGTACTCTTTATAATCTTAGTATTAGATTTAAGTTAGATAAATCCCCTAATCGATGAAACTTTGTATGTTAAATGTTTAGACAAGATGAGAATTGAACAATATACAAAAATAACATTGAAGGAATCTATAACAAATTCTACATACAACTCCAAATCATGCATTTGTTTTTAACAAGAATCAGGGTTATTTAATAGTATACGTTTTGAGACTACCTAGAAATATTTGGAAAAGGTTTTCTAGAATGTAAATAGAATAGAATATTTTATATTTTGTCGAGATTTCGATTCAACTATAGGTTTGTTTTTTAATAAATGTTTTAAGTCGTAAGTAACTTTGGTTACCTTCATCATTACGCAACCAGCGTCTATCAAACTCAAATTCCACTCTGAACAGCATTTAAAAAAATTTAAAAACTAACACACATCCCAAGCTTGAATAAGTATTATCAAAAAATATATACAGTAATGACTCGCTAATTCGGATCACCTTTAATCCGGATATCACGCTAATCCGGACCAGCAAATTTGTATCATTATGTATTCTATAGTCCGGATCACTTTTTGAAAGTGTTTTCTGTAATCCGGATTTCCTAAAATTTCAGAACAAATAACACAATTATGTACACCTAATTCTCTTTTTACACGATTTTTTTTACACGAATTTGGTTTAACACGAGTTCAAAAGAAAAAAAATTTCTCATTTTACACGAATTGTTTTGTTTTAACACGATTTTTAATATTCCAGGAATATTTTAGTCTTACGTAAACGTATGCCTTTATTGTCAGAAAGTGACAATGCATAAAATTTTTTTATGTCTTCATTATTTTAACTTCTTTTATATTAATGAATACTACTTTTCCAAAGTAGAAGTTATTTTTTATAAAATATTTAATGAATTAAAATGTGTAAGTACGAAATAAATTAAGTGAATTCTAACAAGACCTTTTTAATATTGCTTACACCTAATTCTCTTTTTACACGAATTTTTTTTACACGTATCTATCGTGTAAAAAGAGAATTAGGTGTATTTATTATTCTACTGGTTAGATCATGTGTAGGCAAAACTTTCCTTTTCCCTTTTTCCTTCCCAAATTTCAGTGTATATACTAGTTTGATTCAAATTTATTTATTTTCTTTTTTTTCTTCTTCAAACAGGTTCAATCGTTGCTAGGACAGGAGAGAAAAGTCCTGGCCAAACCCCAGCTCATGATATCAATATTTACTGGTGGCTCATCGAACTTTTTTGTTTTCCATAAGAATAACATAGGAAAGAATGCATCACTAGACATTTTTGTCTGTATCTCGTGAAAAAATGATCATACATGAATGGGACCAATTTAATTAGAAAGAGCATAGGTTCAATAGATTAATCAATAATATTCATAGTTTCATTGAAGAAGTCACAAAATCGTTTTTTTCCTCAATTTTGAATCTATGCCTCGAGTTTGAATGCTAATAAACTAATATTGTGTTAACTTTACGAAAAAAATGCAAGAATACTTTTTCGTAGAAAATTATATACTCTTTCTAATAATGAATTTGGTCCCACTCATGTATGATCATTTTTTCACGAGATACAGACAAAAACGTCTAGTGATGCATTCTTTCCCATGTTATTCTTATGGAAAACAAAAAAGTTCGATGAGCCACCAGTAAATATTGATATTATGAGCTGAGGTTGGGCCAGGACTTTTCTCTCCTGTCCTAGCAACGGTTGAACCTGTTTGAAGAAAACGAAAAAAAAATTTGAATCACCCTAGTATATATGTACATACAAATTTATCTCACTTTTCTCTTTTACTTCGTGTAACTTTAGTAAACTGCTTCACAACCATTCACAATTTGCGTATTAATTCTGCTTCCCCCAGTCCGGATTTTTCGCTAATCCGAATCACCCCTTGCAATAATTAATCCGGATTAAAGAGTCATTACTGTATATATATTAAAATTCCTTCAATGAAAATTCAAAGTGCAGAAGAAATCTTAGCGCCTCATCCCATCTCTCAGCGGGGCCACATGCCTTTTTATGTAACCCCGCGATATCGCGCTCTGCATAGTAATTCCCAAAAGGCCCTGGGAACCTGATAACGCTTTAACATAAAAGGAAGAAAACTTAAATATATATTCGGGAAAAGCTGAAACACTGAAATTTTTTTAATGAGCCAAAACGAGCATAGTCTGCTAATTTTTATGAGAGGGAGGAGGTGTCTTAGGTGTACACCGGGTGCGCTGCCCCAGCGCCATCTATAATGAAACTAGTTAGCTCCACTGACTGCGTTGAGCTTTTTGCCCGGCTGCTCTGACCCGGGGTCCAGCGCCGAACCGGACGATTTTTAATAATTATGGTGAAACGCGTTTTTTCTGTTTTCTAATCTCCTTTTTTGATTTCCTTTTGCCCATACAGCCGAGCGGGGATGAGGGTGGAGGTGATAGCTGATTGATAGGTGTAATCGTTCGGATGAATTGTCGCTCAACACTTCTGTGAATTTGGGACAATTCTCGCAAGTGTCCTTGTCGCTTAACGAACGACATTTAGTAGTGGGAATCAATGCGATCATCTCATCGTTCCGGAGCACCCTCCACCCTGTAGCCGCCGCCGGGTGAGGGCTTTTTGACGTATTATTTACACCATCTTCCCCTGCCAACGTGTGACAGGTTCACTGAACTAAAATTAATCGAGGGATTTTCATAAGCGCATTTCTTTTTTAGCCTTGCATAGTTTTAGCTTTTAATGGCTATTTGATGGGTTTTATACAGGTTATTCTGAGAATTCTTCTAATTTAACATTTTCTAATTTCTCTTGCGACTTTTAATTGTCCTTAACTCTTTGGGGCTAGGGTAGGCAGGCTAAAAAGTGTTCCACCTCCACCTCAAAAAGTCAAAATTTCCACTTGTTATATTAAAACAAAATTCTGTACAACTTTGGTTTTTTTTCGTGTACCTCAAAGAGTTAATAAGGATATTTATTACAATGCTTATGCTAAGCTGATTATTAATTTAAACAAAAAACGAATTTAAGTGTTGCGTTTATGAAAATCCCGAAAATGTTTATAAAACTGGAAGCCGGCGGCGTTTATGAATGAATTTTTAGAAAAGGATGTGTCATGGGAGTCGCATAATTATTTTAGATTATTTTCTGATTCATTTTTCTTTCATTATAATTATACGTACCGATGATGGGGGAGTATTGACATTGTGAACATTTTGTTGTTGCGGATTCTGCTGTTGCTGTTGGTGCTGTTGCAGGGCGTTCGCATCCATTTGGCTATTGGCAGCAGCAGCATACCACCATTGGCTACCGGGTGCCGCCGCCTGGGCAGTGGCCATATTTAGGCGGTAATCGTATCCCGAAACGGTGCCAGCATTCGACGTTGCCACCACCTGAGCCATTGTGGTGGCAGGATTTTGAAAACTACTAGCCATTTTGTATGAGAATAATTGTTGTGTCGTTACACCAGATGTTGTACAATTGCTGTTACGGGCTACATCGTTGTGGCTCTGTTGAGATTGCTGTTGCTGATTCTGTTGCTGTTGTACGACAACTTGATGTTGTTGTTGCTGCTGCTGTGCGGCCTGTTGTTGCTGCTGTTGCTGGGCTTGTTGTTGTTGCTGTTGTTGAGCAGCCGCTTGCTGCTGCTGTTGCTGTTGTAGCTGCTGTTGTTGTTGCTGCTGCTGCTGTTGTTGGGCTTGCTGTTGCTGCTGCTGTGCAGCCAATTGCTGTTGGTGATGTTGATTAATTAAATGTTGATGATGTAGTGTCTGTTGATCTTGTGTTGCAAGCGATCCTGGCCACCAGACGGCATCTCCACGAGTGTCCCAAGCACCACGGTGGTGCTCCGACATTATTGCAAAATTTTTTTTTTTCCGCCTTCTTTCCTTTTTATTATTATTATTATTAATTTCCACCGAAAACACTCCACAAACACAAAAGTTTATTATGTTTTGTATGTTTCTCTTCTTACTTTATTATTTTATTTTTTTTTATTTCGAGGAAGAGTACATATATATATCTTTCGGGGGATATCGATATGGTGTTGTATGAGGAGGATATATATACAATATGACACAAATTATTTTTAAAGGTTTATATCGCCGTCTTATTTACTACCACTGGAAATCGCAGCTATTATTACTTCTTTTTCCTTACCCCGATGATAAAAGAAAAAACAACGAACAAAAATTTACATAGAAAAAAATTGGCAAAGTAAATCTTATAAACGCGCGCTCTTCTCAACTAGCTCTCCTCTGGAAAGTGTGTATATTTCAAACGGGCGAGTGGAGAGAAGGAATAAAAAAAAAGGTAAAGTAAAACACAACGTCGCCGTTGCCGTCGTCGTCGTCGCCGCGTTCGCTCTTTCGCCAATGCGCGCTCCTTCTCGTTCTTTCACACTTCTTCGATGCCGAGTTGCCAAATTGTGTCTTTCTCCATCAAAAAGTGATGTTAACTCGCTAGCTCACAACGCGGCGCTCCGGACTTCGGGGGCTGGTTTTTTTTTTAAATTTTCTTTTTTATATAATATATTATTATTACCAGGGACCAATTTAGTCGGGTAGAAAATATTTAAAACTTCACTTTTACGAAGAAAAAAAAATGAAACTAAAAAAAAAGATAAATTTACTCGTCTCCCAGTAAAGTAATATCGTCAGACATGCTTTCTTTTGTGTGAAGAAAAAAAGAACTTTATTTTTTTTATATATATATATATATAAAACAAAAGAGACGCTTAGCCCTTGGCCACTAACACTTGAAAAAAAATATTTTTATTATACTTTCGCAGTAATTGAACGACACACACACGGACAACAACCCTCATGCACACAAGATAACGTACAAGATAAACTTTTCAGCATTTTCGCCTTCTTTCGGACTTTGGGGTTTCTCTCTCAGAGGGCGCGCTTCTCTACAAAACTCCGCTGCTTCCTTTTCTTTTTCTTTTTTATTTGGCACTTTCCTCAACGTTGAACGGAAAAAATATATATAATATTTTAATTAATAATTTCTCTTCAAAACATTTCAGGCGAAGAACAACGCTGGGCTGGAAAATCGTCGTCGCGGCGCTTCATTTCTTCGCACACACGGCGGGGGAAATAAAAAAAAAAAATAACTAAAAGAACAGCAGCAGAGCAGCACAAGTCACTTATTTTTTTTCGTTTTTTTCTTTTTTTATTTAGCAGCGAATGCACAGGTGTGTGCTCTGTGCACCCGAGAAGACCGAAAAAGCAGAAACAAAAAAAACAAAAATTTATATTCTCTTCTTCGAGGCAAGAATATAAAACACACCAAAAAAAAAATCCGTTAAAATTTTTTGGGATTAAAATGTCGTCCGCGGAGCACGAAGATCGATAATATAAGTTTTTTTTTTTTTTTATTTCTCGTTCCGGGGGAATAAAACAATTAATACATTTCCCCCCCTACGGAATTTTTTTTTTAGTTAAATACGCCCGGTGTCGCACTAAATTTGCCAATTACAACAAATTTTTAACACGAAAAATCGTAAACAACGTGTGAAACAGCACGCGGGTTTTTAATATAAAGGGAAACTTATGGAGGATACACCATACAAAAGTAAAGCGCGCGGTAAAACTGTGTTGTGTTGTTGTAGAAATGAGGGAAACTGGTTAAACACCACGGACCAGCGGCGTATAATTGAAGCGTTGCCTGGAAATACGGCAACGTAGCGTTTTTTTTTTTTCTTTCGTTTCTTTTTTAAATATTCCTATATATATATATATACGACCATGTTGTATGCTGTGTCGGTATATAGATTTAAAAACATTCCACACGCATACCGTAATCTTGTTCGACCGGTTTCCTCCCTATACGAATAAGAGGGACGCGCGCTATTCCACAGCTACACACTCACAAGCCGGGGAGCACGCAGCAAACTGAACCTACCACCACCTAGCGGGGCCTAGATTTTTTTTTCTTCTTCGGAATTCGTTCCCCACCAATACATCTGTAAAGATCGAACGAAACGACCACACAAACGCAGCAAACGACACCACGATGGCAGCATCAGGCACCACTGCTACAGCGGTGGCAGGACGGGTACATGCCCTCTACGTCCCACTTCGATTTTTAACCGTACGAACGAAACGTCGGGACGGGTCGACTCGACTCGACTAGCCGACGAGCCCGAGGGGTAGGGGTGAACGAATTTCGACGAAGATCCAGCCCGAACAAAACCCGATGGTAATCAAATAACCAACGAGGCAATAACAACCGGTCTGGGTACTGCTGCTTGCCTGCCTCGCTGGATCTGGCTGGGAGATGGCGGTCAATAAAGCGCGAGAGGGACGGCGACAGCCTTTCGGCACTCCTCTTTCTCAGGGTTCTTTCGGTCAGGGGGTGGTGAACTTTTAATAAAAACCCGACCGGCGGGATGGGGGAAAGAGTTGCACGTTCCTCTGCTGCGCGCTCGGCACTGGGGCCTCCTCCTTCCCTTCAATGACGCGGAGTTCTGCTCTGCTGTGAGACAACACGACGAACACAACCGAAGCAAAGTGGAGAGAGATCGGCAACGGACGAACTAATAATTTTCCCGTTTTTTTTTTCCCATCGTCTTCTTCTTTTTTGCGTTCACCCGAAATACCCTCTTTGTTTTAAATTGTTTTTTTTCTTCGTTTTCGCGGAAATCAAGGCTTTTAAAACTATATATTCCTAATAATTAGTAATATTTATTTTATTCATAGAATAGACCAGCCACCGTCCCCTCCCCCTCACAACCCCTAACAATAAAGCGAGGACAAAAAGCTGGTTTCGCCCGGCCGGGCGTACATATTTTTCAGTGTGAGAAACTTTTTCGTTACAATATTCGCCGCTACGGCAGCAAGGCGCGGCATGGCGTGGCGAGCCGAAACGAAGCGACCAATTTCTTCGCTTTCTGGTGCGAGATGGTGCCATCGATGCTGCTGCTCAGGCATTAATGAGACGACAACTAGGGATGTGCGATTTCTATCGATGGATATTCGGTCGTTTCGATTCGCATGATTCCCTCAATCTCGGACGGAATTTGAAAAAGTCTCTGCAGCCAGTTGGCCGCCATTCTAATCTACAGCAGCAGCAACAAAACGGCTGACTGAACAATGGGCATTTTATTTTTCTTTGTTTTTTCTCCCCCTCGTTTTTTTCTTTTTTTTTGGCGCCAACCGGGGCGTCTTCTCTCGAAAAATTACCTTAGTCACGATGCTAGGCCATTTTGTCTACTCTTAAAATTTTTTAATTGCGATTCAAAATTTTTGTCAAAAACTTATTTCGTCATTTTTATTTCCAGAGAGAGACACCCTAAATCAGACTTGCGCAATTCTCAACAGTGAAGCAAAATTACCAGACATTGCCAGAGCTTATGAACCGAACCCGGGAATAAAAGCGATTAAATTTATGCGCTTTCACAAATGAAATAAATTTTGTTTTATAATTAAATTTATTGCGAACAAATTACTAGTGAACGAAGAATATTTAATAGCGGAAAATTGTTAACCAAAATAAAAGATAAACTTGTAAAGGACAAATTCGAGAAAATGGAAATTACAAAGATGTTTATTATTCATCAATTTTTCTAGCGCAGAAGCTGAATGCCATACTGATGATAATGCATATAATTTTAACATTCACCAGTCAAACGAAGACTATGCGTAATAAGGGAACAAATTCGAGATATAAATTTTAAAAAACCCCCAATTTTTTTTGTCATTTCGAGATACAAAAAATATTTGTCATCGGCAATACGTGAGTAATAGAAAGCGTCAAGTCGAGCGAATGCAAAGAAATTAATTAAAAATTGATTGCGATATTTGAACTGCACAAAAAATTTAAGTATTAAACTAGGCTAAATTCTTTCGAAAGAGAAAGGTTTCAGAAAAATATATTTAACTGTAGATGGCATGATCTGTCGAAATATAAGAGAATATTATATATTATACACCTCATTCAAGAAATTGATCTTTTAAACACGTAAAGAAATAAAAGGTACCCAGCGTAGAGTGAATATGCCACCTCTCTAAATTTAGAATGTTACAAATATTTGGATAGAAAAAACATTTGTAGTTTAACGAAGAAACTGGGGATTATTTCGAAACTAAGGACGATTACCACTTTAAACTTACCAATCGAACAGAAAATTTAAATATCGTACATCTGGCTTGCTTTCAGAACATCATACACATATAACAAAGTTTATATTAATAAATCCACTTGTTAATTAAAATAAGGGAAAGCAATATCCAAACTCTTCTTTAACAATATCAAAAATGTTAACACCCTATTACATATACAAACTTCACTTCATAAAAAAAGTAAAACGTAGTTATAATTTACATACATATATTTTCTGTAGGATATAGAATATCAATAATAATAATTTCTAAATTAATTTATATTTTAAAGGGCAAAGATTATAAAAATTTCACTTGTAATGTCCATGAAAATAGATAGAGCTGCACACTTCGCCTCTTATTGAAAACATTTACAAATAGCAGTTGGAATAATTGTCCTGTGGATTGTGTGAATTTCTATGGATAGGTGTGTCATCTTACACTTTTTTTAAATATTCTTTAAGCGATTTGCAAAAGTGCTATGTAACCGAAGAAATAGTAAAATTAAAATTATGTTGTTTTAAACCACCCCAGCAAAGGTAAATACTGCGTAAAGTATATGCTACTTAAAATATTTTGCTTAGCAACAAAGGAAGGGAAAGTTACGACAAGCGCAATGTACTTAACTATTGGGCCTCCGATAATATTTCATTATTATAATCGTCATGCATTTTTTTTTTTTTACAAATCTAAAATTACTACTTAAAAACAAACTTCAGCACACATTTTTGAAACATCTACAAATTTGTACGAATTTCAAACGGATAGAAAGACTAGTTCGAAATACTTATTATTATTAATTTATTAAGATTTTTCTTTTAAACGTTAAAGTTGTAAAATGAATAATTAATACACCAACTTAGAGTTTGTGTTTAAGAGTCCATTGAGGTGACTGCGAAATCGTAATTAAGTATTATTACTAGTTTTTCTATTCTTCTCTTTTCTGCTTTGATTCAAATCCCCATATTGTAAAACAATTCTAAACCTCCGTGTTGAAGAAGCTCGGAAACGACTTTTAGATATTCCACCGCGAAGGGTTTTAATGGTTATAAAACTTTTACCTCTAGCGAAGAGACATTTTCTTCCCTCATGCTCACACTTTTAATGAATTTATTACGAATTGCATTTTTGGAGCATTTCTCAATTTTAATGCAAAAACCCCATTAAGTAATTAAACCGGAGATTAGTAATTAATACCTTAGTCCCTCAAAAAGAATCCAGATGCATGTAATTAATCCTCGTTGAGATACATTTAAATTTCTCACAATTCCCTAGGTTTTTAATAGAAATATTAATATTGAATGATGTAAATCGATTTCTTCGTATCACATTACGAATTCGTCCCTTCCCACTTTCCCATGAAAATAAAACAAAAATCATAGAAAACGAGGGAGCGTAATGAGGCAAATTAAATCGGATTTATTTGCAATTACCTCCCTATATCGTAGATATAATTAAATCAGGATTATAGCAAAAAGTTATTTTGTGCTCTAATTACCTCTTTAGACTTCTTAAACTTTCTAGTTCAAGCAACGTTTTACTGCTAAATTGTTTGAAATTCAGAGCCAAGTTTAGAGGACTTTGATTTAAGCAATCAATTTGATTTAAGAATACAATTTCTAAATTTGCTGCCTTTTGTTAATGCGAAAGAAATAGAGAAGGCTAAAAAGATCCACTTATACTGGAACTCTGCTCGGGTAAGAGCCTCCAAAGGTGTCAACCATTATTATGTTCAGTGGCTGAGAAGTTAAGAAAATTAGTGTCTTCGCTAGTCGACTAGAGTGAAATCGATTTTTATAACTGGGCCATTATTAGGACTGTTCGTTGACAACCCTGTAGGGGCTTGAATAGCCCAGTTGGTAACGCGACGTGCTCACTGCGAGCCAGCAGGACGCTAGAGGTTGTGGGTTCGATTCCCACGAGAAACCCTGGTCACAAAAAGTGGTATCACAATGGGCCTATAAGGCCTAAGTGTGTCTTCGGACAGCCACAACAATCTACATCTACATCTACAACTCTGTGACACCCCAGTGCGCCCTAGCCGCACTGGTTTTTAAACGTCAAATGCTAGTTCGGTGTTTTTTGAGAAACCTGTGGCATCCTAGGGCACCCTGGTTTTTTTAAAAATCCTGGGTAAATTCAGGTCTAATGAGGAATATCAGTTTAATTGTTAAAAGAAGCGGTATTTAAAGTGGAATTAACTCTTCCTGCGGCCACAAGAAGTTAATTGTAGCATTTCGATGTAGAAATTATCAAAAATAGTGGTTTTATTTTAGAATTTATATGCAAAAGGTCAGATGACAGGCCTCCTTTTTAATAGGCCCGTTCGTTTAACTGACAAACACTGGGCCGCCCCACGTTTCTTGACAATTCTTCCGGTTTTCGGGTAACCAACAAACCTATTTCTTATTCCAATTAATGACATATTGGAATAAATAATAAAAAAAACATTTATTTTGTAACCCTGTACAACAGGGCGAGCAAGATGATTCGTATTATCAAATCTTCTGCGTTAATTCTTTCAAGAGGAAGAAGTTACTTTAAATTCTTTATTATTGGTTTTTGAACACGCTGATTTAAAGCTTAAACGAAAGGTTTTAAGAGTTGGATTGGCTTAACTAGTTGTGTTAAGCCCTCTAAAAAAAACCCCGATGGTAATTAGCTAGGACTTAATGACAAATCGTGAAAACGATTCACGTACAAAAGACGTTTGTCTTAAGAAAGCAATCGATTTCTTCTCTTTATCACAGCCCTGCCCACGAGAATCGCACATCCCTGACAGAAGTGAAGTCGCCCGCCACAGAGGTCACACATTTTGGGAATTTTTTTTTCTTTCTTCCCTTCTTTCCAGAGGCGAAGCATAAGTACAGCTTTCACTTGTGCTGCACCAAAAAGAGCCCATTAACCCATAAAAACCATGTTGTTTAAAGGGAAATCTGTCGTATTACGTCTCAGCTAATTAGAACTGTCGCAAAAATTCTTATGACGTGCATTTGGGCACACACACGAGCGGATGTCAGCTGAACACCTCACTTACACATTCATGCAACACGCAAGCAGCAACACGGAAAAACATCGAAAACTACGCCATCGATATTGGAATCCCACTCCGCTCTTTCTCTCAATTTAAAGGGCGACAAAAGGGCAATAAATTCCCGACGAAAGCACTTTATGATACTACGAATTAGCGACAATTACTTTACAAAAAATCCACAGAGCACTATTATAAAAAAAAAATCATTAAATTAATTCAAAATGAAGGCACATTTCTTTGCTGGAGAGGAAAACAAATTTTCTATGTTTTTGTCATCCGCCATTTTTGTGTTTGTGAAATATTTTTGTATTTATTTTGTTGTTTCAAAGAAGGACCCGCTCGAGATCTCGTCGGCGGCGGCGGCGGTGGTGAGCTATCGATCTGACAGCATCCATTGGCACCAACAACGATGATTTCGTTGGCATTTTTCAATTAATTCAGTCGAAAATATTATTCAAAAAAATGAAACACCTAATAATTCTTCGGGAATCTACAGAGAGAAATACTGTTTTTGTTTCTTTTGAATATATATTCTCGCCCAGTGGCCATTTGCCGCTTGCACACACAAAATAATTTTTGTTTTCCGCGAGTCACTTTTCGGTAGCGCTTTTGCAGACGCAAACTCCGTGTAAAAAAGTGTGATTTTGCACAAAATTGAAATTCTCAAACCGGACAAATTTGGGCGGAATCAATGTTTCGCGGCACGTCATTATTATAAAGTTTTCTATTATGGCGTGTCACTCAAAATTAATTAAAATTATTTGAAAACAAAACTCACCTGAATATGCTCCATGTATACGAAGAGTAACTTTAAATGAATTCACTACACACAACACAGTGAAATCTCAACGCACCGTACCGCATTATCGGTTCACTTTACTTGAGCTCCGGCTGCGTGTGTGTTTGTCGGCGGACTCGCGCCTTTCCTTTCATCAAAGAGGCCCGTAGCCACCAGCGCCGTAGCCAGGGACCGCCGCCGAGCGACCGCACGACACTCACACACACGAACGGTGGCCAGAGCCGAATCGGGCGGTTGTGGGCGAGCGGGACGAGCGGGCTCTGGAAGCGACAGTGTAACCGAATACGTGACGTACGAATGCCGAGTAGTTTTTACAATTGTATTGCTTTTTCGCCTATTTTTTCTGTGGTTGTTTTTCTTTGTCTCCTCTTTCATGCATTGTGCATTTGTAATGCCGTCCCGTCGTCGCTGCTTGCTCCTTTGTCCCTTCTCGGTTCGGTCGGCTTCTCCAGGTTTTTTCTTCCCAATCCCCGGGAACTAGGGGACCCGTTGTGGGTGCGGGACCAAGAAGGGCGGAGAACAGCGGACCGACCGAATCATCCCGATTTCGATAGTCAGCCGATGGGGCCGATTTGGGCGCCCATCAACCTGATAATCGATGCCCGTGTGGACCAATTCCGTTTCCCGTTCCCCCCCGCAGGCGATGGACGACGGGTAACGGTGTCGCAGGGCTACTTTTAGCGCGCATCTGAGCCCAACGGCCGTTTCGGGTACTATATTTGGGGTGCCGAGTGCTTTTCCGCTTTCCTTTGAATGGAAAAGTGAAGCGGCCACCGCACGCATAAACAGCAGCATCGCTGACGCCGCCAATTTCGTTGGGCCGAGCGCATCGTTTTGCGCCGCTCGCTCGCGTCCGGCCCTCCTCCCACTGGGTGCGGGTGGAAGTGGTAAGCTGCTTTATCAGCGCTTACCCGTCCCCTGGACGATAAAAGGCGACCAGCAGCAAATCGGCAGGGGGCACGGAGACAAGTTGGCGGCAACCGCAAGAATGTGACGTCAGCAGTTTTCATTATCTTAAAATTATTACGCGATCATATCAAGCTACAGTTCTTGGAAAAGCGATTCGATTTCTGCTCAGTTAAATCTATCCTCTCATATAGTCTTAAAAAATAAACCTTGAAATAACACCACTTTTGTAAAGCCGCGTTTCCAATACAGCGTGGAGATTCAGAGTATTTGCTATCTCCACACTTCACATGATAGAGTTGTATCTTTTGTCTCTTTAAAAATCTCACTCTGAATCCGAGAGTCAGCGTGAAAGTGGGACCTACTTCTACTTCCGCGCTGGAGATGTCGAAAGCTTTCGAACTTGATTTTATACGAGATGGCGCTGCTGCAAAGTTTCTTTCTTGGAATGCAAAATTGGCAAAATTATTGCTTCTTATATATGAAATGAAATTATTATTTGACTAATTTGTTTAATATTAAATTAATAATAATATTAAATGTAATATTCTGTAGAATTGCTCGTTATTTTGGCAACAATTAGTTATTCAAATGTGCTTTTTCGGATGAGTTGCACTAAGTCATCTACAGATGCCTCGTATATTTTCGAACTACTTTAACAATCGACAATATATTTATGTAATGAGCTACTGCAAGGGTAGCTGCAACTTTATTTCCCACAATTTTAATTAATTTACAAGAATACAATCTTCACTCTTCACACGACATTTGACAAAAAAATTACAGGCAGCAACCTGATTTCGAAAGCTCCGAATATGTCGAACATACTCTGCGCTGCCATTTGGAACGGGCCTACTTTGGCGCTGAACTCCACGCTGTATTGGAAACGCGCCTTTACTTTCAAAAAGCGCGCTTAATATTCTCAGCGCCATCTAGGAGTAATTACTGGTCAAATGTTTCTTATTAAATAATTGAAAAATATACTGTGCATACTTAATTATCATTAAATTAAACAAATGTTTAAATTATATTCGAGAAGAAAATCATTAATTTTTTAAAAAGGGAACACCCGACCTCTTGTTTGATTTTCATAAACTTTAAGCGAAGTTGTGGGCCACAAAAAAGCAGCATTTCCAGAAATTATAACTTTACTTGATTTTTTGTTATTTATTTTAATAATAGAATTATCTCGCATTTCTCAGCATGTTGCTGGAAACATGCACTTACTTCTGAGCTGCCTAGGCATTAAAATGTAGGCTCTGAGGATCTTTTTTTCTGAAATAAGCTGAATAACAAGCTTAATAAATAAAAGCTGATTTAGTTTTGTGCTCCCCAATCAAATAATACTTGTATAAGGGGTTACACATGTATATATAATGTTAGTTTTTATTCCTTTTTGCTGCAGTTTAATTTTTCAATTTAACGTAATTATATAATGTCTTTTAACTTCAAAAAATTTTTCTGGCAAACTATTATAATACAATAATTAACTGAAGAGTAAATTGGAACTTATTTTAGTCGGTTAGTCCTTGGGGCAGGTAATCCACCCATAACTTTTTATTCTCGTTTTCTCTGTTCTCAAAACTATGTTAGCTCCTACAGGTTATTTTTGTCTGCACTTTTATATAAAATTACGGAAGAAGTATCCCGAGCAAGATATACTAATTTTAAAGAATAGTTTTTACTTAAAATTCAGAAATCCATATGGAGTTCAAAATTTGTAACGTCTTTAGGCGTAACTATTTCTATCAAGAAGAAGAGCCAACAAGACGACTTGAGCTGGCCATCACCTGATCTTTTGACAGTTCGTGTGTTTTGGAATTAAAATTCGAAAAAAATGTCCAGAATTTTTTCCAGGTTTGTGCGAGACCACAGAAGTTACTTTTACTGTGCAACAAAGCTGAAAGAACTGTGAGTCGGAAACTGCTAACCGAATAAAAAATCAGAACCTGCTAATGCCTAATTTAGAAGTTCCAGTCGGCAGCTTTCTGCGCATTTACACTCGAAATGTCCGCTAGGTGCGACCCTCCTGCAGCCACCGGTGCCGGCTGGTCGGTGTATTGCGGCAAGGTCAATGTTTATCCAAACGCAGGACACTCCGAACCCGGACAGCTTGAAATTCCTACCTGGCGTCGATGTTTTGGGCACCGGGAAGACGATGGATTTCCCAAATGGGACGAGTGCCTTCTGCAGTCCACTCGGTAAAAATTAGAAAAATGTTGCCACCTCTGCTGAGAGAAGGCAGTACATTTTAAAATTTGAAACTAAAATATTCCAACAAATTGCAGCAAAGCTCCTCTTCCGTGTGGAAGGTGTTAAAGCAGTCTTCTTCGGACCGGATTTTATCACGATTTCAAAGCAAGAGGATGCCGAATGGAACATTCTGAAGGCGGAGCTTTTTGCGGTCATTATGGATTTCTTTGCAAGCGGTCTGCCAGTGGTTACGGACGCTACACCCAACTCTGATACACGTGAGTTTCTGTAAATCTCACAATTTTATACTTAATAGCAAAATTTTCAGAAATAAATGACGATGACGACGAATCTGTGATGATGATAAAAGAGCTCCTGGACACGAGAATCAGACCCACAGTACAGGAAGACGGAGGGGATATCATCTTTATGGGTTACGAGGAGGGAATAGTAAAACTTAAAATGCAGGTAATAACTGAAAACCAAAATATCTCAAAAACAAATTTGTATCATCACACAAAACATTTATTTTGCAGGGTTCATGCTCCTCATGCCCAAGTTCTATAGTGACTTTAAAGAACGGCGTCCAAAACATGTTGCAGTTCTACATCCCTGAAGTTGTGGGAGTCGAACAAGTTACCGAACCTTCGGATGATGTTGCTGAAAAGGAATTTGAAAAGCTTGAAAAACAGCTGAAAACGAAAGAAGTCCCACAGGATGGAGCATAGAAATTATAAACGGAAAATGCGTGTATATAGTTTAAACTTTCTTGTGTAGCTTTTATTAGGCACATGCTTGTTTTAAGAAGACATAAATCTTATCTTAAAATCACCTTTTCTTTCTCTTTGGTAAAGGTTTGAATTTTCTTACATTGCTACAATTCTCGTCCTCACTTTGAGAAGAATTGCTTTTGGGTAATGTAAAAATTGTTTTTGGATTAAATAAAAGTTGATCTGTAGGTGAGGTGTTTCCTGGTCCTTTTATACCTCGGAGCATGTCTTCAAGCAGTAATTCCATCTTTCGCTTTTCATCTTCGTTCTCTCGAATTACGTTTAATTTGACCTCTTTTGGTTGGATAAATTCTAAGAAATCTCGAATTTCTATAAGACTGCTGTGATTGGAGAGTGGAACTCTAACGCCCTTCCAGTCAAAATCTTTATAAACTGGATCTCCTACCCGCCAAAATTGCCAGTAGTAAGCGGTTGGCATTATCAAGCGCACCGTCCTCCTCACTAGCCGCAGAGGGTGGTAGTCCTTCTTTAGAACAGTGAATATCCTACACTCGGACTCATTTTGTGATATATAGTTGTCCATCGCTGGAATGTAGATGTATTCCTCCCACTTGCGCTGATCGACGTGGATTTTGCATTTAAGTCTCTTCCCCAGCTCCATGAAGAGGTACTCGTACCCGTAGTGGGCTGGAGTCTCAATTAGCACCTTTCGGTCTTCGTCCATGCGTAGCCATTCGTCTGCTAGTTGTACTATTGTTTTAACGCTTTCCATCTGGGGTGGAAAATGTAAAAATCTCTCATCAAGAAAGGTAGAGTCAAGGTAGACAGCGTCGATCTTCTTATCGGCCAGAGGATGTAATATTTTGAAGTCCTGCTTGCTTAACCTAAGCATGGGGAGAAGTTGTAACCTAATAAAATCTATTTAAGGAAGGGAAGGGAAGGGATACTTACCTAAAATCACCTGTGTACAAAATAGTACTTCTGTCCGTCTCGAAGAGAAACATAACCGATCCTGGGCAGTGACGTGCAGGCAGAGCTGTGACGACGAGCTTCTTTAAGGTCCCATCTTTGTCCGGGTACTCGAGCTCATAAGAAGCTTATTGAAATATCAAAGTTATTCAGGCCTCTTTCAAAAGCCAATATTTACTTACTGTCTATTTCTAGGGTCCGAATATCTGTGATGTTTGGGTATTTTTTACTTAGGATTATGCCTGTTATTTCACTAACGTAAATCGGTCCTGGAAGGCGCGTTTCTGACCATAATCCTTTCATGTGATCCGTGTGGCAGTGGGACAGAAAAAACAGCTTCGAGCGGCAAAGATTTTCATAGTAGAAACGATCTGCTGAAATGTTTGGGATCTCGTCGAAAAATCCAGAAAATGTGCTCATTCTGGGGTAGAGGAATCACAGCTGGAATTATAGAGTCGTTTAGTTATTTTGTGTGGAAGATTTTAAGGTACGGACACATCAAATGCGACGGAAGCGAAGTGAATAATTTTTAAATTCGATTTACGTACAAATTAATTAAAGTGTTCGAATAGAATGCGACACGAGTGAAGCGTCTACTGCGACAAAGTGTTCGTAAATATAAAAAAAAAAATATATAAAATGAATTTCAATCTTGTTTTCAATGTAAAGCAAGTGTACTGTATCCGATACACGGTGTTCGGTGTACCACAGGGTTCGTTATTAGGTCCATTATTATTTATTATTATATTAATTATATTCATAAAGTTTACTAAACGCCTTAGTACTTCTTAGTCTGTGACAAGTTGACTGATAATGGATAATAAACCAAATTTTAAATATCTATAGATTCTATCTCAAAGAAAATTTCCAAAAATGCTTGGACTTAAATTTGGCTATGGACATTTGCAGTGTGATTGTAAAACCACATTTCGAATACAGCTCTACGATTATGTTTATGTGTGATAATTTGGATTTAAAGAGACTTCAAAGATTGCAAAAAGAATTATTGCGTGCCCTTTTAACATGCAGTACTCATACTCCAATGGTGTTAATGTTAGAAACCTTATGTATGTTGTTAAACGTGATATTTAAACTCTAAAAGTATTTGCCATTTTAAGCTTACCTCTGAGGAATATTATAGTTGAGCATCTGTAGAAACGAAAGGTTGATTAGACTACAAAATTCGATTAATCGTGCTCGTTCATAAATAGAAAAACAATTAAATTTTTTATAGGAAGCTGCATTGCTTCCAGTTGTCCAAAATAATTTTTGTATAAATATGAGAATAGCATAAAAAATCCAACTAAATTGGTGTTTAGGTTAAGACTCCTTTTATTCCATAAATATAAAATCTTTATCTTCCTCAATTTTAATTTTCTTAGTGGGTGGCGTGTCCGTTGTATCGTTTTCAATTTTAACCTGAATGAATTTCGAGCCATCTTCGAGATTTTCAATTTTGGCCTCCATTAACTGAGGGCTTCCTGCGGGATTTGTAATATTAAATTGATCTTCAGTTGTGTCTATTATAAGATCTTCCTCAACTTTAACTTCTATTGGAGGAATTTGACTATTATGAAAGCTTGGTGTAGATTGATCTTTGTTTGAATCCCCTGTGCAAGGTGGATAGATTGTCGCTATATCTTTAATAAATTCAGTAAATTTATCAACTCCAGGCGGGAGCATTTTAAAGTACATATACTGTCCGATTAGTGCATCAAACATTTTATCCTTTCGCCGAAATTCGGGTAATGTTTTCCTAATAGACTGCCACAAGTTTTCAGAACCGTCGTCTTGTGAGGTTTTAAATGTAATCGAGCGGTCCTCGGTTAAATATTCATAGCTCTTTTTACCAAGAGAATTGTACGCCTTCCAGGGGCTACTAATTACTGTAGTACCGGCAGCAATAAATTCCTCTATAAGGGCCACCAACGTTTCTGGTGAGCTATTTTTAATCATTTTTAAGAAGCATCTATTCGAGTTTCGTTCGAAGCCTGTATAAACCCAGGACTGATCCTTCTGAGTTCCAGGAGTCTGTTTTTTTGTCCTGATCCATTCATGGAAGACAACAATCTTGCCCTCGCCCCCAATTTTGGTGCTCTTCTTCTGAACGATTTCTACGCAGGTTTCCCGGCACAGTTTGGCCCATTTAAAGACTGTGACTTCGACGATCCCCAGCTCGTGCGCTATAATCGTCCGCGGGTAGCGCAACGTCCACATGTACGTGAGCTTTAAAACGGTCATTAGGGACATGTTGGACCGCTCGAACCAGGAGCCCCTCCTCAATGTTTTGTATTTCCGGCACTCCGAGGCTGTACACCGCCACTGGTACTTATCAACGGTGCCTGCGCGGGCCGTGATCCGCATCGCTGTGCCACACCCGCAGCAATTGTAATTCGCCGCGAGAAGCCCAAAACCCTGCAGGAGCCCTATTAATTCTTCAACTGGTTTGCGCTCCCATTCAATCAGGTCGGCGTAAGTAAAATGCATTTTTAGGTAATAATGTAACGTAATTTTGTATCTTATTTAAAAATTTATCATTCTTACAAATCTCCTCGTTTTTTGCGTCTTCCCTGGGATGGTAACTTGGGCCAGATTTTGTGATTAGAAAGGGCGGGAATTTCATTCCAAGTTAAAGCTCTGTTTGATATTCTGCTTGTTGAATTGATAGTTTTATTCACTTCCCATAAAAGCATTATCGTCTTACACTGAATTAGGTGAAATAGAACAAATTCTTCAGTTCTCCCAGCGTTCAGAATTACTAGAAAATCGTGCTTCAAATTGCGAAATGCCAAACAACAAACAGCTGAGACGATTCGACGAATATATACGTCAATGATTTATTCGTGTTCATCAAGGTTCATAGTAACCGTACAGTATTAAAAAAATTTAATTGTTACACGCAGATTTTTTGTTAAAGAGATAATAAAACGATTGTAATAATATGAATAAAACATATAAATAAAATTATTAAAGTAATAAATTACTCTAAATATAAATTTACATCCTCTATAAGTAAAAATTTCACTTTATAACCGAAGCAACGAACGAACGCACCCTCCTTTACGCAAATTCACCCATCCACTTCTGACGTCTTTCCAGTTGTTTACACCTGCACAGGTCAGAACAGAAATCGGGCGATCAAAACAGCGTAGTCTGCGGTCAATTGCGGTGATATAATGTCAATTGTTTGAACGAGTTACGGCCGTTTTTCTTTTCGCCAAGTGCTAATTACTGCGGACCGACTTAAGCCACAGACGAAGAGCGGAATTATGTCGACCATTGCGGCCCAGAAGGACGTCTTCGAGCTCGATAACTCGCGGGGTGCCGCCGTCGACTATGACGACTTCACGACAAGTTCAATCCTCGAGTTTCTGAACAAGGAGCGCGAGTGCCTCGGGTCCGGTGGGGGCGACGACGGCGGCGGCGGCAGCGACATCGACGTCGAGAGCCTCTTCGAGGAGATCAATCGGCTCTCGGACCACAACGACGATCGCAGCGTCGAGGAGATCCTTCGCGAGGCGGAGCTCCTCCTGAGCAAGCAGAATTTGTTGGTTGGGTGTGGCGCGGGCGACGGAGGCGGTGACGGTGGGAGGGATGGGGACGGCCCCCGAGGATTCCGGAAAATCGTCCAGGCAGTCAATCCTGAGCCGGGTATTTCCGAGGAGTCAACACCACGTGATATGCGGGAGGAGACGAACGGAACAAGTCACCAGGTGAGAATTTGAGATTTTTGGGTCCTTTAACCCCTGAAAGGGTAAACATGTTTTTCGCTAGCTCCTTACAGGTAATGAATGTAAAGTGTCCAGTCGCGCTTTTTTTTTTAAATATATCTTAGCTCCTAATGAACCTAGTGAGTTGATTTTTTTTTAAATAAAGAATTACGCGATTTCTTGTAAAATGAGCCTAATTACAAATCGTTCAGAGTTGTTTAAGGAGTCGAAAATGCGAATCATTTGTCGAAGGGTCTAAGATCTGCTCGGGCCGAAGAGGAATGGGTTAAAAATACACTCATTACCTGTTAAGGTTTAAATTCACCGACTTTGAGTGATGAAAACGTAAAAGCTGAGGTTTCAAACAAAATAAAGCATTATTCGCTAGTTTTCTTTGCGAACGGATTCGTTAGTTCATCCCCAAAATCTATACGAAAAATCTGTGCAACCCCCGTTTTGCTATATAAATCTTAAACTCGTATTTGGACATCTGTTGAAAGCAGTTCCTCTGCTCGGATGAATTGTTTGAGTCACACAACTCGAACTCGAATATCTCAGCCTAATCTTTTCATTTGAAGTTCAATAGGTTTTAAGGAATACAAAAGGAAGCATTTATGTTCGTATAACCTTTAAGTCTTTGAAGTGCGTCTTCTTCTAGTCCTCGAAATTTTACGAAAATCGCTACAGCTAATTTATTGATCTTGCCATGAATTTATTCTAAAAAATATTATGTTACTTGTTATTTATCTACTGCTAACAATTTCATCTTTAATTATTTTATGATTATTAGGATTTTAGAAAACCAGAAAATAAGGATCTGATACGAAATGGATCATATGTTGCTCATAAATAATAAAAAAATCAATTTGATGTTTATGGGTCTGTGTAATTCGCTGCGCTTTAAAGACTTAAGTAAGAAAATAAATTGAGTAGAGTAGTAATACCAAATTATTCTTAAATGCATAAATATTTAAAAGTTCGAAATGAGGCAACGATCTTACGATAACTAACTAAAATAAGATGTATAAATTTAAAAAAAAATTATATCAATTTAAGAGCAATTCCTCACACAATAATTTTCATAGAAATTCCCCGAAAAATGGAATTTTTGTTTGCTGTATTGAATCTACTAATTTGAATTTTCGAATTACAATTAAAGATTTAAAACCATTGATCCCGAAAACCTATAGATATCTTAGATATCTGTTTCATGCGCTTAATATTTAAAGTTTATTGCATGGTAGAAAAAATTGTAAAACAAAACAAAAACAATAATAATATAAAATATATAAACATCTCACTGTTTCCATCGTGTTAGTCCATTTCAAAGAAATTATTAGGAGGCCTTGGATAAAATTCAGGTAAGTGTGCATGTGTTATTCTTTTAAAATTGATTAAATTAATAAAATTGAAATGAAAAGCCACAATGTGCAAGCTTGATTAGCCTAGAAGTTTTGATATGAGATGTAAATTTGTTTTTGGATTGAATTTAAAAAAAATATATATTGATTTGGGTACATATTGCGTTTAATCCACGAAATTCTCAAAGTTCACATCCCAAGCTCAAGCTTATTGTCATGAAATTGCTTCTGCGACATCTTGGATCATTTCGAAGGCTTCCTCCCCGCATAATTTTATTTGGTTTGCCGGGAGCAGGAATCCGTAGCGTCCCAAGTCCCTAAGCGCCAGGTTGTAAACATATTCAGGCCGAATCGTGTTCAGCACCCAATCGGCTGAATTTCCTGCACTGGGAAGTTGAAGCCGAAACGAGCTTCCGACACGATATTCATATCTTGAGACCTTCCGCATACTCTGCAATAAAAGGGGAAATTCTTACAAAGAATGTTGTTGCAAATAGAATTTTAATTTGGATGTACCTTGACTGATAATTTTGCGACGCGGTGCATCTCCTCGGCATTATCGGGGAAGTAATTGTCATCGCCCCAAGGGTAAGTAACCACCTGACCGTATCCTCCGACGGCTATGTAAGCAGCGAGTTTGGGTCCTATGCTCCTTGCAACTTTGCGCAGGGCTTTTGTTTCGGGTTCTGAAAATTTCTCGGGACCTCTGTACAAATTCGAGCAGGGATATCCAGAGCTCCCTTTCTTGCTCCAGCTAAATCCAAAATTGCGCTCTATATTCACGCCCTGGCAGTCTCCGTTGTTTCTTCTGTTCTTGTTCCAGAGACGATCCTCAGTCCGGGAATATTCATATCCGTCGGGATTTAGGACTGGGATAAAGTACCTGTAAAATAATATCCCACAATCTTATTTTGAAGATCACTTTCATTAAATTTTGGACGTTTCTGGATCCAGTAATTTTGACTATTCACTTGCTCAAATATCGAATCAGATTCATATTCATGGGTCTATTTAAACCTTTGAGAGTACAATGAAAGTAAAAATTACCAGTCAATCCGCCTCATGTATCTAGGATGCTCGTTCCAGAAACGGGCAAGTTTAAAAATCATATAAGTGATCGATGCTGGACTTATCCAGTCTCTTCCTTGCATTCCTCCACATATAAGAATTGCTGGATTTTTCTCATTACCATCTGAAATTCTATAAGAGGATTTTTTTAAATATGTAATAGTAATAGGAGAATTTGATAACCTTAAAGCTTTTATCTGTCTTTTTTCCACTGAACGTCCCGCTGTTATAAGATGTGTAATTTTTGGAAAGTATTCCAGCATCGTATACAAAAATTCATTGATATCACTAAAATTGTGGTATTGCTCCCAAGACATTTTCAGTTCTAGGAACATTTTTTTCCAATTGTTTTAGACATTAATTTTAGTTGTCGATTTTAAAGTGGAATTTTCTTACCTGTACGCAAATTACTGAGCCCAACAAAGTCTAGTAATGTTTCCTTGGGACTGTTCTGGTCAATAACTTCCTGGATATCTTCCATCATTACATTGTAAGTTAGATCTGTTTTGTTGATTAGGTTCTTTGCTAGCTCTGTTATGTGACTGTTTAGAAACATATCCACACCATCTACGTTTACGTTCCATATTTCACCACCTTTTAAAATTGATTTAAATTAGTCTTGTTCAAGGATCGCGGGGTCTAAAGTAAGTCTTTCAAAGGAAAAAGAAATCTGGCTACTATTGATTCAACCACCGCCTTTTTGTTTTCAATTCATACAATAAACGAGTTTGGCTATTTTTAAGTTAATACTTATTTATATTTAAAAACGATGAGTTTAATCTTGAGTGAACACACTTAAGTGGTATATTTATTGCTTACCAATTTTCGTAAGGATTCTAACTAGGTTATCTTTTAAATTCGGTGTATGAATTTTCCACAGTTGAGCATCTTTGTAGTTCATAGACGATCTTTCGTGAACTTCATCCTTGGGCGAGAAAAATATCAAGTTGTTCAAAAGGGTTGTATTCAGCACATTTCCATTCAGCAATTGCCCCGAAACACAATTATCACCAAAAAATATAAGCACAACTGCACTATACAAAAGCACTAAAGATGATTTCGACATTCTATGAAAATCCGCGACGGCCCTGTTGCTAGAGTTGAGGTTCCTCTTTAAACTGCGAGAAACTCTGTTATTTGGGAATAATTCTTATATTGACCTAGTTTTACTATTCACCTTTTTTTCTGTCTTTTGTAAATATTTGAATTTGTCACTCGCCGGTGTTAATCTTCGCCAAAAACCAGTTTGATATTTCTACAGATCGATGACTATAATTTAGAAGTCATTCGCTTCACCGGGAAATCATTAGATAGATTGAATTATTAGATGATATCAGTGAATCAGAGTTAGGTCTTAGATAGTAAAAGGAAACACGTTTTTATCTTTAGATATGTGGTGAATTTCTATGAAACGTAGAATTTCTCCTGCTTGGTATACTAAGGAAGTAAATACAAATTTTGGATATGTTCTTAATTTCTTAATAATATAAATGTTTGTCTAGAATATCGATTTAGAGCCCAGATACCAAATTTGCCATTAAGAGACATCTTCCTATGTTAATGAGGCAAGTTAAAAAAATTTATTTCTTTGTGATAAGACATTTTATTAGCTTAGTGTTTTTTCTTATAATCTCAGATTTGATTTGCAGCCTTTGCTACTGTGCTGACAAATGCCCAGCCTTCTTTGCTTGTTATCTCAATTTGATTAGCTGGTAAAATGAAACCATATCTTCCTGTATCTCTCATTTCGACAGTGAATGAATATTTAATTCCCATAACAGCCTTTGCCCAGTCATCAGAACCACCAGCTGCTGGATATAAAAGATTTCCTGAACTACCTACTTGATACCTGGCTCCTCCAATTCTGATCATATTCTGAAATGTCAGTTTCAAAAATTTAAAATATTATATAGTAAATAAATTGTTAGTTTAATCTACCGCAGCGGCTTCCCTGCCAACTCTGTCGAGTTCTTTGTAATCTGTTGGCACGGTTCTGTCGAAGCCCCATGGATATAAAATATATTGACCGTAGCTGTGGAAGGTCATAAAGGCTTTAAATGTTCCAGGCACGTAGTTGCTGAAGAAATTTTTCACAGCAAGAGTTTCAGGCTCTGAGAATGCTTTGGAGCCCCCAAATGTTTCACCGCAGGGATTCTTTGAGACACCCTGTCCTCCCCATTTATGTCCAAAGTTCCGATTTAGATCAGCACCAACACATGATCCAGAAGCTTTACGATTCTTGCGCCATAATCGATCGTATTGAGTGTACTCGTAGCCATCGGGATTGAGTACTGGTAAAATATACCTGAAAAGTTTTAAAGATTTGTTTTCATTTTAGAAATTTCATGCGTAATACAGAAAAAATCGATTTAGCCATTTTTTCGGTTTCCTATTCAGATTGACCTAATAAAAAAATCGAATTTAAGGCGTGTAGTTTACTTACCAGTCAATACTTCTCATATACGCTGGAAGTTCATCCCAATTTTCGACTAGCTGATCAATGACGTACGTTACAGTCGCAGGACTAATCCATTCCCGAGCATGGATACCTCCATCAATCCAAATTTTTCGATTGTTTTTATTTCGGTTGGAGATTCTAAAAATGTTAATATAATTTTCTGTGAATATTTCGCTTAGAAAACACACTTAATGAGCTTTAGGGCTCTGTTTTGGTGCGATTGTCCGATAGTGTGGACAGAGCAAATATCTGGATAAGCCTTCGCCAGGTAGTCTAGGTAGCTGTGGATGTCGCTGAGCCGATGGTACGCTTTCCATGTCATTCTGTGACCTGAAAAGTAAATTGAGGGCAATGAATAAATGTGCTACTCCGATTACATTGGCGAGGAAGACGAGGAGATAAACGATTGATTAAAAAGTACTCAGTAGTTACAAACAGTTTATTTTGATAACGAGCTCTGCCTGTTACAGATTAAATTAAAAACTTAAACCTAGCTTAGCTCCTACTAAGCCTTCATGGTATTTGCAATGAAGTACTTCACATCAGCCAATTCCTCTGGAGATGTTGAGTGCTCCAGTCCACTGTAGACTTTAAAACGTATGTTCTTCATGAATGTTTTTAAAATAGTTGCAGTCAGCTGTCCAAATCGCAATGGTAAAAGTCTATCAGCGGATCCATGAGTCTGGAAAATCTGCAGAGTGTTTGGCGCTAGAAGTCTTGCAGGGAATTGTCTATGGAGCGGTAACCAGGCGGACAATGCAATTACTCCTCCCAGTTGTCTCGGAAATGTTAATGCCGAAAATAGGGCAAGAGCACCACCTTGAGAAAATCCTCCGAGCATTATGCGTTCCGGTGCAATTCCTGATTCTATTTCTGAACTGATTAATCTATGAACGGTTTGGGCAGCTTTCATTATTCCATTTCGGTCCTCCGGAGCTGTCGGGTCCAAAGATCTTATGTCGAACCAGGACGGCATTGGTAGACCTCCGTGCAGGGTTAATGGGATTATTGGTGCAGATGGAACTATAATTTTCATATGGTTTGGACAAATTGATGAAAGTATTGATGCCCAAGATTTTCCAGAATCTCCAAGACCGTGCAGAAATATTATAGTCGATGTATGAAAAGTTTTGGCGGGAATTACTATCGAATTCGGAGAGGTTTTTCCTTAAAATATGTGGAGGTTTTGATCCATGACAAAGTTTTGTAGTTAGAAATTGCGTTTTGTATTATTTTAATTAGTATTCATCAACCATCTATTTTTCCAACCCCAACCAAGCAGACCTTTTGTAGGTTTTCCATCTCATAGTGACCCAAATAAAATACTACTATTATTACTTTTTCTTCTAAACACATACTACCTTATTGACATAAACCATATTACCAAAATGATAAAAAATACATATTTTTACCTGTACCTGTTTGAAACATATACTGAATAAAATAAATCGTTTTAGATTTTATAATGTCTTGTTAAGTATATGGAAAATTTCCATAGAGAAACGTTAACCACTCAGATAATACCGCAAATTTTTCAACTTAAACAGCCATGGAGTTTTTTTTTGGCGATAGTCAATCCTTTTCCCATTAATCATATAAAAAACATCAGTGTTGAAATTTGGTTGCACATAAAATTACCATTACACAAAGCCCTTTCGAAAGTCTCTAAAATGCTGAGTACCATAAAAAAGCAATTTATTAACCCTTCGACAGCAAGTAGAGTCCACTGGTATATCGATTAAACCGCCGCCGGTGAAATAAGTTAGGGCAATTTTGATGTTATCAAAGGGGAGAAATTCGCACGTCATGCAACAAAATTTTATTTGGAAGTTATCGCTAAAAACCAATGAAAGTGAAATGATTGGCAACACATTAACGTGATTGAAACACGACAGCGTAACCAGAACCCCGAGGCTTAGGGATATTCGATTACCATATTTTCAACAAATGGGCATTTCGCATGTTTCGACTTACCTTTGCGATTTTGAAACATTTCAATTTCTTCCTTTGGCGGATTCTCTGAATCAATGGCCCTCTGTAAATCCTCAATTAAAACTACGTGCGTTAGGTTTGATTTTTCGAGCAGCTTGCTGGCGCCTTCTATTTTCTCCTGCTTTATGAGAACGTCTATTATTCCTTCGGATGCCATCCATGTTTTTGTTTCTAGTATGGGAGAAAATGGGTAAAAATATTAATAATATTTAATTTCTGAATAATTTAAACTTTAGTATTTTTGAATATCTTCTCATAATGTTCAATAAGTGCTAACTTTTTATTATTACTTTTGTGAATAGTATTTGGTGGCTTGTTCAATAGAAATTTGGAATATTACACATTAATGTAATTAAAAAATATCATGTATTTAATTTTTGATTTCCGAAATTTTGCTTTAACCGATAACGTCTCCACGGTGCAACTGAAATCGGATCTTGCATTAAAATGCAATTCATTAAGAAGAATTAAAAGAATCTTTCTTTCTAAGCAAGCAAATCTTACTCTTTTTGATTTAATTAAAAGACTTCTTTATTTTGAAAATAAATTTACATATTTAAAGTTTTCTTTTAGGGATTAAAGTCCTTTAGAAGTGTAATAACTTTAGAAGGGTTTAAAAGATCCTCAGTAATGATCCTTAAGGGGGGGGTAAGGTTTTCAGCGTGAAAAAAACACTTTTCTTTCCGATTTTTTTTTAGAAATATGGATTGAGCAAAGTTATTGAAACCTTTTGTACATTATTAAGTATGATGTCGATAATACTCAGTAATTTTTTTATGCGAAAATATCCACAAACAAGCCGGTAACGGAGCTTTTCCAAGAACGTCTTTGGAAATAGACGATTTGCGGTGTACACTGTATCTCAGCTGGAAATTATCCGAAATTAAAAACCTTTAAAATTTAGTCAGAGTATCATTCAATCCTCCCCCCTACGTTCTCTGATTATTATTTTTTTCATTTATAAATTTTTGGTGGTCATTTAAAGTAAAAACTGCTATTTTTTAAGAAAAATTTCGTCATTTTGTAAGTGGAAACCCCCCTTAATGTAAAAAAAAAATTTAAAACTCAACGTAGGGGGGAGGTATTTTATATATAGAAAGTGTGTACCAAGTTTGAAATGAATCAGTAATGTAGTTTTTAAATAGCAGTGTACACGGACTTTTAAAAAGTGGTTTTGAAAAAGTTCAGTCACCGGCTTGTCTGTCGATATTTTCGTATAAAAAAATTACTGAGTATTGCTGAGATCATACTTAATAATATATAAAAGATTTCAATAAATTTGCTCAAACCATATTTCTAAAAAAAAATCGCAAAAAAAGTGTTTCTTTTTCATACTGAAAACCTTACCCCTCCCTTAAGTGAAGATCATATGTTGTTATTTGTTATTTTCCAACTAAATGAAGGTTTTCGTCACACAGGATTATATCTTCGATTTTGAATCCCTATTTTAAGTTCAGCTTGCTTATAAAATATATTTTCGAAAAATGTTTCAAGAAAAGCAGTCCGTCTAAACGTGTGTGCAACCTCACAGCAATATGATCGAATTTCTTTAAAAATCAACGAATTTTCGTTATAGTCGTATTTTCCGCTAAAAACAAGGAAGTTTTCTTTTCATTTTATTAATATTCTAGAGATCAAGCAAATTGTTTCTTCATTGCCCTGATAAAATGATGTCTTTTTCTTATATGAGGAAAAATGTTGTTTGTTTTTAGTTTGTAATAAATGCTTTGACCTTTACCCAATTTCTCTTGATTCTAGAAACAACAGACTAAAGAGGAAAATATATTTAAATAAACTTAGATCCTTATAACTAGAAAAAAAGATTGACTTTGTATATTAAAATAAGCGAGCCATACATTTTCATGATTTTGTCGGTATTACGGATCTTTAAATAAGAGAAGTTAATTTAAAATTAAAATACTTTTCCTTCTTTTAAGAGAAAATTGTTTATGTAAAGAAATATCGAATTTAAATGCAAGTAAGAAACTACTATTTTTAATTTTAGGAATTTTAGAATGTAACTTTAAATGTGAAATGGAAAAAAAACAAAAAAGAGGTAGACCGACGAAGAAATAATAGTACACTAAAAAATTAGTATAGACGAATTTACATAATATATCTATGAAATGGTACATTTAATATGTGTAATAAAAAAATACTCATATATTATTATTTCAGGGCAGAAGGAATTTATTTATTTTAAGCTTTATTATTAAATAAAAACCGTCAAACATCTCACAATCCAAAAGAAAACGCCTTGCGCAAATAGGGTGTGAATAGTGTAAACGTATCAAATTTATGTCAACATTAGTCCTGGTTTATTTAAATCACGATCGTTATTCTTGTCTGTTTATTTAAAAATATTTGAGCAAGTGTGTCACTGATTTAATTTTGATTATCACCACAATATAGTAGCCAACGACACCGGCATCAATCCCACATTTAGCATATTCAAAATAACAAGGTTGTATCAATAAAAGCATCTCGTGGAATTTAATGATTTTGCGCCGAGATCAACCACCTACCGTATTTGTTGAGGAGTTCAGAGACCGTCTCACGTTCCTGCTTGTCGGTGTACCTGATTGGTATGCGCCACAGCTGCGTGCCGTCGTACCTGATCACGGGGAGAAGGCTTTCGTTCCGACCACCTGAGTCTGATTTGGGGGTCTCAACTACGTCTAGGTCCGACTCTGACTCTGGCTCCGTTCGATCACTGATTTCACTTGTTTGCGTAGTTGATTCCTCCTCGGGCAGATTCTTGCACCTCACACTGATCACTAAGCTGAGACACACTGCGACCGGTAGCGCGACTTTCAGCAACATCTTGCCGCTCTGGATTGTCAGGTGGCAATGATCTTCGGCGGGACCTTCACCTTCGTTCTTATATACCGCAGGGAAATGAAAATAAAACTCTGTGAATACCAAAAAACAGGTGTGTCTGCAGGCGACCGTTCTGCAATTATAATCATAACTCTCTGCGATTGTCTGCTTTTCGCAAAGGTACACCCATAGATTTTGTCGTTTTTCGTTCGAATTTGATTGTGGGGGTTTTTTTTGAGAATGGTATAAACAAGAACTGATTGAAGAATCTCCTCACCTAGATATTGTTGGGGAAAGTTTGTGATACTTGAACGATCAAATACAAATTTATCAAAATTTAGAGCTCTCAATTTCTTGAGTGCATCTTTAGAATATTCATCCACTAAGACTAAAAATTGTATAAGGTAAGTTTTGGGTTCTTTTAACTACTTTCATGCATGAGTTTTAAATGAAACTTCAGAGTTTTTCGTTTTTAATGAAATTCGAATTATTTAATTCGGAGGAAGTGACTTGAATATTTTTTTTTTTTATCTTACTAAGAAATCTCGATCTCATATGATTTACATTTTATTTAATTAAATGCAGAATATAAAAATTCATCGTATAAAAGGAAGAGTCATAAAAAAAAAGAGAGATTGAAACAAAAGGTTAAATTGACTATTGGGTGACTAATATTTGAAATTTTTATATCAGCCCTTGGACTCCTGGGATTTCTAGGTAAAAAGTTACCATTTACATTTCTCACTGTTTTTCTTTATTTTGTTAAGTCCTATTTGACTCAATAACGATTTGAATCGATGTCCAGAATTTCCTATTTGGGCAAGACAATTTCAAAACCGAGCACTCAATTGCACTCGTGTTCACACAATTAAAGGTTAAAGCGATAGAAAATGTAATTAAATTTTATTATTACACAGAGATTCAAAGAGAAATTTGTAAATTCCATCAAGTTAAAAAAAATAAAATTTACCAAAATCTTTGAGGGCGATTTAAAACAAAAAAGTCATAACATTTTTCACGCAAACCTATTTTACCCAAATTTTTACCTTGTAAACTTTATTGAGCTAACTCTGTGGCATCATACTTAAAATTCGGTCCAAAACATACTAAGTCTAAAATTTTAATTTTTTGGTAGTGAGTGAAAAAGTGAATAAAATAAATTAATAAAAATCAGGCATTTATCTCAATTATTGAAGTTACTATGATCAAATCATAGATTACGATAAGAGTCTTCCTGTCAACATTTCGAATTTTAAAAAGGCTTACTAAACGAAAGTGGGGAGATAAAGGGACTATCGATCACAAAAATACGTTAATTTTGTTTTTTTACTACCAGTTTTAAGCTTAGAATTTTTGGATTTGTGTTTGGTGAAAATAATATGTTAACTTTTTATGATGTTCACTAAGATTTTAAAATTTAATGGAAGCTCCATGACAAAATCTCGGCTTCGTCTGTCGATAGTTTCAATGGAAATGATTTCAGTATTAGGATTTTTGTCCATTTGAATTAAATTTTCGATTATGCTCTTTTTTTTCAGGCTGAAATAGGTTTAAACCCAGAAGCTACAATCCCTTCGAGTGTGGAAAAGCCTAAAGGAGCTAAAAGCAAACATTTTCATACAAATTCACCCAGAAGAGTAAATGCGAGTAAAAATGTATTACGTAAAAGTGCTTCGAGCGATACCGGAGCAATTAGTAAATTCCATTCCAACGATTTTGATGAAACAAATAAATATTTCACTACAAGTGAGAAAATTGATAAAAGTATTAATTCAAATCCCTCCATATCCGCTTTTGATGCCCAAGAAAAAGCTTCAATAATCTCTCCAGATTTAAAAGATCAATTAATTGAGTCTAACGACTCGTACAACGCCATCCAAAGAAAATTTCTTGAACGTCCTGAGAATGCTTTAAGAAACGATAGGCATGAAGAATTCCGTCTAGCGCCAGCAATGCGCCATTCAATGCATTTTGGAGACATGGAAAAAGTGCATTCATCTTTAGAAGGCGTGAATAAATTGTTAAGTGATCCGATGAGGAAACGTCCAGACAGTGGTCGGGAAAAGGGCCGAAGGGCCAGTTGTGAGGTGTCTATAGTCCTCAATGAAACCTTTACTCGTCCAGCATCATCCCAAAGCACATTTACGGTGAAAAGTTACTGTGATAAATCGACAAATTCGTCCCCGATTCAATCTGTGGATGCAAAAACCTCACCAATTGAGACTATGTCCATTAGCAGAGAGCATCTACTAAAGCATGAGATTGAGCAATTACAAGAAAAATTAAAAGATACCGAAGAGCGTCTTCAAAGCCTTCGG